>JAWWLV010000121.1:12628630-12649720 GCA_035041135.1 Platyrinchus mystaceus | reverse complement strand
AGCTCCATCTACCCGGGGGACCCTGAAGCAGGACCGGGATTTGAACCTGTGGCCTTGGCGCTGAGAGCGCAGCGTCTAACTTTCTGAGGAAAGACCTCCAGCTGCCTCCCGGGAGCACCAAGCCTGAGCAACTGAGCCCTGCTGGGCTCAGGTGAATCCCCAAGGAGGAATCACCACGGAACAGTCATACCTGATTCTCTCAATCTGTCAGTGCCTCTGTTTCCATTTACTTCCAGTATTACAGACAGCAGGCAACTGAGTGCACGTACATTTCAGCATATTATTGGGAAAGTAGGAGTTTATGGATTTGGTTATTTTCCAAGCACTATGAATATTTACTATTTCAGAGGTACCCACTGGCTGTACTTCAAAGATGCTGAGGTGAAATTTATTTGTCGTCAAATGTACTTGTTTGCAAAGTGTACAACGCCTAAGTTTTCTCTTGTGGAAAAATGCAATTTCTAGTCTAGATAGTCGTGATAAAAAAGCCTTCCAAATGTGAACTGAGAATAAAAATATGTAAGTACAGATGCAAATTGTTGGCAAACACACTCTCTTGAGCATAAATGTACAAGGTAGAAAAAAATTCAGATGATAAATGCATTTCTTAGGAAAGCCATTTTTCATCAAAAGCACTGGCGGTCAAAAATGTCATGCCTTGCACTCAAAAGCTCATTTTCTAAAGCATAGATGAGAACATCTGAGCTGTCTAAAAGGATTGAGGGTAAATATTGCACACAATCTAGATGAACCGCTCTAGACTCTGTAGGGCTTTTATGCTACCTTGCATGTTCTACAAAGCATGGAGGAACTGTAAAATCAAAACTATTCAGATGGGAGCTAATCTGGACGTCACTGATGTATCACTGTCACTGACATCAGTGATGTCACTGCACAAGTAGGCAGATATACACATCTCTATTCCATATGAATGGAGGGCCAGATCAGGCTAGTTACGGCCAATTTGAAAATTGAAGTAACGCCACTCGACAAGAGCATTCAAAGTATCATTCCTACCTCCCTTTTTCTTATCTGCCCTGCACAGGATCATAACACAAGGCAGGCTACCCACAAAGGAGAGACAAGTCCTACGGTGGACTCGCTGCTGTATATTTTTTGCAGGCAGCAAGCAGCCTGGGAGCACCAGGCAGCCTGTCCTGTATGTCATCTGCTACGCACAGCTGCTGAATTTGGGTGGGGTGACTGAGGGAGAGCACTGCTTGTTCCCAGTTTCTTACCCTTTGCAGGCAGTGGGACGGAAGTGGATAGAAGCCATTATGCACTTCTGGGTGCAACAGCACGATTGTATCAAGTCCCTGCTTTCCAGGCAGAGACAACCCTTGCTGTGATAGCAGAAAAGCTGGCGGCAGAGCCAGCACAGGCAGAGGGCCAAGCTGGTTTGTGGACAGTTGATCACAGTGGGACTCAGAGGTGCGCAGGGAGCACACCCTGCCAGACTGCACTGGAGCCCGGCTCTGCACTTACAGCTGCCTCCTGGCACCAGTCTTCTATTTTGGACTCTCGGTATGGGCAAAAGCCGGAACTTCAACCTTTACCACTGTTTTATTCAGCTCAACTTTCCAATGGATCTCTAAGCACCAGTACCACCAAGTAAATCCAAAGCCAATTTGCTGCTAATGCTCGGGACCCAAGATCCCAGCTGTGGCTGAGGAACGAGGCAGTTTGCGCTCCTTGTGCAAGGAAAAAGCTTGTGCAGGGGGCAGCAGTGGAGCAGGCTTACCTGAGAAGTTGCACGGGAAGCTGCCATCCACGTCGATGTTGGGCATCTTGGTTGCTAAGGGCACGCTGACCTGCTTCTTCACGGCAGCAGCAGGCGTTCTGTGCCCATTGGAAGCTGTCCCGTTGACAGGGGGTAGGCTAAAGCCTGCAGATAGCAAACAGGAGCTTGTAAGTGAAAGAGAGACAGATATGGGCTTTGAGGAAGGACTACTATTCTGTATGGGAGGCAAGGGCTTGGAGGGAAAGAGCATCTGGGAAGTGGACAGGGAAACCACTGACGCCTTGGGATCACTGCAGTCAGTCAGGCCTGCAAAGTGGAGACACAAAGCATAGCAGAGGCCGCTCTGCAAACTCAAAGCATTTGAAGCTATAGATTTCATTGGACAGGTTTCTTGGAAACTTCTAAATAATTGCACAGGGGAAACAGGCTGATATTGGCAGCCACTTGAAGCAGGCCAGTGAACAACTGTGACTGACTTCAAGAGAGCCACCAGAGGAACAACCTGGCAGGACAGGTTATATAGCAGGGCGGCACACGCAGGGGAGAACTGTTGACTGGGAATGTGCACAGGCTCTCTAGCATGGGAAAAGACCCTTCCTCCCACCAGAGAGGGGGCCACTTCCCACCTTACCTCTTTGTGAGGCTACCAGAGGCTCAGTCTTCTGCTCGTCCTGGACAGGAGTGGTTCTGGGGGCAGGGCTGCTCACCTCCCTCTCTCGGGGGCCCTGGGTCAAGGCCCCGTGAGCGAGGTGGGAGTCGTGACCTTCACTGCCAGTGTCGAGGTTCCCCACACCAGCCTTGTAGACAAACAGGGGAGGAAGGGCACGTGGGTATGGAGGTTTCCCAGGTCTTGGCCCACACCAAAAACCCCTTCGTTTCTTCATCGGGGTATTTACCATGGACCAATGAAGGGTTTTTGGTGTGTGTGAGTTAGCTGACCTCACTGCTTTACAATCAACCCATCTCATGGGTGAGATATTCAACGTTTTTTTCGTCACTCAGGAGATCAGTTTTTTCTAGTTTTTCATTCAACTAGCATCAGTTTAATTCCTCTGAACAATAAAGCAGGGATTCAGGTATATTTTCCTAGGGCTCATTGCACAGGAATAATATCTAAGAAATATGTCAATGGCAATTTTGTCTGGTTAAGATCACCCCTTAAATGAAGCTGACCATGCCCCATTGCTTAAGGTATTAAAAATGCCCAAGACAAAGTTAGTGTGTCTGGTAGCTAGGATAGAAGCTGCCTCTGCCATGGACTTACCTGTAACACAAATCCTGGCTCCTCCACAGCTCAGTTTTGTTCCTCAGCAAGGCTGTTCTACCAAACTAGTAGGAAGACCATTACTTATGGCACTAATTTTGTGGTCCCCATAGACTTAACTGCCTAAATTCAGGACACAGATCCTATTTAAGGTCAGCTACATGACATGGAAAACCTCGAATGTAAAGCCACGCCTTTCTCCTTCGCACTGAAACCACTGCAACTGAAATGATACTGGCAAAGCACTGTGCCTGCAGCCTGGGTGAGCTCTGGGTGTGCAGGATTCATCTTCTGCCAGTGCTGTCAGAGCATGGAAAACAAGCTGGTGCCATTCTCAGTACCGTGAAGACCAGTGGCAGTCATTCACTGCTGAGTGAAAAAAGATGTTACAAAATGACTTCCCAAAGAGGGAAAATGAACACAGCTGTGTTTGAACAGCTCCAGGCCCTGGTGATGTTTCAGCAGACAGTAACTATACTCCTTGTCATCCTTCTGCTGGGTTGATCAAAAGGAAATGCATCCTCTGGAATTTTCAGCTTCTCGGGATCATTAGCACCCAGTAAATGAAAACGGAGACTATTTAATGCTACCATTACTTTCTTTCCCAACCAACCAGCTATTTCTCTGCTGTCTTCACAGTGCAGTAAACGTACGGCATCATTACGTGAAACACGCTGATGCCAACAACCCTACAGAACCCCTCAGGATTGGAGCTGCTGTGGAGGTTGAACCTAGCATCTCACCAGTCAAAGGCTTTTTGGGAGGGTAAAATTAAATTAGAATGATGTCAGTTGTTTGGGGCTTTTTTGACCAGCTTCCAGGCCCACAATGCACCTGTAGCATAACAGTTTTATACAGAGTAAAAAGCCATCTCCCTGTGGAACTGGGCAGTTTCCCCAGGCCTGCGGGAGAATCACAGTGCAGATCCTTGTGCTACTAATTGCATCTCTCCCCACTTTCCCAAGTTCTCAGTGTCAAAGTCACTTAGGTTAGACACACAGCTTACAAGAAGTGCTTCTGTATTTTTCTGCACAAAGAATACAACTGAGATGACACATCCAAAATCTATTTTCTCTTACTGCTGAACTTACTGTTTTGAGGAGTTTCTGAAGCAGCAAAACTCATTTCCTCAAATATTTACTGTGCATGGCAAGGAGTTCAGGTAAAAGGTGTAATGTTAAAAGCATCGCCCACACAATGCTCTTTTTACCAGTTCTGCTTCAGCTTTTATATGGAAAATCTGAAAGGTTCAACGCCCCTATCAAAAGCTCCTGCAATGGCTGTTCCTCAGCAGAGCAGGGCTGCTCAGCTGTGAAACGAGTTACCACAAGCAGCAGTTTACCCAGGGCAGCAAATGAAAAGTTCGGAATAAACTGATCTGAATGCCAAATCTCATTAGCTCCTTCAAAAAGCACTTGAACAATTCCTCATTCCAGATCTAAGGAGATGTAGTACTGGACACTACAGTTATTTGAGTACTGTACACAAGTTTGCTCCCTCTGAGTGCCTCTGATGGTTTCTGTTGGAGCTGTGGGCCAGAGACAACGAGGAGAGAAGAAGCCAAGTACACCAACACACCTTTGCCTTGAGCAAAACCCAGCCTTGACCAAAAGCACTGAAAGGTTTCCCATTTGGCCCATGCTTAAATTATTAGGTCAGCTGTTTGTCAACTCACATTGGTTTGTTGTAAAAGAATTTTCCTTAGAAATGTCAGGCTCATCTTCCTCAGTACCTTCCTCTCAGCAGCCTTGGGGAGCATGGTCTCCCACCCCAGACTGCCGTGTGAGGCCATCCCAGAGGGCTACTAAAATATGATCCCTGGCCAATAGTTGTCTCCTATCAGAGACCTGCATACTGTTCCACACATCTTTCATAAAGGCCCAAGCACTCTAACGACAGCAGGTTTTCACAAACAGCTGCAGAAATCCAAGATAATTCCAAGTGAGCACCCTAAGGGTTTTGTCCTATTCCTGACAGGAAAATTCTCAGTGATCTGAAGCAATTTCATTCAGATGCAACAAAGGACATGACTTTTGTATTGAAGTTTTTCATGATGAGTAACAAGCACGGGGAGCATGAGGTACAGGGCTGACATGCAAAAGCAGGAGCATATCCTATAAAGTGATCAGTTTAATTGTTCGTTTTATTCTTCTTTTATCTATTCCACTCAAGTGCCAGTACTGTTCTTAGAGCTGTAGGAACCTTGAACTACAACACTTCCCACTACTCAGAATTTTTTGCCCAGTCTTTACAGTATTTAAGCACCTCTGTCTTTTTCAGGGCCTAGGCCACCATTCAGGCATCCCTGAAATATTTCAAGCCTCCATTCACCTAACCTCCACAGGCATTTAAATCCCTAGAGTGCCTAAGTGTTCACAGGCTAATGCCTGCAGAGGCTGTCTTGCGTCCGACTGGATGCTGAGAGCCCCACACCATGGTGCCCAGAGGACCCAATGCAGGACAGACACCTATTTTTCAATACCTGCCAGCTGGCAGCATCTGCCCTTGGTGAGCCAGAAGCCACCAAGAGGTAGAGGAGCAATAGGCTGTCTCTGCAGCAAACTGAAATGCTTACAGGAAGGAAGACAAAAAAGAGCCCCCAGATGTGAACGTGCCACTCATTGGAGCGGGCTGACAAAACCTTGTGGTGGTTTGGCTCACTGACCTGACAGAAAACACCACATATTTCCCAAATGCCATCCCTTCCAATGTCCAAAAGTGAACAAAACCAAAGAAGGGAATGAAAAGTGGAAGTCATCTTGCTCTGAGAAAATTCTCCCCTAAAACTCTCCCCTCCATATCTGCTCTGCTTATGCTGTTACAGGAAATTTTGTTCTGTTCAGTTCAGTGGACCTAAACTAGAGAAGAATGTGAGAAACATTATACAGCGGGCTTAGGGGTAATAAATTGGGGCAAAGTAAGCTAAGGTAGACATTTGAATAGGTGGAATAGGCCTAAAGCCAAGGCTTTCTCCAAGCTTCACTGACTGGGGCAAAAACAATGGAAAATTAGAGAAGTCACACTGAGGAAGACTATAGCGATCCCAGACTCAGTGACGAAGAAAGGCGAATGTACCCCCAGAATTGAGGACCAAGTAAAGCTCCACCCCAAGCTCCGCCTGAGCTCTGCCTATACTCCACCTATTATCAATATGTATGATTAGATGTTGCAATCATATGAATAGGTAAGATGTTGTAATCATTGAAGATAGACTGTATAAATGTCTGAGGTTGGACTTGGCTCCCAGCCAAGTGCCCAGACCACTGTGAAAAAACCTTCCCCCTCCCTCTCTCTCTTCGGACAAACGGAAAGGAGTATATAAAGCTAAAAAAACCCCAAACCAACTGAATTCCATAAAAGTATATATATTTATATATATTACAGTTAAGATATTATTTACAAGGAACCCCCCAGAAAGGGAAGAAGGGAAAGGGAAAAGGGGAAAAAGGGACAAAAAACAGAACGGTTTTGTACAATCGGACTCCAAAAACTATCAAAATACAAAACTTGTGAAAGAATATCTTACTACTTTCCTTGAGATAGCAGGAAACTGCACCAACAACCGCTGGCACTATCTGCCTCCCAAGGCCAACCAGGCCACACTTAGGCCTCACTCCTCCACCCGTGCAGGATGACAGCAAAGAACCTTCGCTTCCAGTCCACCGGAAGAAAGAGAGCAAGAGCTTCCCCTCCCTTCTTATTTATACTCTTGCTTACATAAAAATCGTATGGAATTCTGGGAAAATGGCCTTGGTTCCTTGGTTACAACCTGGTTACCAAGGAAGGTCTTAGGAAGGAACCTAAAACCACTACAATAAATTACCCTGTTTGGTACTGGCACCTTCGAGCAAGAGCTTTGTGGTGCAATCCATGCTTGCTCCCAACGTTGACAAATAAATACCTTTGCTGCTCAAGAGACCAAAAGCTTCTGGGCAGTTATTTTATCGGATTTCTCAGATTCAGGGCAGACCAAAATGTGGCACCTTCCTCATGCTGGCCAAAAACCCAGCTGCTGTCATTTCAGCATCTGAGTGGCCTTCACGGTGTGAAGAGACAGGCAGCAGACTGTTTCTTTGAGGATCAGTGCCACTGGCTACAGGCTGCTTTTTCGGAAGTATCAGAATTTTAGTGTACCAGCCCTTAGACATAAAACATACCTGCTACAGAGCCATCAGTGCGTCACCACAGGAGACAGAGAAGGAGCTGGCATACACTGAATCTGGTTTTCATCATGTGCATTTTGCTAAGAATAACAAAGGCTATTATAATCCTGCATTTACATTTTTAAATTTTTTTTTGAAACTGTGACTGAAATGCTAATAGGTAAAATCTACTCCCATGCATCTAGCCAAGGATCCAAGTTTGTTTTGGCAAAAGGCATTAACCACAAAGCAAATAACACATTTGCTGCATGAATTACAAGAGGGAGAACTACCTTCATGATTGTTTTTCGTTTATATGCCTCCATTAGTATCCAGGGAAGTTTAACCTGGGCTGGGGTACCTGGCATGGTAAAGTCCTCAGGTTTCAACACTTCTCTGGCCATCCATCAGCCTGCAACTTCTCAGCAATTCAGGCCCGAGACATTAAGGTGTCACAGCTCACTATGAAATTAGACTTGATGGCACCTAAGTAGATTCATTAATGCGTTAGGCAAATGCTATCTGGTTGGTACTTTTTTTAGGGGGTTGGCGAGCAGGGGCAAAAAAACCTGGAGAATGATGCTCCTGGGGGGGGGGTGGAGGGGGAGGCAGCTTGCCAGTCTTCTTGCTTAAACAGAGGTAAGAAACTGTAAGCTCCACAGAGCTGCACTAGAAGAATTTACAACTTACTGCTTGCCTCAAGACAGCAAAACACAGAAGGTGGCATCAGTTGCTTCTGTCTTCTGGAGGGGTGAGGCAGTTTCCATACACGTCATAGCATGCAGAGCATTTCAACTGTAAAGGCAACATGGCACTAATCATGATCAAAACAAATCCCAAGGGACTACCTGTCCCTGGCATGGGACTGAAAGACAAACCACCTCTAGGTTAATCTTCAGGACCATCCAGGGGATATTCTCACCATCCATAACCACATGGCTGCTGGCTATGCAGTGGCACTGACTGACCTTGTTCACTGCTTCTCCAGTCCAATAACACAGCCCAAAAAACAAAGCCACCAAATCAACCAGTGCAAATGGAGGCAGGTGCTGGTGTCAGGTACACACCTGCAATGTTAATTTTGTCACGTATCAGCTATCACAGGTGGTGAGACTCAAAGTTTATCTGTCCTTCCCAGAGACTCTCATTTTCATTTCTGATAAATACAGCTATTGGCCCTGTAATTTGGTGCAGTTACAGTTTTGCAGGGCACCTGAATACATTTTGATTGGCACATACTTGACTTGTGCAGGCAGCTTGCCTGTAGTACTTTCACCTCAGACTACGATCTCGTTAGACTTCACAAATTAAGCAGAACCAGGCTGGAAAGATACTCAGAGGAGAATCCTGAAGTGCAATGGGACTCAGGACACACAATTCCAAAAAAAATCTACAGTTCTGGGAGAGACGTGAAAGCTTCCTAAGACATCTTGTGTATGGCTGCAAACTGTGCCTTCTTTGGTCAGGGATAAACCAGTAAAATCCCCACAAGTATGGTCTATGCATTAAGTACACTAATAGTTAAGTCTAAGAATATTATCCATGTAGCTGTTTGTGTTCATTTTGTTTAAAAAAACCTTTTGCTTCTCTCCACACTTATTTAATTTTACTGCTGAATATTTAAAGAGATAAGATGCTTTCCAAAAATCGTAACTCAGCTTGTGGTTCAGGTAATGGCTGATACAGCTCTGGAGTTTTAAAGCAAAACAGTAGCTATTGACATGATTTCCTTTGCTTAGAAAAACAAGCTTTGGTTGAAATGTTTGTGAATAAATTAGCTGACAAATATAGCTCATTTGTCTATCTACAAACCAATACTCACTTTTGTGCAGAAACTGATTATTAGCAAATATTTCCAAATAGATCACAGAAACAACATTCAGCTGAGTAATTACTCTTGGAACAATTTGCCACACTGCTGCCTCTGCACTCGTGGTACCTGAGCAAGTGGGTGCTCAGGCCATATGGCACTGTTTCTGCTTCCTAAGTAACTGAAGCCAGTAAAAAAAGCAGAAACAATCTGAACCCGAAATTACAGCTGCTTTGCAGTTTGAATTTTTAGCTAGCGATTAGACGTACTGAAATTCTTGAATTTTTGCAATTTCTGAACATTTCACTGAGCAAACAAGTAGCTAGGCAAATAACCTCCTGCAAATGGCAACCACAACACAGCTTTTCCCAGAAGATACCACATGATCCTGCATTTTATTCACAAAATACAAACCAACTTTTCTTAGATCCATTCGGTCTGCTCTATTAGTTTTTTATCATAGGACTCTTAGTGAGCCTGCAGGTCTGGACAAAGCAGCCATCTACTGCAAAAAGGAAGTATACCTGCATCAAAATAAAGTTTTTCTGGGTATGTCCTGCTACAGATGTTCAGAGGCTCTGCAGCTGCTTGGATAACACTGGAAAAGGCTTTTCTGTTTCCTGTGCTCCCAGTGTCTGGAAGGACACAAGACCACATAGTTCCACAACCACAAGTCTCTGCAAGTTTCCCCCAGCACCCAGCCCACCTCCTGCTACCTCCACAGGGAAACCCTTCCACACGCAAACCCCAAATGCCTGCATACCTCAGCAGTAGAGCTGAAGGATACATGGATACCTGCCCGTTCTTTAGCAGCCAAGTCCTCGTTTCACTCAGCTGAAGCATTGCACTTGCCTCTCCTGAAGAACAAATGAGGAAGAAGAGGAACTAGGCTGCAGGGGTTTGCCTGCTTATCATCAAACCTTTCCAACATATCTAACATGCCAGCAGTCTCTTGACCAACGACTGCAAAACCTCCAGAATCTTGCATTTAAACAGTTAAATATATTTCAGTGCAAACCCCCCTATTCTTCTTTCCAAGCACAAGTGAATGGCTTACCCTGTTTCACATCTGGCCACCACTTCATTATTTTTATTTCAAGCTGTGTAATTAAGAACTTATACAAGGTTAATTTAAAGAGAGTCTGCACTCTGGATGACTCCACTTGAGAGTGAGGTAACAGCGCCTTGACAGGTCAGGGCTGGGTCCATTTGCTTTTCCTCAAATAGTTGAGTTTCAAGAAGGGGTCCTAGGAACTTGTCTCAGTTTTGTGAGACACAAGTGTTTTGCTGAGGATGAGTTATGAGAAAGACTCAAACTCCTCCTTCTAAGCAATTGTAAATTTGAAATTAAGAGGCTCTAATTGAGGAAAAAATGTGGAAAAAGGAAAAATAACAACCCTTTATTAAAAGATATGTGTGTGTTGGCAGAACAATGAAAAACACAAAACAACCAAGCAATAATCCTATACCCAAAAATAATCCCCTTCAAAACAAACAGATAAACAAAACAAAAAAGGTAAACAGTTCAGTTTGGGCCCTTTGGTGCAATTCTAACCACCATCAGCAGGGGGCGCTGTTGGATCACTGGGGATGCAGAGCTTGTAGTGTCTGGTGCCGGTCAGGAGGTGGCGCTGTTGGATCACTGGGGTCACCACATGGGGGTCTCCCCAGGTGTGCTGGAGAAGCTGAAAAATGGAGGTCTTCCTTCCCCCCCACCAACAGTGGAAAAAAAGGAAGAGAGAGAGGAGGGAAAGAAAGAAAAACAACAAAAAAAAGTCCTTCCCAGCGGAAAACTCACTCCGTCCTTCTGGTTGAATCGTGCAGTGCAGCCTCCCCTCTCCTCTGATGTGCACAAGAACTGCTGCCAAGAAAAGAAGAAAAACGGGAACAGAGGAGGGGAAAAAACCTCCCAAAACAGTTCCTCTCCGATGGAAAATCCAAACAGAATCCACCTGTCAGTTCCCACATTCCTGATTCAGCACATCTCGTCTCTCACATCTGTGACACAAGCCAGTCAAATTATCTGCAGCTTCATCCCTCTTGCAAACCTCTGCCTACCTTTCAGCTGAGTGCACAGCCCCCTGCAGGCACAGTAGCCAATTATAAATACCTGCTCAGGCTCCATGCACAGTTCCACAACCAGGTCCACACTCCACGGGCAGAGCTGGGTGGCACAGAGGGGCCTCTGTGAGGAGAGGCCGGGGCTTCCTGTGACAGCCAGAGCAGGTCAGGGCCAGTCCACAGCTTCCATGGTAAATGGGACGTGATCTCTCTGTCCTTATCTCAGCCCATGAGCTTTTTTCCGTCTTATTTTCTCCCCTGCTGTACCATTGAGGAGGAGGTGCAAGAGATCAGCTGGGTGGGCAGCCTGTAGATGGCCAAGGTCAACCCACCATAGGTGACATTGCTCCACTCGCACTGTAGTGACAAGAGGAGATGAAAAACTCAGCATCTTCATGTAAGCTTTCCAAAAGAAACATGGGGGGGACCAGACTCCACACAGCCCACTCTGGTTGCTGCAAGATAGCTCAAAGGCAAGAAAGAGACACCAGCATAAAATACTATGGTAACTCCTAGAGGCTCCCTTTGGCAGGGTCTGGAAAACAAGGAAAGATAGCTGCAGCTGTTTTAAGACTTCTCATTGCTTGCAGCTGTATTCATATTTCTAAAGGGAAAATACAGGGCTGCATTTGAGTTCTTCCCTTGAGGCACACACCAGAGTTGAAACTTGCGTGGTAGCTCATTTTTGTTTCCCCACCATCTTTAATGAACAAGGATTCTTACACAAACACACACCTCCCTTTTGCTCTGTCAGCTTTTCCACTCTTCACATACTGAGCTGGAATTGTTCCCTGTGAAATCACACTTTAAAACCTTTTAGAGCATAGAAATGCAGAATGCCCCAGTTCAGGCAGCTGGAGCAGATGAGACCCTCCAAAATGTCCCCTCTCATCGAGATAAGAGAGCACCAGCATACAAAACAGCATTACATTGTATGTCTGAAAACATACAATTCTAAAGAAAACGTCAGCAATTCTCTTAGAATACTAAAACAAAATGCTTCAACCTCTCCCCAGTAAAAACAGCCAAAAAACTTCAACATTTCTTCAATTTTTCTGTCCCTTATCACTCACTTCACCCTCTCCCTTTTCTGTGCTTCAAATTATTAGTCTGCTCAAAATGCCAAGTTTCTAGCAATGGTCATCACAGCACTAATACATGTTAAAAGAACGTCTAGAATGAGCAAAGATTATCAAACCAATTTATGAAACTGGGAAAGGGGATGCACCAGCCCTTGGAAGCACCAAAGTTGTTATCAGACCCCTTTATGAAGCAGCAGGAAGCACAGGTGTCAGTGCCTTACAAAGGGAATCTTCTGTGGAATTACCTTAGAGAGTAATTTATTTACAGATAGCGGAAAAACCTTTCCTATAAGCATATTTCACTGGAACCACGGGATTCTAGAAAATGAATTGTCACTTTGAAACTCCCTTTATTTAAAGGTAAAGTCATTTAGTTTGAAATATCCACCAGAGTTCATGTTTTCCAGAACAGCCTTCCCTTCATCCTGTTAGTTTCCTTCACTAAATGTACCTCTTTTCCAAACCTTTAATTACATCTATAAACTCTATTTCATATAAATATATATATATATATATGTATGTATACACACCATGCTTTGAGGAGCCTGAGCACCCGTTAAGCTTCAGAGAACCACAGGTTTGGAGAGGATCCAAGCTCCTTCCAACCTACAAGTGCTGGAAGACAGTGAGACGAAACAGCCACTACAACTGTGCAATGTTCCTGCAATCCCCACGTTCACACCCTGAGATTTTTTGCATTACAGAAATCACAGCACAACTCCAGCAAAAACAGATTTTACCAGCATCAGCCCCCATTCCTAGAAGGCGTGATTCGCTGAGGGCAGAAAATGTTTCTTTGATCTGATTACAGGAACTTCCAACTTGAGGCAGCTGAAAAGGTCACTGGTTCCTGAACCAGTCTGTGTGAGATCATTTCAGTCTGATTTATCTCTACATCACCTTTTTGGGAAGGGTAACAAATTGGGTCTCACCCAATTTCGAGTGGGAAGATTTTTAATACTTTCACTGATGTGGACATGGAAAGACTCCTGTTGATGCCAGTTTCCCACAGCAACCATTTCCATGGTTATAAATCATTTATTGCCCCCCACTCACCCTGTTGGCCAACAGCTGAATATAAAGGATGAGTTACTCTGTGTGAGAGACCATGACAAATGCACAAACCTGCTCGGTCCGAAGTTCACCATCAGGCACTGAAACACTGCTGGTTGTTTCATTGCAGGGGCTTTGGGAAGTCTCTAAAATAACCAACAGACAAGTGCTCACTACTGATGAAAGCAAACAGTCCTCCAACTCCCAGATGCAGAGATCCAGGGGGTGCTGAGCTTGTGTGTGCAGTAATCATTACGGGAGGAACCTAGAGACAGTGCCCTTCCCTCCAGGCCCCCATGAGCTTAAGGGGAACACGTTCTTATCAAAGACAAAATGCATCAATTTCTTAAGTTATTCCTAAGTCACTTAAAAGCACTCATTACTGAGCCAAGGTATTTGAAATAACCTAATTAACCCCATCTCCATGATTAGAAGAGCTTTGGATAGGCTCCAGGTCTGACCATGATTTCACTTCCCCTCCTAGATAATGTGAGATTCACTCACACAATTCTTAATTGTCTCTTGTACCTCCTTGCTGAGCAATTTTGTATCTTGCAGCCAAGACAGAAGCAGAGACGAAGGCACCTGGACAAAATTTTCCTCATGCAGAGGCCCAGGCTTACTTCCAAGCAGGATTTGCTTTATGATCTCCTTGATTTTTCAAGGGCTGGGTAGAAGGTGGATTTGGAGAAAAGCTCCAAAAAAAGATACTGTATTTCAGGCAGCAGTTGAGTCAAATGCAGTCATGCTGGCAACAACCAAACACGTTTTGGCAAGTTATTTCCACTGCTTGAGTTGGCTTCCCACACATTATTTCTGCAACCCCAACACCAAGTGGATTTCCCTCTCTACAGCTCAGAAAAAGCCCTCATAAATGTTTAAATGAACTGAAAAACACTGCAGCTGTCACAACATCACAGCTGAGGCATCCTGACACCGTAACTTAATGCTACACACTACCTGCTGTACAAAAATCACCTCCAAACCACAGCTCCAGCAGCCCCTCCTGGTGACTCCAGGTGCTCTGTACATCCAGTTAGAGTTTAGAGACCTACATGCTGGAAGGGAAATGGGAAGTCTGATCTCAAACTCAATCCCTAACTGGAGGGCTATGGACACCATACAACCAGCTGAAGTGGCACTCACCCACTTTTAGCAGACTGGAGATGTAGGAGTAAATTTTCCTTCCAGAGTCAATCAAACTGCCCTTTAAAGCAAAACTGAAGTTTTAAGCCACCCACCGTAAATTAACTCACACAATATCTGTCTTTCCTACAAAGAGGAGAGTCTCCTGGGTGGTCCCACAGCTGTGAGCTTGGACACACCTGCAAGGAAACAGTGTCTGCTATAAGCCTCTCCTTCAGTCCCCTCCTTCCAAGGAGCAGGGAAACAACATCCCAAAGGCCACGGACCAGTTTTTAGGAGACTTAATCTTGGTTTAGGCAGCGGTTAAAGGGGCAAAGGGCAAGACTGCACAGAGTTGGTTTTCCTTATCACCCCACAGTTCTGTTCAAGCAAAGAAGGGCCAATACAGTACCAAGCCACTGTTTCATCACAAGACAACCTGAACTAGAACTTGGATATCAAGCTATATACCATCCCCATAATTTTTATGTGCACTTCTCAAATGTCTACAAGCTTATGTTGCCAGTAATCAGGAATTCTCTAGGAACCAGTTGTGCATCCTGTATCTTCCCTTCTTTTGTCCCTTTCCACATTATCCTTCTCCTCTCCAACAGCACATTTTGCTTTTGTTTGTTTCTGCTTAACCAAGGTCTTTGAGATACTTATTTTGGGACAGAGAAACCATTAGCAAAAGTAATTTTAAGGATGAACCCGAAAATATGAATTTTTTAAAAACAAATCACTTCCCATAGCATGGAGGGAGGCCAAAAGCAAAACATCCATACTCCTCAAGTCCTTACATAGCACAGCCTTTAGCAGACATAGGTGCATGTCCCACTCTTACTCCCCTACGAAACTTCCATGAATCAGATGTGGCAGTGAAATATTTAGCAAAAGAGGCAACAAACATTTCTTGTCTCAAGTCCTGGTGTAGTACTAAGCCCCTTCGGAAGCAGGACCATAACCAGAGGCAAGAACGTGAGCCACATCACCTGACAGCAAGATGCGTTCAGCAACAATGCGACTGCGCCATCCTCAAAGGCACAAGGCACAGGGTGCTCTCGCCACCCGGTAATCTAAGGAATTTTGAGGTGCTGGTCTGACACCCGCTGGCCATCTGTGGTATTGCTCCTTGTTAGAGGAGCAATAGTTAGTTTATGTACTTGTTAGTTTATGTACTTCTGTAATCTGGAAGAAGGCCATCACAGGAAAAACAGCAAACAAAAATCCCCCAGGCCCTGCAGTGGTGCCTGAACAGACATTAAATACACACTGTAAATGGGACACAATACTGGTTGGGCAAATAAAAACAAGAGTACACCTTAGAGTTTCTACCCCGCTGATTTGCTGGCTGCTTAACTGGGGAGGTCTGCCCTGGACACACCTTGGACTCTTCACAGGAAATTCTCATCTAAACTCCACTGCTCCAAATGAGCAGCTAGTCTGTCTTCCTCACTCTCTTCATTGTTCCAAAACTACCAGGATTAGCGCCAGAAGGGAGAACCTACCCCATTTTCAGCCTTTTTCTCCAGACAATGCTGCATCTTTGGAAGATGAAGACACACAGCTCAAACTGCTTGAGAACTTGGCTTTGCAGATAAATAGTCATAAAGATTAGAAAGTGCACAGAATTGTTAATCATTAGCTCTAAGGCAAGGGCAATTTTTGACCAAGAAGCCCAATTGCTCACAGCAGCCAAACCCACATAGTTTCACACACAGCAGCTGCTTGAAGGTGACGCAGGCAGAGGGCTGAGGACAGTGTGACCTGGCTGACATAACAGCCAGCAGGAGACCAGAACTCACACCCCTGTCACCAGCTCTGTCTCTAACTGAAACAGATTTGCAGGATCTCCATGTCCATGAGGACAAAGAATGAACAAAAGCTTCTTGAGATGCCCCTGCTCTTCCTGCTGACAGGTTCTCCCACAGCTTTACTGCTGGAACAGGTTGGTTGTGCGCAGGAATGATGGACACAGGCAACGCCAACCTTGCAGATACAACGGGGAGTGGGGGAAAGTTTCCAATGCCACCACTCCCCATATCCAAACAGTGCAAATGAGATACTCTGCCTGCTCTTTCACCCCCAACCCAGGGCTTCTGCTTCGACTTACAGAAAGGCTGGGATGCAGATACATGTAAGACTTGCATGACCAAAACACAGCTGGCTCCTTGTGTTACTCCACACCTCTAAAGCTCAGCAGACCAGCACCCACCTGAGACAGAACACACCTTCACTCACACCCCTCTTTTGCCCGATCCAAAGCCTGCCCACACACAGTAGCAGGACTAATTAAAAACTGACACAAGTTCCACCTAACCTGGTCACTTTGAGTAGACAGTGCACAAGTGTTGGCACTTATTTTCACAGCATCTCAGAACTGAAAGAAATAAAGCCCAGATTTTTTAAAGTATTAAGACACTAATTTACTGTCAGTTAAAACCCTCCAGAGACAAATAGCCTCCACCTGCTGCCCTTCTACCTCCACCTCTACAAACCCAAGAGCATCTCTTCCAGAGCCTTGTCCATGACATATCCCCACGCACTTCCAGACAACGCTGTAACTCCAACGCAATCCAAGCAGTGGACAAACCAACAGACAGGATGAAAAAGAGACAAGAAATCAGTAACAACAGATGCTTTGCAGACATTGTAACCTTTTAGACTGCCTTCCTCCTCCACCAGAAATCTGCTTTCTACAAGCAGCATTTCATCTTTAACCACCACCCATAGCTACCTAAGCTCTCTCTCAACAAACACCACAGGACAGGTATTTGGTAAAAGAGATGTATATTTATTCACTTTACAAAGAGGGTGGTATTTAGTTGCAACAGCTCCATTTATAGACAAATATATTATTGTACATTATAGTGGTGAATGGCTCAAACTTTTACCTTGTTTTGCTCTTAAAAATATGTTTGCACCACTTCAGCTTCCATTAGCTGAGCAAATAGCTGTCCTTGTTCTGCCACTGAGAGATTAAAAATCCATAATAAAGATATAGCCGTGTGCTATGTATTCACAAGAATTCCCCTTCTCATTTCCCTGTTTCACTCCTCTCCCCACCCACCTCAACACGGTCTGTCCGCTGGGTTAGCACTGAACTTATATACAGCCTCCATTAAAACAAAATTAGGAGCCAGTGATAGTTCTAAGGTCCTTTTAAAGCACAAGAAAAGTCATTGATTTGTATATATAAAAGTCTTGAGTTCAAATCTGTTAAAAAAAAAAGAAAAAAAGAAAAATCTGTTTTTAAGTCGGGTTGGCATTTAGATATTGCCGAGGCATGGCTAAGCCAATGAAGGGGGGAAGGGAAAAAAAAAATTCAGTATAGAATTTAAATATTACAAAAATATCTTTTTTTTCCTTTTTTTGTTTCCTTTTTTAAAAAACAAAATCAGCAGGATGCCCACTTGCTATTGCTAACTGAAGCATGGAAGGAAGGTATAGACCAGTTGTCTTTGATCCTTGAATATTTGAAACAAATTCAATGTAAAGCTGAACCAAGTTTACCACACAAACAGTGGTGGCAGATTTATTTCATTTGAGATACAAATGCATGTCCACATGACAGGCATAATCTGACCATGAGGTGGAAGAAATGTTTCTATAAGTAAGCGCAGGGAAATAGGGCGAGAGAAGGCTGGCACGGTTAAACATTCTGGATTCAGAAATGCACAGTGCCCCATATGTGCCTTTGCACACAGGCCGTGCATGACTCTGCACTCCTGATATGCAAATACAGCATCTTTCAGCAACATGATCCAGAATTAAAGAGGTTGGTGGCCCACTTGTTCAAACTGCTAAAATCATTCTTTCACGCTGTTATTCTTCTTCACTTTCATTTTCTGGTTCCAAATCAGAATCACCATTGATTTCCTTTTCAACAGTCATGTCTTGTTCATCAGATTGCTCCTCTTTTTCTTCATCTTCATCCCAGTTTTCCTGGGGAAAAAAAATAAAACAAACGTTTGAACCCTTGTCAGTCACACCATTTCTGTTACAAGCAAATGGGAGAAGACATGGTCCAGCTCCACTCACATCCGAGTCTTTATCTGCAATCATCTCATCATCTGAGCCCTCCTCCTCCGAGGATTCTGCAAAGAGAAAACAATTTCTCAGTCTGGAGAACAGGCTTTAAAATTGTGCAAACAAGGCCCAACCCCACACGCTGCCGAGGTCTTCAAACTGTTCTATTTCAATTCCAAAACTAATTCTACCTCAAGATGAGGTAATCAACAATTAGGAACAAGTCACTTCTGTTATGAATATAGTGTGAAGACACAGTAGGAAAAAAGCCAAACTGGAAGTGTACATGCACACACAGGGACATCCACTACGTTGATGTCTTGCTGACTCAAATGTAGAAGTGCCTTGACTGACTGTATCTACCTTAGAAAAAGGGCAGGTAACAGCAGAAATTTGAGGTTACCAGGTAAGTTAAAGCAGCGTACTGAACTTGCAAGTCACTGATTTCTTCATTTTGTGAAGCAGGCATGGAAGGGAATTAAAAGAGATAAAAGGAGGGGAAGGAAGGAGCAACTAGCTGCAAGATGTCCCCATCATTAGCCCCAGATTCTACTGCCATGGACATCTCACAAAACCTCTCTATTTGCAGACTGTACTCTGGTAGATAAGCAGAGGAGCATGATGAACAGCCACCAGTGCTGGCTGGTGTCATGTGAATTCAGGAGCTGAACTCAGTTAGCATACAACACTTACCATCCTCATAGACCAGCTTTGCAGTCTGATTAACCTCAGGTACATCCTGAACTGCTTCTGATGCTGCAACCTGAATGGAATTTGAAGATTAGCCTTAGATGAAATCATATACTTCAACCTTAAAAAGCAACAAAACTCTTAACAATTTAAATGAAGCCTACATCAAGAGTGACACACATTAATTCATTTACAGTAGTAGTTTAACAGACAAACAAGTATAAATGACGAAGTAAAATTCGAGAGGCATCTGCTCTGAAGTGCCTCCTGTTAATACCCCTTTAAAACTCTATGGGTCAGGAGTCACATTTGGCAGGATAAAACATGTAACACTTCCAGAGAGCACAGACTGACAAGACAGTCCATTAAGTGTAGTGATTGAGTATCACCAGTGTCGCTGTACAGTTCCCAATGACAGGTCCCATCAGATGCAATCACAACAGGTGGTAAAGTCTGCAAACAATACTCCTGCACATCTCATGTTATTTAGTTCAAGCTCACCTGGCTGGCAAGAATGAAGAGTCTTCCATGCAGACGGGAAAGCTTTTGCAAAGTTTTTACTCTGCTCTCCATTAACTGGTATAACATTCCCAGCTGAGGAATAAGGTCTGGCAACTTGGGAGAAGACAGATGAAAAAAATATGAAGCTGGTAACCAACACATCCCAAACATCTTTCTATTTTAAACTACCTCGGTGTGTTTGGGGCAAGTAACCCTTGTTCACATTATTCTAAACAGAAGGGAGAGTTAGTGTTCACAGAAATCACCTGAAGCCTGATCAGTTAACACTTGGCCATGTTTAGAAACATCTACTTTCAGAAAGTGGCAATTCTTACACTACTTTTCCTTTGAGCAGTCACTGCCCTACACAGGTGTCAAAGAAAAGCTGTGTAAATGGGAACTGAACATACACCACTGAACAAAGGCAGCCTCAGAACCACGTGCAAGTTCTGGAGCTCATCAATCCTATAATAAATGGGAGAAAGAACTGACAGTGCCAAAAATGCCTTTTTCTTAACCCAGCAAGAGTGCTGTATCAACCACTTGTAAGGCAAGGCTGGACTTCAATCCAGAAGCCATGACGTTACTTACTGCCGTGCCACCTTTGGCACACCTTTACCCCATAAATCTAGCCATGCCCAAGAGAGTCTCAGGATTGAGTATTACAAGAGCAAAGAAAACTTAGTTATGTAAGGTTTAGGGGCACAGACTAGATTACTCTTTGTGACAGTAATTTTGTTCCCTCTCACAGGTGTGACATAACTTATTTTAGTGTGACTTTGGGATGGCTGTAATTATGTCATGAGTGACCGAGATGAACAATTTATCAGCAATGTGCAGTAGTGTGGCAGAAGTGGCAGAAGTATAGACCTCTGTACACTGATTAGGGCACTGTCACACATGGAGAGCAGGAGACAGATTCCTGAAGAAAGAGTATACAATTATTTAATAATTTAAATCTAGTTTTATTTAAGTGCATTTCCATTAATGTAAAATACTTACTGTGGAAAGGTAGGATGCATGTAGGGTAAAAACAGCCTTCAGCCATCGAACCATTAGTGAGGCACTGGAAAAGATAAATTAATTGTATCAAAGAGATACTGGCTGACAGACACTCATTTCACATTCTCGATGCTAAAAATTTCCATATAAAGTGTTCCTTTTTCATTAGATAAAAAGATAAATGCAGATGGAAATGTAATACTTTGGCTATCCAGGTGAAATATATAAGTTGCTAGGAAAGAACAGACACTTCACTGAGGGACTAAACTAGACGTGTTCAGGGGTCTGTGCTTCTGACATTTTTTATGGGAGGTCTCAGTGAATAAAAGATCAAAGCATGCTACTTTTTTCTCCACCTCCAATGAGGAAATTTTTATTTAGGAAAATAAACCCCAAACCAAACCAACCTAACTCCCACAATTCAGTACAGCTAGTCTCAGCAGAGCTGTCCTTATGGCAACATAAGATGGGGGAGAAGCTGGTTTTGTTATTAAACACAATACCAGAAGAAGTCTAAATACATTTGATAATTAAATTTAACAAGCTGATAATTCAATTGAAAATGTGATAGCTATTTTATCTTACATATT
>JAWWLV010000121.1:12614694-12628530 GCA_035041135.1 Platyrinchus mystaceus | reverse complement strand
GGATTACACACTTATTTCAGGTATCCTTTTCCCTTTTTAATTTCACTTAAGCCACCCTGAGAAAGACTTAATAAAAGTTCCTCTTCGCACCCACAATCAGGTGAGAGTTTTTACCTCCAGATGCTGCAGTTTAACTACAGTTACTTAATCACATAGGTGGTGGGAGGGACCTTAACACACACGCACACAAAAAGTTTCAGGTGAATTAAACTGCAGTTGAGTTGTCTCACCTGTATGGGTTGCCCTGCAGTCTCTTCGTAAGCTAAAAGGACAAAAAACAGTCAGCAAATAAGTAACAAACATAATGAGTTTAAAACCCCAACATTACATCCATGTGACAGCTCCAATACTGGAGCAGAAAGTTCACCAGACATCTGAAGTTTTGCTAGGATTAACCATGGCCAGGCTCCAGAAAATTACACTGCTGGCTCTACCATCCTGTACACGGGCTGATAAATAAACACAGGCTGAGTTTCATGACTATAAGAAAGCTGTAACTCTTAAGAGGAAATATATTTAGCAAAACTTAAAGCTGACAGGAATGAGTAGAGGGAAACCCCTTTTTTATGTTTTTGAGCATCTGCTTAGTAAAGCAGTTGTTATAAGGTGGACAATTTGGGGAAACAAGTGAAGGTAGTTATCAGGTAAAGGCCCCTTCCCAGAACAAATCTCAAGCTCTGGGGAAGGCAGTTACATGAAGGTCTGTCCACCCACTGAGATTATACAGCAAACATCTTCCTCCTCTCATGTGAGTATCCAGCGCATATAGCTTGCTCTGGCTAGCACTGCTATTTCATGCTTTGAATTATCATCCACGTTAGTAGTTGAAAATAAGATGTAATGGCAATTGTTTGCCAATTACTAAACATGCTTTTGCTTAATCTCTTCAATTTCTTTTTCCCACATAATCATTTGAGATATTATTACAGCGCTTCCTGGTTTTGACAGTAGCACTTGGTGCTTTGGTTAAGCTTCAGCCAGAGAAGACGAAGAGTGTATCAGAGATAAATTAAGAAACATTTCTGACCCATTATAAGTACCAAACCAATTTCTTTAGTAAAAACAAAGAGAGCTATCTTGGATTTTTCCCAGCTACAATGCAAACCACGTATGGCTTGTATGACAGTACAAGAAGGCCAGTCTCTCCTACCTCATGCAGCAGTGGAATGACAGCATATATAGGCATTCTGGCTACTGTGTTCTTTACTATATTTTCCTTTCTTGTATTAAGCACTTTCTGTTAAAATGAAAAAATATGATCAGAGAGTCATTCAGATCCAACATATGTATGAGCAGTCAGCAAAATCAAAAATCCCTGGCTTTTAATCTCTTTTTCTACTCCATTACTTTTGTATGCTAAAATGAGGATAATGAGCAAAAAATACGCCATGAAAAGGAGTTCCATTTTCCTAGTCAGCTACAGTTAACAAAGTAAGGCACTCGATTAACCCACCTAAAACAATCTGCCAGTGCCTCTAGCCCACCTGTCCCATGTTAGAAATGATGCATCACAGGTATTAAAACTTCTCTTGCTGTTTTCTGTTTGACTTCTGTAAATAAATGCCTTTCATCACTATCAGTGACAAGAAATTTCTGTTTGGTGTCAAAACCTTAACATTTCTGTGCCCCAGTACTTCTATTTCCTCCCAGTCCAAGCACAACAGTAAGCTTTTCAAGTGAAACTGTTGTCTTCAAAGCAGTTTTCAAACGCTATCTACTTGAAAACTCAGGAGACTAAACACAGATTACGCTCCAGCTCAAGCTAAAGGGAAGATGTGAACTGTGACATAACAAATTTATCATAAAAGAAGTGCCTCCTAGTTCATGGACTGACTCAGGAGGCAAGGCAAATAACAACAAAAAAATAATACTGCCACTACAATTCATAATACCACTGCCTTGAGCAGCAAATCAGCAAAAAGCAGCTGGGAGAAACAAGAGGATCTTGACTGTTCAGCCTCCCCAGCTTTCAGGAAAGGTTCCCCACAAGCCTCAGTGAACAGAATGAACAGCACACACTGAGCTCACAATACTTACATTTAAGATTTCTGCATCATTGCTTTCCAAGCCCTGAACCAGCAGCACGGCTAAGCTGTCTGTTTGTGGAAGGCCTCCTGGAGTTTTTACTTTGCTCACATCAATATCCAGTGCCCCAAGGCGCTCCTCAATGCTCTCCTGCACACGGAAAATAAGGGCAGTGCTGTTTCAGCGCAGCCTCTCAGAAATATCAGCTGAAAACAAAGTACCTAACTTACAGCATTCCCTCTGATTCTGCTGGGAAATAACGTGAATTTTGCATATTCTTTTAAATGTATTGATAGCATGAGAAAAGTTTTGACTGAAAGACACTAATATACCTTGGCACAGACAGATAGACACAAGCATTTGACAAAGTTCTGCAACAACGTGGCAAAACTACGGACAAGGCACACAGGGCTTGAGTGAAGGAGATGTCTCTTCCATACAAAAAGACGGCATCATTAGCCTTTCTTTCACGCCAAACAAAGCAAATTCAAGTTTGCCAAAAGAAGGCATAGTGATGACTTATGATTCGAGTTTCTCCATTACTGCTGTGTTTAAAAGAGGAGGGCTTTTACCTCTGTCTCTCCTGGTTTCCTCTTTTTTTTCTTTTTCTCCTTTCCCGAGGCTGGAGTTTTGACAGCTGTGCTATGTCCTGGAATGCCAGGCACTAGAACTTTGGTGTCTGAGTTCACAACAGGCGTCTTTACCTAGGACACAGAGATACCACATTTGCATGAATTGCTAATACCTTGGGTTTTCTTCCAATTTAAAATACTAATTTTATTCTGAGACTCGCACATACATGGTAAAACCAGCCTGACACAACCCATTTTCTTGACATACATATTAGGAAAACGCAACATTTTTAAGAGCAATGAATAATCTCAAGTAACAGTCAGTTAATTTTCACAATTAACTAAAGCAACGGTCTCTTTGGAATCACCTGTGAATCATTTTTCTTACAAGCTTTTGCCATAACATTCATAGAAGTACTTTGTATCCAACAACAAATATGTGATGTTTGCTAGCAATAGATACCACGTACTAACAGTCAGCCCAATAAACCGCATGCAGATTAATTCAGCAGCCACTGGAGGGCAGTAACTGACTACAAAAAGCAGCATAATGTAACAGTAGAAGGTAGTTACTACTCATGTCAATCCCACCTATCTTCCTCTAGGGATTGCTCAGACACAGAACTCAGTTGTCTGAATTAGACTATGATGACAGTGACAAACAGAGCAACCTTAGGTTATACCAAGCAAGTTAAGGTATCATCTTCAATGAACACAAAGGAGGTGAAATTTTAAAGGCAATATATTCAATAATCAAATGCTCCCCTGACCCACAGAGGATGTAAAGGAGTATGCCACTTCCAGAATATCAAGAGTGCTACCAGCTACTTCAAGAACACTTTTTAACCACAGCACTTCTGTCCAGGCCTTTTTTTTTGAAGTACCTACCCAAACTTCTGTACTTGTGGAAGCCCTGCTGGGTGCCCACTGAAGTGATACAGTCTACTACAGTGAGCAAAGCACCTTCCATACGCCGTGTGTAAAAGTAAAAAAAAAAATCATTTTCAGGCTCAAGAATTTTAACACAGAACAGCAATGGTGTTAAAATACTGCCCCCTTTGCTCACCACACTCATCACTGACCTTCTCCCCACACGACATGCTCAGACAGCCAAGAGAAAAGCGTCTTCACTGGAATTCAGCAAAAAGCGAAACCAAGATGGGTATCATCACTGCATGCCAGGGAGTTCCTACACCTCTCACTGCCATTCAGCTCTGCTACCCACCAGCTCCAGGGCTGAGGAATCAGCACAAAACCCCGCCTGGCTGATGGAGCACCAGATCCACTTTAGGGTCAGAAAAACAGCGCTGTCTGCTCACTTCACTGATACTCCAAGCATTTCACATCTTCAAGGCCTTGAATATGCACAATGATTAAGAACTCCACAGCCTGTCTCTAAAACACCCAGGGAATCCTGCATGAGAGAAAACAGTGGCAAGTGGCCTCAGTGGACACTGCTGCCATCCATGTAAGTGCCAAGCTCACACTTCCCAGGTCCCTGTCAGTAGGAACACATGAAGGCCACATCAAGAAAGAGCCAAAAGGATGTGCCCTTTAAGGTTCCATTACATTTTATTTAGACTCCAAAGCAAGCCATCCCACCTTCACCCCAAACCATCAGGGTCAAAGAGGCTGTACAAACAGACAGATTCTAAGGGAAGGACTGATCTCAAGCAGAAAAACCCCACCAATGAGTCCTATCTCTCAAGCAGACCTGCTGAGAGCAGGAGGGTCACTGTGTGCCCTCCCACATGCCAGGATACACAGGAGCCACAAAGTTCTCTTTAGGCACTGCTGCCTGAGTGCTACAGACATCTGTAGCTATCACTGCAGCTCGGAACAGGTCCATCCAGAAATCCAATCTCGTTTTAAGTGAGCAGTGAATCCTACCATTTCCAAAGCAAAAAAAAAGAAGCAACAAAATCACATTTTATGCAAAGCTCACCTTTGTTAGAGCAGCATCTGTTTTAAGCGACAACACTTTCTGGATGTCCCTTACCAAACATATGTGGGGTTCACTGGTGTTCAAAGACTAGAAGGACAGGAACAAAACCAGTTAATATATTTGATATTCACACCTGTGATTTATTATGCTACTTAAAGATGAGAACAAATTCCAGAGGCATAAATTAGAATGAACTTTTTTTCATTCTACAACAGCAGCTCCTTTGCATATCTGCCTTTTGTTACCAGATCTCTATGCTCTCCAAAGGAGTTCTAACAGGTAAATTGAAACACCGTCAAAATCAGTTTCCATGGCCTAACTCAGTAACAGCTGAAAAGGCAAGAAACAGCCAGCAACGACGTCAAGCTGTACTCCAATTATAAGAATGGAAGAATACAAATGACCTTTTGAAACAGCTCTGGGGCAACAGTCATAGCTCCCAAAAAAAGGGCAAGGAATATGTTTTGTATTGTTATATAATTTCAAAAAAGTAAAAATAAAAATAGTAAAACCACAAAATTCTCCAACTGAGAGCAGAATGCAGTCGATACTAGAGAATCCAAACCCCCTCTGGTAAGTTTTACATACCACTTTCTCTATGACAGGCTGTGAGGTGTTTCCATACACCAGCAGCAGAGACTGTTTGTCCGTGCAAAACGCAGCTGCTAAAATAGGGACTGGTTTCGGTGTGGAGTCCCCATCATTTCCAGGTGTTGCTATCTGGATAGTACAGTTTGATGTTAAGGGTTTTTTGCAATAACTGGGGGAAAAAAAAAAAAGAAAGAAATTAAAGAATTCCAAGAGGTTTAGCTTGAACACTTCAGTATCCTGCACATCTAAGCACCTTTCATTAGCAAGTACTCAGCAAACTCGGCCATTTTACAGCTTTCACAGATGGCCAAGATGAGGCACAGACACACAAAATCTGGGCTAAAGCCACACTTAATACTGAAGTGCAGCACAGTCACCAACAAATGGGTTCTCAAAAAACGTGTCCAGCAACCCAAGACAAAGAACCAGCTGGTTTGCAGCAGGTACAAGAACTTAAAGGCAGCAGAATAACAAAACTGAACTTAGTCCCACAGTAATCCTCCCAAAGATACCCTCGAGATGAATACTAACTTACCCATTTAAGATATGTTCAAATAAATGCAACTGCCCATCCCTGCACACAACTGCTAACTTGACAGGCTGAAAGAAAGCACAGTAACAGAGTTTAATCAGATCGAAGACAAACCTCCTGGAAGTACAGGACATCAAGGGACAGTTTCAAGGCTACAATTTGACTTTTTTCAGTACCTAAGCACGTTAAACTAAATTTAAGGAAGATCAAAGACATAACAACTCATGACCATTTAGTAGAACAATTAGGAGATAAAAATGCAACGTATAACTGTGCTTTACCATATCACTACTAATACATGCCAATTTGAACAGTGTGCACACTAGCAGACGTGTCTAGAGGCACAGGCCTACAAAGGCACTGACACTGTAAATATGCTTAGAGGAAAGAAACTGATTTGAGTATTCTGAGCAATTAAATGACAGGGGTACATTACAGAATACTCTCCAATACATGCAATAAGAGGGAGCAACTGGAAACATTAGAAAAATACAGCATGAAATACTGTTTTGTGAAACAGAATCTAATGACAGCAGGAGGAAAAAATGTTTTATATAATTAATGAAACCTTGTTAACACGCTTTACATGCACATATTTTTCATAAGGCAACTACTTTGAAAGATTTGTCCTTGCTAAAACTGCAACTTGGGCAACGCACATTGCTCCTTTAACTTTAATTAAAGGCTAGTTAATTCCAAATGCAGTTACACTGCCAAAATCACCTGAAATCAGAAACAAACAGGACCATACTCAAACCAGATTTTTAGAAATAATCTATTTTGTGGTTTTTTGCTGCCAATTTCTAACCATTTTGATTACTAACTTGTTCTAAATAGGAAACAACTGACATTTCTGACATCATAAACAAAATTTCTGAGAAAAACCACTGAATTTGCACTTAGTAGCTTTGATATGGAGTATTTCAAACTATCAGCTTTATAAATGCACCTGTAATAAATATTCTTATACACGAGTTGGCATTCAGATCTCATCTCTGACTAACAGAATCTAAATACAAACCAAGTTTCTTTCTTTAGACCCTTAAATGGAAACTGATATGATAACTGAAAATTGTTGAACATATATGGTTACAGACTACTGCTCCTACCTCTTCTTTGACTTCTGATACAGTCAGGTCAACAAAAATTGGTTCATCTGTTACTGCAAAAGACATCACAGCATTCTTTTCTTTTATATCTGACCTGATCTGCCTGGAAGACATGAACAGTACACATAATTTAGCACAGCACAAACAGGACTCTCTGCACCTGACAAGCATTATAATGCACTGTGGGTAGCATCTACCACATTCAAAAGTATCCTGCTGACATTTCAGTTTTCAGCTTAGAAAATATTTTAACTTCCAAGTGCAAGTAACTCCCAGGTGAAACTGAGCAAGAAAACTTCACATAAACCTTACAGTAAGTGCAAAGAACAAGGAATTTTATTATACAGTATGTTCTGGCATACAGTGGTGATACGAATGGCAACTGGAAGCATGCTCAGACACAGCCAAGGAAAATCACGTCTTCACCCAACAATCAGTGAGTCGAAACCACCATTTAAGAGATCATCACTGCATTTTTCCAGAGTGCCCCTTCTGCTTCACCTTCTGTTTAATCAGAGTTCAGAACACATGTGGTAAGTCTGTGCTCAATACTGAGCATAATTAAAGTCACAAATTCTGAAAAGCTTACGTACCACACACTCAATAATCGGTCATGTATGGCTCCAGACAAGAAATAAAGTCCTGTAATCCCGTCAAAAGGTATGCTTTCGTTCATAGGTTTCACTGTGGTAAACATTAATGATGACACTGATGTAGCATGGCCTGTGAAATGCTAAGAGAAGAAACAGAATCTTTCAGCAATTGTCATAAGCAGTCTTATTGCAAAAACTAGAACATTAGTTAACAAAGAACACAAGGAAAGATTCAAGTGTCAACAAGGACAGCTCAGTGGTGTTTTTAACTGGTGATCAGCTTCCTTGCGTTTCTGTATGTCTGGCCAGATACTTACCGGCATTTTAAAAGTTAAATGGGGAATCAAAGGCAAATCCATTGGGACTAAATCCATGCAAAAGAAATCACATCCACCTGTATTACTGTTTCTGTCACAAAGCATTCCCCTCTGCTCCCCCAATTTTACACTTTAACTTTTAAAATGAAACTAGATTCTTAGTTTCACTCTCAAGTTTAAGAACGGACACACAGATGTGCTGACACACTAAGTCTGTGCAACACACCACCCCAGACCCCACAAGAAAATGGTTCTTCAATCTATTCTGCAAATAGTGGCTTTGGTCATCGTAGGATGCAGACATACATGGTAGTTGCCATGAGCCAGCAAGACCATAGTAACAGCACCTGAGCACACATGAGTGCTTTGTGACTTACCTGACAGCAAGTACGAGGAGATTCAGAGGCCAGCTGTGTCCTATCTGCTGGCAGGCAAGAGAACATGGCTGCATTCAGGGATCACCTAAAGCCTGGCTATTTGCTCATGTCTGAGCCCTGCCCAGGGAACAAGGAGTTTGCTCCTATGCCTTCCAGCCATTTCCACAGCAAAATTGATAATGCCACCACTTACATGAAGTTTAGAAAGGAAACTTGAAGGCTTCATGGAGGGACTCGTGCTACAAGTCAGGGACCTCACAGGCAAACCCAAGCCAGCAGTAACTGATACGGTGGTGAACTAAGTTCTCCTGCCAGAGAAGGTATCAGGCAGGGACCCAATGAAAAAGAACAGCATCCATCTTTCTCCCACAGGCTTGAGAAAGAGAGCTGGTAGCATGCCCAGGAATAGCAATTTAATGTCCTCATTCAACTATCAGGAAGTTGAAACCACAGTTTAGGGTATCATCAGTGCAAAAGCTTCCAGCAGTCCCGAAACTGCCAATTGTCTCCTCGCACACAGTGAAATTTTCAGATGTCCGATCAGAGAACACTTGGTAAGTAATGTGTTTCTTTGCATCTAGTTTAACAGAGGTACTTACTCTGTAGACTTCTTTGGTCTCCAAGTCCCACAGTTTTATAGTTCTACCAGCTGACAGCAGCATTTTTCCATCTGGACTGATGCATAGACAGGTGACACTGCTATTGTCGCCTTTCCACTTACTAGAATTTGGATGGAGGGGTTTTTGTACAAAGGGAGAAAGATGGAGAAACAAAAAAAAAAGAAACAAGATTCATTAGGATAATCTCAAAATGCACAACCACCATGATGGAAAATTTAAAAAAATAGTAATTTAAGTAGTCAAAGATTAGGTCAAAGCTATTCTGCTTCTGCATTTTGCAGAATTAGTTTACAAAAAGCTGTAACAACTCAATAATATAAAGCTATTTAATACTGAAATGTTCCTCTCTCAAATTTCTCTAGTACTGAAAACAGGGCAAAAAGAGCCATACCATTTTCAAGACTTCTCTATGCACCATAGTCCAAAAACCTTGCCCCAATCCATTCAGAAAGGCCTTCTCAACACTAAAATTCAGAGTTTCAAAGCCCATTCAGTTCCTGCCTGGTTCTCCTCCCAGGTCTGTCAATGTCACTGACAAAACCAAGCTTCACCTTAATGCTCTGTGGTTCAAAGCACTATTTAAAAATAATAATAAAGTAAAAAGGGAAAAAATAAATATGGTGTCATGAAAAGCCTGAATGTGCTTTGAAGGAATACGAATACTACATGTTGCTCACAGGACAAAATTGCAAGGAAAGCACAAACACAAACCCTTTACAGTTTGGACACAGCCTGCAACATACCACATTCTGATTGTAAACAGATGTTCTGGGAATACCTCCAAATAATTTCCACATGCCCAAGTAATGCCTCTCCTGTCTTCCAAAATAGAGATTATTTGCTGTATCACTTTTGATAGAAGCTGAAACTTTTACAGCCCACAAACCTGACAAACAGCATTACACCTTACATAGAGTATGACACAATTTTGTATTCTTTTCCAAAGAAGAGGTCAAGACTAAGAATTTCAAACCATTTAATAATCTAAACCAAGAAGGTATTTTTAAATGTACTAAAAAGACAAGTCTAAAGTAGACTGCAGAACATAAGACAGAGCAAAAATCTGTTGGCTTTCAGTTTGGATACTCTTCACGTAATTTTTACAGGAAAGAGTTTAAACACGATCTCATAAAACAAGAAGCTGCATAAGATGTCCAGAATGCCTCTGGCAGTAGTCAGAGTGCTTAAGACATGAAAAGGCTAGAGAGAAACAAGAAGTCATCCAGAATAATGTTTCAGACTACCTCTCTACAACACCTTGTCTTGCCTCTTCAGAAACTGTCTTCCCCAACAGCTTGTCCCTCTGCCAGAGGTTTCATGTGTGCTGCACAGACCTCCTGAAGTGCCCTATGGAGTATTGCTACAGCAGTTAGGAAAGTCAAGACTAAGGCCATACGGTTTCTATTCCCTGTCTAGCAGTCCACACCTCTACAGAAACATGACTTAGAAGCCTGCAAATGAAAAAAAGTTGAATACCACTTCTCTACCCCAGGAGCAACCATCCTGATTTCTCTGTCAGTTATGCAAATACTAATTTCCAGGTCCTGACAAGTGTTAAACAATGCAAGCACTCATGTGAACATTGGGCATGAGCAACTATTATAGTTATTTGTTCCTTCCAGTTGGCAAAATTTTAAGAGAATTGCTTTCTTCTACTCTTCCCAATTTCAGCCACCTTAGATATGACTCATTACCATAGAAAATCTTCAGATAAAAATCATGATGTTATATGGCTCATGTACTTTTAATCTATACACTCCAGGAATTATTTTCTGTTGCCATTTTTAAAATGAAAGAACACAATGCTTCTAATTACATTTCATAACCACAGCCTCCCCCCTCCATGGTCCCTGGTATGGGACAGGAGCAGAGTGAAACACCCAAGAACAAGCTTGACAGCAAAAGTTCTCATGTTTCCTGAGAAAGCAGCATGGCTGGGACTCATCTCAAGTACTTGTACATGAACACACACACTGTGGGATACAAACAGAGTGAATTACATGTCCATGGGCAGCTTCAGAGCTTTGATCTCACTGGGCTCATGGAACAACAGCTGGATGCCTTGCAAGACAAGGACCTTTACAAAGGAAGCTCAGAAACAACATGCCAGGAAAGCAAAGAGAAGGGGGGGGTGTCCACATAGAAAGGTAGCATGAATGCACAGAGCTTTCCTCTGATACAGGCAAAAGGCCACTGCAGAATTTGCAGGTATGAGAAGAGACCAACAAGGGAGCAGCAGTGCACATCTGTTACAGACTGTCCAGTAAACAAGAAATTGATAAATCTTCGTAATCCCAGGCCCTGGCTCTTTTAAGGGGCTTTAACCACCCCAGCAACTGCTGGAAGGGCAGCACAGGAGTGCACATGCAGTCCAAGTCTGCTGGCAAGTGCTGAAGACCTTTTCTCGATGCAAGTGCTTCGCAACCATACTATGAAAGGTGACTTTTACTGGATCAGACACTCAAAGGGAAAAAAAAAAAAAGGCACTACAACCTCCAGCTATAGCAACCATAAGACAATGGAATTTAGGACCCTAAAAAAACAAGAGCAATATAAACAGCAGAATTACAATGCTGGACTTCAAAAGAGCAGACTGCAACTTATGCAGAGAACTGATTGGCAGGATCACACTGGTGGCTGCCCTCAAGCAAACAGGGGCCCAGGAAAGCTGGTTGTTCTTCCAGGATAACCTCCTCAAAGCAAAAGAAGGGTCCCCTCCAATGAGCAGGAAATCACCAGTTACTGCAGAAGGCTGGCTTGGCCAAGTTGGTAACTCCTGACTCAACTCAAAGGAACAAGAAGAGAAGTATGGAGAAGGTGAAAGTCGAGAGAGATTACAGAGAACAATACAGAAATATTGTCCAGGCATGCGGCAACAGAAAATGCCAAAGCTTAGCTGGTGTTCAAGCCTGCAGGGAATTTGAAGGCCAACAAAAGGACACCTACACACAGCACATCATCAGCAATAAGATGACGACTGAGAAATGTGCAGAGCTGATGCTGAATGGTGTAGGGACTCATTCAGTACACAGAAAAGGCCAAAGCACTAAAGGGCAATGTCTCACGGGCCTCCCACGTTCTTGAGCTTGTGCCAGAGTCAGAAGTAGCACCCGCCATAGTGAAGGGACATCAAATTAGGGATCACAGCAGCAAATTCTACACATGTGACTCCTTAAGATTGAATGGGATGCATCCAGTACTCCCAAGACCAGTGTTATTACAAGACCTCGCTACCATTTTGAGTAGTCACACAGGCTCAGGAGAAATTTCTGATAACTTGAAAAAAAAAGAAGACAAAATATATCCACAGAAGGACAATCGAGGAAACAGGAAAGGTTAAACAACAAATACACCTGGAAGCCACTTCCAGGCATTGAAAGGTCAGAAAAGTCACTGGGCACATCCAGCATTGATTTATAAATGGCAAATTGTGTCTAACCAAGCTGACTGCCTTCTTAATGAGACACTTGCCTTGGCTGATGGGAAAAGAGCCATGAATGCAATTTAACTTGACTTCAGCAATGGTTTTGACAATGTCCCACATAGTCTCCTTGCAGCCAAATTGGAGATACAAAGCCTGAATGGAGGGGCTCTAAGGAGGGTAAAATCTGGCTGCATCAGAGTTCAAACAGTTGTGATCATTGGTATGAAGACCAGCTGGTGGCCAATTACTGGTGTCGCTAAGGACATCCCAATACTGCTTAATATCCTCCATAATTGCCCAGGTCCTCATTAATGATCTCTTCATTAATGATCTCAAAACAGGGCAGAATGCACACATAATAAGCTCACATTCAATACCAAATCAGGGAGAGCAGTTGATATGCTGGAGGGCAGGGCTGCTACTCAGGGGCATCTCAGCAGGCCTGGCAAGAAACAGGCTGTCAGAATCTCAAAGCTCAAAGGAAAATGTAAAGACCTGCAGGTGGGATGGAAAAACCCCAGTACCAGCTGGGGACAAATGGCTAGAAAGTAGCTTTGCAGGAAAGAGGCCTGCGGTCCTCATAGTCAAGTTGAACATGAGCAAGCAGGGAGTCCTTGTGGCAATGAGACCAACTACATACTGATTTGCATTAGCCACAGTGTCATCAGCAGGTCAAGGAAAGTGATTCCTCTGTTCTGTGCAACTCTTCTGAAACTGCATCTAAGCACTACATCCAGTCTGGGGCAGTACAAAAAAAGTCACTGACATAGTGGAGTAAATTCAATGCACGGCCACAAAAGCAGCTTAGGGACTGGAGTACATAATGGAAGAGGGAAAGATGAGGGAACTGGGTGTGTTTAATCCTAAAAAGAAAAGGCTAGAAGGAGATTTTGCAGCTGTCTTCTGCTACTTTATGTCAGTGTCTCAACACAATGCAATCTAAGGATGCGTGTCTTTTTTAAGGGAAATCAAAGAGGCTACTGACGACCATGCCAACCTTAACAGAACCAAGAGAGCTGCAGTAGTAAAACAACAGCAGGAAATGCTATGAAAGAGAAAACACATCAAGAGAAGGATCAATGGGCTTCTACTGAAGATAACCAGGATTATTAAGAGAAATTTTGGTTTCTTCTTTAAACTTCAAAAACAATTTAACTTCATTACAAAAGAAAATAAATGCCCACAACAGACATCTTGTTACTCTGTTTTGCTCAACAGTAGCTCTATTTTGCTCTAAGCTCTATTTTGCTCAACAGTAGCAGCCTGCTCAGCCAGCCAAGTGGAACTGTCCCCACTGCACATCAGTAGTGAGCGAAACCAAGTGGGTTATCATCATAGCAAGGCCCTTTGAGCAAAGCCAGGTGCATCTAACAGGTTCAGTTGGGATAAATGAGGTCTTCCAGTATCTGCTGCACTCTATTTTTGAGGATTTTATCTAGAACTTAGATTTTTCATAATTTAGGGTGACCTCTAGTCTTTCAGTCCCACTAAAAGTTAGTGTGGTGGGAACCAAATCCCTCTCAATTTCATCTAGGCTTTCCAATACACAGAGGATGACAAACACTCTTTCATCCCTTAATAAAACCACTTCCAATCTCAGAAAAGTAACAGCCAACAGTCAATTCTGCACAGTGGGCATGAAGCCTGGATAGCAGAGTGCACCACTTCCAAAGGGGCCTCACTAAAACCTGCAAGGGAGGAAAGACACAAAAGCAAGTGCAAACAAATTTG
>JAWWLV010000121.1:12596781-12611508 GCA_035041135.1 Platyrinchus mystaceus | reverse complement strand
CCTGTCCCACAGGCAGAAGTAAAGATTAACACAATCAGAACACTTCACCCACAAAATGGAAACACTTGATTGAGAAGGATCCTTTTTTTCTGTTTCTCAAAAGCTATTCAGAAGAGTCTGGCAAATATTAAGTATTCACAATGCTTCTTTATAAAGTACTACCCTACTCCACAGAGGAAAATGGCAGTACTTGAAAATAAGTGCTCTGCCCAAGTTCTGTTGTCAGTACCAGAGGTCCTCCTACGATCAGGCAATTCTTAAATCTTCACTCCCTTATTCTGCACGTGCTATCAGCCACTTCAAGGAGGGATTTTACTTCATCTCTCTTAACCAAAATCGTGTGAATGCAGCACATCACTGGGAAGGGGAAAAGGAATAAAACTGGCTCCTGTGGAACTACAATAAAGAGGACAGAAGAAGCCACTGCATCTATGCTCATGGGGTTAATCCCATGTAACTAATCACACACACAAATGAAAAAAAGAAAAACACTGTTCAAAGACTTCAGATTAAAAAAACATCCCTAATGCTACTGATAAGTTTTTAAATTGGACCTTGTTAAGTCTCCTTACATTTGTTACGTTGCAGCAAGGCATTTTCTCAAATTTAAAATTGATATGCAAGCTAATGCTTCCTCTACACAACAGGTCTACTTGCACTGACAAGCAACCAGAAGCCAAAGGAGATTGATATAATGTGAACAACCAGCTCTGTGTAAGTTCCATGTGGTGTAGCTAATCTGCCTTACAAGAGACATCATACAGTGAATGTAAATAATTTCTACTGAGGTCCAGACATATAATGACAATCAGGATTTGGGAGTCTTCACAACTAAGTCACCACAACTAAGATGTACAAGTTTAACAATGCAGGATAAAAGCTTTGGTTCTTTGAAGCACGACTTTCTTTTCCTCTGTATTTAACAGAGACACCTTCTGCAAGGAAAAGTGTTTTGGTTTAGGCCTAGAAATATCAAAATACAGATAATTTTTACATCAAAAGCAGGCTCTTGAGAAAAATTACACTGCGGTTTTTGCAAGTATTAGTTTAGGCTTCATCTTTCCTCAAAAAGAAAAGTGTTTATAAATTATCAAAACAGATGCTGAAAAACCATCACAGTCGCAAAGCACAACCAAGTAAATCAAGCAGGTTTTAAGAAAATATATAAGAAAAGACTTAACTACTGGATTTTGGAGCAGCAATGACAACTAAGCAATTTTGAAAGTGCTGTCTGACATGCAAAGGCCAATGGGAGTGGAGATGAAAGTATATGTTATGTGTTTTCTGGTACTTTTCAATCTCTTTATGTAGTTTTACTAATTACCCCACACACTCCCAGGGCAAAGCAAAATCACAATTAAGAAGAGATTTATTCCCTTGCAATTGATTTTGCAAAGCAAAATCACAATTAAGAAGAGATTTATTCCCTTGCCTAAATCTTTTAACTAAAACTTGTTCACCCTCCAGTTTGTTATGGCCAATTTCCCTTGGAAAAACCCAAAGGTACACCAGAATTCCCACTTAAGTGCACAGTTATTTCCAGTGCCAAGAAGAAAGCAAGAGGCAGCGAAGGTTCCTCCTGAAGTCAAGGGTTTTCTTAACTGACCACCCTTTATCAGCAGTATGAGTGGAGTATTTTGTCAGAAATTTTTGCACAAAGAAATGCCAGTGGAAAATTCAGACACCTGGTAATGTCTGAGATGATCTGAGAAAACACTTTAAGAACTATTTAAAAAAAAAAATCAATCAAACTTCTCTACCCTGCATTACATTAGTACGTAGTCTGCCAACTGCAGTAAACATCCATGTGGGATTCACTTATGGATTAGCACCCTGTTCCCATGGACAGGATAGGGGAGCTGAACTATACTAAGTATCAGTATCCTTGTCATCTGATCTCTTTCCATTTCCATTTCTTTTCCGTTATTTACAGAAACTCAAGCTTATTTAGAAATCCTTTAACTTTGCCTGAAAAAGCAGTGTTTTAATTAGCAGAGATGGCTAAAAGAAGTTATTTGAACAGTAACTGTGCACGCATTTTTCCGTAATGTTGTTACTTGACTAGGTAAGCCACAGACTTTTCTTTTTAAACAGAAATCCAATCTCTGCTGCTGTCACGTGAAATAAAGCACTTAAATCACCAAAATGGGGAGAAATCTAAAGGTCTTGACAATCGATGATGACAGAGCAGTTGCAGTTTGTTAGGAAGAAAGCAGAAGAAGGTATTTTGAATGCTGGAGCTGCACTCTTGCACAAGGCACCACATGGAGCAGCAGGAGATGAACACTGCACAAGGGAAGCACTGGCACTGCGAAAGCACGTGGGCAGGGAGCATCCCAATAAGCCACTCCTGCATCAGCAATTCCAGGGCCTGCAGTTCAAAACTTGATTTCCCCTGTAACACACGGCCTTCATTAAAATGGCAGCAGCCCAAAACATACTTACTTTAGGTGTGATTAGGCCGAACACCATTATATAGATATCAACTGGCACAATTTTACCCCTGAACACCAAATACTAGTACTACTTAGACAGATGTCAATTCTTCAGCAACAAATAAGAGTAAGTAATGTCAGAAAACACACATTTAATAACATGTATTTGGCAGAACTATCATAGCTTTGGTTCTTCACCTCAGTCTAGGGACAAACCAATGATTTACAAAGGTTTATGGCATCATTATTCCAAGAAACAGTGTGTTTTCCAGCTCCACTTGAAAACATACCAACTTTCAAGCAGGGCACAGCACTCAAAATACTGGAATAATTAGAAAGCACTGAGAGGTGGCCAAATGGTGTCTGATTAGGTCCATTTTCATACAACCCTAAGCCAGGTTAAAACCAAGGACCTGTGAGTTTCAGGGGTAGATCTCCAGAAAACGGTTCTTTTTTTAAACAAAAGGTTTTAAAAGCCACTCAGAAACCTCTCATGATTGACTTTTGGCACCACAGCACAGGACAGATTAACCCCATTTTTACATGCCAGTTTCAGTTAATTTAAGAGCAAAGAACCACCTACACAGCTCTGCAACTAATGCAAGTATTCTTTTTTGCTTCAAAGTGACAGATGAACAGGCTCAGGCCAATCTAAAACGAACCCTTTTTGCCACATTCTTCGCATGTCCTGGGAGCTCTCGAAGTTCAGGGACTAAGTTGCTCAGCTGAGGAAAGTGAGAAAACGCTGCCTTCCCTTGGGTTGGTAATCTGTGCGTTACACGTTTTGAAATACCCTTAACAGTATTTCAAATACACTGAACTGCTGATGTACCAGAACACACTTTGAAAAGCCCTTCCTACTTCTTAGTGGACTTCAAATACTTTTTCCAAGTGATACATCTTTTTTCCTCAGGAAATGGTACATTCTAGCTAAAGAAAATAGGATTACTTTAACATTAAGAGGGTAAAAAGGTATCTCTGTATATACTCCAGATATTTTCAGGTTCAGTGTTCACCTGAAGTGAAGTTAACTAAACCCTGATCAAGGCGGAGAACATCCAAGCCCTCTGATGTGTGCTGTGAACAAAACTCCTGAATACCTTCTTGCAGGATTCCTGGGCTCAGGAAGATGCATCACAGATAGCGCAGCAGCTTGCACGGGATTACTTCCAAGGGTAAGGAGGTGTGGGGAGACAGTGCCTTTACTGGAATGTGAACTAAGTGAGCGCACAGAGCCGACCTGCTCTGTGGCACCGCCTCTTCGACTAAGGTAAGGCACGCCGTGAAGTTAACATACCTCGCTCCTTCCAAGGAAGGCTTCTTCCATGCAGGTTATACGAGAGACAGGTGGTTTTACACAGTCAGTGCTTCCGCCGAATTTTTTTTTTTTGTTTGATTAAAAAAAAAGAAAAACCAAAAGAAACCAACAAGAGCCCCACAGCCGCTTCCCCCACCGACACGTGAAATTTACCTTGTGCAGCGCCATCCGGGCCGGAGGATGGGCGGGGGAGCGGATTTACCTACCCCACCCCCCCAAACCCGCGGCGCGCCACACGTGGCCGACACCGCGAAGGGAACGACAGGCCGGACCCGTGCCCGAGCCCCGCGGAGCCCGCGGGACCCCCAGCCCGGCCCGCCGCGTCCCCCCCGCTCCCCGGCCCGCCCGGCCACATGGCGCCGGGAGGGCGGGGTGAAGCCCGAGCGGGCCGCGGCCACGCGTCAGGGGCTGCGCTCGGGGTCTCCACCATCCCCAATCCTTCCCGCCACCACACGCCATCCCACACATCCCACACACACACACACACGTACCCCCCCCACACCTCAGCCGCTCCCCATCCTCCTCTTCCCCCCTCACCTTGCTGGGGAGATGCCTCCCCTCCGGCGGGGCCCAGGCCAGGCATGTGCAGGCGGCGCTGAGGTGCGCGGAGGGCACGTACTCGTGCTGCAGGCGGCTGCCGGCCGCGTCCCACACGCGGAGGCGCCCGTCGGGCCCGCAGGCGGCGAAGAGGCGGCGGCCGCGGGGCGAGGGCGCGCCGTGCGGCGCGAGACGCTTTTCCCCCGCCCCCTTTCCAGCCCCGCCCCGCCCCTTTTCCTGCCGCACTTTCCCCGCTCCATGAGATCTCTGGGCGCGCTGCGCCGGGCGGCCCTCGCCGCCTCCCGCTCCTCCTCCTCCTCCTCCTCATCATCCTCTTCCTCTTCTCCTCCTCCCGCCGTAGGGAGGCCTCGGAGGAGGGCATGGGAAGCCTCGCTGTCGCCGCTGGAGCGGGTGAGGCGGCTGCTGCCGCCCGAGGAGGCGGCGGCGGTGTCGCGGTGCGCGGCGGCGGCGGCGCCTCCTCAGCGTCCCGAGGAGGAGGAGGAGGAGATGGGGGAGATGGCGTCCACCACCCCTCGGGGTGGGGTTGCTGAGGCGGCGGGAGCGCTCCCCGCGCCGTTCCGCGCCGGGGAGCTGGCGCTGGCGGAGCTGCGGAGGAAGTACCACAGGACGCTGAAGGTGATGTGCCGGCTGGCGAGCGGGGCGGTGCTGACCAGCCCCGGCGGGGTCCTGCCCCACGGCGACATCATCGGGCAGATGCCCGGGCAGATGCTGCGGACTTCGGCCGGGGCGCGGCTGCTGCTGAGGCGGCCCTCGCTGGAGGAGTACGTGCTGCTCATGCCGCGGGGACCCACCATCGCCTACCCCAAGGTGGGTGGGGACCGAGTCCTGACGGGAAGGTCGCTGGCAGAATCTCGCCTTTCGGTTTCTCGAGGCTGGTGACCGTGCCGTGTTTTTCTCGCCCCGCAGGATGTGAGTGCGATGCTGATGATGATGGATGTCCACCCGGGAGACACCGTGCTGGAAACCGGCAGTGGGTCTGGCGCTATGAGCTTGTTCCTGTCACGAGCAGGTGAGGACCTGGCTTTAGAAAACACAGAAATTATTTCCTTATCACACCTTGCCTTCCTTTTGACTCATGGTTCTCATAGCACTATTCTATCTGAAAGGAGGTTGTAGTGAGGTGGGTATCAGTCTCTTCTCCCAGACAACCAGCAGTAGGACAAGAGGACACAGTCTTAAGCTGTGCCGGGGAGGTTTAGGTTAGACAGTAGGAAGAAGTTCTTTACAGAGAGAGTGATCATGCATTGGAGTGGGTGGCCCAGGGAGGTGGTAGAGTCACAGTCCCTGGAGGTGTTTAAGAAGAGATTGGATGTGGCATTCAGTGCCATGGTCTATTAGACAACGTGGTGTTAGGTCAGAGGTTGGTCTCGATGATCTCAGAGGTCTTTTCCAACCTGATGGATTCTGTGATTTCGTTCTTTAAAGCTTTGTTGCACTTCACATGTTCACACATAGTTTGTTGAAGGAAAGTTACACCAGAGCCGGGGCAGGGACTACAAACCATTTTGACTGCTTAGAGGGCTGTAGTGCAGATGGTTACAGAAGGCCCTCCAGAAAGCTGAGTTTCAGCTGTAATTATTTTTGGTTTAATCTATAAATATATTTGACTTAATTATTCTAGTTTTTCCCATATCTTCTTTTTCTAAGTTTCTTTTTTCCTTATCTTAATGGACCACATGAGTAATCCAGTTGCTGGTTACCAGTGAAAATGCTTCTGTGGGTGCACACTGTTGTTTTTCACATTACAGCCAGCCTGGTTCGATGTAGGTCTCAGTGCTCTGAAAGGCAGAGCCCTTGCACTCAGCATGTGAGGGTGAAACCTCAGCCTTAAATTTCAGCTCATTGTAGGTACCCTGTTAGTGGACCTCAGTTCAGGATAATTTGTTTTATGGGCTTCTGATAGAACAAATTCCTTAAAGGAAACAAAACCCCCACTGTTGTTTGCAATATTAAAGGATGTGGGAGGGTAAAGACAAGAACTTCATCAGGGATCATCTTGAACTGATAGAGCAGAAAAGCGTAAGTTGCGTATTCTGAAGGCTCATGTTCAGTGTTGGAGGGAACTCAGAGTAACTGAATACCTGAGCTGTGAAAATAGCATTTCTTTTTCTGCTATATCCCTGTGTTCATTAAAAAGCTGCATTAGAGACTATGCTGTCTCTGTGAAATGTTTACAGGTTGTTCTGCCTTTGTGGGCTTACTGTGTATCCTTCAGCACTTCAAAATACAGTCATACCCAACAAGAAAAACAGCTGCTAGAAAGGTAAATGCTGGAATTTAAATCTAGTGGTCCATGGAAGTATTTAATTTCCAAAATTCTCATTGATCTAACAGATTTTAGTAATGTCCTCTCTTCATGTTACTTGTTTTCTTTTCCATTCTTTCTTTAATCATTCCCAGAAACTACTGACATGCAGTAGTAGACAAAGTTAAGGCTGTGGCATTTGCTGTGACTTTAAGATCCTTAAAAACTGGAAAATATGATATATGTAAGTTTGACATACTGTAGGTTTACAATAATGAAGAGTTTTGCCTACTTATTTTAGCTAGTTCTTATTTTTCCCATTAAAAAGTCAGTTACAAAATGTAGAAATTATTTTGAATGAGCAGGAGTAAGACTGTCCCCCAGTGTGAACAATTTTATTCTTCTGATGTTTCTAAACTGATAATGGAGTAATAAAGACTTTGTGCTGCAATTCTGCAACTGCTTAAGGTGATCCAAGGCAACCTGCTGGAACCCTCCCTTCTTACATGTTGGCTCCAGCCTTTGTCTGGTGAGCTGGATCAAGGAGTGACTGTTGGGAATTACATCACTTCTTTTATTCTGTTATCTGAATGGATTCACAGTGGGATCACACAGGTGAGAGAAGGAGCCTGGCAACTTCAAACTGGAATGGCTTAGAAAGGCATGGAACGTGACCCCCTGAGCTGCTGGTTGCTGAAAGCTGCCTGTGCCAATTCCAAAGTAGCAAGAAGAGAGAGAAGCCAATGGTGTGAGAGCTTTGAGGAATGGGAGTAATACAAGTATAGAATAGCAGTGCACAGACTGTTGTCTGCCTGGACAGCCTGGTAGCGCGTCCTTTATGAGGAGCATTGTGTATTGGACTTAACATGGTAAATTTCAGGATAGTAAATTTAGACTTAAATAATAAAATAATTTATTGCTGTTGCAGCAAACAGTAACAGGAAAATTACACAAGCCTATGTAAATCAAAGAGTACACTTGAAAACTTGTCTGTAGGGCTGAGATCAGTCAGCAGGTCTGACAGTTTTCTTAGCCTTTCCCCAACCCTGAGGAAAAATAGGTGAAGAACAAACTATGCACAGAACGATTTAAAACTATCAGTTTCAGATCTTAATAACAACAGAAGCAGTCGCTGTCTGTCAGCTTTACAGTGTCTGTGAGCTGTGACCACTGTTGCAGCATTCTAGTAGCTCTGGCAGGGAAATCACAGGCTGATAGGGCCACAGATGCTCAAGTCATCTTTTGCTGCAGGAGTGACTTCAGAAGGACGTCTTGGGAACAGCCTGTAGTACTATAACTGCTTTATTTCATCTGTGGATTGATGGATTTCTGTCTGTAAAAGAACTAACGTGGCACTTTTTCTGCATATGTTTTAAATGTCAAGAAACAAATAGATGGTAATTGATTGCCTCATATGTGATTATTTCCCAAAGTGAGGTTGAGATATAAATGTGTACTTGTGTTGTAGGCTGTGCTTTAAGTGCAGTGTCTTTTGTTTGTTTTCAGTTGGGCCCAAAGGACGTGTTATAAGTTATGAAATCAGAGATGATCATCACAGTTTAGCTAAGAAGAATTACAGACACTGGCGAAGTGCATGGGAAATAGGACACACGGACGAGTGGCCGGATAACGTGGATTTCATTCTTAAAGACATTTCAACAGCTGCTGCAGATATGAAATCTGTAACACTTGATGCAGTGAGTCCAAAAAGTCCATTTGACATGTATCTTTTCTACATAAATTAAAACCTCTAGTGCTCACACTTAGAACAGGATTCCCATATCTAGAGAAAAAACAATCACATCTTCATCTGTGAAAGAAGCACTGTGGGGTTTTGTCTGATTTACAAGTATTTTCAAGGTTTCAGTTATGGTTTCCCAAATGAAAGAGTGATAAAGCTGTACTATAGAAGTATTACAATTAATTACTGCGGTCTTGGAAGCAAAGGCCAACTTACTTTCTTGTATTTGTCAGAAACTGATATTTTTATAACTGGGATATATATTTCAAACATTACATTTCAGAAGAATACATAACCTTATTAAAAATATATAACCACTTTGCTATCAGCTCTACAGAATGCACAGTGTAACTCAAGCATAAGTTAAAGAATGCTGTTGCTTGCTCTGCTGTCCTGCTTCTTGTATCCAGATTTTCTAAAGGGAGACATGCTGGGGAAAACAGATGTATGTTAACTACTCTTCCCTGTAAAGCAGACAAAGTGCTTACAACGAGATGCTCTAAACAACTGACAACTTTTTTAAATGGTTTAAGCAATATATATATAGCATAAAATTACCAATTTAAAAAACTTTAACAACTGACAGGAAATATCAGATACTGGATATCCCATCGTCTTACAGTTTGAATAGCTTTCTAGTAGAAGATGGATAAATTGCCAAAGACAAGTTTTAAATCTTGAAACAACCAGCAAGTTAGATGTTGAGACCATAGGATGCTTTTTTCATTATGAAGATGCATTTGAACCATCTTTTTTTTTTTTAACATTTAAGTAACACGTATTCATATGTATTAGTAAATGTATTCTTCTGAAAGTTTTTATTAATGTCAGCATTATGGAATTTAATTAGCAGGAAGTTTAACTTCCTACAGGCCTGCTTTGTTGGTTTGTGAAACGCTGCTTGTTTTAATAGAAATTCACTTGGAAGTAGCAAGGACTTGGTTTTGTAGCAGTGTGGACCTCAGCTTTGGACAGGCATGGTTACATCCTGCTGTTGTATGCATCTGTTTTCCATAAACATTTTTTTTCCAAGTGTTGCTGTATTACATTCGTAGATATAAGTGTTTTCCCACTAAACATTAATGTATCTTTCTCTTACAGATAGTTCTGGATATGCTTAACCCTCAGTCTGCTCTGCCTGTTGTACACCCAAGCCTGAAACAGGGTGGTGTGTGCACTGTGTATTTAGCAAAGTAAGTATTTACTTCTGGCACTTACACCTGGCATTGTTACAAAACTAAACTTCTTTTAAAATACACATCCAGCGTTAAAGAAATGTTAAACAAAGTTTGGGGTTTTTCTCACGTGTAACTTCGTTAGGGAGTTGCACTTGGTATAAATTACACTTGCCCAAATCTTTTGGGCTCTACTTTGGGAATGTTCTCATTCTGATCAGTGGAAGTCTGCACTTTATGACATCCTCAAAGTAACTGTTCTGTTCTCAAATTCAGTAGTTAGGTTGCTACTCCTTTACCCTAAAGTTGAAGGACTCGTGTAACCTCAAAGGTAAAGAATGTGAACAAAGTCGTTAGAACTGAGATTGTGTGATTTGAGTTTTCAAAATACTACTTTATCCTTTGCATTTCTTCAAAAGCATCACACAGGTTATTGACCTTTTAGACAGAATACGGACCTGCAAGCTTCCTTTTTTGTGTGAAAGGATCATTGAGGTAACTCACAGAAACTGGTTAGTATCCCCTGCTAAAATCAAGAATTGCAAATCAAGCCAAGTGGTGGAAACTCAAGAAAATATTGAAGAACCACCTCAAAAGGAATACGAAGAAATCCACATTGAGGATCAAGCAATTCTTAAAGAAAGCAAATACAATGGTAAGAACGTTACAGCTGATGAGAGACTCTCTTACTGCACTTTGATAATCCAGTGTAGGAAGAGGCAGTGTTTTTTTCTTAGATCAGCTGAGAATAGACAAGGTTTTGGACAGCCTAGACCTTGTCAAGTTTGCAAAAGATTATAATAGTAATTATTTAATTTTAAATATCTTATTAATAATCTAGACTAAATAGAAAGTAAAATGCAATAAAGAATGACTGCCCTTCTACTACTGTTTTCAATTTTTTGTTTTTCAGTAAAATTCAGTTCTTTGTACTTGTCCTAGGACTGCTTTAGAGGACCCTGATGGACTTAAGGATTCCTTAGAAGAAATAGTGCCAGTGTGCTCTGCTTTAAAAATTACACTGTCCAAAAATGATGCCTCACACATGCACACCTAAATATATATATACACACATACAACATATAGATATATAGAGAGTATAGATTTGCAAAATGCATACTAGAGCAAAGAGTCATAGGTTACAACAAAGCACCATAACAGAAGCCAACAAAAAAAATTATCAGGGAAAAATAATCCGTGCGCATTGGCAACTCTGGTCTGCATGTATGTCTTAAATTTGTGGGAAAGAAGTAAAAAACTAAATGTACTTTCCACAGAGTCACTTTCTGATGATGCTGAAACATATCGCTCGGTGCCTTACATCGCTCGACCATTTTACTGCCAGGAAGCTCATTCAGGTGAGACACTTGGAAAATGTTTACCTTAAATGTTTAGTGGTATTGTTTTCCAAAAAATACCACTTTTTTTTTGTTTGTTTTACTAGCATGTTACTATATCATGAAATCATAAAATTTATTATAATAAAATAATCATTGCATACTGAAATACTGAAGTAGTAACTTGTTTTGTTTTTTGATTAGCATTCCTTACCAAGCTGAGAAAGTTTCGGCCACTGCTTTTTTGACGCTGATGCTGTATTAGCTGCTAATTTGAATATTGTGTCAGAATAAAATAAAACATTACAAAGTAGCCGCTACATTTTGCAAGTTGTGTAACTTTGAAGTAATGACTGCTGTGGTTTCTACTGCATGTGAAGTTTGAAACCCCACCTACTATTTAAAGGGAAAAGTTTCAAGGGAATCATCAGGCCTGGTGTTGTGATGCAGCACAGATTGTTCTGCAAATCACAGTATCTGCTTCTGTCTCATCGGGTGTATTTCATTCGTCATTGCTTATAAACCAATCCATGGATTTATCTTGGTTCAAGGTGCTACATGGTTGCCTTTTGCTGGACAGTCTCTGACAGCCTACCAGAAATAAGGAGGAAAAAAAATTTAGTAAGAAAATAAGGGATCAAACTCTGTTCTTTTAAATGAATACTTGGTTAGCCACCAACTGGTGACTCTCTGTTTCTTTAAGAACACTGTTCTTAAAGCATAACTTAAAGAGCTACTGAAATTCACTGAATTTGCTCGCTTGATAAAGCTGTGCTCCTTTCAAGAGAAAGACAGTTGTTGACACGTACAACTTTGGTTCACTTCTACCACTCATGCTGAAAGTTGCCTGGTTAATTGTGAACTTTGCTTTATATAAAACATTCTCAATCAAAGTAAACACAATTTTTTCTGACCAGATATGAAAAGCAAGATCTCTCAAGTAAAATTAGACTTAATTTTAAGTCTTTTAGGGTCTCACACGAGCAGCTGGTGCTGTTTAATACATTAAATTATGAAGTGATGTGTTGTAGACACCTAATTTGTTCTGTATCTCGGGAAGGATTCAAATGCCAAATTTTTCAAAGTTGAGGGATCCCTTGAGAATCACAAAGTTGTACTAAAGGTGTCAAAAGCAGTAACACAATCTTACTACAACAGCAAAAAGTGGATATTAATGAGATCATATCCAAATAAAAAATACAGAGCTATAAATAACTAACCCTGTATTAAATAAGTACATAGGAACTCTGCAGTGGCTAAGTACATGGAAGTATCTTTGCTGAAGCCTTATATGGCTGCCCCAGGAAATTTACATTTCAAGTGTGTTCCACTTTTAATAATTATTTAATAATGACTGTGCCCTATAACTTCTGTATGTAATGGAGGCTTCTGGTGCAAAGGTCGAGGATGCCATTTTGAGTGGATTAATGTGCAGAGATTCAAACACATAAACAATTTTCACAAACTTTCATACTGTTTTTTACTCGTACCCCAGTCTGAAAATGAATTCTAAACTGTCAACAACTGAGATGCGAGAAAAATGTGAATTGTGATTTAGCCTATGTCCAAACTGATGCCCTCTCTAAGAACAGTGGTCTCAGCAAGAACACTTTAACTCATGTAACACCTGCTCTTTTAACTCACGACACACCTCAGTATTTTTATTGTTTCTTCCACCCACTCCTAAGTGTTAAAAACAAATTCTCAATTTCATTTATAATGCTAGAATAGTAATAAGTGCCTAAATAGACTGGAGTGCAACCCAAAATCTACTGTAGTAGATGAAGGTAATTTGAAGAGACTCGATGTAAAGCAGTTGGTACTCCAGGAAGTCAAGATACAAGATGTATCTTGTAAAAAATGAAAATGGATAGGTGGCAGTAAAAGAAAAGTTCTGCCAAGGTAATAGGGAGGGACACAGAAGTCCCTGCACTACTGTGAAAGACAAATATGAGCTCAGTTGCATAAAGTAAATGAAAATTATTTGCAATATTAAACCATACCTTGGGCATAAGCAAGAGAGTCAACAAGCATTTTTTCAGTTGAAACGGTGTCCTTTGAATTCTGGGATGAATGTAATTCCATCATCTCCAAGGTGTCGGTAGATGAGGAGGAAGATGACAATCCCAGTCGCACAAATCTTCCTTTCTTGCCGCACAGCAGGCAGTCTGTAGGGGTAGCGCTGGGCCCTCGGGGCAGCTGTACTTCATCATTGTAATTCCTCATGGCTCCACTGTGCTGTATGGAACGTTCTCGCTGCCATATGTAATGTGTTGGGGCAATAGCCATCACCTACCGGGACAGCCAGTGGGTCAGAAAACGTAAAAGTAATGGGAAAACATACACTGAAAACAAGGGATCCCATTAGTGTATGGCAGGGGATTAATACAACGTAGTTGAAGTGGGTATCATGTATTATCTACCTGCTTCTGTCCCACTAGAAAGTTTGCTGCCTTAGGCAGGAGTAAGTAATCCAGATGCCAATCAGATGTGGAAACATAACAATTTACAGCCTTGTATGTTCAAGTGAAGCATCACAAACACCAGCTCGTGCTTTGCTGGTTGCAGGTTGGACAGAAGATGGTGTCCTTGACTAATTACTAAACATCAACTAGATGGATCTTCCTGTTCACAACATCATTAACTAATGATGTGAGAAGCTGGGAGAGGATGCTGGGAAAAGCATTCTGCACTCACCTTATTCCTTGTACTTTTCCCATAAGCATCTAATCCCACCCCCAGAGAGGGGACTCTAGAGTGAGATTTTCTCTTCCACCAGCTCTAAGCAAACATTATATACTTAGAACATGACAAGGGCTTTTCCAGATATGCATTCCGCCTCAAAAGTGAGGAATATATTTTTTCCTTCCTAATATATTTGAAAATTGTAGGTTGTAACACTGCATTAATAGTAGAGAATGTTAAAAGTGTATCCTTCCAAGTTTTTCATAAATGCAGTGAAAAACTCTTACCTTGAAAAGTCAGTTGAAATGCCATCATTAGATTTGAAGGCATTAAAATTTCACCTGAGCTGCCGGGATTTTTATTTGAAGGTTTTGCTTGTGTACAGACTTATAAATTTAAAGCAAACACACACACAAAATTATTTCTAAAGTGGATGAAGTGAAACGAATGAAGGTACATTTTAAATAAAAAACATTTGTATAAAGCAGATTCTAGCCAATAGAAACTTTGAACAGTAGTGCAATATAAAATATTCTAGTTTACTTTAAAAACGTATTTTCAAACTATATTGCAGAAGGAAAAAAAAATCACGGAGGATAAATGGATAAATTTTAGCTGCATCTGTTCTTTCCCATGGATTGTCTATGCACTTTAGGGAAGCAGTTGTGCAGAGCTACATCATCGGCTGGTGTTAACTGGTGTAATTTCAGCATCTACAATATTAAATCCCCTTCCCTACCTCTTCACAGCAGCGTCTGCTTACAATAGCCCTGTAGTCAATTCTACTCCATAGTTGATCTCTTAACCTTAAGAAATCAGGGAAGAGCTTTCTCCAGGCTTTTCCCAAAGCCCATGGGAAAATGTCATACTTTGCTTCTTCATGGTCTTCTTCAACTGTGTTTGCCAGATACCTTCAAACATATATATGTTTGTGTTTGTAAATATTATTCAATCTTAAATCAGCATATCAGCATGATTTCTAATATTGAAAGACATATTGAAGTGTTTCTTTTTTCTAGTATTGTGAGGAAAAAACACTAACAAAACACAGCCTTCTCTCTGGAATAAAATATTTTCTTAATTAGCTCCATGTTCATCTTTCGGGTAAATAAAAACAACCTCTTATAAAAATTGCTTTACCCTAGATTTTCCTGAATTAGTAGATATGCAAGAATTAACATATCCTGACATCTTTCTCTAAACTGACAAGAAACCCTTGTACTAAAATGAACG
>JAWWLV010000121.1:12580341-12595628 GCA_035041135.1 Platyrinchus mystaceus | reverse complement strand
AGGACCCAAACAACTGCACATCAAAGAAGCCTCATATCATAATGATTAGTGTCATAAAGAAATAAAATAAATAAATTTTATCCTAATAAAACCAGATAATTTAAAAGTACTTACAGAGCAACAAAGAAGTTGATTCTGGTATGCTCACTTGTTGTGAAGTTAGCCCTCTTGAAATAAACGAAAGTCATTGCCAAGAGATACTGTTTTAAAATGTAAAATGAAGTATCAATGTGTTCAGTACCTTATTTCCTAAATTGATTAGCACATTTATCTTGCACCAAGATATTTCATCATTTTTATCAATGAGGAAAGCATAAATTGAGTTTCTGGAAACTTCCATATGAATCCATTAGAAAAAAATTATGTTCTGTATTTGCAATAAAGTATCAAGTGATTAAGGGCACATTTCTTTCTCAATGTATTTTCTATTAACTAAGAAGGAAATACACTGACCTTGTCTGCAATTTTACAGCAACAGTCCATCCAAAGGAAGTCTTGGATTAGATCATCATCTGCAACAAGCAAAAGTTGTAGCATTTCAAACACCAAAATTGTTTATGTTAGAAAGTATTTGTAAATAAATAAGAGGTGGTCGTTTCATTAAACCAAATAAAAGGAAAGAAACTAGACCCACCAATGGAGAACAGAGAAACTGAGGGGACTAGGAGATCAGGTGTGAAAAAAAGGGACAAAAGAAGACAAATCACCATACAGGCAAGGTGGAAAATTTGGTGACTGAATTTCATCCATTCTCAGTAACAGCAAGCGAAGGTGACAAATCACCAGCACTTTTTCTATTTGGATCACTTCTTCCTGCATCCAGTGGTTCCAGGTAGTATCACACTGTTATTTTGGATTAACTACAGACTGTTGAGATCTTTGCACCTTGATTACCTGGCAGCCTTTACAGGGCAATACTTGGTGATTTGTGGTAAGAGCACCTCTGTTGGTGAACATATACCGTAATTATTGCGACCTCTCTGAGTCACTTCTGCATTTAAGGGTCGAATTAAAACCAGGTGTAATCCTCCATATTATTTAATGTCTTCACTAAATTAAATAAATACAAAACTTTATATGAAAGAGATACAAATAAAGAAAAGATGCTCCAACTCCTTGGGTTGTCTTCCCATTCTACTTCTCCCCCCAAACATTTATTCCCCCAATAAATAACATATTTATGTAACTAGGAGACCAGCCTTTTTTTAAGCCTTTTGTAAAACAAGATCACGTTGTTTTACATGTACTTGTTGAAATATAAGAGGAAATAAGAAGGAAGGGAAAGTTTCATAAAAGGAAGTACAGTAATACCACCTTGGTTTCATCTGTAATTTTAAAAAGATACTTTTCATCAGTTTGGTAGCCCTTCTTGTATTTTTAACTTAAGCATTAAATATTTATACACCAAAATATAGCAACAAAATATGTTTAGATAAAGAATTGCCATTAGTTTTCATCTAAAAAGCACTCTCAAAATTACTGAGCTTAGAAAACATTCTGTTCAGTCAATACACTTGTATCTGTCATTATTAACCTACCAAATAATTTAAAGAAAGCTGTCATTTCCTGACGCTGAATAACTAGACATGGTCCCTTTGGACATTTATCTTTCTGACTAGGAACCCCTTTTTCACAATTTTCTTTAAAACCAGGTCGCTTTAGTCTATCAAGTTTTTTTTGCTGATGTGATCTGGATGCACTCGATTTTACACGAACAGTGACAGTGAGAGGTGTCTGACACACCAGATTGTGTTTCATTTCGGTAAGTAAATGCTCCTGTTAAAAAAGAAGAAAAAATTAACTACAAAAACAGTCAGTTTGAGCATTAGTACTCTACATTTCTTTAGTTCACATGAAGCGTTTCAGTACAGCTTATATGTCAGGTGATGGAAAATCAGTTTTATCAGTACTAATTATCTAAGCCGTGTGCCCTAAGCCAACTGTGTTGAGTCCTTCGATTTAGTTCTCATTTGATAAAGCTTTTTTTTTTTTTCAGTAGGAGCCTTCAGTCTTTTTCCAATCAAAATTCTGAAAAATAGAAAAAGAGCCTTTCCATTAAAAGTTGCTGTTTGTCAAATCCTCATAGCTCCACACACTTACTTAGATCTACCAAAAAACCTGTGTTCCTCTGCTCCAATTTGTGACTGTGTCTTTTTAAAAGAATATTAATAGAATTAACGCAGCAGAACCACGATGAAGCCATGTGACATTAAAATCAAGTGTTGAGCTCCTAATTTTGTTAACATTCGGTTACGGCCATTGGGAATTAAACTTTCCCCTCAAGTCGGACATACCCTGAAAGCACAACCAAGGAAACATACCTGAGGTGCAAAATTCAAGAGGATACCAAATGCAGACTGAGGAAAGGTATCTTTAGGCGGTATTAAATGTATTTACTCCTTTAGTTAGTCTCTCCACACAGGGCTGTTTGAGGCCGGCTCACAGCGGACTACCTGACTCCCCAGCGCTTAGCTGGCTGCCACATAAACACGAAAAGCCCTCAGCTGTGGCTGTAATTTTGTTTCCCGCGGAAAAGCCCGAGGCGGCCCCTTCCCTTCCCTCTCCTCTCCTCTCCCGCTCCGTTCCCGCCTCCCTCAGCCGCCTCTCCCTCACGCCGCAGCCGCCGCCGCGCGCCCGGAGTGGCGCCTCTCGCAGCCAATCGGCGCGCGCCGGGCGGCCGCTCTAGCCAATCGGACGGCGCGGCGCTCTCGCCTCCCGCCCCTTCGCTTGCCGCCCGCGCCGCGGCAGCCAATGGGAGCGGGGGGGGCGGGACGGCGGCGCTGCCGAAGCATCGATGGTCGGGACCGGGGGCCGCGGCCAAGGCTGACTTTGATCTCTCGGCCGCCCAACAGCTTTGGAAATTCTTCCTTCCTCCCTTCCTTCCAGTGCCTGGAGGGAGCCTGGGAGAAAGACGGGGAGGGACTTTTTACAGGGGCGTGTAGTGACAGAACAAGGGGGGAAGGGGTTTAAACCGAATTGGGTTTAAATTAGATCTCGGGAGGAAGTTCTTTGCTGCGAGGGTGGTGGGGCACTGGAGCAGGTTGCCCAGAGAAGCTGGTGATGCCCCATCCCTGGAAGTGTCCAAGGCCAGGTTGGGTGGGGCTTTGAGCAACCTGGTCTAGTGGGAGGTGTCCCTGCCCATGGCAGGGGGTTGGAACTAGGTGGTCCTTAAGGTCCCTTCCAACCCAAACCATTCTTTGATTCTGTGATTAAAACATCTCCCCAGGATGATAAACACCTCCCCGGGAGATGCAGGACATGAGGGAGAAGACATGCCTAACTAAATATCATTAAACATACAGGTGCAGGACACCCTGCTTCCACCAAAGCAATTAATCCATGTAGTAGTGTGCAATTAGTCTAAGGCAATCTATTAAAATGTCATAATAAAATGAAAAATTCCCTTTGCTAGCAAGATTCAGCGTGAAATCCTAATGTTGCCTCTTGTTATACAAGCTAAAGGCTTATCCAGGAAGAAATACATCCATTTTCATTGTTTCCTCCCGTACAGGCCAATTAAAGTGTAACAGGCCTCATTTATTATGGTAATGAGAAGAGAGACCTCTCTACTCCTTCCTCATCTTTCATTAATAATTTGCTAGATTATTCAGGTGCTCTGAGTTAGCGAGCACTTTCAGGAAAAGGACATACCAACTTTCTGATCAGGTAGGGAGATAAAAGACATATCAAGTGGTAAATATAGTAACTAACAACATCTCTGTACAAAACAAGCTGAAGTCAGGAAACTTGGCAGCAGGGTGGAGATAACATGAAATACATCAGACAGGCAAAAGTCTGTTTCTTTGAGGTCGTCTCTTCATATACACATGTTCACATTGACTTACCCTTCATTAAATTGTTCTTTATTTTTGCATAATACTTTTCATCTAAGGAATTCAAAGCGCTCATCAATTAATTACTGTTAATTTGATAACAGTGAAAAACAGAGGAAGGGCAGGTTACGGAAACTTCCATGTAACCATCTAAACTGTTCAGACCAGGAAACAAACTTCTTTTTTTTTTCCCCTACTGGAAAACATAACTGCAACGATAATTGTGATGTGCATGCTTCCTTATTCTTTATACCTTTATATCAGTAAAAAGTGGTTTATGATGTAGATCTTTATCCACACAGAGCTTTACAGGGTTTGTACAGTTTTTCCTGAGGGTGTCCCCCTTCTAAAATAATTTTTGAGCTGGTGGTTCTGCAACAAAATATTAAACTTTTTTTTCTTTTCATTCAAAAATCTGTCACGATCAAGTTATTGAACAGGTATTGTCACTCTCTTCCCCAGTGTGCTGTCCCCTTCCTGCCAGGACCAAGGGCTCTGCTCTGATTCAGATGAGCTGCATCACCTTGGCTCAGACTCTGAGGAAACTGATCCTGTGAGAAAGAGCTGTGAGAATGTCTGGAACTCTACCTTTCTTTCTTTGCGGGACTCTGCAGCCTGAGGTAGGATTGTTGAGATGGGGATGACTCAAGGATTCAACTTGGAAATACTATGGAAAAACATCAGTGTGGAAAGGTTGATAGCTGAACACCATGACAATAAGGAAATAGAACTTAAGTCCTCTGCATGATATAATAGACTTAGCTGGTTCTCAACTTTGCTTATTATTAACTACAGTTTTTAGAGGGTTGTTGAACAATTCATCCAAGAATATAGGGAAGAATGTAGCTTTTAGACTTCCAAGTCGCTCGCTGGACAGCAGGGAGCGCTATTTAACCACCAGCAGTTTAAACTGAGACAATGCAGTGTTTGTCCAGCATTCATGCTGTACCTCATTCTTAATCCTTCCTGTAGGTGGACATTAAATCAGTTTAGCCACTCTTTATATGTAATCACAGTTTGAAATTATATTTTAATATAAAAAATATACAATTTTAATTTTATATTAATATATTTACACAAGTATATATATATATATATATTATAACACCTGTGTTTAAAATACCTGGGAGTCTTGCAAAATCTTATTTCTGAATAAAAAAATGTCCATATATACACTGGAACTTGATTCTATGAGATATATAGTTATATAGATATCCAGTAGCTGGTCCAAAAAGGCAGCTTCCTTTAAATGAAAAAAGAACTTAAAATTTTTCAGTGATTGAGCTGTTTACAGATGAATTAAGAAGCATCACTGAAGAAAAAGAGGGTTGGTATTTTAATAAATTATATTTAGGATATACCTACTTTTTTCCATATTTTATTATTTTTGAGATGCCTTTGGGCTCTGATATCCTTTCCAGTGACCTTTTTTTTTGTTTAAGAAAGATAAGTACCACAGGAAAAACAAGTGATATTTCTTTTCAAGCAAAGTCATGAAGAACCACCATTAGTTCTTTTAAATGCAGATCATTGTTCACAGTAAAATATGTACTTTTCAATTATAGACTTTTCCCACTTTTTGCAAAATGTGAAATACATAAAAAAAAAGTCTCTCTTCCCTGTAGAGAGGGCTGCTGACCTTGCTGGGGGAGCAAATATGTTCTAAGTGAAACACACACAGACTGAAAACTCCATTCCTAACAAAATTGAAACATGCATCCAAAAAGCAGACTTTGGACATGTGGTTAATTCTTTCAGAATAAAGGGTGGAGCAAGTTACATGAGTTTCAGTAAATTAAAGAGGAACAGGTAAACCACCTGAACCCACATCTAACACCAGAAACCTTTTTTTTTTTTTTTCTTACGTGGGAAGAGAGAGTAAGGATTTAGATGAGTTGTGTGAAACAAATTATTATGGCATTGTTGGGGTTAACAGCAGGTCTGTGAGCTCCTTGGAAGATGAGATTGACTTGGCAAACTTTCATGTGTATCCCTGAAGAAAAGTGAGTTCTATACACAGCCTAATTAAAGAACAGACTGTAAGTCCATGAGTTTGTTGTGTGGGAATCACAGTCTTAACCTTGGGCAGCTCCAGGTGTCTCATGTCTGGTACCAAATGTAATAATAGATAGCCAATTAAAATGCTACTGCTTGCTTGCTGCTTGTTTGCTGTTTTAGAAGGATATAAAAAGGAGCTAAGATTAATAAAATGAAGTTTTTTATGTTGCCCCAAACAAGCCTTCTTTTCTTTGCTTCTTTCTATCGACCATCACGTCATAACTGTTACATGGCATCATGGTGCCTGTGCTAGGACTAAGCATAACAGACTGAATATGGCTTACCAGTTTGCTACTGGAGATAGTGAGCAAAGACACTGGAAAGGTGCCTTACAGCTAAATCCTTGCTTTTGACAAATGTTGCAGTATGATTACAACTAAAATTGGTTCACTGTCACTTCAGTATACGTCACTGATGGATGAATGGGCAGGAAAATTGTTTCCAGCTTTGTTTACTTGAAAAGAACTTCTAAGCATACAGCAGTAGCATTTTCTAATAGACTTAAGTCCCAGGACAGCTGTAGGTATCCTCAGGTACGGAGAAATTCAGGACCTAGAAAGAAAAAAAAATTTTCAAATTAAATAGTGAATAAGAACTGCACTGACTAGACTAATACAGCAAGTGGTAAAAGAAGGTGAATGCTGCCAGCAAACACAGTGCATGTTTAAACATGCTGCTCCTGCATACTTCAAAACAGTCAAGTACTCTGCAGCAGCAAATGCACATGAAGTGCCAGGGACATAAGTTTGAACTTGCTGTTCATTCCTACTGTAAATAGACTGATATATCTTGTATGAACTTAACTAATTCAAAGCAGACAGGGGAAGCCCTTAAGATTTATTTTCAAGAATTGGCACTTGTGTGCTGGTTGTAAATGAAATGAAGCAGTCTTATCTGAAGAGTTCAAATTGCTTTGTCAAAATAAATAGATGGGATAGACTACATTACGTCTTCACTATCATATCACAAAAGGGCAAGTGATGAATGATGCATCTCTCAACATGGGTAACTCAAAACTCTCAGTGCATATTTTACGTCAAAGGGAAAGGAGATCTGCACAGTTCTTCTACAAGTGGTTTTTTGAGCCCTCTGATGTTATCCACCATACTGTAGCTTTTTTAAGCCACTGGAGATTGTATTTTGGATTTGCGAGTATTTAATAACCACGGTTACTTGTTACCCGACTGTTTCTTCATGCTGAATTGTGCAAAGAGCCCTATAAACAGGACTCCTCTATACCTCCATGACCCTGGAGCCATTTGTTCCAGCTGCCAAGAGCTCCAGGCTTCCTGAGGCACAGGTGCAGGAGCAAGGAGCAGGTGTGTGTCCTCCATGCCCAGGGCCCTGCCGGCGAGTTGCGCGTGCACAGAGTGACTGGGTTGCCTACATTCACATTGAAGCTCTTCAGCTTCCCTTTTTCTCCTCTTTCCTCTCAGAAACAACTAGCAAACCCTGGACTTCGAAAATATTTCTGATGCAAATGTGGCTGAACAAAGCAAACTTCCAGAATTTTACTTAAGAAATCATTTTCATAAAATGGCATTAGCTGAAAGCGTTCCAATCCGTCTGCAAATAACACAAATGCTTTGTCTCACTGATGTAACGTATATGCATACATTAATACACTGAACTACAAAATATCTAAGCAACCTATTATCCAGAAAATATACCTTATGTTGTTATCTAGGGACATCAAAAGTAGAAAAACATTGTTGCTTTCAAAATAGCATCCTAATTCTTTTCCTGAAGGCAAGTTCAGCATTTCTTAAGTAAAAGCTGTTTCAGTGGCTGAAGAATAGGTGGGAGGCTTCAAACTCTTACCTAGCTGGTTTACGATACTATAACTGGACAAAATGTGTTAATTTAATCAAATCTTTCTCATTTTGTTTTCCAGTTCCAAAGTTTACTGATCACATAATTCAGATCACAAAATTCAGATCACAAAATTCATTCAGATCACAAAATTCATTCAGATCACAAAGTCTTTCAAACATGGTATCTATTTATTCTGTTTTTATACTATTGAAAACAATTGAATCTTTGTCCATGACAACATCCCCTATAATAGGGGAAACAATAGTAGTAATTAAGAAACAATAATAGTAACAATAGTAGTAATTAAGACAGGACAATTTTTTTATTTTCAAGAGCTGTATTTTCATGGTATGGCATTCAGAAGACTCATGCCATGAAAGGATTAAACAAGAATAGTATAGCTATAATTTCTGAAGTAAGAGAAAATTGTTTCCCTGTTTAACTCCAATGCCCTCATACTGCTAAGAAAGGAGCTGCATGAAGTTCAGTAGTGGGAAGGCAGGATTTCAAGGACAGCACTTTGGAGACTAAAACCAGACAAAATAAAATGTGAACTGGAAAAAGTCCAGGATTTTAATTTTTTTTTTTAACTCACATCCAATGGTCCGGGCTCCACACAGTTAAATTTGAGTTGCCACAGTTTGTTAAACATTGAATGCCCCTCCCAAGAAGCAATGGGGTCTATAATTACTCCACAATAGGTCAAAAAGCCTTCTTGTTTCTCTGAGTTCAGTAATCACAAGTTGTAAAAATTCTCTCATCCAGAGGTTGAAGCAATAAAATGACTAGTACAAGGGTTGTAAATTAAAGTGCAAAGAGAAACAGATGAACTTTGGTAATGGCTATTGCTAACTGAAAAAAAAAAAAAAAAAAGGAAACTTGCCAACTGTAAAAGTAGTCACAATACAAAAGCAATTTATTTCAGCGAGGGGAAAAACCCCGACACCAATGGTAAACCCAACTCTCTTAACCCCACTCTCTGCTGTCCGTTGTGTTATGCTAAATGGTGTTTGTGGGATGAGATTGTTTCTGCCCAGCTCATGGGTGTATTTATTCACCTTTGCTTGGGGTATGACTACGCACACAAATTAGAGTGAGGCAAGAGTGGGTGGGGATTTACAGCATGTTGGCTGCTCCCTGGAAACTGCCTCTGTGCATGCTGTGACCCTATTTTCGTTGAGGAATACATGGCTTCTGCTCACTGCTGGGCACAGCTGTGTCCATAGGTTGTTAATGTGGGTTACCTGACAAACTATAAATCCACACCCTCACTGGCCTTGTAGCAATCTGTACATATAAGACAAGTCCAGCACAAGCAAATTCATTGGCAGACACCATCAGCTTCTGAGAGAAGTACTCAGTGTGCCTTCTGATAACACCACACTGAGAGACAGGACAACTATGTCTGTATAACCATCTACTTTGGTTCTGCCTGCAGCACAGAGATGTTGTCATGCGATAAAACATGTTAAAAACCACTTAGGACTCTCTCAAACAATTTTTAACAATTGTTTTGACAAAGTTCCATCTGTATCTTCTTTCACAGAAAATGGCTAAAAGGGGGAAAAAAATTAGATGCCAGAACTGAAACAGTTTTAGTGTAAATGGAGCTTCTTTTACTAGAACTTGTGATCTCTTGTTTTCCTGTGAGCCCCTTCCAAACCCTGCTAAACCAGTGAGTGTTCTGAGGGATCAGGCACAGTATGAAATCAAAAGGCTTGCCTTGCTGCTACTCAGTAGTCCAGGGGAAGAGTTACTAAGTTTTTTACATCTAATGGTGCTCATTTTAAGCAGCTTTGAATGCTGACAATAGATGTTCTAAAAAATGCTGTCAGTAATAGAGCCATGGAGATGTATTTTCAGGTAAGTAAAGACGAGGATGACAAACCTGTTACTGACCCCACCCTCTGTAGTTAAGACTAAGCCCTGCCAGAGAGGCGAGGATGCCACAACATATCAGACAGGTTGGTTTCTATAATCCTCAAAGACACAAATAGAACATATATTAATGGCATGAGCATTTCCCTCCTGTGGCTACACCCTGTCTAGTTTTATGAACCTCTGAACCAACAGCCCTTTACCTCTTAGTAGCTACTCTTACTTTCAGTCAAAGGTCTCCAGCCTGACAGAGACCCAGGCTGGGGGCTTCTGAAGCCAAGGACAGCTTTATGAGGGTTGCCACTGCCTCTGAACTCATTTCCATCTCCAGTGTGCATTAAAATTTTGTCAAAATACACAAACATATTTATAAACTGTGTTATTATAAAAAAAAAAGTCAAAATATAGAAAAGGCCAAAAAAACCTCAAATGTGTAAAATAGCTTTTTTTTTAGTGTTTGGAAGTCGTTAGACACTCAGTCTAGCAGAAAGACATGACTGCTCATTTATTTTCTTACTGGCTCTATACCTGACCAGCTCCATATGGCTAAAACATTGAAGTTCTCCAAGAGTCTCAGTGTTCTCATTATTCAAATCAGCATAACAAGACTTACCTGTTATATCATGGTTTTCAAACCTGGAGGAAAAATAAAATGTGCAGAAGCACCAGTTTTATTACAGTTCCTTGAGCAGAAGCATATGTCAATTTGTGATGACATGGAATATTCAGAAACATGTCCGGGACAAGATACTGCATATAATTTCTCAACACTGTTCTCTTCCTACAGTCCTTTCACAGCTTCATTCTGTGTACCTGGTCCAGTTTGCCAAAAAATTTGAATGCAAACATCCTAAAGCTATGCTAATAAAAAGTTCCTGAGCAAGTCTATAACATAGATGACATATATAGCAACATCTAATGTCCAAAATAGCTGTTGGCACTTTTGAGCATAAGTGCTTCTGATTGTTTCTATCACTGTCAGCCTTAACCAGTTAAAAGCCATAATGAATTTTGAAAATTCATTAATGTTGTTGGAAAAACACTAGTAAGATTATGTTTTGCTGTTTGGTATAATACATGACCTATTTTCTAGGGACGAGACTTCGGTTATCTTCAGAAGGGTACACCCAAAACCAATCAGGTTTGCAGTCTCTGAAGATCTCAGTTAGAGCCCGATTGCCAAATACCCCAGTGGCACTGATCATGCTCTCTCCACTCATCTCTCTGATCTGCTGACCACAGTGCATGTCACAGCCCCACCTTGCATCGTTTCCTGATACTTCAGGAGTGACTCATACATCCTTGCGACTTTCCCTGAAAGCAGATTTTGTCACTGTTCTGTGCCTGGGGAGTTTCACAAAGCCCACTTACCCAATTTAAAGTGAAGACCTGGAAATGACCTGTAAAAACCTAGCTCAGATCCCAGTATCACACTAATTCTTATTGGCTTCAGAAAGAGCTGGATTTATCTCCGCAGATCTGATTCTGTTCACAGAAGTCAACAGAAAATCTCCTCACACTGGTGTCAGCTGCTCTTGAGTACCTCAGTGAACGGAGCTTCATTCTCCAGACAGACCTGAAGCAGATGTAAATTACAGAGCAAAAGTTGAAAAATGCAGATCACGTTAGTTTTCCTAATATAATTTCACATAGCTGGTGTATGTAGGGCTCGGTGATCAAAACTTTTTTTTCTTTTTGCTATATGGCAGAGTCAGTAATGTGCTCGAAGCATTTAAATTATAATTTGTCTGAGCTGTAATTATGATTTAATAAGAGTAAACCACAACTAGCCTACACTGCACTGCCTAATCAGCATTCAACTATTTGATAAGAGGAGGTATCTCCAACAGTTGATAAAATTATCCTGTTTATAACCAATATGGGAAGCCTTACCTTTAAAGCTGGGGACTGAGGCACGTTAATACAGAATAGCCATTGAATAAGGTCATGTATTCCAGCATAAGGAGTTAAAATTGCCACAAAAGTTACAAAGAATACACTGCCTCCCACCCCCACACCACGATAACTGTGTAATAAAGCTACTGCAATACTCAGGCCCTTGTATCTGTTTAGCCACATGCCTGCTCCACTGGCTTTGATTCTACAAAGAAACTTCCCTCAACTGGGAAAGAGGCTAAGATCAACACTATTGTCCCTCATTTCCATCGTCTCGCTGGGAAACATCATCATGTGGAGCAACTCCCCTTCAAAAAAACTGAGCAACATTTAAACAACAATTTTTTTCAGATTTGGAAACCTGGTGAAATCATACATCATGAGCTCCTTGTTAGATCCTTGGAGCCAAATTAAGTGCCATACTACAAAAAGCAACATGATGCATCTCTCTTTGCACCACAGTTATGGTACAACTTTCTGTAAGTAATAACTCTCAGTTTGTAATGTGTCACACTAAAGAGGCTTTAGGCCACACAAAAACCCTAAGACCATTCAACCCCTTAGATGTTAAAGGTTATGGCTATTTTTTGTATACTGACAAGAAAAAAAATACCTGTCTGGTATCTGGAGGTGGTTGTAGAAGCTGGGCTGCTTTCAGCAGTAGCCACTCCACAGTTTCAAGACTGCAGAGTAAGGCTTGGATTTTTAAAACTAGGCACAGAGGTTTGTCTATACAGAACAAGGGCCAGGAGGAGGAGGAGGATTAGCATGCACCCAGCCTGTTCTGTTCTTCTACATTTAAGTATTTGGAAGAAAAAAAAATAAGAAAAAGGGCAAAAGGCTATAATAAAATGTATATTTTCTTATTATTAGGGCTTATGTTGTTCAGCTTGGCAATTTGATAACAAGATAACTCATCTTGAACAAACTGGTACATTTATATAGCAAATAAGCTTACAATAAGGCAGGCATTTCTGAGCCTATTGATCCTGCTTGTCTTTCTGAAAAACGCCGTCATTTGACAGCAGCAATACAAGATGTCCATACCTGAGACTTCAGTCTTCCAAGTTTTCATATCGCTAGGATCAAGTTTATTTTGAATCTTTGACAAGTGTATCAGAAGAATATAAGAAGCCACAAAAAACCACAAGGAGAACCAAGATAAATGCTGCAAAACACTAATTTGGGCGGTACCAGGAGCAAATCCAAAGAACAGTCCTTTAACTTGGACCCATCTGAGACAGCACCTACCAGATTGCAGCAGGGCACTGGATACAAAACACAAAACCAGATACAACACAAACACAAGCTGCACAGAGACAAAAACCACAAAGATAGCTCACCTGCACTTTCATCTCAGAACTTGTAAAGTTTCCAAAGTTTCATTAACTGAGGTCTGCCTGTACAAAAGCAGCAACATGTTTTTATTGTACAGTGAACCAGTAAGAGGAAGTTTCAAGCCTTTGAAAACACTGTTTATTTCTCATACGTGCAGGAACAGACTTAGAGGGATGCCATTCTGTTTTTTTCTTGAACTAAAATAACTTGTTTTTCTCAGGTAATAATATATCTTTCAGAAAGATCTATGCATATTTTTTAACTGAGTTAATAAACTCAAGCTTCAGAAAATATTTCCAGTGTAGCATATCTTTTGTCTTCCATTTTGGCATTGCTTTTATTCTTTGGAAAGCCATTTTAAAGCCTGCAGCAAACTTTCGCGTTTCCTTCTCAGCAACCTCGCAGGGCTCTGGCACTACCTCCCATTTTGTAGGTTCCCACAAAGCTGTGCTGCTCAGAGACAAAGCACCCTGGACTACTTTTTCCTGAACAAGGAAATGCGGATATTGCAGCACCAGGAGCGACTCTTCGGAACAGCCCTAAGGTAGAGTGATCTACTGGGTATAAGAAAAAAAGAAACTAAAAACGAAACACATAACCAGCACAAAGATCCTTACGAAATAGTTCATTTTATACAGATAAGAGTTCTGTTTTTTAAGATAACTGATGAATTATCAGGAGCTACGTCCAACACAGAGCAGCTCAGAGGGCACCCCCGGACGCGAACAAAGCTCATGTGGAGTGTGACCCTTCACTGCTGGCTCTCAGCTCGCAGAAGGGGGAGTGGAGACACCCCCAGCCCTCCTCCCGAGGGAAGATCCCGGCGGCCACGCGGCCAGGGCAAGGACCTCGGGGCGGCCGCCCCAGCGCGCCGAAGGTCAGCGGCGAGCGCGGGAAGCCCCTTGCCAGGAGGGGCGCCGGCTCTGCTCCCCCTGCCCGTGCGTCACCGCCCAAACACGCTCGGGAGCTCCCCCGATGACTAACAGTTTCCCCTCGACGGCGGGGGCAGCTGTCCCCCGGCTCCCCGCCGCGGCCCCGTCCCGCCGCCCCTCACAGCGCGGGCGGGGCGGTTTCGCAGCCCTTTTACCGGGCACGGCCGCGCCTCGGGACGCCCCTCGCTCCCCCTCCCCATTCCGCCGAAGACGCTCTGTTTGGGCCGGGCCGGGAGCGGTTCCCGCCCTGCCCCATCCAGTTTCGCCCAGGTGCGGGGGGAGGACGGGGCGGCGGTGGTTTAATGCGCGCCCGGCTGGCCCGGGAGGAGGAGCCGCCGCCGCCCCCCGCGCGTCCCAGGTGTAACCGGAGCCGGGAGGGCGCGGCGCAGCCACCACCACCTGCGGAACCTGTCGGGCAGCTCACTCCGCTCCGCCGCCGCTGCCGCGCACGTACCTCTCCCTGTCCGCCCGCGTCCCCGAGGACTTTCCCCCGGCCTCCCCGCGCCCCGCCGCCCCCCCCCCCCAGCCATGAAGCCGCTCTGCGGGGCTGCGCTCCTGCTGCTGCTGTTCTGCGCCGCCGCCTGTGCCCAGAACTGTGAGTACCCGCATCCTTCCGTCCGCTCTGCACCCCGCTCCTGATAGGGCTCCCCCGCTCCGGGACCCCCTCCCGCCCCCCTCTGTCCCCGGGGCCGCCCCGGCGGCGCAACAAAGTTGTGCCCCCCGACCTCTGCCGGAGGTGCGGGGAGGGAGCGGGAGCGCCCGATTCGAGCCCCTTGGCCCCACGACCCGAGGGGAGCCCCGGCGTTCCGAGGGAAGCCCTCGCCCCGCTCTCAGGGAGGGAGGGCTGGTGGCCAGGTGGGAAGCGGTGGAGTGCGGGCACGCCACGCCCGGGCGGCGAGGGGCGGCTTTGTCCGTCCTTCCCGGCTCCCGGCGGCAGGGCGCGGGCGGCGGTGCCCGGCTCCCTGCCCGGCTCCTTGCCTGCCGTGCCTGCTCACGGCTGCGCTTCTTTTCCAGCGTGTGTCTGCGACAAGAACAAGCGTGTCAGCAACTGCAGGGTGGACAACGGGCGCTGCTTGTGCGACGCCGTCGGCTCCGGCATTACCGTGTACTGCGACACCCGTGAGTAAAAAGGGCACAGTGGGGAGGCAGAGCGCCAGGATATAGGTGATAATGACCTGTGAGTCCTCAGCAAACAATGGTAGCAAGGAAGGAATGCTTCTCCCTGGCCTTCCAGATCAAGTGGCGATGGAAGATAAGCGTTTAGGGTTCCTCCCGTGTGAGTTCAGTAGAAGTGTGTACGCTTGTATTAATGCAGGCTCCCCCCTTCTCCTCTGTATTCGTTCTCCAGTGGCAGGGGTTTCTCAAAGATGAATATTTTGCTTCCTTTCAAGCACATATCATCACTTTTCCTACAAATCTAGAGGGGAAAGAGCCTTGTCTCAAGACCTTGCTCTAGGTTCGAGCTCAGCTAAGCTGTAAGTGAGCCTCTAGCTGTAAAAAATGGAAGCTGTAAGTCCTAAGGCTGGACTTCTTAGGC
>JAWWLV010000121.1:12552584-12579118 GCA_035041135.1 Platyrinchus mystaceus | reverse complement strand
TTATTTTGGGGCAACATAAAAAACTTCATTTTATTAATCTTAGCTCCTTTTTATATCCTTCTGAAGCAGCAAGCAAGTAATGAGCAAGCAAGAGCATTTTAATTGGCTAACCATTATTATTATTACATTTGGCACCAGTCGTGAAACACCTGGAGATGTTCACGGTTAAGGCTGTGATTCCCACACAACAAACTCGTGGACTTATAGTCTATCTTTGTTTAATTAGGCTGTGTATAGAACTCATTTATCTTCAGGGATACACATGAAAGTTTGCCAAGTCAGTCTCTTCTTCCAAGGAGCTCACAGACCTGCTGTTAACCCCAACAGCAGAGGGACTACATAGAAGCAGCAGGAGAAAACCAAGGTTTATCTATTTTGCCTGAAACAAAATCCTACTTCTCTCTGTAAGAGGTCATATAGCAAGAAAGATATGCTTGTAGCTATTAGATATTCCCCTTTCTGGAACAAAAGCTGCTGCCCTCCAGCTCCTCTTCTGTATAACACTGCAGTAGTGTATGTGTTTATTTTTCAATAAGTGCATCTTCGTTGTTAGGAGATAACTGAACTGTGATATACTTTATAAAGAGAGTGTACTGGGTTTGGCTGGGAAGGGGTTAACTTTCTAGGTAGCAGTTTGTATGGTGCTGAGTTTTAGACTAATGACCTAAACAGTGCTGATAAGTCACCAGTGTTTTAGATGTTGCTGAACAGTGCTTGCATAATGTCAAGACCTCCTCAGACTCTCTCTGCTGCCCCAGGGAGTAGGTTGGAGGTGGGCAAGAGGCTGGGAAGGGGACAAGGCTGACCTGAATTGACTGAAGAAATAACCTATATTGTATGTCATGCTCAGCAATAAATCTGGGGGAAAGTTTTCCGAAGTAGCCGTTGCTCGGAGATTGGCTGGACATTGATCTGCTAGTGCTGAGTGATTGCTCTTGCATTGCTTGTTTTTTTGGTTTTTTGTTTGTGGTTTTTTTTTTCCCCACCCAACTCTTTCACTTACCAGACTGCCTTTATTTTCACCCTTGAGAGGTTTTTTCCTTACTTTTGCCCTGCTGATTCTTTTCCCAATCATGCCAGGGGGGAAGTGAGTGAGTGAGAGACTAGGTAAAACATTTAGCTGCTGGCTGAGGTTCACCCCCCACAGAAAGACTGCAGGAAAAAACCATTACACTGGTCTTCTCTGCTTCTGAAATTGTATGTGCAAAATGGTATTGTTTTTAACCCCTATGGCTTTAATATCCTTACAGGTTCTTCATGGATACAATTACCAGTCGTTATTTGCTGGATGGACGCTATATAACTAATGTTCTGGTAAGAGGCACATAATTTTTAGTAAAGTATCATAATTTTATTTTGCTGTGAGTAACTTTCAAAACTCTTGTTTGACTAATGCAGTAGACCGTGACTCTTATTAGAAGCTCTCAAAGTAGTGACACTTATTAAGCAGTTAGCAAATAGCCGTATCTGAACTGAATGCTGAGAAATTATGCTGTTCTCATTAGTCTGTAGATGAATTCTTACTTTGCTTCCGTAAAGAAAGTGGAATTTGAATCATACCGTAAACAGCTGGCTTGAGATCAAGTATCATAAACTTGATTCAGGATGTGGTTTCATGAGCTGGATCGTAATATTTTGCTAAGCTTTAAACTCCTTCTTAATACCACACTGTATTTTTTGCAGTATGAAAACCCTTACATTACGATTGATCTGAAGCAAAACTCCTCAGACAAATATTCTGGAGGTGTGGATATAGCTGATGTGGCCTACTACTTTGAAAAAGATGTAAGTGTGTCAGGGGTGAAGTCTGCCAGAGGCTGGCTGTGTGTATTGCACTGCATTTGGGAGTTTGGTTGTGTACAGGCTGTTACTCACAACATTGCAGGGCCTGGATAAATGCCTACTACGATGTGAAGTAGCAAGTCTTTTCTTTCCTATCGATTTTTAGGTAAAAGGTGACTCCATCTTTCATAATAACAGACTGAATGTCAGCATTGATAACGAAGCACTGAAGCTTGAGAAGACAGTGGTCTACTACGTTGATGAAATAGCACCAGAGTTTTCCATGAAGTCTCTGGGTCCTGGCGTGATTGCTGTCATTGTTGTAATCGTGATAGCAGTAGTTGCTGCAATTGTTGTTCTGGTAAGTTCTAACAAAGCTGCCAACAGTGCAATTTGGGAAGTAATAATGTACCAGGGTAATTGGGTGCTGATAGAAACAGTCTCCCTCTCTAACTTAGCTCCTTCTTCAGACTTGGGAGGTGGGAAATTGATGATGGGCCTACTGTCACTTTAAAGTTACAACTGAAGAGTGTCACCTGAAAAACAAGTATGGGGAAGAATTCATTGAAATTAAGAAAGTACCTCCTGTTTTAAAGTAGTTGAGACTGACAGACAACCTCTTTTGTACCTCATTTGGGAAGGATGGGGGAAGGACAGCTTCAAGTTTTATGTTTAAACTCAAAACCAGATGAAGTTACTTGTAAATCAAGATTAAAAAAAATTGTGTTCCCTTACAGGTCCTCACAAGGAGAAGGAAAGGGAAGTACGTGAAAGCTGAGGTAATTAATTTCTGTTTGTGGTGTTCATACGGGGAGGAGGCTGACCAGAAACTCCTGAGTTTGGTGTAGGTTGAAAGCTTGCTTTGGGTGCTTCAGATGTGTTCAAGGAGTATTCACATGCTGTAGCTAATTTTCACATCTGTGAAGTTCTGCACTGCTTCCAATGAGAATTGGTGATCTGCTGTTTCCCAGGTCTGGGGGGTGGGGTGTGCTTCTGACAGCAAGTACTACTTTACATATCTATAGCAAAGGGCTGTACAATCCACAGGAAATACTGATAGTCTTGTTCTGTAATGAAGACCCTTACTGAGGTATTTGCATGCAGCTTGCAGCTTCTATTGAAGAGCTGTTTTCCAATGGAATAGAAAACGGTGCTTCACGGCTAGTGTGGAGCCTTTTGAAAAGTAGTTCAAACAATGTTGTAGCTAAATAGAAAGGTCTGCTTCATGCACACACCCTAAATGGTTCTTTTTTCTTAACAAAAAAAAAGGTGGTTTTGGCATGGTTGATACTGTTAGTGTGGCATCAAATGCATTTGCTAATGAAAATCCAGCTGCTAAATCCCACTGACTTCTTGAGTCTTGGCACTGAGAAATAGCACAGCTGTTAATTTCCCTCTACCTCCTTCCCTCCAGGTGAAGGAAATGAATGAAATGCATAGAGGACTGAATGCTTAACAAAAACAACCAAAGACAAGTAAGATTCAAACAAGAAGACAGCAAACATCATCGGAGGCATGGATCTTAACTCTTAAACCTTTCCTTCTGAAAGGGAGGCAGTTGTGCTCACTTAATGATTGGTAAAACAGACAAGATTGGTAACCATGCTTTTACTATTTGTTGAGCGTTAAATCTTAAACGCCCCATCTTACTCAAGTCAAACTTAACTATTGCTCCCTGATTTTATTTTTTTATGATGATAAAATGAGTCAACTGCTGTTACTAGGGTTTTGGAGCATACATGCTTAAATGGATATTTTGCCCTTGTGTGAGTTTTGTTGAAAATGATTGTGTAGCCATGTTGTAATGAAACTGTCTCCTGTATAACTAAACATGATGTTTTTATGGCAGTTTGTACATATTTGAAGTTGCTGTAACTTTTTTATGACTTGAATTAATAAAACTTTGAAACAGGCTTCTACTTCTTCCATGTTGAAATGATCTGCTAAGTTATCATGCTTAAAAAATTCGTAGTTTAGTATTTCCTTAAAGGAAGCAACCTCAGCATAGGTGAAAATATCCTAGAACTCCAATTAGCAGTTTGTTAGCATCTAATATCTAAATAGCATGATAGATTTTTTTGAAACTGTGAGAAGCACGCAACAGGAGTGAAATAAAATACTGATTATTGTACAAAAAGTCAAGATGCTGAGAATGTAGTAATTTCAGGAATGCATAGACTGCTCTTTCAAATGCTATGTAAGTATTTAAAATAAGCCTCTAATCTAGAACATCTCTGGTGTAGGGTTGGGGGTGGGCAGGTTTGGCATCTGATGGTGGAGCTGGGGAAGAGCAGTTAACACTATTACTGTGATTTGCTAAGATGTCCATTGCAAAGCTGTTGCACAGCAAGAAGCTGTTCCTGCTTTTGTTACTGTTCACTGTCCTGAAGGCAGACCAGACTTACACAGGCTGTCTGCCTCGCAGAGCCTTGGACAAGAGAGCTTGCTTTAGCTGTCAGTAATCTGTGTCACGTATGTTGGCTAGAAATCCATCCAGCGTATCTGATTTGTAAAGGAAATGCTGTAACTCCTGTTGCCAAAGAAATAATGAGATGCAAGATAAGGAACTGAATGACAAACCTTGTTAGTAATATGGTGTTTGTTTTGACCCCCCCCCCCCCACTGCCTAAAACAGGAAAAGTAGGATAAACTGAGAGGATATCTTATGTACTGTTCATAAAATTAAATGTGAAGCATACCCTATCCATGTGCCTGGCAGATACAAGGAAGTTGCTGAACTGTGTCGATGTACCTCTGTCATAGCTCACCAGGATGCCTTCTACCTTTCAACAAGATGGTACCCGACACGCTTGTGTTGCTGTGTTGGATTTTGTACAAAAGGCCTGCAGTAGGGGGTTTAATGGAGTCTTTTGCAGCTTGTTCCAGCAGCTTTGTCAGTGGTAACTTCTGTAGGGCAGGCTCTCCCCCTGCTGATACTTGCCACTCCCTTTCTGCCCAGGTATTTATGGGCAGTCTGCCGAGGTATGATGAGTTTTGTACAATTCTGTAAGCTGTTAAATAAAGCCAAGTTTTCAGTAAGTTTGTCTTATGGTGAGTCCATGTGTTTTATTGTCTTCCCCAATGCTTCTGTGTCAATATTCTCTAACTCCCTTAAATACCTGCAATATGGTATCATTGCCATTTCTTTCTTCTTCCTAAGATTCTAATGCCATTGTTTTCTCTTCTCCTCCTCTCCCTACCCTCACCATCCCCATTTCAACCACGGTTTCGCCTGTGGGATGGAAAGAGATGTGTGCTGTGGCTGGGCTGGAGCTGCACATGTGCTGACTTGACTGGACGGGCTGGTATGTACCTGCTGTGTGGCCTGGACCTTGTCCCAGCCCGTTTGTTTGAACATCATTTTCTCCCTACTTTTCCCACACTAGAGGAAGGCATTTAGATACTTTTTTTTACCTAATGGAGTTTTTGTGTTAGATATGAAGCTTAGTGTTTCAATATTGTCTTCTGGTCAAATTTGTCTGAAACTAGCCAAGGGGTTAGAAACCCACAAAGTTTACAGAAATGAAATAAAAGATAAAAGTTTAGCTACATCCACGACTGAAGAGAATGTTCTATATCTGTTTCTAAACTCAGTTACTGTGGTACAAACATGATGCTGCTCAGCTCTCAATGATTAGTAATAGGTTTTTTTTTTCTTAGTTTCCTGTTATAAATAGTTTTATTGACCTTTATATTTGCTTTTATGTTGTTCTGTTTTGTTTACAAAACACTGCATTTGTCCAATACTGTGGATGTGTAAAAGTGTGTATTTATAGGGAAATGGAAAATTATGAAGTCGGGGAAAAGACCTGAGAAATTAGTATTATTTACCAATTACATTATTGGTATCCTCCAGGTTATTGTATTTTATAGTCTTTTTTTATAGCTAGAGGAGACTAATGTGCTGGAATAAAAAAAAAGAAAGGCTGCTTACTATCAGATAGTGTCAACTCTCTACATATGCATGTAATATTTCTTCTCATATATAGAGAACTTTTTAACTGCTGGCAAATAATTGCTATTGAAAAATAATACAATTATAAATAGCAAAATAGTAAGTGTTCTCTATTTTGATACCTGGAAAACCTTCAGTAAAGTGAGTTTCCTGTAAAACAAAGCAATAGAACCTAAAGGACTAGTAGTCACTGCATCAATTTTTAACTAGGTAAATATTTTGATGCTGCCATTTGTCTTATTCATTAACTACCTTACGTGAAGGAGCATATTTTTTAAATGTGAAGTTCTGCACAAAACTGAGAGATTATGTTTCCCCTCCTTTAATGTAATGTCAATTGTGAAAAAGCATATGAAAGGCAGATTGAAGATTTATTAAGTAATTTGAGACTGGATAAATGAGATTTTTTTGTTACAGAGAAAGGATGGACACAAACTGTGCCAAAAAGCCTAGTAATAATATTTATCTTAGTGCCTATGTACAGCATGGGAAAATAGTGTTTGTATAGGCAAGTGCAAACCTATTACTTCCTTGTGAATTATTACGTTAGTATATATATATTATTATTACTGCTGAGTAAAATTAAATACATGTTTATGCAAAGACAATGAAAGACTTTTTAGAAGAGGGTATGCAAATAATGTATTTGAGAGAGAATGACCAATAAAGTCTATTTTCTTCCAAGACCTAAATAATCCTGAAGTGCAGTTTCCACAACTACAAAATGAAAGGTCAGTGTTGCATGTTCAGGGTCTTCTGACAGTACTGTCCTTGTTACCTCCCTGAACAGTCAGAGTAAGTTTGGTAAGAGAAATAACATTGTTTGTGAACCATGTTATTTATATCCTCACCTGCTGGACTTTGATCACTATAATATACAGTGACTTTGGATTACAGACTGTTTGAAATGGCCTGAAAAACATTCTAGGCAAGTAAAAATGCTACCAGCTCCTCTGCTCCCATTTTAGACCTGGTAGTTAGCGAATTCTAGCAGCTCCCAGGAGAGGCTGCAGGCTGGTATTACTAAGGTCCATCGCTGGGCATACAGGCAGTCAAGGTACACTGCAGGGGTGCCTTGTATGTTGGGGACAGTTGGGCCCAAAACTGAAGAGTTTTATGTCCTCCTTGGCTTAGCAGTGACATGCAACGGCAGGTACATGCAAGGGAAAGGGTAGTGAATGACAAGGAGGTGATGTGTAATGTTAGAGGAAACACTGACCAGCTTATAATAGTGTGTAAAAACTTCACACATGTAAGAAGAGTTTATTTCTCTACTATCCCCTAAGCACACTGCAGAATTCTTACGCACTCAGGTAAGTACTACACCTGCCAAGTAGAGCATGGCTGTGCCAAATCTGAGTGCAAACAGTACACAGAAGAGAGTTAAAAGCTTCTTTACAGGGCAACAGCCACGTTTTCTGTTTTCAAACTTACATTATCTAAATATCCTTATCTTGTTCATGTTATCTTAAGTCTCTGCTGCACTGTATGTGTGCACATATAGATACACATCAGTTTAATAACCAAATTTTCTGGTGACATCTCCACCACCTCGAAAGCATTAAAGATGCCAATGACCACACCCTGGTGAAAAAGAATTATTTTTTTCTTATTTTTTTTCCTGTAGAGTTGTTAAAGTACATCCATTTTCCTAACTGAAAAGCCATTGCAACTTTTTTCTATATGTCACTTATGCATAAAAAGGCAGCAAAATTAATTAAGGTCTAGATTAGCATCATGTTCTGTCTGCCATGTATGTAACATCTTCTCATTCCTGTCGCTCCTGGTAGGCAAGAGAGAAAGCAGGAAGGATTCTGTTACCTACAGCATGGTGAAGCAACCAAGCCTGGCAACAGGGAACTGGTCCCCACTCAGAGTTAGACCTGTGGGGATCAGCTGGTGCACTGCTGGAGCTGCCCGGGAAGAACAAGTGGGACAAAGAAAATGGCAGAAGCTCAAAGGAAAGGTGATCGGTCCTGTGATGTTTTGTGCAAGGGATGTCACAATATAAATGTTTTTCACGGGTTGTGGTCACCAGACTAAGAGCATTAGCGGTCAGTTGGGGTGGAGGCTTTAGGCAGATGGGAGCCTGCCTTGAGCAAACTGCTGAATGAGGAGGTGTAACCAGCCCAGGGGAGAGAGAGGGAAACGCTGCAACATGCAGCAATTACAGCTTAGCAGACATTACCTCCTTTGAAGGTGGTAATGAGCTCCCTGGAGTCCACCTCCTCTCCAGCTGTTTGTACAGGACACTCTCCTTCTTGTCCTATCTCCTGCCTTATCTCTATCTAGCCATCCTTGTGTAAGTGTACAAAGACCAGCATTCTCCCAGCTGTTAAAAATGAGTATTTTGAGCTGACCTGGTATTATTGCCTCTTGACAAGGTTGCCTGACTCTGTGGGTGCCTTGAGAGGGTTATGTCTTTGCTAAATGACAATTATTTAGGCTGTTTTTTCCTATGTGAGTACTGCTGCAAGCAAACTCTTTTGGTGGAGGGAAGTATCAGACCAGATTAACCACTTTTAAATGAGCTGTCATTTTTACAAGTGCTATGGAGAGAAGAGGAGGATTTTGGGCAACTACAAATCTGTCAAAGCTCTAGTAAACTGCTTTCCTCCTTCCGTCCTAAGTCGAATGAAGGCAGGTGGACTTTGTCATGAGAACTGCCTGTGGTCTTTCAGAAATGCACTTACAGAAGGGTGTTGAAGGCTTTTTCTGGAAAAGCTGTGTTACCTCAGGGATACAGGACTGGAGTTTGAGGGGGGAAGGCTGAAGTGGGGATAGGAAGCCAAGGCAAGCCCTGGGCAGGAATGTGGCTGAGGTGGGAATACAAAAGTGTTCTCCAGAGTGGAAGAGGCCGCATATGGCAATACCTTCAGATTGAGTTGTTAGGGTGGCCCAGTGGGAAAAGGATAGTGTGAAAAGCTGAAGGAGTTCTTATGTGGGCATCTGAGGGCCTTTTGGAAAGCATCTATGGACACCAATATTAAAGAGGAGCACCTTGATTCCCTGAGTGGAAAGAAGAGAGAAGTCAGGGGAGAAATCTAGAAAAAGAGGTCCCAAAAGCATTCCAAAGCTGGAAACAGGGGTGGGCTGGGAGGAAGAAAGGAAGGATGGCAGATGATTTTCAAGAAGCTGATGAACACAGGGTGGAAATGAGAGAGAAAGCAGTGGTATGCAAACAAAGGGACGCTCTGTAGCAGCAAGGTACACAAACCAGAAGAAAGAATAACATTTATGCAAGAAATGCTGAGGCATGTAAAATATGTGTTTTGTCTGTAGGTGATAAGGTGCAGGAAGCTGGATTGGGATACAAGAATAATGGTTTAGAACTGACTGGAAAGGTGAAAAGCACTGCAAGGCAAGAGGAGTTTCCAAAAAGATTTGATTTAGCTGATGAAACATGGAATTTCTCATTATTCTTTCACAATAATCACTAAATGAAAGTTTGTCACCTATACCTTTCCTATTCCTTTGTGTCTTTACAGCACAAGGAAAAACAGGCAAACAAACAAAAAAGAAAAATGCTTAGGACAGTGCAAGGAAAAATGGAAAACCCGAAGCATTCTGGGCATAAGAACCACACTGTAGTCAGGGCTGGAGATCTTGCTGAGCGCTGCCAGGCAGTCAGTGCCCTCTCTGTCCCCGGGTAACCGCGTGTGTAAATGGGGGTCAAGTCTTGGGGTTTTTTGGGCATTTGCCATGTTCCTGGTGCTGCCTGGGAGGAGCGAGCCCTCCCTGTAGGACGGGCAAGAGCAGCTTTGTATTTGCCGGAGGGAGCACGTGGGGTGTCTGGGCACCATTCCCGCTGTAAGCGAAGCAGGGCCTGTCACCCACGGTCCCTGCCTGCTGGCACTCTGACTGAGCAGGGTGAAAGCCCTGCTCTCGGGCTGCGTTACCGCATTTGCCTTCTGGCAGCCTGTGAAGCAGCTCAGCTCACTGAGCCCTGGGGGCCTCTGTGCTCCAGGCCCACGGGACGCTCTCCTCCCCAGTGACACCTCGGCAGGGCTGCCAGAGGCACACCGGTTGTCAGGCATTAGGCTGGACATCGGGAGGAATTTCTTCACGGAAAGGGTGATCACACATTGGAGCGGGCTGCCCAGGGAGGTGGTGGAACCACCGCCCCTGAAGGTGTTTAAGGAGAGACCGCACGTAGCGCTCAGTGCCATGGTCTAGTTGACATGGTGGTGTTCAGTCATAGGTTGCACTAGACTATCGCAGAGGCCCTTTACTGACTCTGTGATTCTGAGATTAAGGCAGCACTGGCCCCGGGCCCTGCCGGAGCCCCGCGCTCCCGGCGTTGCCCTGGGGGCGGCGACACCTCACGTTCACCCAACGCCATCACGCGCCCGCCACTTAGGGGCGGGGCGGGCGTGACGCGCGGCGCGGACCTCGCAGCGATTGGGCGCCGCCGCTGGCGCGCGCGCGGCGCGGTTGGCGGGGCAGCGGGAGCAGCGGCGGCAGCACAAGATGGCGGTGGAGCCGCCGCGGGAGGCCGTGTGGCCCGAGGGCGCGGGGGCCGAGGCGGGCTTCGTGCGCGCCGTGCTCTCGCTGCCCGAGAAGCCCGACACCACCGTGCGCTTCTTCGAGCGCGGCGACTACTACACGGTGCACGGCGCGGACGCGCGGCTGGCGGCCCGCGAGCTCTTCCGCACCCGCGCGGTCATCCGGCAGCTGGCGGGGGCACCGGGTGGGTGGGGGGTGCGAGGGAGCCGCGGGGCCGCGACTCGCCTCCCCCCGGGGCTGGCTGCGGCGGGGCGGGACCCGGGTGGCCGGAGGGGAGCGGGGGAAAGAGGGAGCGGCGAGCGTGGTGGTGGCAGCTGCCCTTGGTAGCCCCCGGTAGCCGGTGCAGCGGTGCCCTGTTCCCAAGGGCAGGGCCTGCGGGGTGTCTCCCAGGGATCGGGCTCGAGGTGGTATCTGGTGGTGCCTTGGGCTCACAGCTGGGGCCGGTCGGGGCGAGCGAGCAGGCGGCGCTGCGGGTCCCTTCCCGCCTCCCGGGGTGCGGGGGGATGAGGGGAGCGAGGTGTGAACAGGTCTCCGTATGCGCGGTCTGATTCCTCGCGGCTGGAAACGGAGCGTAGCTGAATGCAAATCCTTGGTTTCAAATCTTTCTTCGGCCTCTGGCAGCACTGAGATGATAGCAGCTGTGCCGAGTGGGACGTGTGTGACAGGTGTAGGTGTGCAAGCGTGGGAAGGTCTCTGCAGCAGAAAACGGGTCTCATCACACAGGCTCCTAGTACAGGACCGTCAGATGTGGAGAGCTGGCTGAACACGTGTTGCATGGGTTTACAGCACTTAGTGACGTTTTCCCAGTGCATTGGCGGATTTCCATTTGAGAAAATGATTGCACGATGTTTTCTGTACTAACTGAGGATGGGGTTCATAGAGTTCTGTAGTGCAGATGATGGGTAAACAATGGTTTATTATTACCACTGACACAATGGCCTGCAGAAGTAAGTAACATTTTATTACGAATTGCAGAAGGCTTTCTCTGCCATCCACTTCCTGATGCTTTTCATTTATCTCCTGGTCTGTGACAGAGCTTGCAGGTGTCGGATGTAAGAGCATCAAGATAAATTATCTTGTCAGAAGAGACAAACCTTAGTATTAGCCTTAATCTCGAGGAACACAGTGTTGCTAAGTTATTGGCTCATACTCTGCAAAATAAACCTCTTTGTAATGAATGAAGTTTTCTTGTGTGTGAGCAATGGCATTAAAAACAGAATGACATTCTCATGCTCTTCACTTTCTATTGTGATGAGCTCATGTGTAAAAAAAATTAACCAAAGAAACTCCAGCCCCTCCCCACAGCCACAAAGCTTGATGTGTCTTTCAGACTAGAAACACATGCATCAGTATTATTTTTATATTCCATTCAGAAGTGTTAATTTTGTAAGTATAATCTTGTGACTATAAGCTCCAGTTTTAGACCCTTTAAAGTCTTATCTACCATATCCAGTTAAAAGTCAGAATAAAACTGCACTTTTTACCTTCAGAATGATTTCAAAGCACACATAAACATCAGCTGCCCCCTGCTAGTGTATTATGCTGTCTCATCTGAAAAAATAGGAAAAACTGTGGTTTTTTGGACAGTTCTGCACTGTGAAAGAAAACCTAATTATCTAGAATTAGATTTTTTACCTGCTCAAAAAAAAAAAAGTCTTACTAGATGTTTGAGGAAAGAAGGGGAAAGAAAATGAAAAAATCCTATTTAAAATAGACCCATAAGATCCTATGGGTATGGAAATTAACCATTTAACGTCTTTCATGTAAAGGGAGGAAGTGCCTCAAATGTGAGGAAGGCGTGGTGCTAAAAAGAGAGATGTGATACTCCATATCTATTGCTCGTACTTACCTGGTACGTCATCTAGCTCTCATGTATCTGACACCAGTCTGAGTTAATTCCGCTTCCCAGTCTGGCCGAAAACTTAATGTACTCACCTGAAATCCCAATTTGTTCAAGAGTGGAACTGCCTAATTCTGTGAGTAGGCTGCTGTTGGAGGTGGGGAGGTAGCAATTGTGTTGCTCCTTAGGGCACCTGTGTGGAATTAAATGTGGTCAGCTGCATCATCTGCCTGAACACCTCATGGAACAGAAGCAAGAAGTTTTTCAATTAAGCACTTTCTAAGTTAGGTTTTAATGTAAACTATGAATAGTTTGTGGTTTTTTGAGAATATGTTGTTTTTACAAGATATATTTTGGTAAAAGGGAAGTGTCTTGGCACATGTGTCTTGCTATCTTCTGAGTGTGATTAGGGTGACAGTCTGTTCTGTCAACAGAAGCTGCTTATCCAGGAAAGAAAAGATGTTACCCAGAAGGAAAACCTGCAGCAGGCTTCTATCACTCATTAGATCAAAATGTGTGAAATGTTAATTAGTAAAGCAAGTCAAGAATATTGTAATGGGAGGGGAAGGGTGAGGGGAACAGATCTCTTTGTATATATTACCATACAGATTTAGTGAAATTTGGAAATGAACACTGTTTTTATTTGGAGTCGGAGTATGCTTTATTCATTAGTGTTAACCAGCTGATTGTTGTGGGGTTTTGTTGTTTCATGGATTCTACATGTTTGCTTGTTTGATGTTAGAATAGTGCCTTTCCTGAAGGCTATTCTTGGGGATTTTGATTACAGAAAATAATTTTTATGAACAAATTAATTTTTTTTTTTTTTTTAGGAACTCAGAAACTTGAGAGTGTTGTGCTTAGTAAAATGAACTTTGAATCTTTTGTGAGAGATCTGCTTCTGGTCCGTCATTATAGAGTTGAAGTTTACAAGAACAAAGCAGGGAGCAAATCTGTCAAAGAAAATGACTGGTATTTAGCTTACAAGGTATACTTTTCAACCTTTCTTTATGAGATCAAGGAAAAAAAACCCCATCAGTCTTTCATAAGCTTCTCTGCTTGGAGTTTTGGGATTTTAAGGGACTGATATGGGTGGTATGAAGGTAAATCATACATGTTTTTTATATGTTGGTTATGTATCTCTTATATATCACTATATTTTCTTCTGATATAAGGATGAAAGAGCTTGTTCTGTGTCTTTGCCGTAGGTTGGGAAATAAAGGAAACATGAAGTACTTTGCTCTGTGTAGATGATATGTAAAATTTGTAAAATGGTTAAAAAAATAGAACAGCTGTATATATGATATTAATGGACTGTTCAGTACTTAGTTTTATCAGTTGTTATTCTTTTTAAAGGCAAAAAAGAAAGTATGTGTATATACACACTCTTAAAAAAGTATTTTTCTTTTTCTAAATAGGGTTCTCCAGGAAATCTTGCCCAGTTTGAGGAAGTTCTCTTTGCCAACAATGATATGTCCACGGCCGTTGGGGTCGTGGGGGTTAAGCTGTCTACTGCTGATGGACAAAGAGTAGTAGGAGTGGGCTATGTTGACACCACGCTGAGAAAACTGAGTGTCTGTGAGTTTGGAGATAATGATCAGTTCTCAAACCTTGAAGCTCTACTGGTTCAACTGGGGCCGAAGGAGTGTGTCCTGCCAGGAGGAGACACTGCAGGAGAGATGGGAAAACTGCGGCAAGTAAGGGAACCATGGTGGCTTATAGTCATACAAAACTTTGTCTAAAAAGCTATATTCTAGTTTATTAGCTAGGCTCTATGATTTGTGGAAAAATTAAGGACCAATATGTTAACTTGAGGAAGTTTTGATTTACACAAACAAAATGTATTATTTGTCTGTTGACTAATTGGCATTTTGATCAGGAAAAGTTGTTCTTAAGGCTTTGCTTCCATCTGTCCCCTGAATATTGAAGGTAATTGATAACTCTGTGTGTTTGTGAACAACAGGTCATTCAGAGGGGAGGAATCCTGATTACAGACAGGAAGAAGGTGGATTTCACAACAAAGGATATTGTTCAGGATCTCAATCGCTTGTTAAAATCAAAAAAAGAAGAACAAATTAATAGTGCAGCACTGCCAGAGATGGAAAAGCAGGTGAGCACAGAGCAATGTTTAATGTGCCTCTGTTTTTTAGAAGTGGAGTGGTGTGTGCATCTGATGTGACCTGATCTCCTCTACATTCTTGCTGAAGTGTTTAGCAGCTCTGCTCAGCTTGAGTATGTGTCAAAGCTGGATACCAGGGGGTCCTGGAAAAAAATTGAGAAAACCCTTCACTTGTCTCTAAAGTAGTAAGCTCTGATAAGCAAATAGACTGCACAAGAGGTGCCGCCTGTTCATAATCTGTCTAGCCTAAGGACTGAAATACAATTTGCATGACAGGAAAATTGGTATTTGAAAACAAAGTGATGTTTATGATAATATTTTTGTGTTGTCTTGTGGCTTAAGTATATGATTTAGTGCCTGCATGTTTGTTCTTAGCTCCAAACAAGAGGCAATTTGTTGAGATAAACATGCTATAAAATGCCCTTCACTGCAGATGCTCACTGCAGGTGTAGGGTTCAGAGTTATACTCCTTTAATGTGTCATTTCATAACAGCTTAAAATTTTTTGAATTGTGTTGCAGCTGAACAAGTCAGTCATGCTGCTGCCTCTCTTTTGTGCTGGCACTAGAGTTTGTAATGCCATGCAGCAAGTCAGATCAGATCTTTGTTCTGGCTGAAAAGTAACCCTGAAACCATGTCCTGAGATGATCCACGTTATCTCATTTATCTGCAGCAACTTGTTTGTGTTCCTGAGCTGGAAACATCCTGATAACAGCTTTGGAGAGCTGGCAAGGTGTGCACTTCACATTTTATTTATCAGATTATGCAAATATGGTGCGTTGTTCTTGCACCTACCTAGAAAGACGCTGCAGTGCCATAGAATGTCCCTATGGAAATTAAATCTTGTCAAACAGGATGAGTCTCTCATTGCCCTGCCAGAATTCACATGGCTCAAAGTCTTCCCCAACTGTAGCTTTCTAGAAGCATTGATCAAATACTCTCAGATTCAGGAGTGTTTCTAACTAGAATGTGGCATGTTTTTAAAAAAATATTCCAGGTTGCTGTTTCGTCCTTGTCAGCCGTTATCAAGTTTTTAGAGTTGCTGTCAGACGAGTCTAATTTTGGACAATTTGAACTGACTACTTTTGATCTCAGTCAATATATGGTTCTAGATAATGCAGCTGTTCAAGCCCTCAACCTTTTTCAGGTAAGAAATACACACTTGAGTTAGTAACTGTTTTACAGTATACTTACTTAGCTGCTTGCTAACTAGCCTAAATGCCCAGTCACAACTCCCCAGATCCTGATTAATGGCAACTTGTGCATCTTCACTTTGTTTTCATTCACTCCTGCACAGTGTGTGATTTAAACATTTAGCTACCCAGGTTACCACCTTCTTTTGTTTTTGTTTCCTGTTAGTTTGTGTTAAATGTAGAAGTGAGGGTCATCCAGGAGGTAGGAAGTGGCCACAAGGTACAGTGCAGTGGGAAGAGCCGTGGTACCTCATGGTTATGGCTGCTGAGGAGTCCGGTTAAACAGTGGGGGGAATGCTGCATCTTTCCTGGGGTTTAGTTAGCAAAGTTCACATCTCCAGTGGCAGGAGCAGTTCTGGGGTGTGGGAGGGGAAGAGAGTTGTGTACTTTTGGTAGGGAGTGCCAAAGCACAGTTGCTTTATATAGTAGTGCTATTTTTGGGGAAGAGAACACAAGTCTGAATTAGATGGTTATAGGGGAACATGTAGCATATGGCAGGAGCACTGCAGGTGGTGGTGGGAAGGGAGGGCTGGCTGCAGGGCAGTGAACAGGACAGTACTTTAGAACGTTCTGAAAACACCATGTCATGCTAACTGGATGATGTCAGTTTTACTTTTTTACACACATTTTCTACAAATCCGAACAGGTTACCAGGCTCCTTCATACCTCCTACTGTGTCTGTTTTTCTGCTTTGCCCCTTTTTATAGTTGTAGGAAAATGTGGTGTGTTGTATCAGCTTTTCTCTATTTTTTCCACATTAATAAGCCCTGGCTAGCGATCCCTGCTTGGAGCTGATCCACTTGTATTTCAGATTTATAGGAAGAAATCACAGATAATGGTCCTCTGTTTACCTTAGAGTAATTTCTAGAGGAAAGCAGAGCATATTTTCAGCATCTGAGCTGGTTAACCCTGGAGAGAGATGTTCTGATTTTTATTTGGGTTTTTTTCTTTATTTCTTGATGCTGTGCCACTGTCTAGGGAATGAAGCAAAATTATATCTCTTCTCCATCTTTATGGAGGTGTTCCAGGAAGTTCTTTTTTAGCTGCATTCCTTTACAAGTCCTTGCAGGTGTTACACATTTTGTGATAAGAAATCCAGTGCCATGTCTATCTTTAGGGGCTGTTGAGAGCTTTGGAGGCAACAGTTTGCCATGTAGCAGGAAGCTGCCTGTGGGGAGGTTTTTGGATAGTTTGAGTTGCCCTGTGAGGTATGTAGGTAAAGATCTTATGGTGCAGCAGATGCAGTTAGTTATATGGAACTGTACCTTGCAAATGGAATGTGCTGAAATAGGTAATTTGTGTATAGAATATGTACTCTGTGGCACTGTCTTACATTCAGAAATTTTTCAGGTACAGAACTGTTCAGAACACCGAAAATGGGCACGTCCACTTTAGGTATTAGATACTCTGGGGGCTAAAGGTGTCAGTATTCCTTCTCACTGTGTTCATTTCCTATTGTCATGTTTCTAGTTCTACATCCAAGTTGTTCACAGGCATCCAGACCTGCTCCTGGTTGAATCCTTGCCTGCTGTTTTAATTGCAGCTGTTCTTGTGTAGAGAGGGTTGAGATTTTAATTTCAAAGTCAAGAGTTGAAACACCCCTGTTTCATCTTTTTCAATAATAAAATTTTTTCTTCCTAGCTGTTTGTGCACAAAACAAACAAAACCTCAAGAAAAATGCCCTAAAAGGCTGTCTTAGGTCCAGCTAATATTAAACCTACATTATAGATAGTAAACTAACCTGAACAGAGAAAGTTTAGAGATGCTTTTAGTACTCCAGAGGTGATCTGGGGAAGCTTGATACTTGAATAGAAAAAAAACCACCAACCTGTCCCTAAGTAACAAAGTTGTGTGCCTTTCACTGGGTGTCAGTAAACTTCACTAACTGTGTTTTTTCTTTTTTATATTCAGAGTTCTGTGGAAAATGCGAATACTGCACAGTCTCTAGTTGGTTTACTCAATAAATGCAGAACCCCTCAAGGACAAAGACTAGTTAATCAGTGGATCAAACAACCACTTATGGACAAGAACAGAATTGAAGAAAGGTAACAGTATTATGTGTTTGACAGACTTATACAAGTTAGTAACTATTTTATATAAGGCTGTTTCTTTTTAAGCACAAAATACTACAACCAAGGAATAATAGCGGTTGGAGGCTTTTGTTTGCTATCCTGTAATGCATCATAGTCAGAGCAGAATAAATTTTTTCTTGAGATGCAAAGTGACACGTTGCTGTTAGATTAAATGCTTTTTACAATTATATATTTTAAAGAGGAGGTACAATATGTTTAGATAATCTAAATGATTCAAATGATTCTGTGCTACAGGCTAAGGCAGTGTAGCACCCACTTCCTAACTGTTGTTCATATTGCAAATGCTCACTCTGTGTAATAATATTTTGATGTCACTTGAAGTTTACCACTTAAAAAAAAAACAAACAGCAAAACACCCAAACAATTAAGCAGTAGTAATGTCTTCCTGTTTCCAGAAAAAAACCTACTTTTGGTTTGGCAGTAGGTCACTCTTATCATATCTTGCCTAGATATTATGAGCCCAAATACAAGGGGTCTTTCATTCTTGCTCTTTGATCCTGCTGTCACTGAGTGGCTGCTCTACCAGTAGATAGCAGTATCAGTTGATAAGAAGCCTTAGAGAATCTGGCAAATCTCAGTCCTTCAGAAAGGAAAACTGCAAAGGCTCTATTCCTACTGTGTGTGTTTATCTTGATTATGTTCACCATGCAAATACAAGTTTTTTGCACTCCTGCTAAATATGGCTGCATTCTTATGATCTAAACCCAAACTTCATGCAACTCTAGTGATCAGCAGGTTAATGCATTACAAAATTTGTATTAAAATGTATCTTGACAAATCAGAAGAGGCTGGAAGACTGGATTTAACTTTGATAGCTTCTCTAAGGCTCATATTTCAGATGAGACATTGCAGGTGTGTCTGTATATGCTGTTGGGCTTTGGCACAGATCCCTACTACCAGAAAAGAAATTTGGCCTTGGACATGCTGATACTTAAAAAAAGCTCTGCAAGGAGTAGTTGTTGTTTAAGTCCAGCTGTCAATGAAGCACAGCCGCTTGCTTACCAGCACCGGAATGGTAGCTTTCTCTCTAGATTTCTGGAGACTGAATTATTCTGCTTGTCTTCAACAAGTTTTTCTACTTTTCCTAATCGTTTGCAGAATGAAGTGTAGTAACTTGATCAGAGTCCACTTAGAAATGTTGTTAATGTGACACTGAAATATTTGTTCCCGGGTTTATTGAATGTTGTATCGTACTCTTGCATGTGTTACAAAAGCTTTCATTGTTCATGACTAAGTACCCAGGATCTTTTGCATCTGTCAGTTTTGGATCCTAAGATCTGATCCAAGTTTATTTTTGCCATTATGGTGGTTTTAAGACTTTGAAAATTATAGCTCCTATTTTGTAATTTTCTTATGTCAAAGTAAACATTGGAAATTTTAACTTTTGTGTCAGACATGTTTGATCATTGCTGTGCATCAGAAGACTTACAAGTTTGGAAGAGATATGGTGTTTTCTTTATAAAGCTGGGGTTGAGTTGTAGCAGGAAATGTAACTTGACCTGGAGAGTGAAGATCACCTCCACGTTTTGTACTGTGATTCTGTATGGCTAAGGTTGACTGTTCAGGAAAAGCTACATTTAAAGGAGGAGGGATGTAATTAAATGGAGTTAAGCTCTTAGTGAAGCTTGTAAAAGTCAGTGTATCCAAGTGTTACAAAACTGAAAGAAGTCCATTGACAACCTCTTGTGTCTTTTCCAGCCATAGAGACATTGGAGCTGTAATTTGTTAAAGGTAGTTTGCTTTAGCCTTCACTTATGGGCACTGAGATACCATAGTCATACTTTTTCACTTCATTCTGCTGCACAGCTAAGCCTGTCTGAATGCATCTTGCTTTCAGGTACTACTTTGAGGAATTTAATTCTTTCGGATAAAAGCAATGTAATTTAGTCATAAGCTGTTTGTTTGCCATCTTCCCAAACTTCATGCTTTTCAAAGTGTGTAGGACTGTTCCTTTTTAAATCCAAAGGAAACAAGCATAAGAGAAGCTGTTAGTGGGGCTGATGAGATGTATTGACAGATTGAAATATCTTTTGATAGATTTGCAGTTGCCGAGTTGTTTTCTGAAGGCTTTACTTTATTGTGTCTGTTTTAAGGATTGCAAATCATAATGGTGCTTTGAGAAGGAAATACCTGGACGGCTGTTCCTTTATGTTTCCTTTGTAGTCAAGGGGAGCTACTGATGATTTCTTGGCTTGAAGTGTGCCATGTTGAAGGACCTCATTTAACTCTTATCAGTACAAAACTTCTCAAAATAAGCAGAACTGCCCAAGCTGGACTGATGTTTGGTGACAGTGTTTTGAAGGAAGCCTCTTGTTTTAGTTGTATAGCAGGTATTTTGACTTACCAATTCTACACTACTGAGATAATAGTTAACTGAAAGTTTTTAACTTTTTAAAAGTTAGACTGTTGTATTCCTCCTCTAAGACCTGCAGGTGGTGCAAGTCATCTTTTGGAGCTAAAGGAATCGACTTCTTTCTGTAGTTTGTACTCTGCAGTATATTGTTAACCTATATGGATAAGTGGAACAAGTGTTGCATCAGTAGTAGGTATTAACCACTGATACAGTAACAACACAAATTAAAGTACATGGTGCACATGCTTCAGATAAAATGATGTTTACTGGAACAGCTCCTAATGAGAACTGAGAAAATTGGGGCTCCTGATACTTGCCTGTCTTGTAAGACTTGGGATTCTGCCCTTGTCCACCTGGTTTTCCTTGATTAAGGAAATAATTATCAGTCATAACTATACAAGATACAGCCCTGTATCTCCCATGTGGTGTGTTCAGAAGACAAGTACATGAGGTTCTTACTCCTTGTCTTGTAGTCAGCGTATTTCTGAAATTAAAATGTAGTCACAGAGACAGGGAGTGCAAATACATATTTTAATTACATAACACGGTTGACTGTGATACAGCAAGCGGCCTCACTATGTAGTGTTTGTTCTTCAGATACTGGAAAGTCTGAGAAATGTGGCACAGTGTAAAACAGTGCTTGTTCTGTTATGTCTTGAGGAGAGAGTTCATGTTGAATACATTTTATATTTTTCCTATTTTTGGGATAAACTCTGACATTTATACACAGCGTAAATAAAAGATTGCAGCTCACCTTTTTAGTCCTTTATATATACTGTGGTTGAACCACTTATATGCCTGTGTCCCATGGTAGAAGAGATGCTGGGGTCTCAGATGAGTTAAAGGCTGTACTCAAACATCACTTGTTCTGATTCAAGCCTATTTTGAGCTTTTCTCCAGTGTTCCTAAATATCACGCTCCATGGGGGTCACATTGTTGAAACGAGCCCTGTCTCCAGCAGAGTCAGAAAGTAACATATTCAGGAAGCTTGAGGTGAATAAATGGCTAGCAGGGTAAAAATTCAAGTTTGTAGGACATTCCCACTAATCAGTCTTGATTGATAATTAAAGTAACAGCTTGTTTAAAAATTAAAAAAAGTCCCCTAACTTGTTCCCTTGAGACAAGAAGAAGAAGAAACGTAGCCGAAGGCCCTGGCTCTCTTGGAGGACTCAAGCCAGCCCAGCACTTGCTGGGGTGGAATGTGATACTTGGATCTTTGCACAGGCTGGCAGAGTCAGCTGAGCTCTCGGAGGGGTCAGCGGTGCCCTGGCAGCAGCCAAGGGTGACCCTCCACTGGGCTCCACTGGTAAGAGCAGCTCAAGGAACTGGATTGTTCACATCTGCTTGGAAGCTGTGAGGCTACATGTGGAGCAGTGTATCCAGTGTAGGGCTTTGCAGGAGAGGATAGACAAAAGGAACAGGTCCAGTGGAGAGCCACTGAGCAGGGCTGTGTGGTGTGTGGGAGAGGCTGAAGGAGCTGGGTTTGTAGCCTGGAGAAGACTAAGGGGCAGCTCTAACTGCTTGTTTCAGCTGCTGAGAGGGTGAGAGTCAGAGAGAAGGCAGAGCCAGGTGCTTCTTGCAAAAGCACAGCAAAACCATGAGACAAAACAGACACCAACTTCACCAAAGGACCCTCCAAGCTGAATATAAAGAAAAAAGTCTCCCCCATGAGGATGGTCAGACTCTGGAATGTGTGCTCAGGGAGATGGAGTGTTCAATTGGAATTAGCATTGTTTTGAGCAAGGGCTGGACCTAGAGGCCTTGAGTTCCAGGGTAAATTGTTCTGCAATAGGTCATCACTACTTTTGTGTTTCTTTCTAACCTGCAGTTGTCCCTGCAAAGCATTGCAGATAAGCTTTGTTGCTTTTGTTATTGTGGTTAGCAGCTCTAGAAAGACCTTCAGTACTTTTCTGAGTACAGGTCAGTACTTCTCCACAGCCACAGACTGATTTCAGGCAGCTGAATTAGTATGTGGTGGCCTGTGTCCTCAGTAAGGGAGGGGAAAATGTGACCAGCTTGGAGGTTTGTCTAAATGACCTATTCAAATGCATTTTAAATGCTGGGAGTGCTCCTAATGTCTTTAAATACAGGTTGAATCTGAACCGATTGGAAGACAGAAGTATGATTTCTTATTGTCATGGAGATTGTGATGCAATAAATACTTCGCATAAAAGAAGTTGTCATTCCAGTGACATGAAAATGGTGTTGGCTTCCAATAAGCCTCTAGAAATGTTAGAAAAATGTCACCTTTGTCATTCCAAAAGTTATCATCACTAAGTTCCCTACAGAAATGTTTGGAGCTTGAAGATCTCAATGCTTCTGCTTTAACCCTCTCTTCTCCTTTCACCTATGTTTACTATTTTCAAAACTACCAGTTTACCTGTATTTTCATTTGGGTCTGCTTGTGAAACTGAGGTTGACATTGTGTGCTGTCTGGAGACATTAAACAAAAGTTGTACTAGTCAGACACGTGTCACACAGGCCAGGTCTCTAGGAAGGAATTTCCATCAAAATGCCAGGCACTTGAAACCTTTTAAAAAGCTTACATTCTTGTGTTGCAAAACACTTATTTTTAGTTTTCTTGTCTGACAAGCTGAAAAAAAGACTCCTTTCATGACACCTTCAGGTGTGGGAAAGACAGTGTTGGTGTTTGTATTCTGCATGTTCTCCAAATCATTTGTCTTCTAGGTCAGGAATCAGCAATCAGTGTTGCAAATCAGTAAATTACAGGTGGCATTCACTGGAGCAGGTAGTCATAGTATCTTCTAGGCTTGCCCACTTCTTCCTGACAAGTCCTCACTTGGTGCAAAATGAATAGAAGGATTAAGCTTTTAGTCAGTGTCTTTTGCATCTGAATTTTGAGGCTCAACAGAAATGAAAATTAAACTAAAATGTGATTGAAAATGTCAAATTGGTTTTCAGACTTGTAAGACATAATCAGATTGCTATTTATTTAGGGAAATGTGAATCTGTAGCTGCCATACTGTTCTTTGTCTCTCAGCCTGCCGTAAGAGGTGGATGGCATTTACTGCAGTTGTTAACTTTTACTTAGAATCTGTGTTTAAGTGTTCAGGACTGTATGAAAACTTTTACTATGTACAGGTGCAAAGCTCTCATGTTGGTAACAGTCCTTGGTAGTCGGTATTTTGAACATTGTATACAGGAATATGGTATACTCTCTGTGAAAGAACAGTGGACACATTATTGTTTCTGCTCTATTTAATTTATATGCAAAAACATTAGGAAGGTGGATCTTAGGACACTGCAGTGGAAGCTCTTGGCAAGATAATTTTGTCTTGACTTGCAATTTAATTTCTCATATATGAATCTCCCATAAGTCTTTAATGTTTTGTTGACATACAGTTTTGAGTTTCTTCTGTACAGAATGAATGCAAATGAAGAAATATTTGGGTTTTTACGGCTAAGAAATAGAACTTGTTCAGTATGCTCTTAGTCTGCACAAGATTAAAGAAATGCACAGGTTAGCAATTCAAAGGAGTATTAGTGTTGACAGAGTAGTGTAATAAACTTGACCTCTTAATAGTGTATGGCAACTTTTAAGGAATAAAGCACAAAAAAATAATAATGGAAACACCTTTCCTCAGCTGTCTCTGGTCTTGGAAGAGCATGCAGTAATATAGTTTTATCACTGGATCCCAAAATGCTGTATTTAATTAAAAGGGAAGACTGGCAGAAAACCTCTGTGGTTTTAGGCATTAGGCTGAGAAGCAGCCCCTACTGCTTTCCATCTTGAGTTTCTCTGGAAGGTTTTGGGTGGAGCAGTTTCTCTATATGGGATTAACAAATATGCCCATGACTGTGTAGTACTTGATGAGTTGTTGCTCCGTTGTCTTCACCGTTCTTTGTAGTTATTATAAGAAATGGAAGTTTATTAGTAAATCTTAAAAGATGGGCATTTGCTTTCTAGAAGCCTAAATACTGTGTTGATTGAATGGCAATGTCCAAAAAAAGTACAACTGACCGTTCATGTCTTTATTCAAATTAGGATCTTTTTGCCCTCATGTCCTTGACATTTGCTCACACCAGCTGTTTGTTTGTATGGAGGTTTCTTCAGTCTTCAGTGGTCAGGATTTAGTGTGAAGGGTTTTTTTATTTTTTTTTGGCACTTATGCACCGTGCAGCAGCCCGTGGCACCGAGTTGTTTTGTAGATGGCTGACTCTGTAAGCACTTCAAATCAAAAGGTGCAGTCATACTTCCCTCAATGTGGATTGTCACTAGTTCCCTTGTTATTGGCACTAACATTAGTGTTCCTGTAGCTGCCTCATTCATCTTTTGATGGGGAGTTTATCATGCTTAAATAATCAAGGGTATCATGCTGTATAGCATCTAATCCAGTAAAACCGGGTAGTTGCCAAAAGGGGCAATCTGTACCTCCTACTTCCTTTTGTTTTGGTCTCATAGCTCCAGATTAATTTGATTTGGCTTGTTCACCTTATGAAAACTAATCCATGAAAAAGTGAGGGAAGTTGCCATTTAAAATTAATCCTTTTGCTCCTCTGCAGATGGTCCATGACCTGCTATCATCATAAACATGAGAAGATTAACATCTTCTTAAGTGCAGGCCAACTAATACCAAAAGCCTGATGTTCAGATTTAATAATCTGACTTGTGTTTGCTTTCTCTTGGTATTTTGACTTTTTTAGAGCTTATGCTAATTAATTTATGTTATGAGTTGGATTACCAAACTTGCTACAGGAGGATAGAATGGATATCTGCCTATCCTTGGACTGGAAAAATGTCTGAATCTGTGAAATAGAGCTGTGCACTGGCATTGCTTAATAAACCTGCTGCTTTCCTGACAAATTTGCTCTGAAGATGCTATTTGACTATTTTTAGAAAGCAGACTATGAAAATTTTATGGAAAATAATATCTGCATGGAAATAAATGAAATCTTTAGTAACATTGGAAAGACAAAAAACATGTCTCTGACAAAGTTTTTGGGTGATGCTTGGAGAATCTTGGTTTATGAGTTATCCTCTTATCACTACTGTCTGTGCAGTTCCTTGAGGGCAAGAGACAGTTTAGTTCAGCAAGATTGTGATGGGTTTTTGAGGTTGGAGAGGATTTGCTGTGTAAAATATCTTGTATTCAAAATTCAACTTTGCTGATGGATCTTCTGGGTTTTTTTCTTGTATAAACATGCACGTTTAAAGGTTGGGAACACTTTGTCATTCTGTGCAGTGTTCCCCCTCTGTACTGCTGGGAAACACAGCTCACAGCCTGCAGCTCTTGGCCGTGTGAAGGGACAGGTCTGTGGTGGTGCCATCAGGAGCACTGCCAGCCTTGCCCCATAAATGAAGGGAAGATGATTCCTTTCTGCTTCTCTTACTTTTTTTGTTGTAGGGAATTTGTGTGCATGCCTCAGAGTCCTGCAGTTCCTTGCTTTGATGTATGTCCTGGATATAGGGAACAAAGTGGAGCTCTGCTTGTTGTGTGGTGATGCTTTATTAGCATGTTCCTCAGCATGATGCCAGGCACTCCCTTTCCTCAGGGTCTAAAATTACTGCTGTTGCAGCAGTCTGCTTCAGTAGCAAGGTCTTAATTGTATCAAGTGGTACCTTGCTGGCAAGAATTAGACCAAAGATTTTGTTTTTCTGCTGAAGAATTGTTTTCTTCTTTACCTTGCCTCATCTCCTGGGTTTGGAAAGTGTTTAAAGACTCCTGCAAGAATAATGAATTATTGTGAACTTATTTCAGAATACATAAGAACAAGTATCTTGTGAGGAAAAAACCCCCAGTGTTATATTGGAGTTCATTGGTTTTCCTGATAATCCTGTTTTGTGTTTTTATTCTGAGCTTACTAGCTTGCCTCACAGTCAATTCATACAGCTTCCAAAGCTTTGCTTAGTTGTTACAGAAAATAGTCACTTTGTGCCTGGTACCCCTCTAATAATCCCAGGGGTTTAATTTACTGTCTCTAAGCTTTACCATAATGCTCAAATGGTACATTCAGAAATTCATGTAGTGTGGGAAAGAGTCTGTTGCTTCTCTAATAAATATTATGTTATATGAGTACTGTTGTAGAGGAGTGTGAACTCTTGATTATTTGGAAGAATGCATTTATTTGAGTTAAAAGTTTGTCTTTAAATGAACCATCCTGAGGTTAGAAATATCCAGTGTTGTTGGTTTGAGGATTAATTCGGAAAACTAGAAAAGGCAGGAGACTGATATTTGGATGTGGCTTTCTCTTATATTGCTTAATCTTTCAGGTTAAACAGCAGGGAGCCTGATGTGTCCAGCTGCTTAGTAGCATGCTCTGTGTACCCAGAGCTTTGGAAAGTGTGTGCAATTTGATTTCTGTGGCTCTCTTAGGGTCTAAAGCTGGTCTTCAAACCTTAGGCTCTGTATTGCAAGGGATTACTTCAATAGAGCTGCAAAAGCAGTCATCATATTCATGGTTGCTTCAACTTATATATGAGATTAAAAGGCAATAGTAGTGACTTCAATCTGAAGAGCTGCCCTGTTATAATAGAGTGAAGGCTAAATTTTAGTGCTAAATACATCCTGAGGGCATCAAATGTGCCTTGAGATCCCTTGATTTAGTTAATTTAAAACTTGAGGGAGAACCCATGACAACAGTGGGCAGCACTATTATCGCACACTTTTCATGGTGGCAGTACCAGTTTCTGACATCTTAGAAGTGTTGGTGGGACTGTGGCTTGAGGGCATAATTT
>JAWWLV010000121.1:12539797-12552249 GCA_035041135.1 Platyrinchus mystaceus | reverse complement strand
GTACCCAGAGCTTTGGAAAGTGTGTGCAATTTGATTTCTGTGGCTCTCTTAGGGTCTAAAGCTGGTCTTCAAACCTTGGGCTCTGTATTGCAAGGGATTACTTCAATAGAGCTGCAAAAGCAGTCATCATATTCATGGTTGCTTCAACTCATATATGAGATTAAAAGGCAATAGTAGTGACTTCAATCTGAAGAGCTGCCCTGTTATAATGGAGTGAAGGCTAAATTTTAGTGCTTAATACATCCTGAGGGCATCAGATGTGCCTTGAGATCCCTTGATTTAGTTAATTTAAAACTTGAGGGAGAATCCATGACAACAGTGGGCAGCACTATTATCTCACACTTTTCATGGTGGCAGTACCAGTTTCTGACATCTTAGAAGTGTTGGTGGGACTGTGGCTTGAGGGCATAATTTCCTAGACATCTTAGGACAACATCGGGATACAACTGGGCTTGTCCACAGCTGGCAGGGCCACGTCAGGGCGAAGTGGTTCAGGGGAGCCACAGGTGGAAAGCAAACCCAGCCACAGCAAGTGAAGATGTGTGTTTAAGGAGGGGGCTGCAACTGGGAGCATCACCCTCAGTGTCAACCTGAGGTGTCCACAGCTCTCTTTTCCAGACTACCATCTTTTCTTCCTCCATGCTCCATGGCTTGCCTGTGTAAAGAGCAGGACAGATTTCAAGCTCTACCACTAAGCCAGATCATGCTTGGTCTCTGCTTTGTTCCTGCTGGGAAGAAGTTTTGAAACTCTGTGTCTAGAACTGTGAATCATTGAAAAATCTTTTTAGAAGCTAGAGAGATCATCAGAGTACAGGGATTGCTGGGATGACAGCATCGTCTTTGTAAGAACACAGACATTACAGGTAACCTGTGAGATACATCACTGAGGTCTCTTTGTTCCTGTTTGCTGTTGCTGTTAATCTGTTATACAATTTCTTTTCATTGTTAGAAGCCTGTAATTTCACATCCCTCGCATAAAACAGCAATGCACTTCAAATTCTGCATTGAGGATGTATGTGCACTGCTGTACTTCACTGTCATCTTCAAAGTTTTATTATGTAGGCAAGGTGTTATGTAGGCAAGTTTAGTTTTTGTTGTTGTTTTTAGGTTGTTACGATGGTTTTCAGGGAGGGAAGCTGTGAAGTGACTGGATAACAAAGAAGCATTTATAGTATATTAACTGAGGAAACAAAACCAACTTTGTGCTAGCAAACCAGGAAGAAACAATAACAGGTCACATGGTTTGGGCAAGAGCAGGTGGGAAACAGAACAACTTGAGCATTTAGCATGGAAGGGAGTAACGTGAGTGTGCAGGCTGCTCTTTTGGCAGACAGAGTAGGGAGAAGCCTTCCTTACCTGGGCACAAGCCTCTCACCCAGGCCTGTTGGAATTGCCTGTGTTGTCTGCTTCTGAACTACAGGCACTTGTGCATACTAATTGGGGAAAGCTGAAAGAGATCTTGCTCAGGTGACCAACTTGGGACACTCACTCAGACATCAGATTTTGGACCCTAAGATATTATAGGGCCAAATTGGTACAATTTTATCAGAACACCAGAAAGATTTTGCCCCTTGTTTGGGATGTTGTGTCTCATATGTTAGAAGTGCTGGAGACGTGTGTATACAACTCAACTGGAGAGCAACATTCTCAAAAGCGTGGGTTCAAGTTTTGTGTCTTCAAAGTACTGGAAGAACTGGTGCCTATGGTGAGCCCTCTGCAAGGCTGTTCCTGTGGCTTGGGTAAAAGTTGCTCCCAGCTGGATGCTCACTGCCAGAAACCAGGGCAACTTCTCACTGTGCCTGAGTGGGGATTGAGAAGATCAGTGATCCTAAGCCTATGGTGTATGAGTAAAATAAAATGGCTTTTGATGATATTAGTCTCTCTAAAGCTGCTGGTTCCTTATTCCTCAGGTTTTGTGTTATTTTTATTTCAAATTGTTTACAAAGATTGCTCCAGTTTAATAAAAAAAGTCTTTTGTGCATAACTGAGCATTTCCAAAAGCGTGTGTGGCTTGCCTAAATATTTTGCATTGTTATTTCTCTGTGCTTGTCTGAGAAACTTCGAATGTTATTTTTATAAATGCATGCAACAGCTCTGATTGTATTGGGTAAAATGACCTGGAGTGGTCAGTGTGATTTTTATGCTGCGAAGATGTGTGCTGGACTACAGTAATTCTCCATATCAGGCTTCAGAGATCCGATTTAGGTTCCCATATGCCCATCTTAGCTGTCTGTCTTAATACTTCAAAAAAGCACACTGAGGTTCTTTGGCATGAAAAGAGCTTTGCAAATTTAAGGTGATATCTGTTGCTTATCTGAGGCAGTGAACTGGACTTTGGCTGATTTTTGTGGGAGAGATTATTGTCTAGGGAACAACTGGGTCACCAGGAGAAGTTTATAAAGGGAGCTTAGGATAGTGCCTTGCTTTTTTCTGGCTGGAAAACACAAATGCCGTTATTAATCAACTACAGCAACTTGCTCTGGTGTGGGCTTCCTCCAGGATGTTAAAATCCCAAATGTTTTGTGTGGGAAAGAAAACCCAATTAGAACAGTGTGGTGTTTTAGAGCTGGCTCTGTGCCAAGTCTCCAAACCCTCACCGTAGAGATCTCCCCCCTCCCCCAAACCAAAATTAAAGGGAAAAAGAAAAAAAACAACTAAGAGAACTGAAATAAAAGAGAGAGAGAGCTAAAGCTATGTATATATATATATTTATGCTTATATTACATTTATATACAATTTACAAAGCTATATGCACATAAAAAAAACCCAACACCCGGAAACAAAGAAGGGGGAAAGGGAAAAGGGATAAAACAACAAAAAAACCCCAACTGAAAACCAGGTGTACACACTTGATAAAGGACTAGCCAAAGAAAAACCTTAATACTTTCCTTGAGATAGCTCAATTGCTCCAAACTCCGCCGCCGACACCCTCTGCCTCCCAAGGCCTACAAGGCCTCACTAGACCTCACTCCGCCACTTCCAAACCTCACTGGAAGGGAAGAAAGCGAAGGCCTCTCCTCCCCTTTTATTTATACTCTGGTTTACGTAAAAATCATATGGAATACTGGGAACATGGCCACTTCCTTGATTACAAACTGATCACCAAGGAAGGCCCAGCCAAAACCACCACAAACAGGTAAGATGGTGTTTTATATGTCTAGGTTAAGTATGTCCAGGGAGGATTTGCCTTGGCTACATTGGATTAAGAAGAGATCTGGGTTTGAAAGAAACCCGAGGGAAAACAAAATAGTGGTACACTATTTATACATGTTCCTTTGTATAAAGAAAATATGAAATAAACTGATAAAACTGTGCATGTTTTGAAACTTGTGGTGAGATGAAAGGCTTAAAGCAGTCCTTAATATGCTGCTTTTGTAAGTGGTGTTTCTCGATTAAAATTCGCTATAATCAAGTTGAACAGGAAAGTTGATCTTAATCTGCCATCAAAGAAACCCTTGAGCAGGCAGAAAATACAAATGCACACTCTTAAGAAGATGTAGCTGTTACATAGTCAGGGGAGTTACAAACTTTAAAATCTTCTTAAAGTTGGCTTCTCCTGTAAAAGCGTGCATTCCTGATTTGATTTCAGTGTTAACAATTTTTTTTCCTTGTGTCACATGGAATTTTTAGTTAGTACATTTTTTTCCCCATGAAAACATCTATGAGTATTTGGGATTTTAAGTCACTACCCCTGCAGTAGTAATTAAATATATATTACTCATTATTAAATATATATTATCAATTTTATATGGATCCAAGTTTCATAAAATGATAAAAACACCTCACATACTTTTTCTGAGCAGAGGTGCTTAAGGGAAGTGTTCTTTCTCCTGCATGCATGGAGAGGCATGGAACTACCCAGGGTTTTTCAGGATGTTGGTGGAGAAGTTTCCATCTTAGGTGCTTTATAAATCAGTGTATTGTACAGCTTACTGATTTGTTAGATTTTCTTTTCTGTGCTGTCTGATGCTGCTCAGGCATTAAAAATATTCTGTTCATTCAAACTGGTCTTTTATTTTCATATCTTAGTTTAGTTATTATTTCTACAAACTCAATTCTTTTCATCCGTCTATGAAATCTATATACAAATCAGTCTTGATTAATGTTTTCCTATTAACTTAAACTTCTATATCTAGCTCTGTAAAAAGCCTAGAAATATAATTAAGCCCTCCTGACAGGCTCTGTGTTGAGGCAGTATTGAGTGCAATAACCTTAAAATGGTGATAAAAATGCTGCATAGCTGTAGCAAAAGAAGTCTCATCTGATGTCAAATGTGATGTCAACCTCGGTGGAACAGAAGCGTTGTGTTTAGACTTGGGAAAGTGTGTGACATTTATTAGATTGAAAACAGATTTTTGTTGTCTTTATTTTGGTGTAGTGCATTAGTCTTTTGTCAGTAGTAGATTCAAGAGATGCCTCTTAGTAACAGTAAAACTGGGGAAAGATGAAATACTTCCAGTTGGATTCCAGAATATCCAACAGGCCCTTGGAGATAGGTGGGGTTTTTTTCTCTCTCTGTCTCTGAGCACACTAAGCCTCATGTTACTTGTTATTGCACCGAGTTCAAAGCTGATAAACAGCTGTGATTTTGCATAGCAGGAATAAAAGGTAGTTACAATTTCCAAGTTCAAGAAAAGCACTTGTGTTGATTTTCAGTTATATTAGCGGAACTTTTGTTTGCTGTTTTTGTGGTTTTGTTTGCAAACTTAAATAATCGACTTGAAACAAAGATTTCATTTATGTTCTCGTGTGGTTTCACTACTTATAATCATTTCTGTTATCTTGACTGTGCTGCCTTAGATCTGTGGTGGAAAATTTTGCCTTATTTTCCTTTCCCTTTTGGCTGTGTGGCAGAAACAAGTTATCCAGTGTTGTCAGCTGTTGTTTGATTACACTTTCTTGGATTCTTTTGTTTGTTTCTGTGTTTTGTTTTTTTTTTTTTTTTTATTCCCCTCAGTTGAGCTTTATATTAAAAACAAACTGTCATTTGATTTCATTATTACTTGTGAGCATTATTTGTGGCTTATGGTTGCATTACCGTAATGTTACCCTTTCTGTTCTTCAATCTTGTATGTATTCTTACCAACAGGAAATTGTTATGCAAAATGTGGCATGAACACAAACCTGTCAGACATATCTTAGTGGTTGGCAACTGTAAGGGGGAAGATAGAACAGTATTAGTAAGGTCATGAAATGTTAGTCTAATTATCATGGTTTTGGCAGAGGAAAATTGTTCATGCTGATCTGAGAACTCTTTGAACTTGTCATTGTTGTGGACAAAAGAGGAGGAAAAAAATAAATTAGAGCTTTCAAAATGCCTTTGACAAGTTCTTTTCGAAGAGGCTGTTGAACAAGCTGAGGGAGTCATGATGAAAGGGAAGGGTTTGTTTGTGCAAAAGGCACAAGCAAGGAAAAAAAGGTCTATATCCTGATAGAGATAAGCTCAAGAGTCCAGAAGATACTCTTTAATGATCATTATAGCAGCTGTACTGACACTTTTATAGGTGACACAAGTAAGGACCAAACTTTTAATGAGGACCAAACCAGGCCAACTGATTGGAGGGAACAGGGATGGTTTGGATTTTAATGAGAAAAAGTATAAACCAATGTGTATAGAAAGAAGGAACATATATTCTGATTGTGTCTTACAGAGCTTTACAGGGACTCAGGAAGGGTGTTGGGCATCTCTGTGTCAGGTTGAAGGCAAGTCTCTGTGCAGTTGGGTTTTGAAGATAAGGTACAGTGGCATTATAGAAACTGTTCCTGCTGGTCTTTCCCCAGTGCAACATTTAGCAAGTTTCAAGAAGTAATTCTGTGTATATATCCATACTCCAGTATTACTGATTGTGTAAGGAAGAGAAGCTAAGCACTCTGGTTTCAAACATAAGCTATCAGAGGGCAAGAGAGGATGTAATGTTGATAATGAACTTGAATTTTGCACATTCTTTCATGTGTGAGATTGGCCTTCAAAATCAGAAAAAAAATTATACTGGAAATTTTAATGTTGAAATCATGGAGTAGTCTGTAGCCGATAAAACACCTAACTCTGGTTTCTTACTGCAGGCAAGAATAGTATTTTTCTAGATTAAAATTTACTTTTTAAGTGGAAAAACACTCCTAAAGTGTCTTACTTTCTTCCTAGTACTTTTTAAGTGACGAAAGGTTGTTTTAAACCTGAAATTCATGGAATTTTGCAGGTAATAAAACTTGACAGTGTTTGCAACTAGTTCCTCTTTATGGATTGATGTGTGGTGGTATTGTGATAATTGAGAAGTGATAAATATGCTTACAAATCTTAACTATTACCTGGGAAGTGAGAGCATGTAACACCAGGATAGTACAACCTCTTGTGTGTTTGCCATGACCATCACTGCTGCAGACCAAGGAAGGTAACAATAACACATGGATCTGCTTTATGGAGTTTTCAGTGTAACCTGTTTTGTTTTTCCCAAAGGAATTGTTTCCAGATTACATGACTAAAAATGACCAAGTTACTTAGTTTCTGTGAGGAGGTAGAAGTTGGCAAGATAGTTCCTTCTCTAATCCCTTGGGGAGGTTAGGAAGACATCTGGTTAGTGGGCTTATATTTAGGCTATTAAGCAGTTGTATCAGGTATCTTTAGATTGGTTGGGGTTATGGTTTTCATGTGCCTTTTTTTTAATATTTAAAAAAAATCTGGTCTTTAACAAACATGTTTGATCACTGGTTGCTGCTGGTGCCTTAGAGAAGACAGTTTGTGATGTGAGTCGTAAGTCAGGTCTGCTTGGTAAAATGTAGGGATTCTCCATAAACTTGGCAGTGTATCTGCTGTGACAAGATCATGTAATTCTTATTATTCCTCCAAACCTCTAAACTTTCTTGACAGAAGCCTGAAAGCTAGAAATTGTGCTCAGAAAAACCAGCAGGGATCAGAATTGAAAATTACTTGGCTTTTATGATGTTTCTTATACAAATGTTCTGCATTCTTGCAGTAGGTATCTAAGTATATTCCTGTCTACTTCTCCCAAGCTCTATGTACTTGCTGAAACTTTAATCTGTCTTTTGGAAGGAAAGCACTATCATGCATCAGTAATGTCAATCTCTGTATTTATTAAGGCAGTAGTTGAATGGGTAAATGTAGAGGTAGGATTCTTCTTTCATCTTTTTCATTGATTTTGCTTGGTATAATACAGAAGGTTCATGGAGTGCTGGGGGTAGAATACTTTCTGCAACAGAAGGACATCCTTTTTGAATTTTTTATATTTAGAAGTGTATCACTACCTATCCAGGGGTCTCTGTCTCTTGTATTGCCTTAGCCAAGCCTTGGTTTCTTGAGTGAACCTTTGCTAAATTACCTGAGGCAGTGTACCATGTTAACCCCTGTGTACTGTTGCCAGTAACTGGCACTCTCTGCAAAACACTGCATGGTGTAATGTAGAGATTAATGCTTTCAAAATTACAAAAAAAAAATTGTCATTTCCAATGCAGTTTGCAAGTGCAAATGTTACTGTAATTGAGACGAATGCATTTTTCTGCCAGTAAGCCAGCCAGGAGGAATAATGTGGTGAAAGCTGTCCTTTCTTTGCTTACATGTCTCTCTACATGAAATTAACTTCCCTGCTGAAGCCAAGGTATTGATAGATGACATGTTAATGTGATTAACCAGTAATGAGTACAGTATATAATGTGTGGAGGTCTCTGAAGGAGGCAGAGCTCTTCCTTCCTATTCTGAAACTATGACCAAAGAACAGTGACCTCTCCAGAACAAACAATATCTGACTTCTTTGTTTAACTGCAAAGGCAAAATACGAAGAGGTGATGCAAAAAAACCAAAACAAATATATGAAAGTTCAGTTACATTCTAGTGGAGGCAAGCCAAAATGTCAGGGAGCTGCAGTAAGGGAAGGCAAGCTGGGAGTCAGTGGTGACAACAAGGCTGGCAGACAGTACAGACATTGATAAGAACGCAGTCCCCCAGTACCTGCTATGAGACAAACAGTAGTTTGGAAGTAGTTGGCATGGATTTACAAAGGGAAAATCATGCCTGGCTAACCCAATAGCCTTCTACAACAAATTGAGGTGGTTGGATAAGGGAAGAACAGTGACTGCCATTTATCATGATTTTGGCTGTCACTGTCCCCCATTACATCTGATGAAGTATGGACTAGGTGAGTAGACTGTGTGGTGGAATGAAAACCAACTGAGCTGCCAGACTCAAAGGATGGTGATCAGGGGCATGAAGTCCACCTGGAGGTCAGTCACTAGTTGTGTGTTCCAGGGGTCAATACTGGCACTATCCTTGGGGATACCCAGAATGTGACTGGGCACTGTCCTGGGCAGTTGACTTTAGCTCTGACCCTACTTTGAGCAGAGGTTGGAGTAGTCAGTGCCCAGAGGTGCCTTCCAACCTCAAGGACTCTGATTCTCTGGTCCAGGGTTGCACAGCTGCACAGTGTCAATGTTGGCCTTGGCCACAGGGAGCTAAACTCTGCCAAGAGTGTTTTTCTTTTTCCTACAGTGGGTTTTTTCCTACTTAATACCTCTTTTTTTCATAGACTACTGGAAGACTTTTTTTATGGTGCAGAGAAAGGATTAATCTCAGAGTTGATTCTGAGGTTAACATATCTAATTGAATAGATGTTGGCATTTGTGCTTGAAACAGTTTCAATCCAGTGCTGTTCATTAGAAACTCCAACTGTTCAAAACTACAGAAACCTGACATAGGCTAAATATCCTTGCTTTCTCAGCTCGTGTGTTGTCTTAATTTCATTTGTTGGCCAATGGATACAGCCATAGGGAAAGTACAGATAGAAACTGCCGGATAAGTTTTCATTCTCCTTGGTGACATAAAAGAATTATATATCATGCCATGCTAATCATTGTTATGAACTTCTTACTTAGGCTGAATTTGGTTGAAGCATTTGTGATGGATCCAGAACTACGTCAATGCCTTCAAGAAGATCTCTTACGTCGCTTTCCAGACCTCAACCGGCTGGCAAAGAAATTTCAGAGACAAGCAGCAAACCTACAGGACTGTTACCGAATGTACCAGGCTATTAATCAAGTGCCTAATGTTATACAAGCACTAGAAAAACATGAAGGTATTTTCAATGTTTCATAATATACTGATTTTGCTGAGAAGGAGTGTGTAGATTTCCAAAAACGACTTTTTTTTCCTGTGTTCTTTTGTTGCAGGGGTAAAGCTTAAACACATTTGAATTTGAAATGAGCTGAAATTCTGAAATGCCAGTCAGATACTTAATAATATACATAGCCAAATCCTTACATGAATAAGTGTTTCAATTAGTGTGTACCTGAAATACTTGAACTTGAATGCTTGGGTGATGGTGTGGTAATCTTTGATCTGGACGTGTCTCTAAGAATTTCTGACTCACTGTGTGAGTTAATATGATCTTTCAAAAAAGATACCATTCATACAATATTGTTGTCTTCCTTTTGAAGACATTTTGCACTTTGGGTTGTAATTAAACACAAAAAACCCCAGTTTAAGCATTATTAGTATAATTGGAATGGCTTTTTTTTTTTTTAAATCATAGTGCTCCTGTATTTGATATGAGTAATGTGGCAGAGTTTTGTCTGATCTTCATTAGTAGGAAGAGCAATACTATGACAGGCAATTCTAGAAAACATAAATGCTGCTACTTCTTTTTCTCTTCTGTGTGTAGCCAAGAAAAGGCAGGATAAGATCAGCATAATGAAGGGGTGATTCAATTTAGCAGTAGCAGTCCCAACCTGCCAGAAAGCATATTTTTGTAGAAGCCCATTAATATGTTTGAAAATCTCTGTGCATAAAGCAAGCACCAAGCCTTAAAGAGAACTATTATTTGAAATGGTATGGTTGCAAAAATTTTTCTCCTGTATTGAGTAGGCAATAAAGCTACCCAGTGTCTTATACTTTCTGTACTGTAGTTTTATGACGTCAGGTAATGAAACTTCTAAAATAATAATCTTAAAATAAATTAATTTTTGGTTGCTGGCTGTGTTATTTCCAAAAGCAGTTAAAATATGAAGCTGGGAAGGAACAGTCAGATACAACTTTTTTATTTACTTTTGTTCTTAAAGAGCTGTGCCACTCTTTAGCTGCCTCAGTCGTGTCCCTTTGGCTTTTCCAGACAGACTCTCCTTGTTTTAGCCTTGACATGGAGCTCTTGGTTTCCCATCTTAACCTGAGGTATTAGTTCAGAATGCTGGCTTCCTGTCTTTATTTCTTTTTCTATTAGTTGTCATTTGGATCAACAGAGTTTCTCTGTCATAACATTGGGGTAGGAAAACAATTCCATTTTTAGAAGTTTCAAGGAGCAAGCTGTGTTAGGCAAACTGCTAAGCTCACCATATGGAAAAATTAATAGACTGCAAAAGGTTTTTGCTGTTATACATGTGAATCAGTTGGCCTTAGCAGGGCAATCACCAGCAGTATATCAAAGATAATTTAAAATAGGCGACGTGTTATTTTTATTTTTCTTTGTGCTTGTACCACCTGTTTAAACTACATGAATGGTCTGGTAATTTCGAATGTATGTGACTGACTCAGACTGGATCTGATAATTTTTCTGTTTGTGACTGTACAAAATGTTTTGACTCATCAAGGGATGGGAAGTCAGAAAGATTTTTGACCATTCTGAGTATCTGCCAGTTTCAGAACTTCTTACCTCATGAATGGCTATGGGGAGATGGAGCAACTATACCATGAAGTGATCAGCAGTGATTGCCTTTCCCTCAGTACGAAGCATTGCTTAATTGAGATCCTTGTTTTTATGGATGATGAAACCTGAGGAGGGAGCTAATGAGTGAAGATGACTCTTTCTGTTTTAGACCCAAGAAATCAGCATAAGATGGGAAAGGACTGAGTCATCAAATCATTTTGCTATGGCTGGCAAAAGGGAGCAGCAGTTCATTACTCAAATTACTGGGGCATAAAATATAGGTCCTTACAAGATTTTTGTCTTCAAGAAGCTACTGAAACATCTTCCTTCCCATCTCAAATGGACACGCTTTATCTTAAGGCTGTAAATATGCAGGACACAGGAATTGGATGCTGGGTTTCAGGTGTATTTTTACCATTCTGTATACAGTGACTTGAATCCCCCCTCCTCTGCTTTTGGAAATACCTTTTATTGCCTGTTTCAGTACTGTTCTTTCCAAGACTGTTGCACTGGTGTATTATAACCATGTTGTGATCAAAACGTGGTTGTTTCACATCTTTTCTCATATTCAGTTGATTATTCCCTTACTCATAGTGGAAACACATTTATATATCAATGTGTCATCTTACTCTGTGTTATATTCTACTTCATTTCTATTAGCCCAGTTTTTAAGGCCACTTAGTGCTGATCTATTTCTGATTCATCTTATGCCAATATAATCTACTAGTATATTGTATATTTTAGTGGCTTTTATAAGCAGCCTTCTTTTGTGCAATGATATAAATTCCCACATCTTTTAAAGATAAATGCTTGTCTAAGCCCTGGAGGAACTGTATTGCTGATGTCCTTTCAGCTCATTCATCCTTTGCAAGTGCGTGATGTCCGCTTTATCTGCCTCCTGATCATTTCATAAATCATAGACCTTGCACCTTAGCATCTCCTGTGACACCCTGCTGAGTGCTTTAAAACAGCCCAAATTAGGTCTGCAGATTTCCCTTTGTTTTAGGCGTTCAGTAGCTCAGAGAGATGTTGTACTATATGGGTACGATCTGCCTCTAGTAAACTGTACTATATTTTATCCCAATTTCCATTGTTTTCCTTTTATCCCAATTTCATTTATACTATGAAAATGGCTGGTGCACTTAATCATGAGATTTGTCTGTTTTCCCTGGATAGCGCCAGTTTATTGCCAGACTAACTGTGTGTTTCAAGTCTGAAGATTAGTGCTTGATCTTAATTTCTATACAACACTTTTAAACCATATTAATAGTCAAGTTTTTAATGCATGTAATAAATACTTCTCTGTGCTTCAGTAAGTAAATTATGGTTGAAATAAAAAACTGTACCTGGGAACAGGTAGGCTCTGTGATCAATATGCATCTATGCTTTTGACTGTACGTAGGTTCATTAGTCCTTCTCTCAGTGGTTAGCTTACATGCTGATAATGTTGAGTAGGTGCAAAAGTGGTTTTTTTCACTATGCATCTTTTCTATGAGTTTAGGAATGCAGGTGTAAGACATGTTGGAGATTTAATTTATAATTTTTCAGTGGTTTTTCTTGCTCATATTCTCTTAATGCCAAGTTTTATGCTTTTAAGAAAGGCATACCCATATAACTTTTATAAAGCCTCAGTATTTACTAACTCCACTATTTTACTTCCTTCAAATGCTGGATACTGAGTTAGAAGTTGGAGTGAAAGTGTGAATAAATTTTGCAATGTATCAGTTCTAACCATATAAATAAGTGGCCAGTCTTCGCGAACGAAGATCTGGGAAAGGTGTTTTTACCTTTCAAGCCTGCGCAATGGAT
>JAWWLV010000121.1:12473047-12539697 GCA_035041135.1 Platyrinchus mystaceus | reverse complement strand
CGTAGGTTTGTTTAGAGTGACCTTCTCTTAGATGGATGGCCTTAGGGGCTGACGAGCTCCATCTACCCGGGGGACCCAGGATTCGAACCTGCGGTCTTGGCGCTGAGAGACCAGCATCTTAACCGCTAGGCCACCAGGGGTCCCCTAACCATATAATAAATATATGTAAATACATTGGCATTTTTCTTACTTAATAAATTAATATATTTTAATTTTTGAATGTGACATCTTTCTGTGGTGTTTGAAGATGTAATCTTCAAACTTAAATAATGAAATGGTATAATGAAACTTCCCTACTTTCAATAAAAGAAATTCTAATAGCCACTTTAGGTTCAAGCACAATTATTTTTCATTAATTCGGGAATACTGAAGACCATTTCACAGTGTGTGCCATGTACTCTGTCAGCTGGAGCACTGGGAACTGCTGAGTCCACTCTGAAGGGTGGATGTGAAATTTGTTCTGCTCTTCAGTCTCTTCCTTCTTTGCTGACTCCTTTTATTTTCTAGATTGGTTTAGATGTGTCTTCTTACTGGAGGGGAAGAAAATACTGAATGAGACCAAACAAGAGATTTGGAATAAAAAACAAGCTGTACTTTATTTCATATCTCTCTTATTTTTTAAGATTTTTAGTCAGCAGAAAACTCCATTTTTACAAGTTAAATAATCTCTCAATAATATATAATTTTTTTCTCTAATAATAGAGACTAATCAGTTTAGAGCTTTAACTTTAAAAGCTTGAGGGAGTGGGGAAGCAAAAAGGCATGTGAGGAAAAGGAATCAAACCAAACTTTTTCTTTCTACTTGAATTACAGAGCTGAGAGAGAAGAGAGATTCCCTTGGGTAATCATGTCCTCACTGTGTGATTGTATAAATTTGTATGGAAATTTTTCTTATGAAAGTTTAGGACTTTTTTCCTAGTCTGGTGAGAAATTGAGAGGAATAGACAGAGCTCAATTCTATATTTCTCTGTTAATGTGCAAAGTCTTGCCTGTACATAATCCAGTAACTCTAAGCTCATTGTATTGGATTCAGTTCGAGACATTTTCTGTAAATCACATTGTCAATAATGGTAATCTTTCTATGATTAAATCGTAACTTGAAGTGGCTGCAAAGGTGTAAACATTTATTTCCTGACAGAACATTTTCACAGCTGGATAGAGGTGCTTATTTGTAGGCCTGAAGAAAATACTTCTTTCACAAAATTGGCAACATCTGTGCATGTTTACTGAGAACTGCTTTTGGTGACTTCTGGCCAATATGTCACTTAGTGCCACAGAGTATCTGTGCTAACAAAATACCTTGGAAAAGACTAATTTAATTTTGATGACTTCCTGTTCAGTGGAAACATCAGTGACTATTAAGATCTAATTTTTTTGTGGAAAACAAAATCAAATAACATACATCTCAATTTCTATTTGTGTGTATTGTAATCTACCAAATATTCCCAAGTTTTGGTAATTTTGTCTTAAGAAAAGTTAAAACTGAGCATGGATGATAAGACCTACACTTTTTACTAAAGCCATTTCAACTTTTCAAATGCAAGAATTGGTAATATTGAGACAGCAGGTTTGCTTTCAAACTGTTGTTTGTCTGTAGTCTTACTCATAGTAGAAGGGAATGAATACAACCAGTTATGAACAAAGATGACAGAATAGGTACAAACTCGATCCAAATGTAGGTGGGATAATGCCAATTTAGGAAAAGGTACACGTGTTTCAGTGAAATAACCACAGCCCATCTTTATAAAAATTAACCAGCTTTGTAGTTGTATTGTTTATCTGGGAAAAGTGAATTCTGCTAAATTTGTGGCGTTTTGTGAATGATAATTTTTCTTGTTTGTTCTTAACAGGAGCTCACCAGATGTTGTTGTTGGCAGTGTTTATAACACCTCTTACTGATATCTGCTCTGACTTCTCAAAATTTCTGGAGATGATAGAGACAACATTGGACATGGATAAGGTATGGGCTGGTGTGTGGGAAGGGTTTACTTGGCAATTAAAGTTTTCTTATTGAACTTTGCAATCTGCTCTACACTCACTAAATTTAATTAAACTTCTATATTAAGCAGTAAGTGATAATTTATCTGTGGAATATATAAAGTCTGTTATTAGTATAGCAGTTGAATATCAACAGGATATTCACCTGCTATCTGAAATTATCTAGCCAATGAGAAAAGGCTCTGTATACATGGATGCTGTGGGCCTGAAACTATTTTTTCAAAACCTCATCAGTATTGAAAGTGGAGAAGTAATTTTGTCATTTCTCTGCTTCTTTGTATTTTAAAGTTACTGTGATGTGTCTCATATCTAGAATGTAGCCAGAATATGTTTATTATGGGGTTTTTTTTTGTTTCTAAGAAGTTCATTAGACTTGGTGCTATTAGGTCTTCATAAGTCTTCATAACTAACAGTTTATCTCTCTGAAAAATGATTGACTTAGGCTTAAAGACTGACTACTTTTCTCCCATTATATTTGTTAGAGAACTGATAAGATGGATTTTGAAATGGACGTACTTGGTCAGAAACGTATTTAATGTTCCTCTCCCAGCAGGGTCTTCCAGTAATTTTGGTAAACTTGGGAAGTTTTTTAGGATTGCCATAAGTGTCAGTCTCAGTTGACTCTGGAAGTCTGAGATCTACCTAACCATGTGCCAGACATGGTACAAGGGCAAGGTGTCAGACTTGTGGAAGCTGCTGTGGCTTTAAAATTTTGAACATGCATACTTTTCTCCAAAGGCAGAAGCACCGCATTTTATCTCTTTGTATTGTGTTATGCATCCATCAGCTACCTTCTACTGTTTATGGAAAGACTGTTTGATTGACATGTTGCTGTAATTTGTGATATATGGTAATGAAGAAATTTATAGCTTTATACTAGTTACAGACCATCTGTTGATGCAGTTTGTGTGCCCTGGGACTCTGTTTTCTTTAAAACTAACAGCTGTTCTAAGCCTTCACCCTTCAGAGTCCAGCTCTTTAAACTTCTTTTCAGGTTCTACTTTAAAAATGTTTTGTTGTCCTAAACAGAATAACAAGTCAGTTATTTTTAATCAAGTCCCATAGAATCTGGTATGTTGGATTTGGTTTTTTCTCCCCTTCAAGATGCTGGAAAATAGCTATAGATAAGCCAACACTGGTTTTACCAGAAGAATAACTCTTGTCTATATGAACGTTAAAAGTTGAACTTTGACTTGAAATTCCTCTTAGATTTTTAGGGAGTTCAAACAAAATAACCAGCTCTATTCTGAGTGCAATTGAAGGATAGGTTGTCATAGCAACTAAATTATGTCAATAATCCATTCTAATATAAAAAGAAACCTCTGAGTTCAAAAAGCGTGGGATGTGGTTATTCATTTACCTAGCTGTAATAAAAGTTGAGAAACTGTCACTTCCATTCCTGTCTTTCACAGGAGCCTCTGAAAAACCCTCTATTCCAACCTCCTCCTCAACTTAGGGCAACTTCAGTGTTTGTCAGTGCTTTCAGTATACAGCCACCTGGCAGTGAAAGCATGGGGAAGAGAGAGAAAAAAGACGAAATGCAATTTATTTTATCTGTGCCTCTGAAAATGTTAAGCCTAGAAGGAACTGTGTGTGCTTTTCAACTCAAGAGTTGAAACTGGGGAGGACTTTTGGTGATATTAAGTAGGTTCCTTCCATAACCTTTTGAATCTCTTTTAGGCAGGAATTACTGTTTCAGAAACTTCCATTTCCAAAGACTTCTTGTTTTGAAATGCCCCATCCTTTTACACTCTGGATTAGCTGCAGAAGTCTAGGCTAGAGTACCGATTATGTATATAACAATTTCATTTCCTCTGACTTCTCTTTTTTCTCTGCCTACTGCTCAGTTACTTATTTGTAAATAAATAGGCAGGCAACTTCATTTCAGGAGAAAGGAGTCTGTTAAATTGGTATATTTTGATTGTATAAAGTATATTATTTGAGAAAATGAGTATTAGAGGTGTATTTGTTTTGCAGTTGAATCAGACACCAACTATCATAAACAACATTGCATTACAAGATTATACATATTTTAAAAATTGAATAAATGATTAAGTGAATTCATTTCACTGTGTATGATCAGGGAGGTAATTTTTCTTTTATTACTTCTGTTCATGTGAATTTTTTCTTGTTATTTTTCTCTAGGTGGAGAATCATGAATTTCTTGTCAAGTCTTCTTTTGATCCTAATTTAACAGAATTAAGAGAGAAGATGAATGAACTGGAAGAGCAAATGCAGTCCTTCTTAAAGACTGCAGCCAAAGAACTAGGTAGGGTTTGGAACTGCCTTTGATTTTTACCTCCTTTGTAAAATGTTGTGCAATCAAGTGATGAAAACTGGTACAGAGGAGTTAAGGTATGTCTGTATTATTTTGTTGGATTGGTGTGACTAGTTGTCGCAGTACAGTCTATTGAAAACAGAGTGATTTTTGGTTTAGAACTTGGCCTTTATTTTTTTTCAAAGACAGTGTTCCAAAGCATTTCACAACTTATTAAGTGTGTTGCAGTATGTTGCAGAGTTCATTTGGTAGAACTGTAACTTGTCAAACTCTTGGCTAAGTTTAGTTCTGTTTTACATCCTTTGAGGACGTGCATTGAAACTTTTTTTTCCCCCCCTCTGTCTATTCTCCTGAGTGTTCATTCAGGGCATGCCAGTTTTCTTTAGATGTTTCTTTGCAAAATATAATGTATAAGCAAATGAGACATTTAAAGAGTTGATTATCCTATGCAAAAAATTCCATGTGCAACTGATGAATCAGGCATTCAAAGAGCAACTTAAAAAAACCCAAAAGCCACCAACTTTTATTGCAAATGTGGCAAGGAAAACTGGTAACACCATTTTAGGTTACACCTTTAAGGGCCTGCATATTTTTTTAGTCTTGATTTTTTTTTAGTGTAAACAAGATACCTGGGTGAAAAGAAGGAAAGACAAGATTGTGTAGGGATGAGATGAGGATGAGAAGTCTCACCAGCAGAACTATGTGTTAGTAGAAGGATCACAAGAGTACAGGTGCTGTGCTTACAGCAGCAATGCAGAATGTCCTTGCAATTTGCTATGAACATTTTTAACTTTTCTGGAGAATTCATAGCAATACAGTAATTGTGAGCCTGATTTGAATATGCAGTTTGAGAGCATGTCAGTGTAAGAGCAGAGAATGTATCAGTGTACTTCTGTTAGGACTGGGTATTTCTCATACCTGTATGGAACCAAAGCAAGTCTGCTGAGTTAGCTTATCATGGAAACCAGGGAATAGTGAGCAGAAATAGGATAGGCTGCTGGATCTGTGATAATACAGTTGCTTTCTTTTTCTTTCTTTTCATCCAAAAGGTTTGGAAGCTGGTAAGAGTATCAAACTGGAGACAAATTCACAGTTTGGACATCACTTTCGAATAACTTGCAAGGAGGAAAAAGTTCTCCGTAACAATTCCAAATATACAATAGTTGATACACAGAAGAATGGTGTGAAATTCACCAACAGGTATAAGGTCATCTTGATGCTTTTTCAAGCCTATTGTGAAAGTAATAAAATTGTTCCTTTATAATTGCACCAATGAACTGGTTTCCCTACATCTTGAATGTCTGAATTTTCACGTTTTTAATTGGCTCACAGATTGAAATATTGAGCAAGAGTGGCATGAGGGAAGAATAGTCATACAGTTTATGTTAAAAGCTGCATTTCCCAATGCCAACTGTTAGCTATTTTTGGTCCTTTGACTTGGGCTAATTCCTCTGTTTTAGCTGCAGCGAGTGGCATAATTGCATTCACTGTGAGTGTTTATACAGACACTTTTACAAGCTGCAGTAAGGAAAGAGCTATTTATGTTTATCACCAAATATGACATGCAGCAATTCTTTTGGTCATTACCTTTTTTTTGTTCCAAATCATGCTCTAATTTCTGTTAGTCCTATGTATTGAACATCAATTCAGTGCCTCTTTTGATTAAGCTATTTAAAAATTTCAGTCTTCAGGCTAATTGATGCTGTTTCACTGTCTCCTTGTCTGGACAGCAGTTCTGTCACAGGTCAGCTGAGCAAAAAGTCTGTATTTTTTTGTTGAATTTTAGCTCTTTTAGATAATTCTGGAAGGAGCAAGGACTTCACTGGTCATCAGGTGTTTCTCTGTCCTTCAGTGTTTTTACTCAGAGCACACAAAGTAGAAAGTTAGATATGCAGAATTGGGCAATAACTTAGGTTGAAGGCTATCTCTTATCCCTCACTCAAAGCAGATCCACCTTGGAAATTAGATCCTATCTCCAAGTTAGATGAGGTAGCCCAAGGCCTTGCCCAGGGGCCCATCCTTCAGGTATCCTTCACAGCCTGGTGGGGCACAAGTCCCAGTGCTGAATCACCCTTTGTGAAAACTTTTCTGATCAGATCTAATAAGAATTTTCCTTTCAGAAGTTTGGGGTCTTAGTATCTTATCTTTTTGCTGTGCACCTCCAAGAAGAGTCTAGTGCCTCTTCCCTCAGGAATGACTTCAGATTCTCAGCCTGGGCAGGCATCTCTGTCAGCCTGTCCTTGTGTGCTGTGTGCTCCAGCTCTGTATCTTTGTGTTGGCCATCTGCTCCAGGTTTGATCTCTCTCACAGGGAAGAAGAAAATAGAGATAGCTCTGCAGATATGGTCTCACAAGTGCTGAATAGAGGGGAGGAATTGCTTCCTTCAACGTGCTGGGTCAGCATGCAGTCAGCATGGGCTTGGCCTTCTCTGCCTCTGCTGCACTGTGTTCAGCTTCTTGTCCACTGGGTCCCCCAAGTATTTTATGATTTTTTTTTTATTGTTTGGACTACAATCTCTACTGTTGCATGAAGTTATTTCATCCCAGGTGCAGGACATTACATTTGCCTTTGCTGAAATTGTTGTCCACCTATTTTTCAAGTCTGTAGATATCGCAATGAATGGCAGCCCTGTCCTCCAGCATACTGACAGCTCTCCTTCCTGTGGTATTGTTCACAGTCTTTGAGAGTTTATTCAGCCCCATCATTCAGGTTGTTAATCAAGGCATAAATAGTATCAGCCCCTAATTGCCTCTAATAATCAGCCACTAATTTAGCTTCAGCCTTCTGACAAGTCTTTCAACGGCAGGTCCCAAAGAAAACTAACTTTTTAAGTCTCCTGCATGTGCTACCTGGAAGGGTAAAACCAGCAGAGTTTAATATATCATGCAATCTGTTTCAGACAAACCCTGTTTCTACTGCTCTATGTATAACTGGTCCTGCTGGAATTAGCAGCAGAGAGGGGAGTTTACTGAGAGAGAGATCTTGATTGACAAGTATGAGGAGCACTGCCTACAGGGCAGTTGGTTTCAAGGTTTCAAGGTTGGTTTCAAGACAGGGCTATTACCAAGAATGACTGTTTTCTGTTAATCACTCACTTTCATGGTAATAAATCCTTTGCTTTGAAAAGGAGGGCAAACATATTGGTTCACACCAACTAATATGTTGGTGTATTTCACACCAATTTACTTAAATGAACCAAGTGTAAACCTTAATTGCATTTTGTTTTAATGTTTACTCAGAGGATATTTTTTTAAAAACATCCCTGAAATTTAAAACAGCCTTTTCTGGTTTTAAATATGTTATGAATCTAAATGTATGATCAAGTTAGGCTTTTCTGTAACTGAGAAGATGGTACTTAGAACCTGTTCTGGGTCATCTGTTACTTTCCCTTAGGGAAGCAGCCCATGCATGACTAATAAAACAGACTTCTCTGTGCTTGCTTGAGTTATAGTTGCTTCTGTTGGTGGTGCTAGAAGCACAAGTCTGACTTCTGCTTATAGTGTGGATAGATTACTTGAGTGTATTTCTTATTCAGACTTGCAGACTCTGTTCCTTGTTTGAGAGATGAGCTTGAGAAAACTAAAGACTTGTTTAAACTCTTCTCTTGATTTCAGCTTGCCTTATATTGAAGACTAGAACCTGTTTTTAGTGACAGTAGTTCACTGAGGTTTTCACTAAATGAAATAAGTCAATGCCTTCAGCTCTGATAAGCCTGCTGTAGGACTCTGGGCTAATTACGCAGTTGCTTAGCAGCAATTCTCCTCTGTCAGTTCCATAATGTGCCACATCCCATAGCAAAATGGCCAGAAGTTCAGCTTTAAGAGATAGTCCTTATCACATGGAGTGTCTATAACAAACAACTACTGTAAGATTTTGAAGAATCATGTGCTGGTGCTAGAATTGCTGGTTTGGCCCTTGTGGGTGTTCTTCAACTCGGAATTAATCTTGCAGATATCCTGGTGTGAATGCATTGTAGATTAGTTGCTTTGTGGTCCTTGTGCTGAACCTTGCTCTTAAGACAGGTGGGGACAACTGGTATTGGCTCATAGATGAGGAGGCCAGAAGTTTGGCATTGCAGGTGAAGACAGAACACCACAGCTTCTAAATGTTATTCTTTTTTTCACAGCAAACTGAGCTCTGTCAATGAAGAATATATAAGGAACAGAGAAGAGTATGAAGAGGCTCAGGATGCAATCGTTAAGGAAATCATTAGCATTGCTTCAGGTGAAAAAGCCAGTGTTGATGTGTGTCATAGTCTGGAATGCTGGGAGAAATGGCAGTTACTTTGAGAGCCTTCTATAGAGAAGAACTGTACGTTCCCCACAGAATTAGTGTGAAAAGTGTGAGGTGTGGCTTTCAGACAGTTGTTGGAAGTTTGAAATATGTCTTTTGTGTCCAGACCCTTTCCTGGCATTGCTACAAATGGGCAGTGATGAAGTGTGTGCACATGCTAATCCCATTGAAGGGATAAAAATAAGCCCATAAAGGCCACATCTGTCCTTCACCTGCCTCCCTGACTCTGGGCACCTTTACCCAAACGGCAGAAGCTGTAAAGGACAACAGAGAATTGAGGGAGTGGGACCTAAGGTCTGTGAAGAACGTTGGTGTGCAATATAAGATCAAGTTAGTAATTGCTTAATACAATAAAAAAATCCTTGTTTTCATAAATAATTACCATATATTTTGCTCCAAGATTGCCTACTGACGGAGCATTCTTTGCTATTCTTCACCAAAAGCAGAAGAGACATTGGGGAATTTCAGCTGTAGACTCTTGTACCTCATCCCTTTCACTGGAGAAAACCAAACACCAAAACTTAAGAACTGGTACTGGGGATGCTGGACCATCTTGGCACTGTATCTGACAGACCTCTTCCTCCCATTATTCACATAAACATAGATGGTTGCTGTGCCTAAACTGTCTGTGCTGTGTCTCTTTGCTTGCATGAGCATCAGGATGCAGTGTATTATGGAGGAAAGAAAGGTACTGGATTTCCAGCCATCTGCCACTGTGAGCATTTGCCTTCCTGCACTAGGATAAGCTGTTTCTCATTGTCTGGGTGTTGAGGGAAAATAGTGTGGCCTCAGCTCTCCCCTATCTTAGTCTGAAGAAGTCTTTTGGTATTCAAGGCATGGGAACTTTAGGGTTACATCTTAGACTCTCCCAGAAGGTGACTGCCACCATGAACAAAATTGTTAATGCAGATAAACTAATTTTATGGGCTCACTATAGGCTTTAAGACACCTCTTCAGCAAGGGCAAAAAAATTGCTAACGGTATTGGATTTGTGTGTCTCCCTAATCAAAACAGGTTATGCAGAGCCAATGCAGACGATGAATGACGTGATAGCTCAGTTAGATGCGATTGTCAGCTTTGCTCACGTGTCCAACGGAGCACCAGTGCCGTATGTCCGGCCCGTCATGCTGGAGAAGGGACAGGGGAGGATTGTGCTGAAGGGTGCAAGGCATCCTTGCATCGAAATGCAGGATGAGGTGGCCTTCATCCCCAATGACGTTACATTCGAGAAGGACAAGCAGATGTTCCACATCATTACTGGTAAATATTTCTGTTCTCTTTTTCTGTTGTTATTTACTTTATAAATGTCTTGGGTATTTCCAATAATGATGTTTTTTTAAAAAAACCTAACCAAAAATAAGCAATACAAACCAGCAATCTAATAGAACTCTGTCAAAACATTTTCTCTAATCAGCAAAGGGTGAACAGCTACCAAATTACTCATCTTTCTCTGTGGGGAATAAGATTTAGCTCTGGAAAAGAAGGGAGGGTGTTTGTAAGCTACTGTTGTTTATTATATAAAAAAAAGAAAGTGTCCACAATATTCTTGTGAAATGTTACCTTTGATTATGGGTATTCTACATGTTTCTGCACATACAGGCATATTTCTCATCGTCCAAACTAATATTAATGGATTTGGTTATTGTGATTGTAGTTATGGTGCACTCTTTGTAGAAGGTGATCATTAATTTAGAAAGAGTCATTCATGAAGAGAGAGGCTTCTAGGACAGTAGACAATAAGAATTTAATCCTTCCTAAATGTTTTCTTTGCCTTAGTGAATGTAACTCCACAAACCAGGCAACCTCAGGAGCTGGGGAACCTGAACCTGCTTAAGTGATTTGGAAAATTCCACTGGGCATCAATTGTACTGTAGCCACATAGGCATCTTTTGTAGGCAAGATTTTAAGCAGCCTCTTTGTTAGTGTTTTCTTTGTTAAGTATTAAGGTTGATTTTAAATGCAAAACATGTTTCAATGACTCTACCATTTTTTACCCTTTTCTCTGGTGTAATTAAGATAATTTTACTACACAGGAAAACATTTTTAGTGTTTACAGATTTAATTGAATCTTAATTTCCATCAATATGTCCTTGACATACATTCTGACTAGCAGAGATCTGAAATTAGAGAATGATTAATGAACACTTCTAAGATAATCAAAAAGAAAACCTGAAAATCTGAATAAATGCTTGGTAAGACACTTGTTTTTCTGGTTAGCAAAAGCATAAAATTGGTTTTAATGTTCAGTTTTCTGGAAAATAATATTTATTTCATTTATACTTCATTACAATTAACTTATTAGTATCTGGGTTTGCTGATTTTAAATAACCCATTAGCTTGTACCCACTCTGTATCTAAGCTGTTTCATATTTACAGAGAAATTTTGATTGTTGTTTGAGGTGAAAACAAATTAATATTATTCTTGAGCAGCAGTACTGATGACTTTTAGGTATGAGCACATGTTTTAGATGACTGCTTATATTTCTGAAAAGTCCTAAAACTTATGAAGGCCCCTAATGCTCTCTGATCACTTTTCTTTTTGAAAAAACACGTTCAGCAAGACGAAAAAGCCAGCTTTGTTAGTACTGGAGCCACTTGTTGCACCTGTTGGACAAGTTTGCTACTTTTTCCTGGCAAGGGAGTAATAAGTTTAACCATTCTTTGTTTTAATTTAGAGCCTGTTCTCCTCTAAAAGAACTGTTAAATTGTAAAAAGATGATGTTTTTTTAATTTCTTGCAAAACTTCTTCTTTAGGCCCTAACATGGGGGGAAAATCAACCTACATCCGGCAGACAGGAGTGATTGTTCTCATGGCCCAAATTGGGTGTTTCGTACCGTGTGACTCTGCAGAAATAACCATTGTGGATTGTATCCTGGCTCGGGTGGGAGCAGGAGACAGTCAGCTGAAAGGCGTGTCTACTTTCATGGCTGAAATGCTGGAAACTGCTTCCATCCTTAGGCAAGTCCTGTGCTTATTTGGTTGTGCTGGTTGGGGTTGATGGGGAAGGAGGTGCTCTAAGAAAGATGCATTTAAGATTTTCTTTTGTGTAGAAATCTCAGTGGAGGATCTCAAGGCTTTCGTAGCTGGTTCATAAGGTCTTGAAGTTGCCTTCTGTTTATTTCAGTGGCCAATACAGAGCTGCTACCAGGAGGCCAAAGTCTGAATGGGCCAAAGGAACTAGTTTGGAATGATGTGTGAGACACTGTGTTTGCGCTTTATTTGTGTGTTGTTATGTAAACAGGAAAGGTCTTTTGCTTCTTCATAACTTGTGATACTCCAATATCCTGAGTTCATGCTGTTCTCAAACACTACAAAATGCTCTTGTGTTTTTAGGACAGCATCTGAAAACTCCCTGATAATTATTGATGAGCTGGGAAGAGGAACTTCTACCTACGATGGCTTTGGCTTAGCGTGGGCTATCTCAGAATACATTGCTAGCAAAATCCGCGCTTTCACTATGTTTGCCACGCATTTTCATGAACTGACAGCTCTTGCTGACCAAGTGCCAACAGTAAATAACTTACATGTTACTGCTCTGACCACTGATGACACACTGACGATGCTTTATCGTGTCAAGGAAGGTAAGATGGTGTATATGGTGAATCAGGGTTTTGCCCTGAGAGAGGAAAAAGTCTTAATGGGGGGGAATAAATTCATGTCATACTGCAGGCTTTGGGTTTATAATAGACACGTTCTTCTCTGTCCATAGAGAGTGTGTATGGCAGGAGCTCTGACCATGTGTGAACACAGTTGGTGATGATGTTGATGATTATTAAGACTTCTAGGTTATTTTTGCCACTCTGGTTGGTGCTTTTGAGTCACTCCCTTTTCCCTTTTTAAGCACTAGAAGATATGGTTCCAAAGGGTTATTTTCTGTTTTCTTAAATCAGCCATTTTAACATGCTGGTGGAAAATACTTATGTTCCTTAAACTGTTTTTTTAAAAGAAATAGGTACAATTTTTATGTGCTGACAATTTTGAATAATGTCTATTTCACTGTAATAAGATTTAGTCTTATGTTGCCCAATTTATGCGGTAGTTTGATGTAGGAAAAATCATATGGTTTATATTTAGCAAATGGCATCATAGTGAAACATCAAGTAGCCTGTTTTGTAAGTGTAAAATCAGTTAGATGTATTTAATTAAAATCCTTTAGTGGATCCAGTTATTCCTTCGGTGTTAAATTAAATGAATTTTTATTAGGCATAAATTTTATCTGTTCACCTCAATAAGCAGTTCCTCCTGCTTCTCTAGATCTCCAGTCATTATTTCTTGTTCCCTTCAGCAGGAGCCTGTATTTACTACATAAAGGAGGGCTGTGTAGCTGTGGCTTGCAAGGTGTGCTCGTTTATGGCCCTCTAATTTAGTTGTCAACCCTCTAGTGATTTTTTTATTGTTCTTGTTGGAGCATTTCAGTCAGGTTGGCAGCCTCTGGACTGAGATTTTGATTTAAAATGTGGGCAGAGTACTTTTACTCACTTAAAAATACCTCTTAATTTTCCTTTTCTGAGTTCCACAATGAAGGAATGAGTTAGATGATGTTCAGATAGGTAGAACATGGCTCCTGCAGAACACTCTGGCTAGACTGGATCTGATCAACAGTTTACCTTGTGGAGTGGTTTTGTCTCAAAAAAGGAATAATTATTTGAGGAGTTAGGCTGTTATCTTTACTAAAACAATTACTCAGTATCATCCATCCTTGTTAAGGCTAAGGAGCTTGTCCATGTCTCATCCCAAATCCTGGAGACTGATGTTTACTTATATCTTTTTCGTTAAGGATTTAATCTTACTGGTACAATTGCTGAACTACATTCCTCATTTTAAAAGCTGTTTTGTTATGCTGACATATCAAACACTTGCTTTTGCATGCCTGGTTCATCCTAATAACTCTGCTTTTCGTGAGCAGTGCATATTCAGTATGTGTTATCTTGGAACTCTCTCCACTATTTCCTCATTTCTTTAGCAAATTTAGGACTTTTCAGTTCATTCCTTCTGGCATATATTGTCCTGAAATGTAATTAGTATGCTGCCCAGCTATCAAATTTTACTGAGATGCTTTTAAAGATATTTTTTATAATCTTCACAGGCTACCACCATACTATTAAATGTCCTTAGATAATTGGTAAATGTGTTTTTATATCCTGATCTGAGCTTCCCTGGAGTGGTACCATGCAAATTTTACTCCTATAACATTACTAATTCACTATTTCTTACTCTTTTCTTCTGGTTTTAAATCCATGAAATTACTTCATTTCTTGCCCTTTGATTACATGTATGACCATTTCTAATTTTGTATTCCCCTCTGACTATAATCTTCCAACTAGATTTTGGATACTTTTCTATAAAATTAGGAGACTGCTCTGACCAAGGGGAATCACAGCAGGACCAGAAGTACTGCTCTCCTTTGGTTTTACTGAGGGTCTGCTTTACAGCTGGGTAGATTAGCTCTGGCTGCCACAGCCTTGTTTCTTTTAACTCTATGTCCTTGCCTTTTGAGATCTTTATTCCTTGGAAATGGCCTTGGTTCATGCACTTTTCCAGGCTTCTGAGTATTAGTGCAGAGTGCTGTGGTCCTGGTACCTAGCCTTGCCTTTGGAGAGGCAGTGTCTGTGATTCTTCCCGAGTTTGCTGTTTCCCATCTTCTCCATCATATGCTGAGCTCCTTCCACCAAGTGACGGTTCAGAGCCCTCTGAATGTGTTGCTCAAATCAGTGCTTAGAGGATGATTTAGTGTGGCATGGGAACTGAAGAAAAATATAGTAATAAGTTGCTGCAAGCATACATTGAAACTATAAGTGGTTTTGGTGCAGCGGGAGCTGGTGATGTACAGTATCTTCAAACAAGCCTTCTTTATTTAGATGCCTTATTTTGAGCATGTTGGTTGGGGAGGGAATTAATATACGCTGTATCAAACCTTCTACATCCTTTGGAATGGCAACTCTACGAGAAAATACCCTAATACTCCCCGGATAGTTGGGTGAATTTTCTTTCTTCAACCCACTCCTTTTGTTTTTTATACTTGTATTAACTCAACTGTTCTCATCCTGATAAAAATTCTAGAAGCCCAGTTTCATATTTTTCTTGAATCAGTTTTGCCAGTTTTAGTCATACACACCTTTTCTCTGTACGTGCAATGTCTTTTCATTCCATCCATTTTCTTGAAGTGCTATTGAGCACAGAGGCACAATAGTTTGTATCTATCTATCTATCTATCTATCTATCTATCTATCTATCTATCTATCTATCTATCTATCTATCTATCTATCTATCTGTCTGTTTATCTACAGAGGAGATACAGCATTATGAAGTCTTCATCTTAAAATACCTGGTCTAAAATTGGATCTCTCTCACGTAAGTTTTTGCATTTAGTGTTGTGCTCTTTCCCTTTTGGAAGTGTTAAGTTGCTCTGACAAGGATGTGAGTATAGGCAGCTTGGATACAGCTGTGTTTTGAAACAAATAACAGGTTTCATGTCATTTGGAATGCGTAACTAAATCTGAAATGCATGACAAGGAACTTTTTATACAGTATGTTCAACCCTATCTTCATGCTTCAAGAGTGTGAGAAGATTGCTGGAAGAGGAGACACAGAAAATACTGTTCCCCAGGCCTCTGCTTAGGATTCTCTGAGCGAGAACCGAGTTAGCTTTGTGTCTGGGAAGGGGTGTGTTTTTAATCTAAAATCAAGGAGACTGGTTTCTGCTTAAAAATGTTAGTTTACTTTTAAGAAATTTAAGAGATTACAAGGTTAATAAAACAGAAAAAAATCTAAATTATAAGTTTTCCTTTACCTAGTATTTAATAGATGATTAGTTAACTGACATTTTGCATGTGTAATTCATTTATTCAAAACTCTTGGCTGGAGACCAGAATTAAAAGGATATAATAATATTTGTGGGAGGCCAAATGGAATTATGATAATGTAAACTAATGAAGTTGACAGATTTTATCAGAGGCTTTTTGTACTGGAGTGAAAATTGTTTTATGTAACTGTGTATAATTTAGATATTTTGAGCAATTATGAGAACTTTTCTTTCTCAACCAAGAGTTATAAACCGTGTATTAATTAAAATAAGTGTAAACTTAAGGTTGAAAGGTTTTGATATAATTAAAGACGACCCCTGGAGACTGAGGAGTTATGTGGTACAGATGCAGAGGAGGAAAGGGATGTTTGAGAATGCAACATTTTTAATATTTATGCATACACACATATATATTTATATAAATAACTAATTTATATGTGTGATATACATATTAAAAAAGAGGCAAATTACTATACAGACTTGTGCTGAAGTGCTTTAATAAAAATCATTATTCAATTTCATTCAAGTACTAGAGGGAAATTCTTTCTGCCTGAAGAATTTTCCATTTCTTCCTGAAGCACTTTGGAGCTCTGCAATTACTGCTCTAGGAGAGCTTAATTAGATAAGAGCATATTCTTTAGTCTGTGTTATCAGGTTTAGTCCAAAAGGTAAATCGGAAAGTGTTGGGGAGAACCAAATGATATTACACACTTAATTCTTCAGAATAGAGAAGTATGACAAGCTTGTTCATATAATTTCTGTGTAGCCATATTATCTTTTGAGCATTCTTAACTTGTGGGTTATTTCTCTGCATCCAGGTGTTTGTGACCAGAGTTTTGGAATACATGTAGCAGAGTTGGCAGCTTTCCCAAAACATGTGATAGAAAGTGCAAGAGAGAAAGCCTTGGAGCTGGAGGAGTTTCAAAACATTGGCAAGTCCAAGGACTCTGAAGGAGAACCACCAGCCAAGAAACTCTACAGAGAAAGAGAGGTTTGCTATCAGAAATGTTTTTTAAATTTTTTTTGCTGGAATAGCTCAAGCAAAATAGTTTAAGGGTTCAGATTCCCCCAACACTTGAGGATAATTACCTTTAATACATTTTTCCATAACAAAATGTTTTAGCTATGAAGTTCATTAGGAATTGAAGAGATGTTCAGGGATAGTGGGTTTTGATTTAGATTCATTTCAAGTTAACGTAGGCAAGAATTTTATCTAAAGACATAGTTGTGAGATCGAAACTAATTTTTTTTCTTAAAGAATAGTGATCACCAGTTAGTATGATTGGTGAACAACTGGGGTCATACAAGGGACCATGTCTCTGCCTGACCTGTGGAGTTTTATTTATGCTGTGAACCAAGCCAGAATTTTGTGTTCATCACTTTTGCTGACTATTTAGTTTGTGTGCAAAGTTTCTTGGGACTTAAAGCTTTTATTATAATTGTGTAGATGATTCTTAGCTCCACAGTTGGATTGCACCTGGTTTTGCTTCCCCTTATTTGAGGGATCATTAGTGCCAATTTCTTAAAGCTCACAGAAAAGATGAGTACACTGCTTTATCCTTTGTGCCTTTCTGTGTGCCGTCAGACATCTCATAAGATGATCGTATCAAATGTCTGATTTACAGATGTCATGAAGTTCTTACCATTTCACACGAGAGAATTTTAGCTTGGCTTTCTCTACTCAACTGGGAATTCAAATGTTCTTGTCTTTGCACAGTCTTCGAGCATAGATTGAGGAAACCCGCATCTCATCATAGATCTGATCATGTCTACATTGTATAATACAATTGTGTAATGTTGAGTGAACTGTTTTTTCTCTTCTCTCTTTGCCTTGTTTTTAAAGAAGCTTCATTAGCAGGCAGTGTAGAAGAAAACAAGGGCTCGCAGGAAGCTTTCTCAGGATACGCTGTGCCATCTTGTTGCTGGATTAAGAATCCTTCCAGTGACATCTGTGGCTGCCTTCTAGAAAATCCACATGCTACCTTATGGCTTGCATTGGTTTTCACCAGTAGTCAGGTCCTCCTTGCTGTGTGCATAGAAATCTGCTTCTGTGTCCCAGCAGTCAGTCTGACACTTCACAGCCTTGTACCTCATTTATCTCTTCCTGGCAATCTTGGTAATACTCTGGTCTATGGAAGCCTTGAAGTGTTAGCCTATATCCTTATATCCATAGCAGTTTCAACATTCAAAAAGCCTTTGCTCTAGACAGAGGCTGTTATCTGTTACTTTATTTTCAATTTCAGAAGTCAACTGCATTTGTTCCTGGCTCAGTAAGAGGATCTGATGTTGTAGATGAACAATCTCTGTTTTGTTGTACTTTTACTGCCAGGAGATTTTCTCTCCAACTACCTCAGTTGCTCCGCTATTACCTTTCCTTTGTCAGTGTGCTAGATGTCATGGTGAAGAAATTTTCAGATTAGTTGGACCTGGCTGCACTGGACCTGGACCTGGTCACACGTTGATGTAAATTAAATTGACGTGGCAACACTTGTGACAAATACAGCATCATGTTTTATTCTTGGGTATTTCAGTAATACATAATATTTCATTAACTCTCTAGGCAATTGAATGGCAGAGCTTTAGATGTCTCACTCAGGCAATTTATCTGCCTTGGTGGGCATCATGTTTAGAGGGAAAAGTGTGCTATTACATTTCCGAGTGCTTGTGCACTGAAAACATACTGCATTAGCCTTAAATGGTAGGGGAAAATTAAGAAAACCTCTTAGTAGAATTCTAAAATACAGAGGACTAAACAAAATTCTGTATTATGGGGAAATTGTTTCCAGTACAGGGATTCTGAATACCGTTCATTGAAATGTTTGTTCTTGCTATTCAAGTCAGATTGTTTAGAAGTTCCACTTTGCCTGTTTGTGTAAAAGCATATGCATAAAGCTTAATTATCATCTGTTCTCCTTGGTGACGGCCACTCTCCAGTTGCTTGGTTACAATTTGTTCTTTCCCTTTGCATATTGAAACATTGCTTTTGATTTACAGTCCCTCCTAAAAGTAACTAGTTTGGGTAATATGGCCATTCTTATGCTGTTGTTGCTGGCAGTCCTCACCTCATGTGGCTCCACACTGGGATTAAATGTGGAACATATATAGGACATCTCAATGTTAAGTATTGTACTTCTGATCAACTGTTGCTTTTTGCTCAGGGATTGAAAGGGGAAAGAACTCCTGATACCAGTATAACTGGATTGTTCTGGTGTTGAGAACATGATAGCAAGTGCAAAAATAACCATGTTTTTTGCCTGCACCAAGTTTCTTCTGATGAAGAGTACTTCGTATTTTTAGGGAATTTGCAAAAATCTTGCTTGCAATCTAAACATTCTTTCTGTTTTCTTTTACTTCTCTTCCCTCCATTTCAGGAAGGTGAAAAGATAATTCAGGATTTTCTTTGTCAAGTGAAAGCACTGCCCCTGACAGATATGTCAGAAGAAGACATCAAAATCAAGCTGAAACAGCTGAGAAATGATGTGCTGGCAAAGAACAACAGTTTTGTGAATGAAATAATTTCTCGAACGAAAGTTACATCACGATAGGTGTGAGAACAGCATTCAGCTCTTGAAGAATATTTTGCATTGAAAGAACTATAATTTTCTTGTCTTGTAGCTTTTATACCTTATGATACCTGTACTGATTTATGTAGGCATTTTTTTTCTTGGATTGTAATTATTTTGTAAAAAATTCTGAGCACATTATGTGCCAGGTTCCTGCTTTAGTTGTGACCACTGTGCTCTTCTAGAAGTTTTCAATAAAGTGCTTTTTCATATGGAGAGAATTATTGGCGGCACAAACAGAATGTGTAATATTTTACCGTAAGTGTGGTAGCAAGTGTAACAGTTGAGGTGGCACAGAGCTACCACAGCCTTAAAAAACAACAGTGCTTACACAGGATTTTTGTCCTATACCATGATTCTTTTTTGTAGGATGCAATTATATTAATTAATTCACTGAAGATTTAGTAAGGCTATGGTAGTGCTCCATTAGAAGAAAACCCATCTGGTCTAAGTGTGCCCAGGTGGCCAAGAAGGCCAATGGCATCCTGGCTTGTGTCAGAAATAGTTTGGCCAGCAGAACCAGGGCAGTGATTGTCCCCCTGTACTCGGCACTGGTGAGGCCACACCTCGAATCCTGTGTCCAGTTCTGGGCCCCTAACTACAAGAAGGACATTGAGGTGCTATAGGAAGGACATTGAGGTGCTGGAGCGTGTCCAGAGAAGGGCAACAGAGCTGGTGAAGTGTCTGGAGCACAAGTCTTGTGAGGAACAAGCTGAGGGAGCTGGAGAAAAGGAGGCTCATGGGGTGACCTTATTGCTCTCTACAAGTACCCTAAAGAAGGGTGTAGTCAGGTGGGGGCTGGTCTCTTCTCTCAGGTAACAAGCAACAGGACAAAAAGAAACAGCCTCGAGGTACTTAAAAGATGTGTAGACTGACTTAGGGATATGGTTTAGTGCTGGGCTTGGCAGTGCTAAGTTAATGGTTGGACTTGATGACCTTACAGTTCTTTTCCAACCAAATGTTTCTATGATTTTCCAGAAATTTTTTGCATGTGTCCCTGCACGGAGCTGAGGAGGGGTGGGATGGATAGGATTTTTTTTGTTTTCTCTGTGGATGGTAATGCTTGAGTCACACATACTGTGGGCCTGCTCTTCATGCCTGAGTGGTGATAAGTCTTGCATATTTTGGTGGGTTTGTAATGAAAGCAGAGGCTGGAGTGAAGTTACAGTTTAACTGGAACTTCTGAGTTGGTCGTGATTTGTGAGGTCTGTCTACAAGGTAAGAATGCATTGATTTTTATCTAATGTACTTGTCTCATTGAGACAGTTTGAAAGCATGCTGGTACAAGTTTATTTTCTCCTTGAAATTTAGCATTTTAAATTGTAGCTCAAGAACACTACCTATATTTAAAACTGTCAGTGTTGAAAGACTAATGGGAAAAGGTGTTTATCGCATGAGATGATAGGAATAAAATCATGCTGAAGATGCTGGGCACACTTGCTGTGTTCAGAGATTGCATCAGTGGGTGTGTGCTGAGGACAGCAGTGCTGATGTTAAAGCTGTGTTGGATTAATATGTTGCAGTGGTCTGCGTTTAAACATTCCAACAATAGTCACAAAAGAAGTGTGGTGTTCAACTTTTGGGTAATACTTGTTTGAAGTTAGACTAGAACTGGGACATACTAGATCTACTTAACAGAAGAACTAAAGGCTTGTTTAAGAGATTTGAGTGCTGCATAACACCTTTTTGGTCTTTAAATTAAAGTGCATTCTACTTAAAAAGACAAAAATAGACTTGCGCTTACAAACAGCACAGTTGATGCATGGTCTGGAAAAGTGTGTGAATGGAAAAATCTGTTACATAAAGTAATGAAAAATATAGCTGGGTTTGCAAATTTGATTGGTTCAGGCACAAGCTATCCAAAAATACAGCATTATACATAAAATAGACAATGCGAATGAATTTTAGAGGATCAAATACTGCAGTGACACACCACAATTTGTGTTGGATCAAACTGCTTTAACTGTTGCTAGAAATGAGCAGTTCTTGTGGGTGACTGGAATGGCTGGTGCTTACATGCTGAGATCCCTGTGGTCTGACCAGAGATGCCCCTTGCTCAGTGCCGTGCCCCTAACCGTGGGACAGGCATAAAACCATCAGTGGTTACCTCTTCTAAGAACTTCTGTTTTCCCCTTGACCCTGTGTGAGCCTTCAGTGTCTACAGCACTCTTAGCCAAGGAGTTGATTGGAAAAGACCTCTAAGATCATCAAGTCTAACTGTTGGCTCTCACTGAGCTCCCACTTGCAATAGGGACCATTTCTGTTCTTTGAACCTGATTCCCAGTTTTATTCAGTCCCTCTTGTTCATATTCTTTGTGTCCACTCTTTCCACTTTGGACATGGTGCATCAGTTCAGCAGGTGCAGGTATGCTGAGGAAAGGCTGCTTTTATTTTTGTGTTGCAATTGGAGGCTGATAGAGCTGATCCCGAGTAAGCAGATTTGCCCATCTGAGGGTGAAAGTACCTGTGTGTTACCTGGGAGTGAAGGGGTACCCTGACTGGAGCCAGCTCCATGCAGCACCTTCCCCTCTGTGCTTCAGAAAAGGAGTCGTGTATCTGCAGCAAAAAGGATTCAGTTTTTCTTGTGCCCTTCAACACTCACAAGGAAGAAGGGTAAAAGTTAATGGGATTTTAAAACTAATCTTTTGAACTATTTTCTTTTCTGCACTACACTTCCCCCTCCCTCTGAGTGTACTGCTGCTGCTGGATATAGGCAAGAGGAGATCAGGCAGGGTTAAGTCTCCATATGTCAGTGCTGCTTGCAAACTGGGTTACAGGTAGTGTGATTTCATGTGAGCAGGCGGAAGGCTATTTTTGCTAGTTCCAATTTAGCTTTTTGTTCAGAAAAATACCTATGAGACAGGAGCAATTCCAGAACTTGTCTGCTTATTACAGAGCTGTGCCAAGGATTCAGAGATTATCAAAGCTTCAAAACAAAGTAATGTGGCTGTTGAGGAGCAGTGAGGCCACGTACTCTCAGCCTTGAATAAAGATGCAAGTTTCTCTTTGCTCATTCACTTGAAAAAGCTTGGCCCTGAATGCTTGCTGCAGGCAAGTGGTCTTTTTAGACTGTGCCATTCCTGTTCATCTAGAAGGGTCTTTATAAAAAAACTGCATTAGATGGGGTAAAACAAAAGAGGGGACATGAACAAACACTGAAGGAATTATTTTCCTTTGCTTGTTTTACTGCCCTTTTAGTGATCAGGAGTTCAAAGTTCAGCCAGTTTTTGTGTGGGAACACCTGGTAGCCAGTCTGATGAGAAAGTGCTGGGTTTACCTCTTGGGTTGTGCAGGTGAGATGGCAGTCAGCAGGCTCCAGTTAGGATTGGGGGACTTGGGGAGCAAGCTCACAAATCCAGGGAAGGCAGCCTGCTGGCTCTGGACTCGGCTGTGCATGTTCTAACTTGCAGCTCTGTGTGTTCATCTCAAGTAATAATGCAGTCACTAAGTGGCTCTTTGTCTCTTTCCTCCGCTGGAGCTGAGGTGGTTTTGGAATCTGAAATGGCAGGAACATGACTGATATGAGTCCTTGCCTGTTGGCAGCTGCACTGGCACTGCCTTAAGGAGACTTTAATCCTCAGAGAAAACTTTGGATACCTGCTGGTGAGAAGTGTGCCAGTTAGTGGCCTGGCTTTGTTAAGCATAATGACTTTGCACTAGCTCTTAGTAGATGTAGCTGGTCTGGGTTGATAACCACCCCTAGTAAGTGACTGGGAGTGCTTGTGGTCCAACTTTTCTGGATTTAGGGAAGCCTGTGCAAGAGCTCACTGCTGTGTGGGAGGAGATGCTGCCTTTGCAGCTCAGCTGAGGTCTGAGATTGTGTGAGAAGTTTTGTCTTGTTTGGTGCAAGATTGGGGGACAGTTTAAACTGGTTTTCATGGCATTTAATGAGTTTTCAAACACAACCAGTACACAGGCTGAGCAATTTCTATGGCTACAAAAGTATGGCAATTGGCGTTAATATTCTTCAGCTTTCTTTTTGAAAAATCAAGGAAGAGCAGTTGTTGCTTTGCGTCTGAAGTAGTGTGAGGTTGTGCACTGAATGTTTTGCATCTTGCTCATCTGGGAACAAGGAAAACAAGTGGCCTCTGGAGCCTGAAGCCTTAAAAGACAGTGGGAGAGGGTGCTGTCATTTCTGTGAGATGGCTGCAGGTGAAACTTGCCTCTTGATGCTGCCTGTTTGCTGAAAAAGCCTTTTTTGCAGTTGTGTCTCAGATATTCCTGTTCCTCTCCCAGTCTTGCAGCTGCCTTTCCCAGCCTGTTGCTTTTGCTCTCCCTACTCCTGCCAGGCTCCTGCACTGTTCCTATACACAGAGGAGCACCTTGCAGTGCTACTTTTATGTGTGTATATCTCTCTCAGCTGTCAGAAATGCTTTTTACACTTTGCATGGGGTGTGACGGGTAGATATAACCATGCATGTCCTGCTTTGCCAGTCAAATTGAGAGGGAGCAACCTCTGCTGTTGAAGAGGGAAGTGACAATTTCTAATCATTCTCGGTGGCAGCTGGGACTTACCCTCCTGACATGGTGTCCAGCAGCAGTGCCTGTAGCTAAGGGAAACAGTACTGTAAAGCAGATGGCAGGTTGTGTTTGCTCCAGCAGCTGCAGGGAGTAGCACTTTCCTAGAGGTGGGAAAATGTATTTGCCTTTTCACCACTGTGGAAAAAGGTGCCTTGGCACCTGGTTTGAGGTGCTGGATGCTTGTGGCAGTTTCCGTAAGGGCGTAATCGTTCTGTCTTCGTAGGGACAGTTGGAAAGCTGAAAACAACTGTGCTAAATAACAGGAGCCCAGGGGAAAGCTGAGAGTAACCAGCATGTGCTTATGAGAACATTCTCCCTGCTGATCCCCTTGGTCCTGCTGCACCAAAGTCATTGCTTGTCAGGGCAGTGCACTGGCAAGGGGGGTGGCTTCAATATGCTCTTTTTCCAAAATTCGGCAACTGTTTCTACGTGGGTTGCTGTGGGCTCTGGCAGCAGGCCTGACTGCCCTGGCAAACAGCAGAGTTCAGGGAAGGCTGTGGCAGTTCACACTGGCAACCTGGTCCCATCTCCTACTCGCTGCTGGACCATGCCGTGGAGGGAAGCAGGAATCTGGTCAGCACTCCTAAAGTGTCTGTGCTCGCCCGAAGTTGCTGGTTTATGCCCTGAGGAACATGAAAATTTTTCATGTTGAGATTTTGAAATGTAATCTTGTTTTCTACTTTTCTACTCGTCTTGCTTTCTTTGTGCGTAGAAATGGCACCAAACTTCAGGGAGGTGTCCACTGCCATGAACTTTAGACCAGAGGTGGTTGGTCTTTTTAGCATGCCCGCTGGTTCCCCTTGCGTGGCCATTCCCACACCACTGTGATGCCTCTGACTTGAGGCAGTCCAAGCTTTTAAAACTCTCTGCATCCGCCTGACCCCATCCAGAGCTGCCTGGGGACCTGCTCTCCCTACACAGGTGCATCCAGGCTGGTGCTGTAGGGAGCCAGACTGAGCCCAGCAAACCATGCCATGTGCTGTACCTACTCTCCAGGGTCTACAAAGGATCAAAAATGTAGCTGTCAGAATATGGTCCCAAGCCTTGCAAGGAGTGACAACATGGGTTACCATGGTGCAAGCCTTGTGGGTTTTAGGTGATTGTGGGAAATGCCATCCAGAAGCAATTCTCTTCTGCCTGGATGTTTTCAGTAATTTTTCCTAATGTTTCTGCTGTAGGTTGTTGCTGACCTGTATGTCCCTTCCTTGTTTTTCAGGGTCTCAATGTAATGGCAAATAGTTTTCCTTACTCTTTGATGTGCTAATGAAGAAGGTAAAAATAAACAATAAGCTTCATATCAATGTTCAACACCAAAATTATGAGCAACGTGATTCTGACGCTCATTTTAGTGCTGATGCTCTGGCTATAGTCTTTTGTTCACCATGACCTGGAAAGGCAGCGTAGGAGTTTTGGTTTCTATACCTACCAATTGCTCCTCTTTTCACCTTGGGTGGTAATAGATTTTTCAAGCTTATGCTCTCTTTCCGCTTGCAGCAGGTCATCTTTCATATCTTCATTCTGCTGTGACATTTATCATTCAATTCAGGGATGCTGGGATGCAGCGCAGCAATTCACTTGCACGTTAATAGTAATCAATGACATTAAAAGGTGAAAAAAAAAAGCCTGCTTACTTAGTGCCTGTGCTGTATAAAAGGATGTGTATTCAAGTGCCAAAGGCTAGTGATGTAGGTGTAGGAAAACAAGGAGGTGCATGTGAGTTGTGTGAGATGCTCCCTCTCCGTGTGGATGTACATCCGCACTGAAACTCAAGTAGCCCCCAGGGTTTAAAACCAAAACTGAACCTGACCCTTTTGAAGGTGCCATTTTCACACAAGTCCCAACCTTCATTTGGCAGCTTTGCTGCAAAGGATGCCAGTCTCCCAGGATGCCAGATGTTGGCACACCATCAGAAAAGGTGAGAGAGCTTGGGAGGGGGTGTCAGTAGGTATTTTGATACCCCAGCCAGGAGTCAAAGCACCTACTTCCACCTCCCTCCGTGCAGTGAGCACCAGAAATGCCAGTGCAGTTACTTCATTTTCTGTTGTCTGTGGCAGTATCCTGAGCACTGCAAAACCAAACCATTGGAACAGATGGCATAGCATAGCCTGGCTGTGAGGCAGCTTTGCACTTCTCCATGCTGGCATGAAAGACTGAGATGGCAAGAGTGACTGCAACAGCTGGGAGCTGCTACCTGGGGTAGCTCCAGTAGTGCTGAGTCCATAGCATTGCCTCCTTTGGCCCAATTTGGGGGCACCCTGGTTGCTGGACCTGGTAGGAGGCCTGGTCCCCAGCACAGGTTGTCCCTTCTCTGAAAGTGTTCTGGAAGATGCTATTTCAGCAGTCCTTTGGCCACTGCCATTTTGTTCTGGTTATTCCCTTCAATTTAAATAAAGTCATCTGAGACCAAAAATGCCTGTTTGAGGTTTCCCCTGAAAACGAGTAGCACTTGCTAAGCAGGCAGTGGACCACCAGCACTGTGAAACACTCACATGGCTGGGGAGCTTGCTTAAAATATTTGGTCTTCTGAGGGGGAAGTGTGCCCTCCCCAAACATTGCTTTTGCTGAAGGCACTGGGTGGCCTGTGCTCTGCAGCTCCCGTGGGACTCCAGCTGGGACCTGCCCACCCTGATGCAGCAGAGCCCACTCACAGTTCAGTAACACAGGAGATGGAACAGAGCTAAACTGGCTCTAGCAAACCTGAGTCTTATTCCTAGTCATCTGACATACAGTGTCACCTATAGTAGTGTTTTAATGGTTTTTTTGTTTGTTTTTTTGACTCCAGGAAGGAAATCAATATCCAAAAGGTTCCATCTTGAAGAAGCCCCTCTTTCTGTGCTGCTGGGGCTGAATTTCAAGCATGATATGTTATGATATGACACTGGTTATGAGAAAACCGCAGTGCTGTTTATCTTTCTGCTGTAGAGAGACTCAGAATTAATTCTCTGTAATCTCTCTTGTAAGAGATGTGCTCATTCAGTGTGAATTAGAGGAGCTGCATGAAGTAAATGCCTTTTTTTGCCCTGAGATTACACTGGCTGCTGATTTGGCCCATGAATCCACGCTAATGCTGTTGTGCTCTTAGTAGTTCTCAATGGTTTAATCTCTCTCTCGAGTGTAGTTTGTAGATAAAAGTGTAATTTTCTTACTGGAAAACTTCAGAAGCTGATGAGTATCTTACCCATTAGTATAGCAAAGTTCAGTTTTACTGTTTGTTTGGTTTTTTTTTTAAGAATGAGAACTGTTCTCCATCAGTGACTACATGCTCATTCATCCTGTGCACATGAGAGGAAATAAAACCATCCAAAGACTTCACTGCACCTCCCACGCATCCTGAGGCATGCACTTCTTAGGATCTTTCTTTTCCTATTTCCCTTATCAAAGGACATCAGGTAAGGCATCAAGGCTGCTTTAAGATATTTTATGCAAACAAGACGTTTTTTGGAGAGTATGATAAGCAGTGCAGTAATCTGACATTTGCAGATAATGCCTGAAAACTTGGTTTTTGCCTCTTTCAAGGGGACAAGGTGGCACATGAAGGGTGCCTGATACGAACTCCAAGAGCTGCTGAGCCTGCTCTGGGCCAGTCCCATTATGAGGTCTTTATCCAAATGGGGAAATTTAGTCTGGAAAATGGATTACAACACATCTGGTCTGTAGGGAACAGGCAACCATTAATGCATGTCACAGGGTGCTCAAAGAAACCTCCATACCCATCAGTCAGGGTGGTTTTGGGAAACCTTCCCATGGTCACAGGAGTCAAGTGCCTTGTCTGCCTTTGTGATAGTGTTGGATACCTTTGGTTGCTGAAGCAAGGGATGCTCTTCTCTGCCTCTCCTGCACTGCAGTGTATCCTGAAACACAGTGTGCTGCTTTGCAGTGCATCATGCACATGTGCAAATGGACAATGTAAATTCCTCTGGTTTTAGTACTCTGGAATTGGGTAGGGAAACAGGGATGAAGGAGGAGCCTATCTCAGAGGAGCATGTATGTAAACTACAGTGGTACAAATGGAGAACAATACTGTTTTCACTTCAGATCCCACAGGCTGCTTGATTGTGCTGTTACGTGAGTTAGTGACAAAACTTGCATCGATTTGAATAGAGCAGGACGAGGTCACTTGAGTCTGGGTGATGTTTTAATTCTCACTTCATTGGGTAGTGAAAACAAAAGCCCTGAGCCCTTTGAAGCTGAGCAGGGTCCTAAACTTGAGGGCTGTGGTGTGGGGCTGCAGCACCCCTGCCCAAGCTCTGGCTGTGGAGGACCCGTGTGTGGTCAGCACAGGGACCACCACTGAAATTAGACATCAGTCTTTAATTGGTCACCAGGAGACCAGCTGTATACCAGACCCATTTGTATTCACTGCGCTCTCATCTCTCCCAGACTTTGTGACTATCACCTGTCTTTCCATCTCATTGTTACCTGTCTCTCTTTCTCTTCCCTTCCCCTCTGTAACGACAGCACAGATATTGGTTGGGAACAGAGGCTGATGATGAGGGAAGCACGTGCTAAGGAGGGAGTCAATCCTTTGTGGGAGAGGGACAGACTGGGATTTTTGATGCCCTTCACATGCTGCTCTAGAAAAGCCACACAAACAAACAAACAAGCTGTTTGCACTCAGAAATAGTCCAATTTCTCCTTCTACAAAAATGTATACACTAGCAAAGTCTTCCAGTTCCAGCTATGGGGGAAAGTGGCTGCAAAGATCGATGCTCTTGAACATGTGCGGGCAGAACACCTTTAGGACTCAAATGGCAGAAAGTTTGATACAATCAGGTTGTGTTGTGCCTGCTGAAAATTCAGCTTTCTAGAAATGCAATCAAGGAAAATTTAAATTTAGGATAATGTTTGAAATAAGCAACCTGAAGGCTGTGTTGATACACAGAGGTTAGCCCGTTCCTCAGATGCCTTTGCATTCCCCCAGTGGGTGGGTTAGAGAGGAAAGCTGGCAGGGAACCTTTGGTATTTTAGGAAACTTGCATGGCCTGTTAAAATCACTTATAATCACCTGTTAAGATGTAGCGGAAATGTAAACATGGCAGTATGTTTGTGCTTATGTAAGTTCATATAAATGCCTCCTCAGATTTAGTCCATGTTGACACTCTTGACCAAAAGTTAGGAAACACTTGGAAAAGTTAATATATATTTAAAATATATAAAAATTAATATAGAGATAAGAATGTATTAATGTTTCTAGGGACAGCTTTCTGAAATGAATAATTTTTCCTCCCATTGTTCTGCACCCTTTGTTAGGTGATGTTAAAAATATCCAAGAGAGCAGACAAGTTGTGATGAGGAGGATGTGAGGCCCTATGGCAGAGCATGAGCTCAGCTGTGCTAAAGCTCTGGCTGGGCTCTGCTTGTGGCAGTTTCAGAGAGACCAGCTACAAACCAGCCTAACAGAAATAAAAGTTCTCAGCTTCAATGTACCCCAAAAGTCAGCAGATCCTATTTTAAAATGGACTGAGCAGCCAAAAATGGTTTCTGGAAAAACTGTTCATAAAGATGTTGTGTTTTATCCAGTTCACAGTGGAAAAGTACATGAATGTGGACAGGCATCATTGCTGATGTCCTGAAAGGAAATGGGCTCTTTGCTTCCCTCCCGAAACAGAACCAGTCACTGCTGTGGGTGGCAGCACCTTAAATAAAATCATTTGGGTGTCACCCTCGCCTCCTCACTCAGCCCCTCTCTGGGGAGAGCAGCAGATATTCTAACCTGTATTTTTGGTGGTTTGCAACTCTGTGCACTGTCCAGATGGAAATTCCCATCAGTAATATATTGGGATTTGAATGACGAAATCAGCGCAGCAGTGGGGGAAGAAAATCCACATGGGGACCTGTCACTTCCCTCTCCCTGGAGTGGCTCCACAGACTGTGGTATTCAACTGCAGCAGGGAAAACCTTTGTGGTTTGAATTGAACACCACACTACTCAAAAGGCAAATGTGTGTACTCAGTGTCTTTCCTCATGGTCTCAACATCTGCCTTGCAGGTGCTTTAATAGTCCCCACAACCAGTTTCCTGCCTGCATGACAAATGCAGTCAGCTTATCAGTCAGATAGCTCCCAGATTCCCAGAGCTGCCTCGTGGTCATATTAAACACTAAAGGGGTACTAGAGAGGCACTGGAGGGTATAGGGCTGATGTTAATACCCAGCTGCAGTTTCTAGACTTTTAAAAGATTTTAGAGCAAAGATGACTGACATGGCTGAATGATGCAGTGAACATGAACATATCCTCTCCTGACTATATGGAGTGTCACTGATGCTGACTTGAGCGTATCAAAATCAGCTCTGGAGCTGAGAAACCTTTTCCTTGGCCCTGGACATTTGTAGATACCATCAGTGTCTTGGAATCATTTGCTTTTTGGGGGATGCTTCTCTTCTGGCAAGTTGTGCAGACCCTCTACGTCATGGCACCAGATTTTCATCAGAAGTGAGAGATGTGGAGATTGTTCCCACTGCTGAGCCAAAGGGCTGATGGGCAAAGAGGAAATGTACAAGAAGAATAGGATGAGAGGAAATGGCATCAAGTTACACCAGGGGAGGTTTAGATTGGATATTAGGAAATATTTTTCTATTAAAAGGGTTGTCAAGAATTGGAACAATACTGGAACCACTTCCCAACCAGGGAAGTGTTTGAGTCACCATCCCTGGAGGTATTTAAAAGTGATGTAGGTGTGGCACTCAGTGACATGCTTGAGTGGTGGGCTTGGCAGTGCTGAGTTAGGGATTGGACTTGGTGATCTCAAAGGTCTTTTCCAACCTAAATGATTCCGTGATTCTATAATTCTATGAAAGAGCTTCTGCAAGCAGCAGTGTCACCCTGAACACCAGGCTCCTGCCAAGCCACCATCCCTCCTGTCCTCCTGTTGGGCAAAGACAATTTCTTTAAAACCCTTTAATAAAATTACATTCCTTAAAAAAACAACTTTTGAGTCTCCTCTGCTGGAGTTGTTTTGTATTTATTTGCTTGAAGGGCATCCAGGAGCGCTTCTTTGGGCACCACTGCCAAACCATCTTCTGCTTGCAAATGGGATGGATGCTGGCAGTACTCTGGATGCTGCACCAGGGCTGAAAATGGAGCTGAGCATTGCTGCAGCTGGTCTGTAAAACCCTGGAGCTTCTCAGCCCCAAGAGCCATGCCTGGGGCCTGTGGCACTGCAGGTGATGCAGGGGCTCAGAAGCCACCTTGCCAGGGAGACCTGGGCATGGTGGTGGCACCTGTTCTCCTGCTCAGAGTCCTGAGGTGGCCTGCAGGTCTAACCAAAGGGAGAGAAAGGAAGGTGAGAGATGGCTAAAACATCCCAGCTGATGTGCTGACACCGCCCATGGTGTTCCCATCCCTCTCTGTGGATCTGTGCAGAAACAGCCCTGGGAGAAGGGTCTGCTGGACAGCCCTCAAATGCAGCCCAAATTCCCCCAGAGGCACCTGGGTCTCCCCACACTTGGCTTAAGCAAGTCTAAATATGAGGACCTGCACTGGTGTGGGTATGATGCCAGGGATGCCACGCATTGCAATGCACAGGGAGTTATCCCCCACCTGCATTAGCTGCTGCCTCTGCCTGTGTTAGGTCCTATTTTCTGCTGTATACAGGGTGTGTATGAGCCCTCTCTGATGGCTTATGCTGCCTGCAGCCATCATCAGCATCTCTGCAGAAAAGCAAGCAAAAGCACTTGTGATATGAGGCAGGATTTTGCACTGGCTATTTTTCCACTTGCGTTGGAAAATAAACTGATGGGCTCTAGCAAGAAAGTGCTTATGATATTTCTGTGGACTTCCAGCAGAGTCTGTGGCTCCATATTTCTCGTTGTCTCTGCTCTTTTGTCAAAAAAGAGTGAACAGTCCCTCACAGTTGTTTTCACTTGCACTTTTGAGGTAATATTTTTACAGCAATGCAAATCAAAATGCATTCAGGTTGGGAAGTGATACCATAAAAAAAACTTCTAAAAAGTTAGCTCATTGACTTTTCAACACTTAGGTACAAAGCAAAAATAAAGTAATTTTTAGAGTAGCTTTTAAAATTGCTGAGAGATGCAGCTGTCTTTTCACTGGCAGTTCCAGAACCTAGAGCTATGCCTTTTTTAGACTATTTTCATATGGGTATTTTGTTACAATACCACTGAGATGAGCTGCTTTCTGACTCCTGCTTCCTAATTCTGATTCCTGCATGATGGGAGGATTTCTCCCCATTAGCTTTTTACATGGCAATATCTGCTTTCAGCTCTTTCATTTGCCTTTAATAATAATACTCTTAGTGCTGTGGTCTGATGTCTGATTTTACCACCTTTGAGTGCACAACAGAGCTGGTTTGGTGAAAAATTCGGAAATTGATGAATAGTCTCATTTTCTGTTGAAGCCAAGGTGCTCAAGATTTGTAGGGTTGGGACCCTGATAATCTTCAGGAGAAACCACATAGAAAAATGTGCTGCCTACAACACTGGTTTGGGGCTCAAGGGTCTGCTGTTAATTCCTGTACAGGTCTCCCGTGCTGTGCTTGACTCTCCAGTGTCTGAGGCTCTGTGTATAGAATCACAGAATTGTTTAGGCTGGGAAAGACTTGAGACCATCAAATAATGCATATGAGATGAGGATGCCTCATTCAGAGGCTTGTGGATAAACTTACAGCTGATCATGAGGTGCTTGGAAATCACCAGCAGCAGAAGTACCAGCAACAGAAGGGAGCAAAGATGGAGCATCTGATTCATCCCCAGGCTTCTTGTTATTGCGGGTTTAGAAAAAAGGTAATTGCACTTCAGATGGAAACAGTGTCTAAAAAATTATTCTTGATGGTTCATTTTTTTTCGGTAAAGGGCTATGGATACAGCTTCTAACTGCCTATAACAATTTTTAATATAAGGTAATTTCAGTTTAAATGAACTTGCAGATCTCAAGGATATGCTAACATTTACCATCATCTATTAGATCTACATAGCAATATATCACCTCTTCAGTAATAACACAGATGATGCTCGTGAGAGGTTGCATAATTGTACCTACATTTTGGAAGATTAAAGATAAAAATAAATCTTGGTACAAATCAAGATTTTACTTGTAGTCTTGAAGAGCCAAGAGTAAAGATTCAACATGATTATATGGGTATGAACAATCTCATCCAGTATTGACTTGTTCCTTTTCAATTGCTGATGGTTTTTACCTGATTTGCAGAGATTTTAGGAATGAGTGATTCTCTCTCTGTATAATTCAGATGAATTGGTTTGATTTTGCATTGCAAATGCAGTTGATGTAACGAGACAGGGAGTTGTTGCAGCTCCTGGCACTGACATTTCTCTGGCCAGGAATGCAGGAGAAGAATTCAGACCCTGTCTGACCAGGCAGGAGTGAGCTGGGGAGAGCCCAAGGCATGCGGATAGAGCAAAGGGACCCTTCATGTTATCCCAGAGGAGTCCTCCTGGGTTTGGTCCCTCCACTGATTTCATCACCTATATTGCTATGTCATGAAGCTGCAGTAGTGTCCTAGGCTAAACAGTTGTCCTTTCGTGGATGTCACAAGTTAGTAGAAATTCCTCCCTGGGAAGACACTATCAAATTCCCACATATTTCCTAGTGAAAGACCAGAAACTTGGAGTCACTTGTCCCATACAGTTTCTCCAGGAAGGGGTGGGGATGGCCACTGGTCTGCAGCTCAGCAAGAGTGGAGGGTTTATCTCTGTTAGGAGACAGAAGAGCTGAAGAACAGCACAGAACTGGTCTATCAGTATCCAATTGCCTCTAGTGCACATGCCTGCCTTCAGTGTAATTCATGGTAGGAGAGAAACCATACTGAAAGCAAAGAGGTGCAACTAGGTGGCCAGTCTTAGCAGAGCAAGCCCAAGCACATCAGTTATGGATGCACTAGATCCATTCATTTCTCTAGGTTACCAGGAACATAAGAAGGGAGAGTATTTTGCAGTATTTTGCCACCTGATTGACATTTAGGTGATGATGGATATATGGGCATAAAACTTTGCCCAACACACATCCATGTGCAGCTGTTGGGGTGAGGGAGAGGGGGCTTCCTCTCCTAGTTCTGCAAATACACTTAAAGTGTCCCTTGTCCTTTGCCACTGCTCCAGGGCTGAATCACTCAGGAAGCCATCTCTCTTGGTGTTGACATGATGTGTGTGTTAGAGGTAAAAAGAAGTTCTCATGCAGAAGACTGAACAGGAAAAAAGACTTCCCTGCAAGCACATCTGTCCCAAGGTATGTTGCTTCAGGTTCTGCTGGCTAAGGTTACAATAAAATAAAATTACATTGTGAAGGAAAGCAGTTCGTAACTCTGAGGAGATGAGTATTGAGACCAACTCTTCTCGAATTTGGTGACTCCGAACATCTTTTTTATGAGGGTCTCTCTCACATGCTCACTGTCCATTTGGGGACACAGCAGCTGACCTCTCTCCCAGAGAGGGACCTTAAGTCTGTGCAAGATCTCTTGGGTTGCAGGAGGACCAGCAGGCTCCAAGCCAATGCAGTGGTATTGCTGTGACACTCAGATGCCAGTAAATTCTAAAATAAAGGGTTTGATCACAGCATTAAAAACTTCCCACATGAACCATTCTGAATGACTAGAGGGTGACAATCTAAATATAAATCTATTTTTTTTTTTAAACACTGATTTGAGGCACATATATACAGCTTTGGTTGACTTTCAAGAGGAGTCTGTGGGAACATCTGACAGCAAAATTAAGTTATATGTTTCTTGTGGGAGTTTGTTTCCTACAAAAACTGCAAACGCCTTGTTTCCCTGGCACTTAGATTTTTAAATCTGTAATCTTAACAGGATATGAACTGTTTTCAATTACCCCCAGTGATGGTATTTCATCCTCCAAAGGAATCGCTTGGGGAATGGAGGGGAACAGGGACATTTAGTGCCAACACGAGGGTGTGATTTATTTTTAGAGCCTGTGTGATGATCAGCTCAGCCAGGGAAGTTTTGTCACTGATTTCAGCAGGTCACAAGTTCACACATAGCTTTTGAATTAGTTTGGGAGAATAAAGCAGTGGGAAGGAAACGGAAGACCTGGAAGCAGACAGAGGAATAAATGGGGTAAGAGACCAATTAAACTGGATAAAAGCAAAGAGACAAACAGAGGGCATGGTGAGGGCTTTAATGACTTCTATAGCACATTTCAAGGGTATTTCAGGTTAAACCTTTTTTGGATCACTCATTTAAATAGCATCATTTCCACCAAAATAACTGGTTACATGACCAGGGTGAGGTGGATTTTAACCTTTATGTAATCTTCCTATATAAATGTAATAGTTGCACAAAATGTACTTTTAGGATACAGTAGAGAGAATCACAGAATCATAGAATCAGTTAGGTTGGAAAAGACCTCTGAGATCATTGAGTCCAACTTTTGACCAATCACCACCTTGTCAACTAGACCATGGCAATAAGTGCCACATCTAGTAATTTCTTGAACACCCCCAGAAATGGTGACTGCACAACCTCCCTGGGCAGTCCATTCCAATGTTTAACAACCCTTTCTGTGAAGAAATTCCTCCTGATGTCCAACCTGAACTTCCCCTGGCACAACTTGAGGTTATGTCCTCTCGGCCTGTCGCTGGTTGCCTGGGAGAAGAGACCAACCCACACCTGGCTACAGCCTCCTTTCAGGGAGTTGTAGAGAGTGATAAGGTCATGCCTGAGTCATCTTTACTCCAGGCTAATCAACCCCAGCTCCTCAGCATCCTCTCATAGGACTTACCCTCTAGAACCTTCACCAGCTTTGTTGCCACCAGCTTCTGGACTTGCTCCATCACTTCGAAGGTGTCGGTGTGTTTCTTCGTGTGTGATCAGATGCCCATTGGAGATGGAAGGACAATGAAACTCAGTCCCAGGAAAACCCAGCAACAGTCACCTTAACTCACTGAAGTTTGCAGCTCAGTGGCTGGAACCACTGAAAAACCTCATACATGATTAAACCCTAAATCCCACCTCACAGAGTCTAATGAATCATCTGTAACTGCCTCACCATGTACACACCAGCCCTCGTGCAGGGCGCTGCTCAGCACACTCGCTTCTCTCCAAATTAAGACCACACCTTTTGTCACATCTCAGTGAGCTGGGAGCAGGATGGAGGTGTCAGAAATGCACATGTGCCCATTGTGGGGTGTGCTGGAAAAGGGGGAAGCCAGCGTGGCGCAGTGGTGACATGCCGGCAGACAGCCGGAACAATCAGCCGATACCAGTGATAAAATCCCAGGGACACATTTGGCAAATTGAGGCAGCCCCATTATCTCAGTAAACACCTAGAAGTGTAGCATAATGTAAACATAAACATAAACATAAACATAAACATAAATATAAATATAAATATAAATATAAATATAAATATAAATATAAATATAAATATAAATGCAGCCATTATGAGAGGGCTGAATTCTCCTTGCAATAAACAGGAGTAAGGGCTGTTTTTGCACTGCTGCCTCTGGAGAGGTTTTGGGGTGCCTGTAGGCAGACACATGCTCTGGCTGGGTACTGGCAGCCCCATATCTGCTCCTAGAGGGGGTCACTGAGGGTCTGAGTGAGCCAGCCCAGACCTGAGGGCAGCAGATAGAACCAGCAGCAGACACAATGGAAGTTGCCTCCCAGAGAGCTGGTTGCCTTCTCCCACCTCCTGATACACACTACGGCTGGATGCTTTCTCAGTGGCCTTTTGCTTACACCAGCATGAAGCCCTTGAGAGACCGTGACAGCAATTGTTGGAGCTGCTGGTGCTGCTCATCCAGGTGAGTTTCCTCTTCCCCTCAATTGCTTTGCTGCCTTCTTGGAGAGCAGACCTCAGTGCCTCTTGTTTTCCCATCAGGAAATGAGCTGAGGTAGTCGAGATTCCTGGTGGTTCCCCAAGAGGGGATATGTTTGTAAACCAATAAGGTACCAGAACAGTAACATCAAAATGGAGTGGTGTAGAAAGTGTAATTGTTATTAAAAAAAAAAAAGTATTTGCAGAAAATATGAGTATTTACCAGATTAGTAGGATTTTCCTCCCATACACTATGCTAGAGAACTTTATGGTTGGAATTCTGAAGAAATTGAAATATTCCAAGATCCTAATTTCTTTAAACATGGGAGGCCCAGAATAAATCTCAGGGGAATTGGACTCCCTGCACACCATTTTTGAGGACACCTAACATCAGTGGAATCAGTGCTAGACAGCCAACATCTTCCCTTTCCCCTTTGCTGCTGGGCCCAGCATAACTTTTGGTGGCTGCCACTCTTCAGCCCCTATCCTTTCTGCTAAGAAGATAAATTGTGTGTGTTTTGGCAAGAAAGGCTGTCAAACCAGCCCTTGCAGGTTGTGTGACTGGCTGGGGTGTCCTGGCAGCAGCAGGTGCCCTCCAGAGCATGTGCCCAGCACCAGCTCTCTCCAGGGCTTGCTTTTATTAGCTCAGGAGTTGGGGGACAGCAATATGGGCTTCAGCTGGGTTTATAAACCAGAAGGGTTTGCACTTTGGGTCCATGTTATCTAGCAGGATTAGCAAGCCTCAGTGTTTGGTGCAATGACATTTCTCTGTTTGCTGTGTGATTGATCTTCTAAGGGCCTTTCTGGTCAATACCAAAATTTCCAGGATTTATCTTAATACCTTGGACAGATGGATCCTATTGATTTGAATGGAAGCTGTGGAGAGGGGATATATCATGAGTTCCTTATAACTGTTTACAGAGCAAACAGTTTCCATCTGCTCTCCCTTTTATTGTAAAGCAAAGGATCACTCAGCTGCAAAATTTAACAGATGACCATCCTGTACATTAGAAGAGCATCACACCAGTTATTATCCCGCCTGGTTCTGTTTGACCATGAACAGTTCAGTCAGCATCTGGGGAGTTCTGGGGTCTCCCCTTATGGCTTTGAGGTCTCCAGGCCATACATTTACACGGGAATCTCTCAGCTAGGAGGGGCTTCTGCCTTGCCTCCCACTCTCCATGCTCAGAAAAAAACCAGTACTCACATACACATCCCAGACAACATTTTTTTCTCCTGTTTATTTCAAAAGTCTTTGTGATAACTTAATTGCAACATTCCAAATGTCACCTGGAATTTGACATCCTCCCAGGTGTACAGAATTCATACTCGATCATGTTTCACAGCATTAAAAACACACAGTAATGTTCCCCAAACACCATCAGTGGGTTCTTCCACAGTGTCATCAACTACCAGCTCTAAGAATCCTTCCCAGCACCTCTGCACTGCATTGCAGCGTGGCTGCACATCAGCCGTCTCTGCCTCCTAGGTCCATAACCATGCTTCTGAGAATGAAGGGATGCCAAGCCCAAAATACCCATTTTTGTTTGGAAACTGTATATAATGTACCAGTAGAAATGTGATCTGTATCTAATTGGCTTTGTATATGGCTTTTAGTCCTCTTCATTCAAAGATCTTATAGTGGAAAAATCCTGAGCTGACATAAAAAATGGATCTGATTCATCAAGAGCACTCACAATTATGGTATGTGTTGGAGGCAAAGTTCCTGTCAACCCAGAATTAAAGCATCTTAAAAACTGCCACTTGTTTAAACAGATTTCAATCTTGAAATTTATTCCAGTTTAATGTTCTGCCAGGAAGCATCATCTGAAAGAGAGTAAAAATCTATGTTTTCTAATCAACAATTTACAGGAACTTATGCTTCTTCAATTTACCGTTTGACTTGATAAACACAACTGAAATTGTGCTGGAAAAATACATGCATCTCCTTTTGACTTCCAGCAGGTGTTTAAAAGTCATTACATCTGTTTAATCGGGCTATTTATTACCTGCAATTCAACTAAGTTACTCCAGATTCAGGCAACAGCAGCACTTGCTTCTTAGAGCATATTACCTCTTTTGGGTTATTTAGGTAATGTCTGTATAGTTCAACTCTTTGGGAGAATGTTGAGTGATGCTGGGCACTGGGACCTGCTGCAACTGCTTCTGGCTGGCAAAATGTCATTTTTTTCTGACCATGCTCAGATGAAATTCCTTTTGGTTGTTACAAATGTCCCGGCCTAACACCCATATACAACAGTGACAGTAAAAAGTTTGTGTAAGATTTGCTGCCATCCTGATTTCAGTACCAGTGGCGAGAAGAGTCCCTAACAGTGTAAAAACAGTAGCAGAAACTTGTTCAGCAAGGGCTGCAGCTGTTTGCAGGTCAAAGTCCAGCACCCCAACCACCCTGCTGATGCTCTCCTGAACCCAAGCTTCTCCCACTGCTGGAGAAAGCATCTGGCTGCGGTGAACACTGGCAGCTCTGCTCACAGCTTTGGCATATGAGATCCTTACCACCTCATTTAGGATTATTTTGCTTTTCTGGTATGTTGGTAATGGGTTGGTTTGGGTTTTTTGTTTGGGTTTTTTGTTTCCTTTGTTTTGAAAAGCCATGACCACCTGAAGGTCAGCTGTCAAATGGACTGAGCGATCCGTGCAGGAAAATTATGACATCTTGTGTGTAGGCTGTGAATAATGGACAACACTCTTTTGATCACTAAAACAGAAAATGTTCTATTTTTTAAAAAAAATTATCAATTTTTTTTAGTCCATTAAGAAAGCAGGGATATGAGCACATTGCTGATGATTTGCACTGGTCTCCTGGCAGTACAATCACAGGGGCTGGCAGTGGGATGGATCCCACACTAGGGGAGGCTTGGCCAGAGGAGGCAGCTGTGGGTTGCCATGACATTCAACTCCTCTCCAAAAACGACAGACACCCCGAGGCAGATCCATTTTCTGCTGGGGACTGGACCACTACTCATGGTCTCTGAACCATGGACATGCTTAAATTTGTGGGTAGAGGCAACTCCATCCCTGAGCACTATGCACACCAAGGCATGCCCTCAATTACATTTTGCTTTCATACAGATGAAGAAAATACAAGCCTTGCCTGCCCTGGTGCTGGCAGAAACCAAGGCTTTTCCCCAAGGTGCAGGTACATTGAGCATTGGAAAAGAATGCTATTGTAATTTTGCCGTGCATGCCTGAGCTTTGGGGCCCAATTGTATATTTGAGCACCTTACTTTCTGTTCAGAGCACCACTTCTTCTGTTGCTTCACTATACTTGTAGGATGGTAAGACAATTTCCCCCCTTTTGTTTACTGATAAAGATCTCTTAGCAGATATAGCCAGCCTTGGTAATTGATTCATCTTGCAGTATTTATTTATGCTGTCATCCTTTGAAAGTATAAACAAATCTATCCATTTTATGAGGAAAGTAGGATCACAGGAGGATTACAGCTTTGCCGGTGCAGAGGGGCAATGTAAAATGAGTTGATAACTGCACCTGCACCCCAAACACTCCAGTTCCAGGAACAACCCAGGGTTCAAAGGTGGCCAGAAACAGTCTAGCGCAGGCTACACACAGCGCTTTGCTGTGCTTCTCAAGAGAGGCTCAATACAACATCAGTCTTCTTTTTTCCTTTTTCCCTTTTGCCTTTCCCTTTATTTTTTTGTGTTGATAATTCAAACAGCACAGCTGCTGTCCCTGATTCAAGGGCAGGGGCAGGTGTGTGCAATGCCTAAAGACAAGGACTGACCTCAGCAGCAGCAGCAGCAGACTGAGGTGATGGAAAATGCCTCTTGAGGCACAAAAAGGGGTCTGCCAGCACCACCCAGCCAAGCTGATTTAACCATCCCAGTGCAAACTCCCAGCCACCAAACCACCTACAAAGGAACATCTTTGAGTATCAAGAGTCTGTATGCTACCTTTGATGCTGTAGCTGTGTACTTGTGGTCTCTTTGATAAAAGTGGTTAGCAGCAAGTAAAGCCCCAGGATTTACGTTTCTTTGCCTGAACTGGAATTACATTAGCATGCCCTTAGTTTGCAATTGCCAAACAGGTACAAATATTAAGGTTTTGAAGGTTTATACATGCAATTCTGTTTGCAGCAGTCAGGCAGGCTCAGCTTTAATCCCTTTATAAGCTCTATTCATAGGAGTTAATGTACAGCACAAGGCATTTTCCAAATGGGATTTACATACTTCTAAGAATTTGAAAAAAATTAGATAAAATGGACAAATGAAACAGGAAAGTCTTTTTACATAAAACTTAATCTTTAGCATGCTTCACTGGTTTTCTGTTGGTAGGAAAAATATTGTCTGCTAATTTCAACCATGACGCATAATTTATACTCAGGATTTAGATTTTATAAAACAATTTTTAAAAGAAAAATATTCAAAAGAGTGACTAATTTTGGTGTGTCTGGGAACATTTGCTGGATATTTTGCTGGTGTTAATATCTCATCTATTTGCAATCAATGCAAAAAGGAAAGATATACCAACCAGAAAACAGCACAGAACTGATCACTGTTTTATAATTCAATGCAGAAGTGAGCAAATACCAAAATCAGTGAAATAAACTGCAGAAGTAAAACTACTGAGGCTTGTAATAGGAAACAGTAATGCCAGCTCAGTTAAAGATACCTACCAAGCTGTGCTCTTTTAAAAAGAAATAAAATAAACAGGAATGTTTTTTGAGCATGTATCTTGAGACTTGAATAATCGAAATTGGCTGGAACTTTGGAACTAATATTTTTGCAGAGAGTATCGAACAAGGTAGTGTTCCAGTGAGCTAAAAATGTGTTTGTATATGTAGAATAGCATTTTTTATTTTTGTAAATAAACAACATTTATACACACAATCCCTCCCCACCTCCAACAATCCGCAAACTATTTTCACATGTGCTTTCAGATACTGAAGTTTTACAATAAAATCGGAACTGAATTATTGCCCTGCCTGTGCAGCACATTGATGTTACTACAAGCAAAAATTTTCTGGACATAATTTTACTTGCATGGAATAGGAAATTATACCCATTGAGAAAACTTCGTTGTTTGATTTGCACAGTCAGAAACAGCAGTAATTTTTTCACATTGTTTATTGTATGTTATAAAAGCATTACTTTTGCATTGACTCACTGGCTTTAAAAAGTACTGTTACAGCCTGCAAAGTACAAAAGGAATACGGGAACACCTTCGTATTTCTTAGACTGTTTGGTAAAGCACCACCTGCTGGAGACCCCGGTCCTGAAAACACATGGGATGATGATGTTACACAATTTTAAACCTACCTGCATCCCCACGCTGAGTCTGGGGTTGGGAGCTGTCTGGGACACATCTGGGCACGACAAGGCCCTGGGACTGGGAGGACTGGAGACATGGGAATCTGCACCTCCAATACAACCAAAATACTGATCATCACTGTGAAGGATCAGCACGGCTGCTTTCTCAGTAATAGGGTGAGCAATTGTGTTCCTAAAATCAGCCCTTGGCAGTGTCCACCTCCTGAATGTCATGCAGATGGTGAGTGTAAGCATGTTGTCCCTCTTCCCCCTGTCTCACAAACAACTTCTCTCATGTTCCAGACGAGGTAGCTGAGCCCACGATGCAAGAAGAGCTACTTGGGGCTCTGGCAGGTGCCACACCATTTTGTGATGGGGAATAACACACGTATGTATGGAGAACAAAGCAGGTCTTTGGTTTTCTGCCAGATTTGCTGGAGAACACTTCTAAGCCTCTCCTTTTCCCCACACTTTTCATTCCTGGATAACAGCACACTGGCCTATAGTTTTTTTTCTCATGCTAAATCGCCAGACTGTTGGGTACTCTTCTATAAAATGTATCCATATTTACTGTCTTTTTTTTTTCCAAGGAAGGACTGAAGATGATAGATAGGAAGGCTGCAGAGCACAACGACACCACTTTGGATCCTTAGAGTTGAAAGTTTGGATTTGACTTTAGACCTCTTTTTGGCTATGCAAAATTTAGGGCAATTGCATTTCCTTTTGATGGTTTAAAGACTTATTCTGATTAAAGGGTGGGTGTTACCTATTTAATAAACAAATTGAGAAAGAAAAAAGGCATGTGTCCTTATTGGTAGCTGCATTCAGACTGTGGCTGTGTAAACTGAAGTAGTCCTTCCTCAGTGCCATTGCTATACAACATATTTATCATGCATAATGTACCACTTACTGTGTATGCATATCCTTTGTAGAATCTCAGTGGAATCGTCCATACTTTATTTTCTACAATGTAGTTTCTGTTTTCCTAGCATTCATGAAAGCAGAATTTGAGCTCAAATATGGACATATTCACACAAAAAGGAAATTGCATATTGGTTGTACAATGAGCAACGCACACTTCATTAGTTGCTTTGTGTGAGTCAAGTATTAATTTGCCCTAATTGAAGTTGTTATGTAACATAGCATTTATTGTATTAAATATAGCATTGCAAATGTGTGTTGCTTTGGAAAGGCACATTAGTAAACCAATTATAGCAGAAGTCATACCTATAGATTTGCTAGCAATCAGCAAAGTATGATTTTGTTTGGATTAGCTCTGAACATTTGTTGCAATGATTTGTCACTGAATATTTTTCAAGTTAAAGGCTGGAAAAATACTAAAAACTGAGAATGGTCTCATTGCTACAGCTAATTTTCATATAATTATAAATTCATCCACATAGGCAGTCAGGTTTATACAGTGCCCACATACCTGGCTATACGACCTCCAATGCTGCTCTTTCTTTCAGTAGCAAGCTAAGACATGAAATATGGGTAAATGGTCATAATATACCCAAATTTTCACCCACAGAAAGCTGGGGAAAAGACTCAGGGCTAGGGCTGAAGCAGTGCTGGGACACCATGGTCACAGAGAGCTTTGTCGTGATTCCTACACCTCTCCTGTCTTCCACCAGTAACTCTGGTTGCAATCAGAGCTGGTAATTGGGTTGTCAATTAGCATGTACATATCAAAGAGGCACAAATACCCATTTTGCATTTTCAATTGTGCCTCCTGCTGCATGGCCCCAACCAGTGCCTAAAGAACATTTGTATGCCTTGCTAGCAGTAATGGGAGTTATTGTACAATGCTTCTTCTGCACTGAGACAGGCAAACTGCAAACTTGTCCTTCAGAAACTTCCATCTGCAGCTGAGGTCACTGAGATTACTTCTCTGAACATCTATATGGTCTGAAGGACGTCCTTCCTTATTGCAAACAAATAAAAAACAATCTAAATTTTTTGCACAAAATGAGAACTGTGCTTTGCAGATGGGAAGAAACCAAAGAGAATCAGATGACATCTCATGTGACTCCCAACTTTGTCCAAGACACAAACAGGGAAGATAAACCCCAAGAAGTAAATGTAGTGACTTACCAAATGCTACAGCTTTCACAAGAAACTATTCCTTGTAATTGTTCTGCCCTGAGCTCAAGCGGAAAGAGAAGATGCTGCTTGGTCATTGTCCCTCATTAATTTTCACCTATATTTTAATATCCATCTGCAAGGTATTAGCACATGTGCCAGGTGAACTCCGTATCTCCTTTGTCTGACCAGCTCATGTGCAGTCATTGTTCTCACTGGGGGCTGGCTCACAGAGAGGTCCCAAGTCCTGTAGCTTTCTGCTGCTCCTGAATGCTCTTCCCTGGGCTCAGGAAGCAAAAGACTAATCTGGGACATGGGGTCCGAGCTCAGGTCTGCACTGCCTGTACAACTTCTCAGCAGGCAACTGGGATGTCTTGGTCTGTGCCAGCTAAGAGTCACTGCTGCTGCTCTGCAGGGCAGGGCTAGGGGGTTGTATCAGGGAAGATGAACTTTTAAATTCTAAGTTAATTGCATTCTTTCAAGGCTATCCAAAAATAAAGCCTGGGGGAAAAAAAACCCCACATTTCAAGAATGTGATACAACTCCCAAATTACCTGAAAAGAAAGTGCAATATAGTGCAGTGTGCTTTCATTGTCCCACTCTGTTCCTTCAGTTTCCTTCTGATTTCTTGTGCTTCAGTCTGTGTCCAGGTATTGCTGGTATCTGCTTTGTCTGTGAAAATGAAATACCAGGAGGAATTGCACTAGGTGCAGTTGGTGCATGTTTAGGGATTAGTTGACAAAAGCAGCAGGCTGCCCCAGGGAATTCCGAGCTGGAGCATGCACAATGAAAGAGGAGTTAGGTGCCCATGTCTGGCAAGTTTAGAGAGGAACTGTCATTAAGAAAAAGCTAAAAGAAGAGCACAAGGGACTACGAATGACTGATCTCAAATCTCCTATGTCCTCTTGGCTCAGGTACTCATGCACACAGGTGATGGGTGCCTAGGCAGTGTTAGCAGGCTGTAGAGACTTGGAGTTTGGTTTTCATGCATCCTTGAAAAATACTTTGGCAACTGAATATGAGGGAACCATAAGGACACCCTTTGTCAGACACTCCCCAGTGAGACCCAGCTCAGTAACTGTGCTTTGACCCTCTCATAAACTGGCTTTGCTGAGCCAGATGGGGCTGGGGATTTTTACAGGGCTGAGATACAAACTGGGGGTCCCTGTGGTTGAGTTGTATCAGCTTCTAGGGTATGTGAGCTGCAAGAAATATGGGCACTGGTAAACAACTGGGCATGCACTTGATATGCCTCTGAGGCTAAGGAGAAGCAGAATGGAGTGTATCAAGGATCCTGGGAATAAATAAACATTAGACCTAAGTGCAGAGAGCAGCTCAAATCCCTTGAGAAGCCCAGCTCTAGGACCTGTTCCAACTTCCCCCGGGGTCAACAGGACCTGCAAAGGGTGCTGCAAAGGCACCACTGTAAACGATGGTACCAGACTCCGAAACATTTAAATCATGTTACAACAGACTGCCTTTGCCTAGATGCAGGAAAAGTACAGAGGAGGTATGTACAATTTCATATTACATCACTGTATTTCCCAGGCAGGAATAGGTAGTTTGACAACAATTTACAAACATTTAAACAGGACCCTAATCATAGTTACTTTATCCTTTAAAAACAACTTACTGAACCCCCCCCACCTTAATTTGCAAATTTTTTCCCACAGAGTTCTTGAGCTCACAGAATGTTAATGCATTTGAACATGTTTTTATGAGCAAAATAAATTCTGCTGTGGCTTGGGGTCCTATCTATTCAAACTCCTAAGTCCTTTGGGACAGAGCCCATCTGCCTTGATTTATGTAACACTTCACAGAGTGGGGCCCGTTCTAATGAGTAATAGTCCCTGTGATGGCAAATGTACCAAGATACAACCCTGAGAGTCTAGCTGCAAAAACAGAGCAGGGTCCCATTCACACTTCTAATTAACAAACACATAAATCATCATAGTTAAGGTTATTTACCCATGGGTGTAATCCCAAGGGAAAATAACAAATTTTCATTCATTTGGTTCCTTCCTCTGCTCTTTCCAAAGATGTCCCCCACGTCTCTGAAAGGCGCCTCCCTGAAATAGGTCTTTCAGCTTCTGCAGCCAGTCTTTGAGTCTTCTCCAGACCATGACCTGCCCCTACACATCTTGCTTAAATTTATCCTTCAGTGGGCTTCAAATTAGGATCACCAAACACTTTGAACTCTTCCTGCTTCTTCAAAGAGCATGAGTGCACAGACAGGAAGGCACTCTGACACGTGGACCTTGGAGAGTCTCTCTACCATCAAGAAAGCTCCTGCCTCTTGAATGTGGACTCTACTATACCACATAATCTTCAGTGTGGGTCTGTGTCAGGCAGAAACAGAACACAATCATCACTGTGTGTTTCTGGCCAAATGCATCCTGACAAAAGCTGTGACTACATTTATAGTGTGATACAGATCCACGTGTGATGGTTTATCTGCTGCTCTGATTCCTTTTCATCAGAAAAGAGATACAATCATTGCCATACTTCAGATGGCAGGCTCAAGTGTGCAAAACCTCAAATTAAAAGTTAATTTTCCAAGGTTAAATTCCAAAACATTTTGCACTACTACAAATTTAAAAGAAAGCAAAAAAGATGGCTACTCCAAACCCAGGCAAAGCAAAGTAATAAACAGAGTAAAATATCTATATGAAACTTCATGGAAATATTTTCAATCATTTCTAATATTCCCAGTTTGTTTTCATCAGCTTCTTCAATTTATTCAGTGACCAACCTAGTTACTCACGGTCTTGCCTACAACTTCCCAAGAAGTTTCCAAGAGCAGGTCACTGTGGCTCAGGATATAAGCATAAGTTTTGTTTCTTGCCTGGAATCAGCAGAAGCCTTTTTATTAACTTCACAGCATAGTAGAGAGAATTTAGAGAAATGATACAGAGCTGTGCATATATTTTGAAAGAGATTTGCAGTAATTCCTCTGCTCCCATTTCTTATGCTAAACTAGACACTCTAGACCAGCAGGTTTGCTTCTGGTTCCTCAGTGGTTTGGGCTAGTACAGGTTAAATATGGCTTAAGATGGTAGCAACAGCCAAAGGCCAATTTGTGACTTCGTATCAACATTTTGGGGGAAGCCAGCTCTTGGGGGGAACTCCAAAGCAGTGCTCTTCTGTATAATCTACACAATCAGATTTGAGGGAAACAAGTACAGGGCTGGAGCCCCCAAAAAACTGCAAGGAAATAATTTACATGAATCTCTGCAACAATATTACAGAAGCAAAAGATGCAAATTTAGGACAAAGAGAGCCTGCGTTCATTTTAGTGACTTATTTTAATGTGAAAGTAATGAAATAAGCATTTCAGTGGTGATGCAAACATTTGACACCAGAGGTGCATACTGGCTTCTCTTGCATTAACTGAAGTCAGGACTGGAGATGGCAATTGCCTGTTTTCAGTTATTCAGTAGGCTGGAATAGTTTTATACACTTTCATATGGTCCTTGGTAAGTCCCTGACTTTTAAGAGTTAGGTGGCAGGTAGTCTTTCAGACAAGACTGGCTAAAAGCCATCATTTGTATGAGGGGAATCCAGACCACTCAATCCTCTACTATTGAGTCAGTAGGGTTATTGAAGGGAAGCACAGTCACCCTAAAGGTGGTGTGGCAGCCATCACCTACATGTGTGTTACATGCAGGCCTGCTACGAGGAATTGCTGAAGAGCATTGAGCACAAAGCTCAAGGCCAGATCCAGACTTCAACAAACTGTGACATACTGGTTTAGTCAAACCTTTCCAACCCCCAGTTTGAATATGGAGCCAAACTTGCCCACCTAATGCATTTTAACACAGAGTTTGGGTTTAGGCTCTGTTCTGAAGAAGAACACTCTGGTTTTGACACCATCCTAACCATGCACACCATCCTTCTGTAACTGCATCAGATTCTGCATCAAAGACATCCAAGTCTCTTCCAAAAGCCCCTCAGGGGAAAACTGTAACATAATGATAAATATCTCAACGCATATTAGAGAAAACTTACAAAACCCCCAGAGACTAAAATGCTGAACGCCCAATGGATTCCAAGGCTGTGTCTGAATTCAAAACTTTCCCGTAGCTTACAATGATAATTCCAGCCTAATCACCATTTTATTTTTATTAGAGAAACAAAAGGAATTTCAAAAACTCTACCTAGAATCACTTGTTTCTGCCAAGCGGTTGTTCATGATGGCTAGAGCACCCACCCCTGCAGAGAAACCGTTTTGTCTCGTGTTGATACAAACATTCCTCGGGTAGCCGTTGGCTGTCTCGGACAACTGCTTTTGCAAAATGGCCAGGGAGACTTTATTCGACGCCGTGAGCTCCCTCATGGAGATCATCTCTCCAGAGAGCCTCCTCCCCTCGGTGTCACTGTCGTACTGTCCATCAGTGTCCACTGAGATGTTGTGTCGACGCAGGCGGGCTCCTGGGGTGATGGCGTTGCGACGGCTGAGGCGGGTACTTGATTTATGGCACTTTGGGCAACACCTGCATTCGAATTTTTTCAACACCCAGTTCAAAACTTGCTTGATTACAATTGAAATGACATTAAAAAGAGAGTATATGCAACATACCCCCATAAATATAAATACAAAGTTTCCGAATCTGTATAATCCCTGATTTTGGTATGCAGCATTTTGGCTGCTTACCAAATCTCCAAAGCCGATGGTGCTGAAGGTGACAAAGCAATAGTACAAGGAATCAACGTAATTCCATCCTTCCACTGCTGTGTACATTGCAGAGGCACAGCAGGAAAGGGCAATAGCAAATATTCCCAGAATCAGCAACACATGGTAAACGGATGGCTTCCAGCCCACGAGGCTGCCCACCCCAGACGTAGCTGGCCCCCTTCGGAAGTTGGGAGGTAGGAGACCACTTCTTCGCAGCTGTCTCTCGTGGCACGCCTTCATGATAAATGCCAGGAGGGAGATGATGCGCTCCAAGAAGAGGTTGAAGAAAAGGATAGTCCCAGCACACCCAAAAAGGCCATAAACGATGAGGAATACCTTTCCAGCCACAGTTGCTGGTGTGGTCATTCCAAAACCTGTGGTGTAGAGATAAATGGGTAATGTTAATGACATAGGTTTTCACGCGTAAGCTCAGGACATGTATAATTTAACAAGGGTCTCATCTCACTGGACTAAAGGAGTGCTATCTCTAAATCAGCTTAGGCCCACATAAAACCGAGTTCAGTAAGGAGTGAAGAGGGCACCAGAAAGCTCAGCGAGATAACTAAAACTTGAAAGCAAGCAAAATATCCTTGCACATATGAACAGCAGTGTATCAACAGAGAAACACCACTCTGTAAACACAGGTGGAAGGATCACTGAACCCAAACCTCCTCAAGGTGGGATGAGGTGAAGAGACCACTTCACTGCTCTCACACGTGCCAGCCCAGCATGACCCGATGGAAAGTTTAAGCTCTTTGCTCAGAAGTTGTAACCCAGTGTAACACTTCTATTATAGAGGTCCAATTATATCATTCCTGCTGAGAAGATGGAAGTTTTCAGGCTGTATAACTCACCTCCCATATATTTAATATTGTTTTAATCATAACAGCATTTTAAGTCTTATCCAAATCTGAACTGCAACTAGCCCACCTGGTATCACCACAGAAGAAAGGAAAAGCCATCACAATGCAGAGCTGCCTGGCAGACTGGTAGCATTAGGAACTCGCAGACTGATAATTACAGCAGGGAAAAACACTGCTGCACAGTTAAATAGAAAAATCAGAGTATACACACTTGGGGAAGATGCAGCAAAAATATTAATTCACCTCTTCTTTACAAGAATTATTTACTGTAATATTACTTATTATTATGACATTACTCATACGCATAATTTTATAAATAAGCAGTAACACCTTGTAGCTACAGATGGTTAAATAACAGCAGAAGTGATCTTAAATTTGCATGCAAATAAATACAATAAGTTTACTCCATGTTAATTGCTGATAGCAATTGTATTATGGAAATGATTTACACATATTTCACATACTAGCTCAGGAAGATGCTTCTGAAACTCAATTCTGCAGGTATTGTCCTTGTTCTACTACTGTTCCTCCTTTTTAGAACACTTGGTGGTTCAGTCAAAAAGCACACTGACAGGATCGAGGTGACTGCTCATGTCCCATGAAAAAATAACCGCACGTAATCTAAACTAATGGTTTAAAATGTGAAAAATCCACATGCTGAAATTATTGTTCCACAAAAATACTGAGCAAGTAACATATTCAAGGAGGTAAATACCAATATCAGACCACATAAATAAAAGTTTGTAAAGGAGCTACTTCTAGCATAGAGCATAATGAAGTAATTATAGAGCATAATGAAACCATTAAATCCATGATGCACCTTCAAAGAGCAACAGGAAAGTATTTCCTACGTATAATGAATTGGAATGCTGCTTGAAATCTACTGGTTTTTTGCAATGGCTGTATCTTTCTGGGTAGTTTATCTGCATTCCCTTTCTACTTCACTGGTAAAGAATTTTGCATTGGTTGATAAAAAAATGTAAATGCTCATGACAAGTAAACTCAGACATCTCTTTTCAATAACACAAAGGTGCACGGTGAAAAAAGTGGTCCTACTTTCACAAGAGATTTGGCATGCTTGGAAACAGCTGTGTGCCAGAAATTCAGACTATACTACATAATTTGAGTTAGTTGGTCTAGTGGAAGGTGTCTCTGCCCACAGTAGGGGTGTTGTGAATAGATGATCTTTAAAGTCCCTTCCAACCCAACCCATTCTATGATTCTATGATGAGTACCTTCACAGTATAAAGAGTATTTTCTGTAAAAGTCAGTGAAAAACTTGCACAGTATTACCAAAATATATTACCAAAGAGGTAATTATATTTTGTTTTCTGGACCCACTGTTGCAGAGTCAAAAAAGACCACCTTTGAGCAGACCTCAAGAAGCCTGCCTTGGGGTCCCAGGCTTAACATGGGTCATTGGGAAACTCTTCCTAGTTCCTTTTCCTCGGTGGGGTAGACCTGTTCTCTGGTCTGGGCTGGCTGCTAGCAGGAGCCTTCTCATTTAATGATGAATATCCACTAGTGCTCGGTCCTCAGAAGAAGCTGGGGAGCCTGTTGTGGTTGCCAGCTAGAGATGCACAGCCAGCTTGTTATGGAAAAGGCATCTGTTCGCCTGTGCCTTGTCAGCAAAGCATTTAAACACGTGCTTCACAGCAAGCATGTGAACATCACCATCAAAATAAATGGGTTTATTGTCCCACATATGGCTAGACACATTTATTAATTAGGGAAAAAAAAAGAGGTAGTAACAGTTTGGATCAACTTGTAAATATGCTGAAGCTTTTTAGTGTTTTTGGTGATCATTCATGAGAGGCGTTGAAGTTTTATACTTTTTACATTGTTTGTTTCATCGAGATTTTCTGAAGCATAATGTCACCAAAATTCAGTATGTAGCTATGCAAGGTGAAAGGACCCATCACAGCAATGAGAGCGCTAAGAAACATATAAAACAGGGAAAAGGTGAGACCAGGAAAACACAGAATCATAAAATCATTTAGGTTGGAAAGACCTTTAAGATCGAGTCCAGCTGTTAGCCCAGCACTGCCAAGCCCACCACTCAAACATGGCCTTCAGTAACTTCAGGTCAACAGTGGGCTGAGGGAAGTGAACTCACGTACTCTCCACACAGGGTATTCCTTTGCCAGCCGTGTTTATCCCTTTGGCATCACCTGGACCACGAGGGGTTAGTAGTCTCAGTCTGTTCTGTACATCACCTCTGAGCTCAGCCCCTGCTCAAGGCTAAGGTACATCATCATGCCTGGATGAAACAAATTAATCCAGAACTGCCTGTGCCTCTGAGACAGTACAAGGAAAAAAGCGCAACCTTTTTCATGGCCCTGAGACATATTATACAGGTACCTTGGGGTTGACTTTGTGTGGCTCAGATGCAATATTTCAACATCCCTCATGCTAATTCTGCCTCACTCTGACCCACCAGTTCAAATACAAGCTCTATGGCAGCATTAATTTCATGTGTTTGATACTTTTCCTGCCCAAATAGAATTAGGAGAGATGAGTTGATAAAAACTCTCTTCAGCAGCCTCTCATGAGTAAGTGCTGGCAATAAACTAGACCCTCATCCTGACTTGTTTAACAGGTTTTGTGGTTACAATTCTGCTCTTCTGGAGTTTTAAATTACTTAAGCAGGTGATGGATTCAAGAGGTAGTACAGCTGGGCAAACTTGTGACATGCCTCCTGTTATTCTTGCTCTCTTTTCTTTTACCCATTTTCTTATGGGTAAAAGAGATAGTAGATGTCAGAAGACAAAAAGGAATAGCAGCTTTAGTACCTATGAGCTCTTCTCTCAGGCCAATTGCTTTGTCTTACTATAGTTTGAGATTAAAAGGGTTGACAGTTTTCCAATAAAGATGTATTTATCCAGAGATGGACTAAAGTTTTAGTCACTTCAAGAACTACACAAAAAAAGTCTTCCAGCCTTTACCATGGCATAATGTGTCCCTGTCTCTCTCAGCCACTCCAATTCTTTTTATGCAGATGTCCTGCTATGGCACTTCGTTCACACAGCAAATCAGCACACCGAAACAATAATTTTAAACCCTAGAGTGAAACAGCACAGATCATCAGAGTAGCATCACCTCTACACCTCCACACAAATATAATGTAATTATATTTAAAGGAATAAAAGAAACTAAACTGGCTGAATACAACGTTTTAAACAAATGATTCCTCAAAAATAAACAAGAACAACTATAACCAGAATTCTGCTTCCAGAGGGAAAGAACTTCTTGCAACACAAAGACTAAGCTCTTACAGGACTGGCCCCCAAGAGATGGGGGTTACAGAACACAGAGAAACAAAGAGCAACCAATTTTGTTTCATGTCTGTTCCACACTTGCTTTACTTCATAGCTTTCCAACAGTCCTGGTTGGTCTTTGTTGACTAACGTGTATAATGCAACAAGGAACAAAAAAACATCCTATTCTGAATTCCATGTTTGAGTTCTGGTGCTTCCTTCAACCCTTTTCCACCTGTTGGCATTTCATTATTATTTCCCCTGAGAATCATACCTGTATATTTCACAACTGCCTCTCATTTATTCTATAGCTCCTCACCACCTAACATTCAGAAACAGTTGCCTTGGATACAGGGTCACAGTTGAGAGCTGACAAAACTGCTGTATCCAGTGCTTTTACCCAAGAAATGAGACTACTACAAGTCAGTTCTTCCACCTGGCTTTGCATTTTCAGACTACGAATTAAAAACTTACTTTCCCTTTAACATTCTTTCTCAGCCTGCTTTACTAAAATACTGTAAATTTTTTTAGAGCTTTTCCACTGCAAATCCTTTAATATCTAAGTTGCTGTAAAATCCCATTTGATCTTATTTAGATTACTATCTGTAAACAGTTCCTGAACAGTAGCAGTCTGCCTAGCACTGTGCGAATTAAGACCCTTTAAGCTGGACGCATGCTATGTCTGAAGACATGAGGTACAACTGCAGTTTTTAGAGCTGGCCTAACCTGTATCATACACAAGCTTGTAGTCCTTGGTGACCCATGTACTGAGCAGATATTCCATGGAGAAAATACTGAGTGACTACGCAAATAAGGACTGACTCCCATGAACATTCTACCTATTGATCGACCCATTCATTCATCCACCTTTGGTCATACATATACACCACTACAAGATGAATAAGCAGGCAGTTTCTGGCATTTCCTAACTTTTAAAAAATTATTATAAAGACATTCTTTTAACATGGGGAACAGACTTCTTGTTGCGAAAGCCTACAGTAAATAGGTGGTCAGAATTCTTGTAAATTTGCTGTGTGAACCAGAGTGACCTAAGCCAAGTTTGGGGTTTTTTGATTTTTCTGTTCTCCTAACTGAATGTTCAGTATATAAAAAAGTGCATACATGTACCCAGAGCCTTTGGGAAAAGATGCCCAGTCTATTCAGTGACCTGAAACACCACTATGATAAACTTAATGAATGTAGTTAAAAACCATCCAGGTCTCTGCTGTTGCTCCTTGTTTCATCTCCATCTGTGAAATATTAGTCAGGTGTTTGAGATAACTGCTAATCAAAAGGAGCGACACTGGCAGAACAGAGACAGGAGACGATTAATTGAACATTAAGGAGTTTAAAGGAGCTGTAGGCAATTTATTAAATGCTTTCCACAGTACCAGTTTTATTCTGTTTACACACAGCTGTGATCAGGTTACTGGTTATCCACAGCGCTGCAATGCGTAACATCAGTGAACACCAGAATCAATCACCCTCAGTATTTCACTGCTGGACATGATCTAAACTACAGGCTAAAAGGTCATGGCCACAATATTCATTCCTCTTTAAAGTACATTGGTTTTAAAAAGGGTTAATAGAACTGTAAACCTAAAATAACCCAAGCTTCCTTGGGCAAAAAAAGTGATTAAATTTGCAATGATGGCATTCAATAACTAAAAGGTGAAGTTAATAAAATAGTTGTTAGTTACCAGGTGCATGTGAAAGGTATGAAAAGAGACTAAGAGGTAACAATATTTTTCTGTAGAGGTGAATGACAAAGATGAACCTAAAACTATTCCCAGCCACGACTGGATGTTATGAGAGGCTGCCTCGAGGGAACGATATGAGAGGCTGCCTCAAGGGAATGAAGCAAGAGCCTCCTGCAACAGAGAATGGTGTGATGAAAAGGACTGTAGAGCTGCTGGTGGCTGTGGTCCTGGAACTGAACAGAGCACTCACATGCTCTGGAAATTCTGGAGGAGAGGTGGTGATGGAAGGCCCTCTTCTGCTAGAAAGGCGACAGGGCCACCAACTGGAGGATAAGAAGCTGCAAGGAAACCTGTCTCATGAAATCCCCTGAAGATGGGAATGTGAAGCTTGACTCCAGACACAGAGTATTTACATGCAGAGGTGCTGCTGTGTGGGGCTGATACCTGGTCATGTCAGCAGGCAGGTGAAGAGGGGACTCCACACCTAAGGAGAAGTTGTCTTGTGTGACAGAGCAACATTTTTAAGGGGAAAGGATATGCTGGCCCTGAGAGGAGTATCACCTTGATGGGGTCTAAGGCATTGGGGGTGCCCCCTAAAATACCCCAGGGTAGGAGAGACGACTGACCTCCCCAAAACCTGGCTGGTCCTGAACATTTTTCTCCTCCTTGCAGCAGGTTTCCCAAGTGTGTTTTTCTACGCTGACACCTCCTAGTTGAGCTTTCCAAGAAAGACTGTCAGTTTCTAGTGGGTACTCAGCAGGCACATTTGTCAGCTCAAGTGGCCTAACCTTTGTAAATTTGAGTGATAAATGACACTTAAAAAGATAAGCACTGGGGCTTCAGCTTCGCCAGCAGCTGTGATGCTCTTGCTCTTTTCATTCATCAGAAGTAGGAAAGCTTTTTCCCTCAGCTGTACTGCATGTGCCCTTTCTGTGTACAGCATGTGAAGAAAGTGCATACCAAAGATTAAACAAGTCCACCCTTGCTCACTACTAAATGCCACTATCCTAAAGACATAGCCCAATACATCCATAAGGAGGTCTGGCCAAGCTTCTTTGGCACAGAACCAAGCCCAGGAAGAAGAAGAAGTGTCTCTAAATCAGTTTTATGGTTCCCTGGCTGGGGCTGGCTGCTCCTTTATATACCTTGTACAAGCAAATGGGGACTGACTTGTGCCAAGTCACCAGTGTTGCCAGCTGAGCAGCAGCTCTGGCCCGTGGTCTTGCTAAGCCATAGCCCCTGAGGAGGGAACACATGGGAAGAGTCACGGGCTTGAGGCTCAAAATCTTTGATAAGCTCATGTTCAGGTTTTTTAGCTAATCCTACAGCAACAGAACATGGTTTCTAATGAGGGACAGAGGGCCTCTCCTAAAAGGAGATGATGGTGAATGAAGCTCAGGGAAGAATAAAAATCAGGATTATGAATTCAAAATACATAGAGAAAAAGAAAGTCAGAACCTACAGACTGGTACTATTCTTGCTGAATCGATTGTATAGAGATGGATGTGTCCTGTGGTGTGACAACATTCCTTTTCTATTAACATACTGTTCATAAACAAACTTTCTTTCAATACTTCAGGTTTTATTGTCCTTATAAATAATATAATCTTCTTCTCTGCTGAATTCTAGGGGCCGGTCTCTGGCTTACAGTCAAAAATATCACGACTGAAATTATTTTCTTCATTATATGCTGACTTTCTTGGACAAATCTTAAGCAAGATGATACTAAATCCTCTCTTGTTTTGTCAGTTACTCTGCCCCTTGGCACAGCTGGGGTACTCTAATGGCTCGTTAAAACAGAGAGAACAGGGGTTAGTGTTGCCTGAATTAGTGCAAAACCACTTCCCAAAGGAAAATGGGATGAGAGCAGCGTGTTCTTTCTTTCAGTTGCAGCCTGTCTCTTTGTGAATTAATCTAAACTAGTCCAGAGCTGCTTCTTGTGGCTGCCTCCACACCTGATGATTGCAGATTTGTTTTCTTTCCTTATCCTAACAGCTGGGGAAAACCATTTTGCTATAATCTTTTCTGAAATGGTGGTACTGTTAATAATGGAAAAATACAGCCCACATGCCCCTTGGTTACTTAGGTAAGTTATATTACTATGGAAAATGTCTCCCTTATCTCCCCTAGAAGATAAGGGTCTTAAAACTCTTGCATTAACAGCTGTTGGGGCGGTGTCCAACCTCTGCTGCTCACATTCCAGGCTGTGGGCAGAAGCATCTGCCTTGGCTTTACTGCACTGCCAAACCTCAGCTAAAATGCAGAGATTTCTGAGACACTGTGAGACAGAAGAAACATACCTGAATTTAGAGTAACTATTTTAAAAAACCTGAAGAAAACAAAAGTATGATAACCAAGAAAAACACAAAGTGTATCTCAGTAACCATGGATATACTTGAAGGTATAGCTCATGGACCACAAGAGTCGGCAGTTCCTTCCCTCTCTTGAGACATGCCCAATATCTGAAGCCATACATTCCCATTTCCTCTGACTTTCCTATAGTCTCCATGTTCCAGGTGAACAAAAAAAGTAGAATTCTTCTCCAATTGTAATTTTTCATCCTTTAAAGCTGCTTCCCTTCTTATTTTCCTATGGTTTTTGAGAATGTTTTTCGTGTGGATAATCATGTATCCAAGCAACACCCTAACAGAAGAAAAGCTTATGCCCTTTCATTTTAAACAGTGTTTCAAACATTAGCATTCACACCTGCTTTTGCTGTTTATTGAAACCTGCAGTTGCATTTCAGATGTCTGTGTAGACCCAAAGTTGAGCAACTTTTTAATTTTTTTTCCGAGCTGCAAGGGAAAAAGAATAATGGCATCCAAATTTTGTTATGTTCTTGAGACATTATTGGCTTGAAAGAATACTTGCACATGTACTGTCACTTCACTGCCAGTACATCTCACAATACTTCTCCTTTCAAGCTAAGAAACAGCATTATCTGAATTTCACAAGTGATCCTGGGTGCATGTTGTACTTCCCCACATAAGAAGTCTGATAAAACAAGATGTCACTCGTGGGCTTTCTGAGCCTTACAGATGGGAAAGGCTGTTTGATGGTTACATTGCTGGCTTATCTTTTGAGTGGATTAAACAATAGACTTGCAGCATATTTTTCTTCTGCCAGTGGTGTTAGTGTAGGTAGGTGTTCAGAGAACATCTGTTTCTTGATAGCTGTGTCATCTCTTCTGCTTTATAAAGAGTTAGGCTATAAATATGGACTGGTGGGATAGAAAGACCCTAAAAATGAAAACATCTTTTCCACTGTTTGGCTGGGGTTTTTTTCCAAATCTCTCTACAAAAATCTACCTGGACTTGTTAATGGGTTAAACATGCCTTCAGGAGCCCCTTATTTTAAAAAGTTCCAGCTGAAAGTACAGACGCTAACTGTCAAGTATCTTTTTGCTTGGGCAGCTCTTCTAATTCACTCATGAAGTAACTATAACAGAAATACAGCGTTGCGGAAATACAGGGTGACAGGAGTGCTAACTAACCAGTTACTTCCCATTTTCTACTTCTGCATTTAACTCTTCCTTCCTTAGTACGCCTTTCCCTTGACTATTTTTAAATTTAATGATACTGAACAACTTTGCCACATTACCATAGTAATTTTGAGCTTTTGATTTTATCCGAGATTTTCCTGGTCCTCACAGCTCTGCCAATAGCTGTTTTTGTAAATCAAATCATTTTATCAAACAGCTTCTTTCTACCCCTCTCATGAAAACCACAATTTGGATTTAAGATCTTTACACTGCATTCATTTCCCCCCACTTCCATCAGTCTTAAAGCAAACTTGACTCCATGCACACTGAGCATAAGTGACACTATTTTTTTTTGTCCTCAGAAGATAAATATACTGTTTGCACAATGCTCAGGCTGAGCAAAGAGATGACAGGATATTCAATAATGAATAACTGAAAGGATTTTATCCAGTTTTAACAGAAATTTACTGAATTAGTTTCTCACCCAGTTCTCACAGGAGCAAATTTCCCCTAGCTGCAGTTTCTGCCATGATTAAATTTACCTGCGTTAGACTTGAGAATGAAAGGGAAACATTTGGCCAATCATTTCTGAAGGGGAAGAAGCTGCAGTGGTACAAGCTCAGAAAGGTTAAAACCCATTGAGAAATTACTGTGAGGCTACAACTGATATCAAGGTAGTACTGCTCTTTTCATCCACTTACTACAGATTTTTAAACACGAGCAATAGCAGTGTCTCACCCATAATAAGTAATCCCATATGTTAAACCATTCAATTTCTTATCTTATTCCACTCCAAAGCTTTAATTACTTGAAAAGGCTGCTAATGCTTTGCCTCATCTAATGCAATTAGATTTAATTTTCATTCTACCTCTCATTTGATTCAAGAGGGATTGCACTGAAACCTTCCAATGTCTAGGTGTGCCAGCCAGTGCCATCAACAGACCCACCGAGCTTGGGAAGATGTATCATACACAGTAATAACGAGTGCTGGCAACAGCACACCTCCATTTGTTTTAGAAACCTAGTGTGCCAATAAAATGAGTAAGGGTAGGATTTCCTAAAGCTCTGTAGACTGGTCTACTATTGACTTCAGCAGATGTAGGCTATTGAGGAGATATTTGATTTGTCTGGATTGCTATGCAATTGCCCCTTGGATTATAATTCTGTTTGCTACTAAAGCGTTTCTATTCACAGGAGGTTTTTATAGTCACTTCCAAGATTTACTGTGCTCAGAAGGACTTTCACATTTCAAATGTTCACCAGCATGAATCCTAATCTTTGCTCTAAATCTCTTCTCCCCAAATGCCCTCAGATATGCACTTGGAGCTGACACACTACGAAAACTGTCTCTTTTGATAAAGGTAAGCAAGGCTCACACAGATCATGGTCACAGGTTATGTTTCCAACAATATCAAGCTGTCTTCACTCTAAAAATTGCGGATTAAATGTTCCAAGTTAGTTTTCTGTTGCTCTAGCCCTGATGGCAAGAGGTAAAATTCTCATTGACTTCAATAGCTGCAAAGACAAGGTAACAACTGCATTCATTAAAATAAAGAAATGACATTGTATTTTCCAGCATAACACCAGGAGTGGGTATTGTTACATGACGTTAATTGCCAACAGAACTATCCTGTAATTGCTTTCCCCTTCTCTCCACAATGAAGAGCAATTAAAGTTTGCATAAAAACAAGACAGTGTGCTGGTGAAGATGACCCATTGGTACAAGTGAGAAAAAATGATGAGGTGTGTATGATGATCTGTGTCAAACTGAAGACAGCCAGAGAAAGAAGAAATAGACTGAAAAAGAAATGGGGATCAATAGCAGGATTAACACAAGGGAAGAGGGACAGGAGTGATGAGGAAAAGAAAGAAACTGTAAAGCTTTATTTTTGACCTCTTTGGTAGCTATTAACGTGAAAGACTGCAAGGACATCAGACAAATATTTAAAAGTTAATCAAGAAAACAAATCATCAGTAGAAAACAGCATACTAATTGTGGGAGAGGCAGCAGAAGCTGCAGAAATTAAGAGTACCTGAGACAGGCAGGTGAGTGGGGAGTGTTAGATAAGCTGTAAGAGAAGGAAGGGGGAATATCCCCAGGAGTGCAAAGCTGGGGGAAGAGTCTAGGGACTGGCCAGGCTCCACGGGAACATGGCCCATAGGCTTTCAAGCAGGATTTGAATTTATGAGCCTGCAGCAAACAGGGCAGCTGACAAGCCCAGTAATTATGATCCCTCACTGCTATTACAGGTGCGATAACTGCTTTACAGGGAGGTTGCTTAGTAATAGAGATGGACTGGCTGGAGCCACGTGTGTCACCTCCACGGATGGAGAGCTGTCAAAGTGGTGTTCTGGCACACAAGTGTTTGGTTTGCAGTCACATCTCCAAGCTCTTGTTAATGTATAGGGAACTTAAATACGGGTATTTGCTACCCAGAAGACTGAAGACCAAATGGAATGTTCTGCTAAGCAGGAGGTATGTGCTCACTAAGCAGACATTGCTCCTTCAGCTACCCAAGCTAGAGGGACCCTGAAGGCTGCACAAATAGAGAATTCATGACTACAAACTCCAATTGGTCTTCATTTTGAACCTGAACCAGCACATAGTAAGTCAGTATAAAATTTCCCCTGCCTTCTGAGATGCTGGACCATATCTAATGTGATGCTGGGCAAGTTCTTTGTTCCCTAATTTATAGACAGGCTTTGTGTTTTGGGTGGCTGCTCTGAGATGCTGTGGTGTTTGACATTCAGCTGGAGACCCCAGGTTTCAGTGTTCCAGCTGAGCACCTCAAACTCCATGGCCACAGCAAAAAGAAGCGCGATTTGGTTGGTTGTCCTTGACTTACCTTCTCCAGCAGTAAAACAACAACTAGATCTCCACTGTACTGATGTTAGTGTTTTGAAACATTTGATTTCATAGCTAGGGTTTAATATTTAAGAAACCTCTGAATCTCTTAGATTAAGTAATCTGAGATGAAGTGCTCTGTAGAAGTCCCTCAGTTAAGATGACTGAAGCACAGTAATAGCTTCATTTTCTGTTGCTGTTATAACCCTACAAGGGCAGGCAAATCCTAAGCAGTACTGAGATTCATATAATATTTTCAGATTTTTTTTTCTTTTAAAAAGAGCTTTATTTAAAGTACTGGGGTTTCTCCCTCCTGCCTTCTAGAATAAAACCCCTAAAAATTTAGGATCAAAATTATTTCATTGAGACCCTATAGTGGGGACACCTCAATTTACCCATGTAATTACATGGAGGTGCTCCAAGTAAAGGTTCCTATTGTTGCTCTCAAGGACAAGAAGACAAGCTGTGTTTTAGATTACTTTCCTGCTCGGAGCACACAGCCTATGCCCACACACTAATGATATTCCTATCTGGTACCCAAAAAACTTAATACTCCTATGCAGCTATGGCAAGTAGAAAATATTGCTACAGTGCCAGGTCTTCATCTGAGGAAAATCACTGTAGGACCACTTCTCTCCACAGAAGTATGCTGACCATTCACCTGCTGCCCTCTGAGCCTCTTGCTCTCTGTTCCTTATCGAGATTACCCGAGTGAGAAACTAACTTTCAGAAATCCACCATCACATTGATTAAAACATGACACGCACCAAAGGAATCAGATCTGCCTGAAACACACTCTCATGCTGGCTGCAGACCGTGTATAGGATGGCAAGGACAAATAACCTGACACTGCAGCTTAATAATACTGCTTGCTCTTCCAGCTGCTTTCTCATTTGGTTTTGTTTGATTATTTCTTAACTTTAAGAAGGTCAACTCCGGAGGCAACTCTCCCCCTAACCTGAAGCTTCCCAAAAGCTGCCTGTACAAGCCTCAGGGAACTGCAGAGCCCTGAGGAGCATAACACTGATGCTGATCAGGTCTACACTCTGGTTTGGCTGTTGCCTTTTGGTTGCATTGGCTGTACAGACAGCGAGACTGCATTCACGGAGAGCAGAGAGCCAAAACCTCCCGTGGCTATGGCTCAAATTCATATCCTGAAACACAGCATTGAAGAAGACAGGACAAATATCCTTTCCCCTTAAAACCTTCAGATCATCTTGATTTTTTGTGAAATTTCTTGCCAAATTATGCTATGAAGTGCCTGCTCTCGCAGACTCACTCCCTGGCTCCTAGCAGTGCAGTCCAACAGCTGACCATTCGCTTGCTGAGCTGTCCAACTGTATTTTGCACATCCCTTCCATTAAATTTTCACCTCCAGAACATCTGGACCACCAGATTTTCTCACAAGACTACGACACAGAGCCAGAGGATATTTTAGAATTGAGTAGTTATGGTGCTTAGGTTGTGGAGCACAAGCAGAAATGACAAGCTGAGTATGATGGGTCCCTACAGAGGACCCAGAGAGAAGAAGCTCCAAACCAGCTGACATCCTAAGCAAGGAGAGAACAGCTCCCAGAAGCCAGTGAGATGGCAGAAAACACTGAACATTGTGTCTCTCATTTAAGGTAAGAGCAGAACATACCCCTTCCCTTTGTGTGGAGCTGTCAGTCCACTGGATTATTGAGTCATTTAACAGGATACCTCAGGGACAAGGAGAGGATGAACAGTCTTGCTCACTCCTACACACTGTGCCCTGAACACCTGTAGCCTTCACACAGCTGTACAGAGAGAGGATTCTTGTATCTTTTCTTCCTGGGGCCCTTCTCAAGCACATGTAACCCAGACATGTTCCATCCCCAAACAGTCTGTCCACAGTAATGGTCCTTTAAAAAATATTATATTGAAGAATCACTTTTACATTTAGGAGTACTTCTCTTGACCTTATTTTTTAACATCTGGTATGGATTTCTATAAATCAATTATATCACTGGATTTTTGAAACATATGTTCTTACACATAAGAAGCTAAAAATACAAATTTGATAGCTCTATGTCTCAATATGTTTTACTAGACAGGCACCTAAGATTTATTCTAACACTTAAGGGAGGAAAAAAAATCTGTGTACAGAGTCATGGGCTGAAGTCAGAAATCCAGAGCTTCAGGCATTCCAGAGCTGCCTGATGTGCTAGGCAGAATGAATCTGTGCTCCTAGAACATGAGGAAAGCTATGACTGATTATGTTGTACTCTGCAATACTTTACCAGGAAGAAAACTGGTCTGACTTATGCTTTTGCTTTCAGTCTTTAACAAAGTGTTCGGAACTACTGACGGTTTGCATTTGGAGAAGGAAGAAAAAAACACAACTGAAAAACAAAGTCTATTGTCACTCAGACCAAAGAATCAAGAATAAATTTTACCTAGCTGTTACTTAAAGAAATCAGAACAATAGCTGCCTACAAAAATGCTAGCTTTTGGAGTGCAAAATAATTACTGAATAGATGGTGTAATCTGACAGCAAACAAGAAATCAGACTGAAAAATTTTCTTACATAGCTCTGAAAAATCAAGATATGTCTAAGGAAAATAGACTCCTCATTTCATTATTCAAACACAAACAACGCAATAATAGAAAAATGAATGCCCAGAGTGCTATCAAGAGGGTGTTTTATGGGCTGTAAGCCACTTGCTTTGCGGGCTATTCAGCAAAATGCTTTAATATTAGACTTATCATTTCATTTTAACTCTCATTTCTTAAAGATCCCACTAACATGTTTTTCACCCAGAGGATTTGATTGCATCCCTGTACAATTAGGGAAGCGCAGAACTGCAGCCAAGGAAGCACCTAATGAAGGAGAGCTGCTCAGCTCTCAAAGGCCCTGCTCAAGGAGGGTGGATAGAGCAGTTTTCTCCAAGCCTAGCTATGCCTAACCCTTGTTCACAGAATGATGAACTGGAGTCTCTCTCCCTCTGTTCAGCTTACACAAACAACAGGAAAAATTGCAGCCCTGTCCCTGTGTGACTATACTGATGTCTACACATGAAAGACTTAGTAGTTTTATTAAAACTGTCAAAAGCAGAGTGAGGGCTTTAAAAGACACAGTGAGATTCCTGTAAGTTGGAAGCCTCTACAAATAACAATCTGAGTAACCTGCGTGTGCTTCACCCTTGACAGACATTGCATATAATTGCTGTTTGTTAAGCAGTGAGTAAGAAAGCTTTCCAACATGTCGCTAGGATAGTAGCGTGTTTAGCTGGAGCAATAAAGTTGTTTTGACACACGTAACTGATGAAGTTGTTGAGGAAGGCAAGGTGTTTTGACTCTGGATGTCTGGTAGTTCTTGGTGAGGTTGAGTAAAGACACCATTCTTGTCAATTAAGCATGACACAAAAGCAAGTCAAATTGCTCTGAACCAGGATAATGTGGTGTGTGAGCTGACAGTGGAATTAAAGGTACTCCAGGTGGGTAGGTGCATAAATGAGCTGGCTGGGAGGAGAAAAATGGACCACAAAAGAACGACTCTGGGACTGCTCCCTCAGGTGACATTCTGATGCCTACCATTTGGTTTCTCCCTGTTGGGACCATGAGCCAGACAGCTTTGGGCACATTTGACTAACAGTACAGTTTTGGGTTTTAGCTGGACAACTTGTTAATTTGCTGGATTTTTTTGCTTTTGCTGGGCAGAGCTGCCAATATAACTGAATAAACCGTGTGGTGGAAGAAACCTTGCCCATGGAGAGGCAGCTGAGGTCACCATGGGCTTTGTCCCTCTGTGAGCTGCAGCAGCTTCAATAGGCATGCAAGGAGAAGCATTGAGGTGGGGGCAGCAGTTCCTCTTCATCTGCAAGAACTGTACCTGTAGCTGGTAAAAGCTACTCCAGGATGGAGTGCAACAGCCTTGGGATGTGGTACTCCAGGAGACACTACTCCTGCTGGGCTGTGCAGCTTGGCACCCCCAGGACAGCAGCTCTGCCATGGCCTTCTCTGTGCCCAAAGGCACAACTTGGCCTCGCTTTGAGCTACCTTCTGCTGCATCTCCTCACCCAGAGCAAAGCCTTGTTCCACAGCAGGTCCTCTGAACTCACACAAAGCACTGTAAGTAATCCAGGAGTAAGCACTAGCAGGTAGAATGCGAAGAGAAGGCACTGCCTGGGGAGTCCTTGTCATAACCTGGCCTTTGTTGTTGCTCAGGAAAAACAGTCTTCAGCCTCCATCTCGCATGTGAGAGACGGGGGTATTTTTGGCTATAATGAGAGAGCGGTGCCCTGGCGCCCTCGGTTGTGCTACAGGAATATGAAAAACACGATTCTTGGTTCAGCCATTTACACCGGTCAAGACTGGCAAAACTCCCTGCTGAGTTCCTCCTTCCCTCTGCCCAGGTACAAATGACTGCAGATGGGGCAATGAAGTGGAGATGCAAACAAATGCAAATGAAGAGAAACATTTTACATTTCAATAACCTCAGGGAGGAGAAGCCAGGGTTGGTGGCTGTGTTTACACATCACCTGAAGATTTCTCTGTTTGCCACGGCAGGTGTAAGGAAAGAGTGGGTTTGATAATACACTGACTTTTTTCGTCCATCCATTCAGGGCAGTCAAAATGATCTCTTTTAAATGTATGTTCCTGTGATGAAGAAGGCTTAATGCTTAATTAAAATGGTGTTCTACTGACTGGACTATTGAACATACTTGCAAAACAAAAGTTAACTGAACTATTCAATGCAAAAACTAATAATACCTGACAACGCTGCTGTAGTCACCATCATGACTCTATTATACAGATTAGTCACAATTGAAAAAACATTTCCCGAACCTAATGAATGTAAGTGCAATAATAAGCTGTGTGTTTCTTCCCCTCTAATAAAGGAGAAACACAACATTTATGCCCAGAAGCCCCAAGACAGTTGGCTTGTTACAATACTTAGAATCTGGCAAAGTTAAAATCAGTAAGATCCTGTGTCCACAGGGACAGGATTCCTCAAGCAATAGCCCGAGATCAGCAGATAGCTATGGCTTTTCTTTGCTAGATCTCCGATACAATAGTTCTTAATTGTGCTTTTAGAGTAAGAAGTTTTAGAGTAAAACCTAGTAATTTAACAGTAAAAAAATATCCTCCCACCAAAACTCATCATTTGCTTACAAAGTGCTGCTCTTCCTGAACACCTACGGGATATGAACAACTGCAGCCAGCTGTGACCAGCGATACACTGAGAACGTGTATTATCCTACAGCTGGAAGACATACAGCTTGTGTCTTTAATCACATACACATCTTAACTTTGCCACCAGTTAAACCCGCTACCAAGTTCAGCGACCAGGCACCGCGAGCGCCTGGCTCTCACTCAGCATCTCCATCAGCCCGCTGCTCTCGGGGCCCCCTGCGCCGCCTCTCCCGGTACCGAGCCGCTCTCCCGGCAGGCGCATCCCGGCGCGGCGGGTGCGCGGGCAGCGCTGCTCGGGGGGCCGCCAGCCCCGCTCGCTCCTTCGGGACGGCTGAACGAAAGCCAGCCGCCGGCAGCAGAAGTTTAATGGGTAGGGACGGGACTCCCGACGCTGCCGGCTCAGGGCACCGACGGCCGGCGGTCCTGCGAACCCGCGGGAACCGGAGCGCTGCGGGGCGGGAGAGGCTCTGGTCCCCGGCCTCGCGTAGCGGGCCGGGCGGTGCGACCGCGACTCGCCGGGCTGGGAGGTGAGAGGGGGGACACAGGAAGCCGGACGCCCCTCTACTGCGAGGCCCCCGGTTGTCACAGCAACGCGGCAGCGCCTCTTCCCAAACTTTGGTCGCTATAACGACCGGGCCGCGGCATCCCCCGGGCGGGCGGGTCTCCTCCGCGGGGCCGTCGGGGCGGCGCTCACCTATGGTGGAGACGACGGTGCCCACGAAGTAGAAGGCGCCGGGGAAGTCCCAGCGGGGCCGCAGGGCGTCAACGCGGATGCCCGCGGCCATGGCCGCCTCGTAGCTCCGCAGGAAGGCGCGCAGCTCCGGCAGGCTGATGTTGAAGATGCGGCTGAAGTTGTGCAGGGTCCGGTTCCAGCGGAGCTGCGCCTCCGCCTCCGACGGGCTCTCGAGGGCCGAGAAGACGGTGGCGCCGGCGCTCAGGTACGCCGCGATGAGGGCGGCCAGCAGCAAGAACCGCCCGTTGTCCTCGTTGAGGGGCGCCAGGCGCCGCCGGCGGCAGGAGCCCGCCGCCCCCCGCGGGGGCATCATCCGGGGCGCGGCGCGGCGGGTGCGGCGGGCGGCGGGCGGCCCCCGGCGGGGGGCG
>JAWWLV010000121.1:12451389-12472660 GCA_035041135.1 Platyrinchus mystaceus | reverse complement strand
GCCGCCCGCCCGGGCCGGGCCGCCCGAGCCGCCGGTGCCGCGCCCCCGGGGCGCCGCCGCGCCCGGCCCGGGGGAGGGATGGGGCGGGACGGGGCCGCCCTGCCCGGCCCGGCCCAGCCCTGCCCGCCACTCCCCAATTCTCCGTTGCCACCGCGGCCCCGGCCGGTGGCCGCCCCCCCGGGAGCGCCCGGGAAGGGGGGACGCGACAATCGCGGCAGCTCGCTCGCCGTGTGCGCGATGCGCCTTTGCCGCTGCGGGGGTTGTTTGGCTTCGAAACCATTTCTCTCATGCCCCGTGCCAAGAGGGGTGTTTTTGAGGGAGTTGATGTCGGTCGGTGGAGTGCTAATTAATTAATTTCAGCCATTTCTAGGTGCGCGAATCGTTGTTTCTGATCTGACTCCAGATTTTGGGCTGCACAAAATTGGACCCAAGAAAATGATACATTTTGGGTTCGGTGCCAAATGTCCATTCAGTCTTAGCTAGTGTATGAAAGGTGGCTTCCCTCTCCACCCCCCTCCCCCAATCTGGTGGATTCTGTCTTCGCTTTTTGCCTTGGAATAAACACTGTAGCCTTTCTTATCTGTTACGCTGCAGTAAGAACTGCAGTCCTTCCCTGGTAGACTTGAAGTAAATAATCACATTCGTATTTTTTAAATAAAATGAGAATTCACACTGGTAAAATATTGCAAAGAGAATGGGAGTGATGCCAGTCCTGCAAACGTGTGTGTAGGGGATGCTAACACGTGTAGGAAAGATCTGGGCTTGGAGGAGCAAATTCTCCCCACGATTTACAGTTGCCAGTGTCAGTCTCACCGCGATGGGAGCTTGTGTCCTGGTTTATGGTTTTTTTATAGCCTAGGTTCTATTTTTTTTTTATGCAGGAAAATATTTGCTGTCTCTAGGTGGCTACTTGATGCCTTTTAGAAAAGGGCTATTTGCCATCACTGGGACTTCTCCATAGCTGTTCTTCACACGTTTATTTCTTATTTTGGATCTGAGAGATTTTGCTTGGCCATGAGATTTCACGTTACTGGCAGTTATCTCTTGGCCACATCTGTAGTGGGAGAATTTCCTCCCTTTCTAGCAGACCGTTTAGACTTGTCAGGTGAAGAAAATAGCTTGTGTTTACAACTATGCTTCCTAGGAAAAGGCCACTGATAAAATGCAAATACTTAGTTTACAAAGTACTCAAATATCATATTTTGATAGCCACTAGCATGTTTAAACTTTGCTCTTTGCCTCTATTGCTTTTGACTAAAGCATTTTTTTCAGTAGAAGTGAAAGTGTTTAGAAGTATCAAAGAAGATTTCCATCTGTTGTGCTCAAGGCAACCAATACCACGTGAAACCCTTAAGAAGAAAAGTGTCTCCTATTTCAAAGTGTCAGTCGTGTCCCACTATAAATACTAAAACTAAGTAAAAATAAAATAATGAAACCAATAAATCACAAACCCAATAGCTGTGAGACGTAGTAGTAGATCTCAAGGGCAAAAGAAGCAGAAAAAAAATTGGCCAAGTATATCAAAACTAATCAAAAACCCATTGAAATAAGTGGAAAGTCTCTCATGGATCATCAAGGGCTTAATATGATAGGTCAGATATGGACCATTTAATGACAATGCCTATAGTTAGAAATAATTTTCACTCTGGTAATCCAGGAATTACATGCAATCCACTGTGCCAGACTATGTAAAACTAAGCTAATTTACCTGAATATGCAGGAATTTTGTTGCTGTAGATGTATATTGGGCTTTGGATTCCTGGTATTTTTGTGTTTGCAGGGGAAATGAAACTGGTTGGTTGGTTGGGTGGTTGTTGTTGTTTTATATTTTTTCTGTTGGAAACATTGAAAAAGGAGAGTCCAGTTCTCTGGAGTCCTCAGCAATATCACCTACTGTGAAAGGTCAGCGATGTTTTAAGTGAGAAGCCAGTTAGCAAAGTTTGTGTTACTCTCATCATTGTCCCTTCTTGGGTCATAGGTGGGGATGAAAAACTGCCTGTTTCCTTAGGTGACAGGGTTGAGTCTTTTCCAAACAGAAGCCGACTGACTTTGGAGTCTGTGGTGGCCTCTCCGGAGATGTCCTGCCTAGGAAAGGATGATGCTGGTGGGATGCTGATTAGCTTGAGGAATCACATAACAGATATGAAAGCATACCAGTAACTTTCCATAAAGAAAAAAAAAACTAAGCTGAAGCAGCAAGGAATGTGGTTTAGCTGCTTCAGCATGGACAAGACAATATTTCAAGCATCACCGAATCATGGTTTCTAAGAATTCGAGCTGTTGACAGATTTTCAAAATGTTTTGACAACTCATTTGACTAAGATTTTTTTACTTGGAGTCTTGAAAATTTGTCACCATTTTGCAAAAATACTTCAAATTTTTTTGGTTATAAAGCTAGGGGAAAAAAGTCTATTTTTTTCATTAAAGTCCCACTGAAAATATATGGTCCTTTCCAAAGTAACTAACTCCTGGAAAAGCTCCACTAGATGGATACAAATCCTCTATAGCTGCAGGACTGTGGCTTAAAAGAAGGTCATGGTTTTGGTTGCTCTGATCAAATACCAGAGTTTGTTTGAGGAAACATCCTGAAGCTGCTGCTGCACCCCTGCTTGGGCAGCACTCTTAAAGGCAGTTATATGGTTAAATGAATGATTTTTTATAACCTTTCTTGATTAATTGAATCAAATCTTGAGGGATTTGGTGAAAACAAAATTTGGTGTTAAAAACCATTTACCTAGGATTTTTTTAAAAGCTGATGGTCAACTGTAAATTGGGTTTTATGCTAGAGTTGAGCCCCTGCACTGTGGGCATATTGTATAGATGGCACCAGCCACTTTGCTTGTCAGGAGGTCAGTGTTTGTGAAAGGGACTATTGTAATAATCAAAAAGTGATGTTTACATTATTATCTTGTTTGATTAGAGTGAAACTTGTGCAAAGAAATGAGATGCATTCATTAAATGTTTAATTAAACCATTTAAAATAGGTCAGAATACTAAACATCACACCTCATTATTAAAGAATAAAATTTAATATGGTATTTTAAACCTGAAACAGCCCAGTTACTGCTATTCCTTTCAAGGGAATAGTTCTCTTTTTTTTATGTGTGGGTAGAACCCTTAAATACTCAACCATGGTTTGACTGTGTGGTTTTACAAGCAACTTAGCAAGACTGCATTTTTTGACTTCAGGGATACCAAGACCTCCATAGTTGTATTCGTGGTTCCAATACAAGCTTTTGCACATACATGTCCCCACTGACTTTGCAGCAAATATCTGCTGAGAAACAAATATCAAGTACATAACTGAGGAGCTTTTTACCACTATATTGCCTCAACTATTTTTTTGGAAGGGTGTCATGCAGTTTGAATGTAAACATGCCATACAGTCCCTGGCCTGAAATGTACAGCTTGTTTGGAGTAGCTGAGCATATTTCCTACCTTGACGGTGACCAAAGACAAATAGATTTGTCACTGTTACTGCTGAAATTAATGTGCAGATTTTCTTATGTTGCTCTTTATACATAATATTATCTTATTATTTGTCTGTAATATGTGCCAAAGAGATTACTTTTCAAAGAGTGGCCTTATGGTTAGCCTGGGTGCTCAACAAACTGCATGGGCAATGAGATGGTCCTCTTCTTCACTTATACCTCCTACTGGATTTAGGGGACAGTCTCTTTGGTATTACTCTGTAATTAAAAGAAATGAATGAGGTAGTTGGTAGTCTATGCAATTGGCCTTGGTAGCATTGTGAACAAGGGTTTTGGTCACAATCCATAACTGAAGTCAATATGCCTGTTTTTTAAGGTAGAAGCCTGGATACTTTGGGATAGAGGGTGAGGCCTTCCCGGTACCCTACTTAGGTACAGATTGGGACAGTGAAAAGTATACTAACTACAAAGTATTAGGGGGAGAATGTGTGTTTCCGTGGAGCCTTAGGTGTTACTAATGTCCCCTCACCCTCTCAGCACACTTTGGCAGATTTTGAAGCAAAAGACCAGTGTTGGGACCTAAATAGCCTTTTGTATTCTTGTGTCTTCCCTTGGAATTAGGGTGACCTTTTGGGGAGGGGAAAGAGAAAAAGGCAGGCTTGTAACTGGTCTTGAAGCCATGAGTTACCTGTTGCAGACAGGTTGAAAACCAAGACATCTTATGGGTTGACAGGCAGGTGGTCCATCTGGAGTCTTGGGATGAAACTGTTATCAGGTAGCTGGGCTGTGTAAGCCCTAGTTGCTCTGTCAGTAGCACTCCGGCTTTCATGAGAGCAGAGCTGAAGAAGCTGATGAGATGAACTTGAGAATCCTTTGGGAACCATATCTTGTACTCTCAAACTCAAAATCAAGTCAGGGTCAGAGGTAGGAGTTAGTTTTGATTTGCTAGTTCTCACTGCCAGGGGATGCTAAACTGTGTTAAAATAGGAGTACTGTTAACAAAATAGGTAGGTTTTTTACTAGGAGAATATTTCTGCAGATTTAAGAGAAACAGAAAACATTTGCTGCTTAAATCAGAGATTCCTGCATTCTTCTTGCTAATTTATGAATAGTTATGCAATGTCTTTTTTTTTTATTTTATTTTTCCTGAGGCCCAGTCATCTAACTACACTTTCTCACTTTCACTACTCTCACTCAGAGAATGATCTAATAAGCACTGGCAATTACATTCAATTTAAATGTGATGAATAGCCAATTTCCAAAGGCCTGATCCCATATAATGCTCCGAGCATCCTGATCACATTAATGTGTTCTCACTTGCCTGTAATGTCAACGGAAGCTGGAGGCAGCCTGCGTCTTGTGCAGGTAGTTCTGTATTCAGGTGACTTCTTTTCCTCTCAGTCTTTGGTGGTATGAAATTTTGTGTTTTATGGGAAAACCTTCCACTCTGGTGCCTTATGTTCTTTCTGCATTAGTTTTGCTTAATTGTTTTCTATTCTTGCTCTGTACGGGAAAATCTCAGTCAGTGTTTTGGCATGCAAAGGATTTTTAATACATTTTGATAATGGAAAGCTACTATTCTACAGCTCAGGGTGATGCAGCTCTGTAACATTCCTAAAACCCCACAAAGGATAATTCCTGAAGGCACACCTTGCTGTTGAGTTCATGTAGACTATTAGGCAACAAACCAGTTATCCTCTCGGGTTTTTTTATCCTGAACAAGGATCTCACCTTGTTCAGCATAACAGGGACCTGGCCTTTCAGTAGACATCAGCATTTTTCAGCTCTCCAAGTGAACAGCTGAATTCTTGAAAGGACTGAATGGCCAGTTAGGCAGTTCTGCAACATGTCGTTTCTCTTGACAAGAATTTGGAGGATTTACAAGCTCTTTGTAAATCTCTCTGTTGAGGTGAGAGAGGTGGCCCCTGTATTCTGTAGCTGAGGTTTAGAGTGCAGAGGGGAGGGATGGACGAACAGATGCATGGATGGATGGATGCAGAAACCTACAGAATGGGATTGGTGCAGCTCCTGAGAAATCTGCATCCTCCAAGTCCATGCGTGCCTGTGTACCGATGAGCTGCGGGGAGCTTGCCAGGAAGGGAAGTAATTTTAGAGTGTGATTTGGAAAATGATTCAGTTTAAAAATTGCTATTTTTGATGGGCTACTTTCAGCTGGGATCCAGTCCCCAGCATGTTCCCAGAAGCACTTGCCTTGCTGCAGCAGAGCGTGGAGAAGAGTGGAGGAGGAATGTCTGTCTGGGAGCCTGGAGTCCTGAATCTCGTGATGCTACTGAGACAACAATGACAAGAATGAATCCTCCTTACATGTCATGTCCCTTCCTGCATTTGACAAGTGAGTGCTTTAACCTACTTGGCTTGATGGACATGGCAAAGGTAACTCTTCCACCCTCCCTAGGGGTTCACTGTGCTCAAGGGAAGGGGCAGGCATATGCTCAAGTTCACTGTGCTCCAGGGAAGGTGGATCTGGAAATGGGGCTGCTGGGCTGGCAAAGTTTCAAGACAGGCAAGTCTACTTTATTCTCTTTATATAAAAGCCAAGGACAGCTTGAGGAATTGTCAAAAAAAGTTGTGAAATGGCAAACACCTTTATCATGCCATCTGAAGATGTACTGTATGTATTTTACAGACCCTGTGGCTACAGCTCCTAGAAATCTCTCCAGCCAGTGGCATTGAAATGAAACCTGCTAAGCTGACACTCACTCCATCAGGATGAGGCTTTACAGAAATTCAGGACAGGCAGCCTTTGACAGCACCGAAGAAAATATTGACAACCCCTTTGGCCTGCCAGATTTATTTTCTAGACTGAGAAGCTTCAGAGAGCTATCCTTGCTGATTACACCTGTCAGTTATCAACAGACAGGTCAAAATGTCCCTTATCCTCTGGTTTTGTTCCTCTTGTTTTTTTCAGGTAGGTGCTGGTTGATGGTCCCCTGAGAACATTTACCCTGCTAAGCTTTTCATAAGCAGGTTCCACTTGTGACTAGGCAACTTCATACAATTTGGTTTGTTTTCGAGGACGTGTGGAGTCAAAGCATGTGGCTGAACACTGTGCTCTGGTTCCCATGCAGGTATCAGGACTGGTGATAGTTTTTGGGAGCATTAGCATCCATCATACATTTATTGGTACCTGACCCAAGGCTCCTGAGAGTGACTGGCTGGTGTGTTTCCCAGGCAGTGGACCAGATGAGACGTGTGTGAGTGTGTGCATGTGTGTGCACATGTGTATTGCATGTAGATAAAAAACAAATAATTTCCCTTGCACTAATTAAAAAAAATGAGCCGACAGTTGGTTGATCATCAGTGTATCTATCCAGTGTATGGCAACATTGTGTTGAGGGACCAACTTTACACAAGGTCTCATTTTCACTCCCTCCTCTCTCTTTTGTCGAGCGTTGCTAAGAAGTGGAAGCGTGGATCATTTTCTGAGTCGCTTCCCTGCTTCTGTTCACCTTCTGACATGCAGCAGGTAAGTAGCCCGGTGTCAGGTTATAGGAGAAGGCTCTGAGATCCAGCAAGAAGGTTCCTGAGGCAGCAAAGGGTGACAGCCCCTCTGTGATTCACCTTGCACATGGCAGAGAGCATTGACTGTTCCACTGTGTTAGAGGGGAAGAAATGATGGTAAAAGGGGGCATAACATTGCACTGCTTAATTATTATTTCTTTTTGGGGGAATATTTGTGTGCGAAGAGACATTATGGTATCTAAGAATGAGGAACATACAAGGAAAGCAACATCATCTTCAGAGCAAATTCTAAGCTTCTCCTAGGAAGCAGAAGGTGAAGGGAACATGATGGTGGTGAGGTCTCCCTTTTGCAGCTCTCCATTCTTGCTTCTACTGTGGTGAGCAAACAGGGAATGTATCAAGCTTTTTAAAAAAAAGCAAATCCTAGTTTGCTATGTAGAGGGTTTTAAAGGACCTTTCTTTCCAGATTAAGGTTTTCTGTTATTTATAGCCACATAAAAGGTGTTTCATCTGTAATACCAATACATTCTTTGTGCATGTTATGAAAGAACTGCTGTGCCACTGAGCATGCAAAAATGTGCCAGGGAAAACATTCAGGACCAGAGTAATTTTCATCTCTGGTCTTCTTGGCCTGGAAATGAACTTCAGCCTCCTATTTTCCTATTTTTTGAGATGGCCACTGGCCATATTCACCTAGGCACTAGAGGGAAACAGAATGAAGAAGTTTGGCAGCATTTTGAAGTCATTTCCCAAATGAATAGTGGAAAGGCAAAGCAATTAAACTTCTTGCAGAGGATTTAATCCATCGTAGGTGTACTGTGACCAGTGCTGTCACTTTGGTTTGACACGGGGTATGATTAAGCCCTTAACAAGCACTTACCTGGTGAAAATTCATCAGTTGAAACATAAAAAATAAAAATGCACAATGAAGAACATACAATATTGAAACCAAGCTACATGGTGTGCTTCAGATAAGTAAGAGCTTAGGTAAGGAATGAGGTGAACATAAAAGAATAGTGGGATAACAAATGTCTAAGAGTGGACACTTCAGAAGTGGAGTAAATAATGGTAACTCTGAGAGCATGCTGTGCCTGAGAGATCACCTCTGTAGCTCTGCATCTGTGAGAAGTGCAGGAGGTAGTGATGGAGAATATAAAGGAGCACAGACTTCTTTTAAAAGGTTTCTGAAAGCTCAGGCTTAGAGTCTTCTCTGAATATTTCCTGCCAGCTGCACAGTCTCCTTGCTGGCCCTTCAGGTTCGTTGACTTCCAGTTAAGTGAGATAGTCAGCATGGTCTGGCACAGAGGTTGGAAGGTTTTCAGGCATTGCTTGCCAAACTATATTTTAATTTTCTAAATCAGAAGTTCAGTGTGCTAATGGATGTTTTGGAGATGTGAGATCTTGTTCCTTGTGGAAGAAAGCTGCCACTGGGGAGCTGAGTGTCGTGTTCCCCTGGCAGGCAGGGGCTGCTGGGTTCCCTTGGACTCTCAGCTGTATCTCAGGACAGAGCCATTCCCATTTTGCAGTGACTCTGTCAGGTTCAGGCCATGTATCTTCTGCTGCCACCATGCTGTCAGCTCCTGACTCCTGGTCTAACAGCCAGGTCGTCTGATTCAGGCTTAGAAAGCATGGAGTTTCTCACCAGTTATAAGATGATATATTACAACACCTTGACCCACTAATTTCTCTTCCAGTTTCCTTGTTTACCTTCCGACCTTGGTCCTGTTTCTCTCCTTATGCTGAGAAATATTCCAGAATAGAATGTCTTTTACTTTAATACATTAGCACAACTGCGTTGGAGATGCAATGAAATCATGGCAAGCTTCCCACCATCCACCAAGGAAATAAAAGAGAATCCTGCTGGTGTGAGAACCATTGTACTGGGGAGATCTTGTCGTGCTGATAATGATAGAAGAGTAAAATGCTCTGCTGTGAAAAAGATACATTCTAGCAAGCAGTCTTCATTGCTGTCCAAATGCCAGCATGGCTTATTATTTTCTAATGAGATAAAATATATTCGTGCTCTCTGAAGTTGACTGTGTTGATTTAATTTGTTTTATGATCAAGATTCTAAATTTCATATCTTTTATGTTTTATAAGTAGTGAGCAGGGATTTAGCTGCATGAGGCATATTAATATCAATACAGCTAACTCCCCATGCATTTCTTTAAAGACTGTTTTATACATAACAACATGGAATTTCACCTCTATATTTCTCCTAGTCTCTGCAGGAAAAAACAGTGATAGCTAATCTGAAGGCAAGCACACATTTTATTATTGCTCTCAAAGCAGTAAGCATTTTTTAGTACTCTGAATTTTTCCTGCTGACAAACAGGCAATGAGTGTATAACACAGAAATCAAATAGCTGCTTTTTTTGTGGCTGGACTGGGGAAAGCAACAGAACGATCTCAGGCAAGAAATCAAAGACTATTATTTATTTTATGTGATTTTAGTGTGCTGTCTTTAGAGTTTTTTCTTATAGAACTGGCATGCACTAAGTTATGGAGGTACTTCTCCAGTGTTAAATGTTATTAGAAAAGGAATATTCACTTTTCTAGAGGAAATATTCTGGATCTGCTTCCTTCCTCATGAGTAAAAATGATCCAAATACCCTTGAGAATGGGAACAGGAGGAAAAAAAAAGGCATGCTTTCAAAGCAAAACATGTTAATTTTATTCTTTCTTTGTCCTTACTAACCATGTTTCTGACTTTCATCCCAACCATTAAATTTGTCTCTCTGTACTAAAAGGCAATTGTCACATCTTAAACACTTGTTCATCCAAGAGAATGGAACAATCTGGGGATGATCCTAGATGATTTTAAGTATTTTCCAGCTGAAGGAAAAGTCTCTCAGCATCACCTGAAGACTGTTGGTGGATCTTGGTCATAACAAGATGTTCTATTTGAGCTCAGCCTGGTGAGAACTCTTGCCAGAACAGTGTCTGTGCTGTGGGATAAACCAGCTGGCTGGATCCACAGCACGGTGTGCGCTTTGTAGGGTGTTATCTGTGGGATCACACCTGTATCGTGCTTACCCTTAAGTAAGGAAACGTTGCATTTGTCAGAGTTTAGTCTTCCTAAAATTTGGCTTTCCTGATTTGATTCAGATAAACAAAATTCAGGTTATTCCAATGGTACTTCACCAGGGTTGAACTCGTGGTGGCCCAGTCACAGTTTTCATCTGGTTTTGGATTGCAAAACACTCCTTTTGCTCTGAACCAAGTGAGTACATTCCATTTGACAAGTATGGAGTGTCTCTGGAGCTGTTAATTCTGGTCAGGAAGAAGATGGTGCACTACACGAGTCAATGGTACTGTTGTGTATTAATCTCATGAGGAAAATTCTCTCATCTGTGATCAAGTGCTAAAGGGGCCATTGCAAAAAAAAACCAGAATGTAAATCATCACCTTAACACAGTAGGTAGAAGCTTGTGCCATGGGGTTCAGCCTAACAACAAAGTAAATCTATGAATCATTTGGAAATGACTGAGGAGATGAGTGCCTGGATTTTATCAGTTGAGTATTGAATAATTACGAGCTGCCAGTGCATATGCCCAGATTTCTCCCTCTCTCTTGCACACACACACACTGGATGTGCATAGCTGATGGAGATGTAGCTCAGGAGTTCATTATTTGACAGTGGTAGGACTTATGAATTCTGAAGGCTGCCTGACCTTAAGATACTTTTTCTAGGCTACATCATATTTACAGGATCACAGAATGGGTCAGGTTGGAAGGGACCACAGTGGGTCATCTGATCCAACCTCCCTGCTCAAGCAGGGTCATCCCAGAGCACATCGCACATGATTGTGTCCAGAGTTCTGGAATATCTCCAGTGAGGGAGGCTCCACAACCCTCCAGGCAACGTCTTCCAGGCCACTTGCACAGTAAAAAAGTTCTTCCTCGTGTTCAGGTGGAACTATCATTAAGGCAGAAATTCCCATTGTATAGCACAACAGCTTCTGGAGATTAACTCCCACAACCACCTTTTCAACCTTTCTAGGAAAGCAGTTCCAGTTTTATACTTCCAAATGCTTACAGCTCATTCTGTCAGAACAAGGCAAAAAAGGGTAAAAGGCCAGGCCTTGGGATTAGTGTCAATACATGAATGAGAGGGATGAAGATCAGGGAAAGAAAAGATATGTTTAAGCTAAAGAGTAACATTGGCCCTAAAGCAAATGAGTGTGTATTGCCTATGAATACACTGAGAGTCAATATTTGAGGATGTTCCTAGCTATTAAAGTAATCAAGTTTTTAAGTGGTGTTCCAGTAGGAAGAATGAGAGCAAAAAGCTGGACTTCCTGTGTTGTGGAGTCTGAAGTGTATTATATAAAGTGATGTCTGCAATAGCAGAAAACTGAATTTTATAGCAGAAGAGCTCCAAAACATTGTCAGATATTTTAAGCTGGATAACATACAGACCTTAGTCATATATGATATCTCTTCCTGATCACTGCTAAAATGGGTGTTGTATTTCTACCCTCTTTTCATGGCAATATTGACTTACAGGAGTCAAATAGCTATTGTAAGCTGGCTGGGGAATGAATTTAGGAAGAAAGGCTAGGGATGATTTTGCTAGAACATCCTTATCAGTGGAAGCAAAAAGAAAAAAGTTAAGTCTGTTTTATTTTACCAACATGAAAGCTCCTCAAGGTCTACGACATTCAGAACCCAGCAGGAATTTTCCAACTGAGGAGGAGAAAGAGAAATGTTTACTAAAAGACAGATTGCAAACATCAAACTGCCTGTTCTGTAATTGATCTTTTACACTGAGAATATCCAGAAGATCTATACTTATGGTTAGACTGTTATTTGGAAAGCCAGTAAAATACATTCTGCTAAGAACTGCTTCATATTAAGTCTGCAACCCGGGGATCTTTTAAAACACAGCAATTGCCTTGGATGTTCATTTCAAGGCAGACACTGCTCTGTACATTTAAAGCAGTAATTTATCTTTCAGACCCAGAGGAGGTTTGGGGTTTTTTTCCCTTGCTTGATTAAGAAGCATAAAAATATGGCAGAGGAGAAAAAGAGGCTATTAGATAGGGTTTTGCTAAATGCCACACTGTAACTCCTTCCTGAATGAAGAGAGCCAAAAAAAAAAAAATAGGCACCTCTGTGCTTAGAAGAATGGAAGGTAGGTGCCAATGTTCTTGAGTAGGGAAGCTGTCCAGTTCAGTCCATGGGGCTGCACCTAGCTCAGTGAAACATGATGGGAAAGCCCAGAAATGGGGGAATGATGGTCACATGCCTTAGTTGTTGGCTTGAACAACCATATTGTCATTTTTAGGAGATGCACTTCTACACTTTGTCATATTGACCTTTAGTTTCTTATCACTGCAGATTGATCTCCTCTTGGGTGCTCTTTTCCCGGCCTCCTTAATCACCATTTTCTTGATGAGAAGACGACTAGTAATTAGAAGATTGATTTCTACTAGGAAGAAACTCAAGTCTTTGTCAATCATCCCTTCAATTGCTGCTGCTAAGAGATTCAGACGTGGAAAAGAGATTTAATATTTACTGCCATGCTTCCTGCCTGGTAACATGAAATGACATCCACATCTCCTAGGCTCCTATCTAGTACTTAGGCATAAACTTGTTGTCTTCTATGCAGCAGCAAAGCTTTGCTAGAAGGGCAAAGAGGACGAACAACCCTGTGGTGTCTGAGCACTTGCTGCATTCACCTGTTCCATTTCTTCCCTAAGTCTGGAATCCGCTTCAATAAAGCACCTTTCACAATCATTTCCCAACAGAGGCGTGATAGCTGTAAGCTATCTCCTTGTCTCTGATATTAAATTCCCTGGTATTAATGGATTATGGCCTTCAGCATCGTCAATATTATTGAGAACAATATTGTGACACTGGAAACTCAATCAAACCTCACCTTTTACATTAATTGTTACAGGGTTTCTACCTTAGTCGTCTGAAAGGAAGCAATTATCCTGGATTCATGAAAACATCTCAAACGTAAAAGACACCCAAGTAATGATTGTTTTCCCTTCACCCTCTAAGAAAGCAGATAATTGGAAAAGAAAATAAATAAAGACACTGGTGGAAGAAAAAAGGGATATAGGTGGGGGCCACGGGTCCTTCATAAGAAATTCTGCCTGCTTGCATCTGATCAGTGCACTGGGAGTTCAGCGGTTTCTCAAAGGCAAGCGGGTTGCCTTCACAGCAGTTTTTGATGCATCTTTTGGGGGACCTGGGGCTAAGAATTGCCCAGCTGTAATTTGTAATTCTACTTGCTGCCTGTTTCCACACATGCCATAAAAATGCCTGTACCCTCTTATTTTTTAGCATAGCTGGCTAAAGGCAAGGATCCCCAGGGAAATCTAAAGCAAAATCGTGTTCCTGTTTTATGATGACAGTTAACTTTGAATTTAAAAACAAATAAAAAATTTTTAGCTTAACCCAAAATGATACTGGCTTTTTGGATTAAACTTTCGGAGTTGAATAATTGGAATTTTGATATCATCCTGTATGTGTTTATGAAGCAATATTGTCCCAAATGGCTAGTGATGCTGTGCTTTCTCAGTCCTGCCGAATAAATCTATTTTAAGTCAATTCCCAGTAAAAGAGTTTGAAAAGCTACCATTGCTATTGGCTTTATTTGCAACAATAAAAGTCTGCCAATTTCAGGCTTCATCCTGAAAACACTGGGAGCTCAGTCCCTTATCCTGCAAAGCCTTTCATCGCAGGCTTAATTTTGAAACACATGAACAGTTCCTAGTGACATCTGCAGAGTAAGTCATCTTCAACAGCTTCAGTTAAGCACCATCCCCCTGGACCAGAGTGATTTGTTTGTATGTTATTCAGAGCACAGCACTGTTTAAAAATTGTCCACCAATAGAAGGTATCTGAGGAGTTGTTGACTATGGTTCTCCACGGAGGGGAGTGGGGCAGGGGAGCGGGGACCAACTATAGTGAGCATTTGGGAAGGACAGGAGGCTTGCCTTCGTGCCTTAAAACTTAAATTTTTCTTCATCCCAAAGATTTGGTTAGCTGGAAGTTTATCTTGTTCTGGGAGTGCGCTCAGGCCAAACACCATGTCAGGCTCCCACAGGCTTTGTGGGTTTGTGCTTGTTTCAGAAGTTTCAGTTCCCCTACAGACCTCTGCCCAGTGAGGGAAATGCTGCTGAGGTAGAGGATGAAATGGCACAGTATTGTTCAGCCCTCAGAGATGTAAATGGGTGCTGGTGAATGAGGATCTTCTGCTACAGCCTAAAACCTGGCACAGATATCACTTCACTCCACTGAGTGCTTTTAATCTGATGGAGCCTTCTTTATTCAAATGGCATCACTCTCAGCTGACAACAGGAGTGAAAATCTTGAATAGAAATGTATCTGTCTGTAATTGTAATCAGATTTTACAAACTTACCCGCTCTACTACTTTGGTCATACAATGATTCCTTTCATTGCTATGCTTGTTTGGAAAGAAAGCCTGGTAGATCATTGCCTGTAGGCATGAATTGTTCTGTAGGAAGGAAGAGTTTATGAGGGCACGTACACAGGAGAAAAATGGATAGTATGGCCTTGTGTTGACAGAAACTGTTACTGGCATGGAAGAAGTTTAATTTCAATCTCACTATAAAACATGAAGCCAATAGCTTTGTGGATAGTGAAACTCATACCAAACATACACATCCAAGCCTAAGGAACATGAAGAGGGCTCTGACTCAGGTGGTTTGAAGGCAGGTCAAGGTGAAACCATGTTGTTCACAGCAGATGAAGCAATGCTGACAGTGCATGAGTAGGTGGAGAGCTTATTTCAGGCCAGTGAATGTGGTGCTGTGCATGACATGTCCTCTGCCTGTAGGAACACAATAAGGGACTGTGGAGTGGAAATGGGCTTGTGCAGCATAAGCCTTAATGTTCAAGAACTCAAAACGTGGAATGTTCACCAGGAATGTTCTGTAACAACCTAAAATGTGGTGGGGCTTTTTGTTCTGTTTTGTTGTGTTTTGTTTTGTGGGAGCTTACTGCTGCTTTTAGTGGCCTTCCAGAGATAAGCTCTCAGCTAAATGTGGAGTACTTTTACAGTGCTGGCTGTATGAAGTGCTTTCTGATGGAACAGTCTTTCTGCATTTTCAGTTTCTGCTTTTGCCTTGGTTTGAACAAACGGAAAGGAGATAGTTAGTAATTAAACTTAGCAGATAATACTGTTTACAGCTACTAAACACATTAAAAATGGTTTTCTGTGCTTGGCACCTTTGTGCCTTTGAGGATTCTGCTTGTGTACAGAAAAAAATTCATTTTGCTCCCAGCTACAGGCAGTCACACAGGAGTTCCGTGTTTCTGCAAACTCTTGCTTTGAAATCTTACTTCTGTTCTTTCTCATATTGCTTGTTCCAACTCAGGGTCATTCAGACTGAAAAGATCCTTAACCTGAGTGCATGGAAAGCAAGATCAAGATCTGTCAGTTAAATAAAGTGGTATAATACACTCAATAATGCCAGGGGAAAATTAGCCACAGAACCTTACCTGAAATTTTGTACTGCTTTTGCCATTTCAGACAGTTGGCCACTTCAGCCCCTGATACCCGAAATATCACCTTTGGCTCAAGTATTTTTAATGCAGGGTTTTCACTCCTGCATTCTGTAAGGTACTTGTGAACTGTCACAACAGGCAAATAGGCTTCTTTGGATTAAGTCAAAGTGATCACTTTGAAAGACATATTGCAAAAGGGATTGTTCTTCTAAGATGTCAGGTACCCTCTCATAAGGTGTTGAACCTTGTTATCATTAGAGGGACAGGAAGAGCTTGATGAGATGCAGGACCAGGCATGGGACTGGTTGTGGAGTTTGCCATTTCTTCCCCCTTCAGACTTTTGACATGAACCAGAAAAGTGAGCTCCGGTGATCATCTGAATCCTCATCATGGACACTGAGGCAGATTATTTGCTGTCCTGAACCTTGCCTTGACAACTTCTTTTCAAATCTATGGAAAATATTATTACTGACTTTTTTTTTAATTATTTTTTTGGGGGGAAAGGATTGCTCTCAACAGAGAAGAATAGGAAAATCATTTCACTGAGTTTTATTATTCTTTGCCATGGGAATCTCAGCTCCTGAATTGTTAATTTGTAATGAAATCCAAACTAGAGTGTCATGGTCAAGGAATCTTGCCCTATAATACTTCTTTAAATTGGGGTTTTAATGTGCATAAATTACAACAGTTTTAATCAGTGCACTATATATTTTTATTACTCTAGAGGCATTATTTATGAGTAATCAAGTGAAATTTTATGGTGGAAACCTTAAGGGGACTTAATTAACTAAAAGCAGCTCCACCAAAATCAGCAAAATGATGTGACAGTAGGAGGGATCAGAGCTTTCTCCTCCATCGTTACTAAGCTCATCTAACTTATTTTACTATCTGATAATTAACAGAAGACGAATGATTGCTGAGTGTCTGCCTCTTACACCAAGTCCTGAAATAGGGTCAGGTTTTTATGCTTAATAGTAAAACCAAGGTATCTTGGCACCTGAAAACACAACATGGAGTTGTTGCACCGCTATTGTTTTTTTTCAGAAATAGTTATAGAAATTCTTATCTGCCTGGGAGATATCTGATCATCTAAGAATTCCCCTTAGTTTGGGAAATATTTTAAGGACACAAGACTTATGTCTAGTTGTCAATAGACTTCTCAAGAAGAAGAAGAAATAAGAATAAACATGTTTCTTATGAATAATGCCTGCTTTAGAGGAAGGATTTCTTGGTAAACATTGAAAGTGAAACTAAACAACTAGATTGGCTTCAACTGAGTTGTAAACTGTCCTTCTTGTACATAAGATGGGAAATAAAACTGGGAATTTTATTTGACATAGTTGTAGAGGGCACCAAGTGAAAACTGCCTTTTGTGCACTGTAGAGAGTAGAAAGTCCCAGTGTAACAAGAGCATTAAAATGTCATGTCAGTGATTCTGCAAAATTGCTTTGAGCAGCTATAGAATTTTGCTAGAGATTGCCTGCAGAATTAAGTGGAAACACTTTTGCTAGTGACCGATGTGCAGTATAAAAGTCACACCGTTTTCTCTCATCCCATAGGACTGGAAGTTCAGAATCTTAGTCAAAACTTTTTCTTTTTCTGATTTAGAGCATTACTCTTAGTCCTAAGGAAGATGGATACTCAAACACAATTTGGACAGCTTTGTGAAAGAAGATATACTGCCTGCTATAGGAACCTAGATCCTAAAAAAGTCAACATGCAGCTGACAGAAGGCAAGCAAACACCCCAATGGTTTAATAGAGCAATGAAATGTTAAAGTTGTCTTGATAAAAGCTCTGTTCTATCTGACTCAATTACTGGAGTCATTGTCACTTAGGACCAGAGGGAATAGTCTGACCATCAGGTGAAAGTAGAATTTAATCCAATTATTTTTCTGGGGAGCCCAAGATATTTTGTCTGACTCAAGCATGTCTTTTGGAAAGACTGCAGTAAGTTGCAGTGATTAATCACACTTGAAGTTTAAAAATGTACATCCATTTTCTAATTCAGATTTGCCTGGCTCTGGTTTCCAGACATTAGTTCTTGTTTCATACTTACTATTTGAGTTCTTGTATAGTACTTACTATTTGTTCTTTGTGAAAGTGTTTATAATGTAGACATTTTTTGGTTTTCTTTTTGAATATGACTGCATATTTAGAGTAGTCCCCAGCCTGCTTGATCTAAATCTCATGCTGGGGTCCTCCATACTGTGACTTCTTTCTTAGAGTGGAGCCCTTCTCAAATTCAGTCTAGACCTGTGGCTAAGAAATAAATAGAGTAAGCAAGACAAAATAAAGAGAGGAAGTGGAATGGATAGGAAGAGATGTCAGAAGCATGAAATCCTTGTTTCTGGCTGATGCCCTGTCTGAATGCTTGCCAGGCTGCACCCAGCAAAGCTGGGTCACAGACAGGACTTCACACCTCAGATTAGAGCAGAGTTTTCAGAAAGAAGCAGAGGGGCCGCCAGGGACTGTAAAGAAAGCATGGAAAATCTGTAGAAAAGTCTTGGGGCAACCCTGTTTTCCAAGTGCAAAATTATTCCTGTGTTTTGCCCCCTTCCTCCTCTTCAAGAACGAGAGTGAAAGATGAATTGCCTGAAGCGATGTCAGGGGAGGTTAAGGTCAGATATTAGGAAAAGCTGCTTCCCTCAGAGGGCTGTTGAGCACTGGAACAGGCTTCCTAGGAAAGTGGTCACAGCACCAAGCCTGACAGAGTTGAAGAAGCATTTGGACAACACTCTCAGGCACATGATGTGACTCCTGGGGCTGTCCTGTGCAGGACCAGGAGTTGGACTTTGATCCTAGTGGGTTCCTTCCAACTCAAAATATTCTATGATTCTATTATTCTATGAATTTCAGTATTACAGCATCTGTTTTGCCAGTGATTTGCATCCTGGTTAAAAAAAAGTGGCAGGTACAATAGTGCATTCTGGCTCTGTCAAATACTGGAAGTTAAAAAAAAAAAAAAGAGATATATACATCACATTGCAACCATGAAAAACACGTTTTATAAATAAGGAAACAGTGGAGAAGAAGGGAAACTGTTAGATGCCTTGCTGTCCAATATATAAATTGCTACATGTAAGATATTAAGCTGCAAGAAGGAACAAAAGACACTGAAAAATGAAAGAGAAACCAAGAGACAGCCTAAGGACATAGACTGGCAAACTGATCTCAGTTTTTATGGTGACTGGAGCCATTCAGAAATTGTTGTTAAAGAAAGAGCATCTGTTGGGAGGTGCAGCAGCAAAGGTGGCTGTGGAGCTCTGCCTGCAGCAGTTTCCTGGAGGGAATCATGGGTGACCCTCTTCCTATTGCATGTGTGACCATGGTTACAGACCTGCAGGAACTCTGTGCCTCTCTGTCAAGTTCTGCTGAGAGAGGGAAGCTCTGTGTGGCTCTGTTTAAGCAGAATGCCTGATTGCAGCTCTAGGGGGGGATTGCATGAACCTTTAAGGGACCTTCAGATGGAATTAATGTATTTTGGATGCTAATGACCTATCTAAACCTGTCTGGTTTGCACAAAGTCCACAGCAAGCCCCTTTTCTCACCAGTGACATCTCTGTGCCCTGTGTCTATATTTCTCTTGCAGAACATTGGGGTAGGGCAAAGGAGAACTCTTCACAGGAAAGCCTCTGAAATTTAGAAATGGAAACAGAGTGGTTTCCCCATTTTCTCACTCCTAGAAACACCTGAAGCAATGTGATGTAGAGGGGCATAAGGCTGCTCTGGCAGGTTTCTTTAGGCGCTCAGGGGGAGGGGTGGATGAGGTAGGTTGGGTCATGGCTTGGGGGGCACCTCCACAGTGCAGTCCATGGTGGGGAGGCATGTTCCTTGTCCACAACTCTGAACAGCTATTAATAGGAGCTACTTCTGTCTCCTTGATGGACATAATGTGTTTATAGAGATTTTAATGCCTCATGGAGATGTCTCAAGCAGGAGAACAGAAGAGAAATTCACTGATAGCACCTTCTCAGTCCTGTAGCTTTTTTTTTCAAGGTTAAAAAATCATTTGGAAATTAAACTTGGAATCTATTTTGGTCCCTCCTCCTCTCTCCCTTCTTCCTTCCAACCCATCTTCCCTGGAAAAAAAAATCACCATGCAGCTCTAGGGGGACAGTCCTGCAGAAGGAGCTGGGAATTAATCTTGTTGCTGAAATGAAGAATGGAAAAGTTCTTCAAAACTTTGTCTCTTATTTATAAAATACAAGACTTATGATTGATTTGTTCTTCCTTTCTTATTAATCTTTGCCGTCTGCAGACATTCAAGAAGTGTAAGTCGTCCCCCCTCCCAGATTCATTAAGAGAAATAAAAAGGTTTCCTGTTTCTGCTGCCTTTTGCTGAGCATTGTAGCACTGGATTTTATGGATGTTTTTCTGAAACATAAAAAAAAATTGAAATGCACTTAGAAAATGAAATAGAACCTTATGAGGAATATCAGATCTTACTACATTTGTGATAAAACTTAATGGTTTAGCTTCTAGGTATAGTGTAAGAAGAAGGAAGCTCATGTATCTTTATTTAATGGATGTGCCCTTCAGGAGTAAGGAGCCATCGGTAACACTTGCTTCGAATATGCTCCCAGAAGCTGCCTGCTGACACACACTTGCATCTAATGGACATGGCAGGACAAAGGGTCTCATAGCTTGGCAATGGCACTTGTGTAACTCCAGGATTTGTTGAAGTACCCTTGACACTTGAAGTTACTGATTGCAAGCCTCTCCCAGCCTCGCTTGATGAATGCTAGACAGATGGACAGAAAGAGAGAAAGATGACACAGCAGGGAAAGCAGCTTGGCTGCCATTAATCAGTGGTGAACATCTACTCACATGACGTCCTCCAGCACAAAAAAAAAAAAAAAAAGATGAAAAATTTTTGTTTCTGTTCAACAAGCCTATGGCTAAGATATGCAGAGCTTTGATTAAAATGTGTTTGGAGAGTCAGGTGTGTGTTTTAGATCCCAAGACATGGGAATTGGATGCTAGCAGTTGTACCAAGAGAGGAAAGGCTTCCCAGGCTCCCAGTGACATGCCAGGATTGTAGATAGCTGGGTATGAAAATTTATTCCTGTTTTTGAGCATCCTGAAAAAACAATTTCTACAGTGGGTGCTATATGTGTGTATATTACAAATAGTATGAGGGGCACATAAGCTTCTCACCCACTAAAATGATTAGGGCAAAGCCTTTCACTCCCTATTTTGCCTCCCCTGCCTACTACACTCAAACCCAGGGACATTCCCTTGCCCTAAACACTCTACCAGGACACTGTAATTCTGAAATAAATGGTTCCTGGTCAGTAGCCGCCGGCGAGCCAAACTCAGCACATTCCAACCTCATTGCAACAATGACAGAACAGAAGCAATCCCAAACACACCCCTGGGCAGGGCGGGCACATAGGTAAGGTGACCTAGCACCCACCTGCAGCTTGGGTATCACCCACGACCCCAACCCAGTAAAATACCACTAGCCCCCCCCCCCATCACCTTCCCCCTGCCCGCCCTCTTGCCGGACTGGGGATCCCACGGCCTGCCAAGTCCAAACTGGACTGGCGAAACTCTGTGCGCTCCGAAGTTCCTCCTCTCCACTCCTCACCCCTGCCGCCCGTGCGGGGGCTTCTGTGCAGCCACTAGTCCATTATCCCCATATCACCATTGGTGAAACAGAGCTCAAATCTGTACAGCAATTTAATTACCTGGGAAGCATCATCTCAGATGGTAAGATTGATGAAGAAATAGACAACAGGTTAGCAAAGGCATCCAGAGCCTTCGGTAAACTCCATAAGAGAGTTTGGCGAAACAAACACCTGAAGAAAAGTACAAAGATCAGCTTTTACAGAGCCATTGTACTGTCTACTCTTTTATATGGGTCT
>JAWWLV010000121.1:12433063-12451289 GCA_035041135.1 Platyrinchus mystaceus | reverse complement strand
AGCCCCGAAGAGGAGGTACAAGGACTCCCTGAAACAATCTCTCAGCCTTGGCCATATTGATCTTCACCACTGGTCTATTCTCGCCTCCAATCAGGAGGTCTGGAGACACTCCATCTATAATGCTGCTGCTTCTTTTGAGAACACACACAGGATCGCTCTCGAGGAGAAAAGACAACACAGAAAGAATTGCATCTTGTCGATCTCACCCAGGGAGTCTTTCTGCTGTGCCTTCTGCAATCGGACTTGTCCATCCTGCATTGGCCTTTTTAGCCATCAGCGCACTTGTAGCAAGCGTGAGTGGAGCCCTTCCCAAATCTTCATTCATGAAGCCTGGCCATGAGTGAGTGAGATGACAAATAATATTAATGTAGATGTGTTACAGTAAATTTCTAATGCATTTTCCTTTCATTCTCTTCTTTTCCCTCAACTCCAGTCTAACATATTTTGAGATGGTGCTGCTGAATCATGTTTAGAGGGGAGGAAAGACTGTTTGGTGTGTTTCCCTTCAAGGCAGCACTGTTTCTTGCAGACGTGGTGGGTGTGATGGGCCACGGAGCTCTTGCCAAGGACCTGTGGAGAGCTGAACCCATGTTTGCCTTGGAATTCTCCCACACTTTAGAAAAGGCTCAGTGCTGTCAGGAGTCTCTGTGAAAGATATTGTTTGAATTTGTTGTAGTGAGAGACTGCCTCTCCACCTGCAGAGGAAATAAACATTAAAAAAATTAATTTAAGATAGTAAAAATGTGACATTTAGTGCAACTAAAGCTATGTGTACACACACAGTAGGAGTCAGCTGTGACCCTCTGTCTGTGGTTCCAGAGCTGTGACCCTCTGCAGCTCTGTTCCCAGTACATACCTTACTCCATCTGCAAATGCCATTGAATGCTGTGGCTTGAAATTGCTCTGTATCTGCTTATTTCAATATATATAGACCTGGATATTTCCATGTCAAGAAATCTTCTCAATAGCCAAAGATTTCCTTCCTAAATTTGATCTACTTGTCTCTGTTTTTTACCCTCTTTTCTTTCTCACCCAAACCTACCCCAAATAATACCACATTTTTAAAATTTATATCCTAGACTATTTAGAATTCTTTGTGAGTAGTTACCATGGTCCCTCTTATACTGCCATTAACTTGCCCAGCTAATGTGCATATTGTCTTGTGAGGACAATTTGTGAGAAGGATTGCTTCTCCCCTATAGTTGAAGCTGGTACAGCTTTCTGTAATTTCTCTCTCTGTTTCAATGGAATTTAGGACACCTCCACTTCCTCAATATGTTTCAGTCTTTACTCATTTTTTGAATTTCCTTGCTGATCTTTAAGTCAATAGTAGAGGTGATAGGAAGTGGGACATATAACCCTCTTAATGCTACCGTTACAAATCTGTGTGCTGGAGGTAACTATCTATATATCAGCCTCAAGGTGAAGGTAATAAATCTTGCTCATACTTGGGCCACTTTGCCAAGTGGCTGATTAAAAGCAATTTTCACAGAAATTGTTCTCTCTGCAACTGGCCCCTAAAACCCCAAACATATTCCCCTTTTCTTAGTTACTCCAGTACCTTCAGTAGAGGAAAGCTGTCAATTCTCTGAGAAGACTTGAATATCCCACTTCTAAACTTCTAGCACTACTCTTCACTCCTGGTCACTATACCCTGCAGGTATTCAATTCTGCTGAACATGTGGGCTGCAGAAGACTGAAAATTAATATGATTTTTTCTCAATGCCATTAGGCTGCATGTTTCTGTCTGCAGACAGAGTTTCTGGATAAGTATGTCCTGTCTCAGGAGCAAAAGCTGGAGCAAGCAGGAAGGCTGCCAGCAAAAGTACCGTGTGGAGACGGATGGCTGATTGGCAGGGCTGGGGAGGCAAAGGGATATTTGGGTGGGCAAAGAAGGTAATGAAACAGAGAAGAGACAGTAACTGCACAAGTAGGATGGAAACAAGGGAGATAAAACACTGCTTAAGAAATTGTGTGATTTTGAAAATCCATTATTTTGCTGTCAAGTGAATTATAGAGGAGAAAGGGAGATTATTCATTAGATGCATCATAGAGACAGGACATAAAGGATTAGAAATGCTGTTTGAGTCATAAAACTTTCACCAAGCAGGGAAAGAGTAATGATCTTGGTTTCATTGTGATGTTTTCAGGCTGACAAAGTTCTAATTTTGTTCCCAAAATAAAGTTATGAACCAAATAGGACGGGCTCTTAAATCGTGTGTGTTTGCTTCTGCGATGGTGTTGACTGTGCATAAGACAGTTTGATAACTATATGCCAGATGTGTAGAGAAGCCTTGTGCTTCACAGGAGCCCAAACAATCCTCAAAATAAATGCAGATAAAGTCTCTTCCTATCGATTAACTTTCTGTCAGTTTTTATTTGCTTCTGCAGCATCCTCTGTTAGTGTAGGATGAACAATCAGTGACTTGCCAGAAGTGGCAGTGTGACCATAGCTTCTCATGGGAAGAGGGCTATGTTTGGTGTGTCTGTATTGGGTCTGGCTCCTTCAGCCCAGAGTCATGAAATGCTGCTCAGAAAAGAGTCTCGTCTGCCTCTCACCCACGTTCTTCTGAGTCACAGGTGTACATAATCATCCAGGGTCGATCAGCTGGGCTCTGGGGGAAATGCTGCCTCTCACACAATTGTCAAACCTGGTAAAAGCAGGTGAAGGATCCATGTCAAGCTAGAGAATTTATCTGGCAGAGGAATACCAGTGGCCTGACTTAGGATAACGTTAATTTTATTCTTAGTAGCTGGTATGGTGCTGTTTTGGATTTAGGATGAGAATAATGTTGAAAACACACTGATGTTTTAGTTGTTACTTGTTTGCTACACAGGGACCGGCTGAGCACTGGTCAGCAGGTGGTGAGCAACTGTGTTGTGAATCACTTGGTTTACGTGGATTTTATTCCTCTCTTTCTTTCTGTTATATACCTTTTCATCATCATTATTATGGTTGTGTTATTATTATTATTATTATATTCTATTTCAATTATTAAACTGTTTTAATCTCAACCCACATGTTAACCTTTTTCCTCCCTATCCCACCAGGGCAGGGAGGATGGAGTCAGCAAGCAGCTGCGTGGTACTTATTTGCCATCTGGGGTTAAACCATGACAGCCAGGCACTTCAATTCGATTGCTTCATATTTAGTATGACTTGGACAGTCCCTTGATTGGGCTGTGGTGGGAACTTTAAAATTAAATTCTAGAGCATTTAGTTTATCAGAACAGTGAGTATGGCTTTTTTACAACACTCAGAACAAGGTAGCTGGTGAGGAATGTAATAAATACACTCAAATCCCTTCTGCAAGCAAAATTCAAAACTTGAAGGAGCACTTTAACTGTCCAAGCTCACAGCAACCAAAAGCATTTTACATTCAGAGCTCTCAGGAAGGCAATGTTACAATGCAGTGACCTGCACTTTTTTGAGTCATTCACTCTTTTGAATAACTCTTATGTGATTCACACAGGCTGGGTGAAAATGCAGACCTGATTTGCTAGCTACTCTCTTTTCTGCTTTTTTTTTTCCTCTTCCACCTTCTAATTCTGTCCCTTCAGTTGCTTAACAGTACATTTATCTCAATTTCCACACGGAAGTTAACAGAGGGAAGGATATATTAACTACACAATCAGCATATAAAGGTTGTGACACATGAATGAAGCACCAAAAAGATAATGAGATCTTACAAAAAAGTTATTCTGATTTATAGGCACTGGAGAGTCACATTTTCATACACTCTAAGCAATTCAAAGTCTAAAACTGTGCTGGAAAGAAACTTCACAAACGTAGCTTGTGCTTGCTCAACAGTACTTTCATAATGTTTGTGTCTTTCTCTTGAGTTCCAACTGATGATAACCTTAATTAAAGCAGAAAATTTTGTTAGCAGTTCCTAAGTGTATTATCTTCCTCTTTGGGTTACACTCTACAATTAAATTAATTTCTTAGACCGTATTTCTCTGTTATTCTCTGAAAATTATCTGTTTCTTCGTGTAGCATATTCCGGTTCTTGTCAACAAGTCTTGTCAGCAACTGAAATAAGTTCTTTTACACCAGCTTATTTTTCTTTTCTTTTTTTTTCCTTTGTAAAGCAAAAAAAGCAAAAATATGAAATATATATTTCTAAGGTTAAACCATAAGAAACTTCAGCAGATCCTTTCTTCATCCCAAAAGTTTCTCATCTGAGTATGTTAACATTTACTCTTTAAGTGGGTCCCTGTCTTCATGCTGAGCCTTCTCTTCTCTACCTTAACTATTATTTTTTCATGAAGCTCTTCATCAAACACACAAAGATGAGGTGTTGTGCATCATGTTTTGGAAAAAAAATCCACACCAGTCTCTTCTCTAGGAAAGAGATTGCATTTATCTTTAGTAATTTTATTCTGTACTTCATCCCTCTTTCCTTTGTGTCTAGGTTTGTGCTTATTCTTGTATTCCAGCTTTGTTCCCAATTTTCCTTACTGTTAAAGTGCAATTAATTAAATGTCTTTCTCAGTCCATTCTTTCCACTATCTTAAATATGGATAATCCAGGGAAAGGTCACCACCTTCAACTGCTCTTTTAATAAAGAACGGAGCAAGCTGTAAATCAAAGGCCAGATAAAATCAAACCAAACCTGGAAGAGTTTAGCTGGAAAGCAAGAATTGTTTGACTGTGCCTAACAGAACTACAGAAGTGCTTAATTTAGCTGTGAAAATAAACCTGAAAGGTTTATTGGCAAGGACTTGATGATAGAAAATACTGTTGATAATATTGATCATACTTGGCACTTTCTTTCTCCAAAAAATGCTTTACAAACACTAACTAATTAACCAAAATAGAGTATATTTCACACTCTGTGGATCTTTTCTAGTACAGTTTTTGAGCTTTGCTGCTTCTGTGATAGCTGGCCAAAGGCCAACCAAAGTATGGCAAAGTTTGTTCTGGTGGAGAAATGGACCTGTTTTAATCTAGTGACTAATCTTGGTGTACGCTGATATACACTGCTTCGTCAAACAGCAGAAAGCACTTCTTAATGGAGATGCATTTGTTCTTGTCTAACTGGGCATTAAATAGGGATAAAACATTATATTCATTCCTAGTCCTTGGGTGGAAGGGCTGTGGAGGAGAAGGAAAGGTGCTGGCAGCGAGCCATGGAAGTTCACATGTTGCTGGCTTTGCTTGGGTCTTGGGTTTTTTTTAAGATAAGATCTCTTTGGGATGCTGTCTTTTACTGCATATTGATAGAAGAGATTAGAGGAGCCATCTAAGGTTGAACCACTGTTTTAAACCACAACAGGAGGACTAGGAGGAGTGTTACTGTCTCTGCAGTCTTCACTCTTTCATCAAGTGAGTCTTTACAGTGGAGATCATGAGATTGGCCTGCAGAAGAGTTATATGCAATTCCAGTTACTAATAGTAAATACTAATAACTAAATAACTATTACCTTTGCCTACAGGCAAACCTGTCCTGCATTGCTGATGTCAAGCCCCTCAAGATTTGAGTCCCTTTGCAATTTTTTAGTTCTTAATCAGTAGTTATAGCTGGACAGTTATGATTAAGCAATTGCATTTTGAACCTTGTATGCTTGGCAAATCTTTTGTTTTAAGGAAAAGGGAAGACAATCCCAAGATGAATGAGCTGTCTGGATGAGAGCCATCAGGAATGAAGTCAGCAGAACTGAGCAGTAACTAGGGGAAAGGTAATTCCAGCAGTGGGAGATCATGACCACCTACTCAAAATGGACCCCTGACTCAAATGGAGGGAAGAACTGCACCTGTGGATTCATTAGCATGAGAAGCAAGAGATGGAACTAACAAATAGGGATTTGAGTTCTGATTAATAAAGAAGTTATGTATCCTGTGACCACTGATGCCTTTGTTTGTTAAAATATGCAATTATGTAAAGTTTTGTTGATCAGGGAGAGAGCCTTTTGTGGGTTACCACCCAGCTGCCTACTTTGCACAAAGTAGAATAAAAACCAGAAATACCTCGCTTTGGTGTGTGAATTGATGTTGCACACCAGGTAATGAGCCTACAATCGGGACAAGGTAGCTAAAAGCTTTTAGTTTCTGTCTCCATCTCTCATACTCACTGTACAGTACAGCAGATGTTTAACACAAAAAAACAGTGGCCAGTGCTTTATGATGCATAAATCACCAAGCTTTCTAGGATACCAAATCCTTGGTGGCATATAGACTGTCCTTATCACGCTCTCATGCATGAGGGACAACTGAATTTTTTCACTCTGACCACCGGTGTCTATTTCCATCTCCAGCTTTTCTGTCTTTGCCACTCCCAGAGATCTGAAATGAAAAGAGGGATGTATTTGTAAGTCACAACATCAATTTTCTTTGCACTGATAAGTAAACTCGACCTTTCATTTTAGATAGAAGAAAATTGCTCTGCAGCCCCACTGCAGCATGGTCTTGCCCTGCTGTTGTGCCAGGTACAGCCTCAGCAGTGACACTGCCCTGGTGCCATAGCAGGACCTCTTTTTTCTTCCAGCACTGAACACCTCAAAAGCCTCTAAAATCTTGTGGTTTTGATGAAGACTGCGAGAGGAGAGAAAGCAAGATTTTTATCTGGTACAACTCTTTTCCGTAGCTATTGCAACTGATTCCTGTTTACTGCATCACAGCCCTGCATCATTCCTGCAAAGCCAAAAAAAGCAGGAATGAGGTGTGGGACCTCAAACTGACTTGGTTGCACCTCAACCTGTGCCAGGTGGACCAGTGTCACTGAGAGAAGGGAGAAGAAACTAATCCTATTTTGAGTAGAAATCTGCCCAAATGTTGGTTGCAGTCCAAGTTAGTACTTTTGTTTTCCAGGCTGTAACAAACACCATCTGTGTGCAGTCACTGCTGGACTCTCACCTGCCCTGCCACAAATTGTGTATGCATGATGAACACATGCCTAACCATGATTTTGGCTTGAGGGGGAGCCTACAGGAATTGTAGCTCATGGCTCCTGCCTCTGGCAGTTTGAAGGCAATGAGAATCCAAGCACAAAACATCAGGCACATCTGATACTGACACTGTGCCTCAATTGTCACAACCCATTCATTTTCAAGCATTTTTTATTTAGTGTATTTGATTAAAAGCAGAAGGTGATTAACTCCAGATGGTGTTAGTTTTAAATGTCCTTTCAGAGGTAAGGGCTGCTTCCTGATGCATGGTTTTCCAAGTTCCAGTACAAGCTAAAGTAAAACAGAAAGGTGTGGAGAAGGGCAGCCTAATGAATGGCATCACAGTCAGGAGAAATTAAACAGGCTCCTCAGCATCAGTAAGGTCAGTAAGATGGGGAAGGTTTATTTGCTGATCCTCGTAGAGCAGTGTCACGAGGCACCCCACAAAACTGCTGGGTGGCAGGTTTAAAATTAAAATAATGAAGTATTGCTTCATATGGTTCGTAATTCAACTGCGGAACTCATTGCCGCTGGCCACTGGAGACCCATCATTCAAATGGCTTCAAGCAGAAATTAGCTCATTCAGGAAAGAGAGGTCTGCCAGGGCCTGTTAGCGACAGAGGTGTTCACACACAGACGTGCTCGGGAGCCCCAGAGCTGTGCTTCGGTGGAAGTATTGCTGTACGTGCTCCTGCTTCTCATTCTGTCCCCTAAAGCACTTGCCATCAACCACTACCAAAGGGATCTTCGGTCTGATCCAGTGCAGCTGTTACTATGCAAGAATTCCTCAGCCAAAGTCAGGAAGGTAATATTAAGCCCTATGTGTCCCTGTGCAAATAATTGGCCTACATTACATGTGCAGAGTAGGGCTGGGTGTTGCAAGAATATGTGAACTGAGGTAAAGCACCAAATTAGTCTGCCCCAAACAACATATTAGCATAAGAGGGCACTAAGGGCTTCCCTGGTCTCAGTCTTGTGATTCTGAGTGTGGCAAATGGCTTTTAAAATAACAATGGACGATGTTGACTTTCGTCAAAGGGAAAGACTAAAAAGACCAAAAGTCTGCTATTTTCAAGATGAGCTGTAGATGCCTTAGGTAGACACCTCAGGGATCGTGCTGTCCATCCCTCTGATCTTCTGACTATATCCCTTAACAGCTTCTGTCACCAAACAGAAGGAGGTGATGGTGATGGAGGTGATGGAGGACCAGTTGTTTTCGGAGGAGAAGACAGATGACTTCCCGTAGTTTTAGAGATGACACGGAGCACTTTGTTTTGTAATGGACAACAGTTTCTTAGGATCCATCACAACCATGGCTGTTGAAAGTAAATGCAGAAGAACAAGGTTGCCAGAAGGTTTCCAGAACCTTAGTGACTCCCTTGTGTTTTGCAACCCAGTGTCCTCATTTCAGAAAGGTGGGATGGCTTGGTGGGAGTTTCATCAGCAAAGCCTTTAACACCTTTCCTTGCTGCAAGAGGCATTTGTATCATTACCATACAAATAATAATAATATCATGGTTCTACTTTTACTATTCTACCTGTTCTCCTTACTATTACCATAGTAAGAGCATGGGCAGGACTTCATATGAAAGGAAGGAATGTGAATTTTCTTTTGTTGAGAATATGTGTGGGCTGTAAGGTAGCAGATTAGGATCCTGATTTTTCTACTGTAACAAGTTGCATGGTGTTGTCACTCACAGGGTTGGTGCAAAGTAGATGTATGATGCTAGAACAGGAAAATATATTTTATAATAATTATGAATTGCAGAGGAAAAAAAAGTGTCTTTTAATGCAGGATAATAGAAATACATTCAGTATTTATAATGATCCCTCTAATCTGTACAGGACCTGAATTTTATATTTTGGAAGAGAGGGAGTGATCAGACATACTTCCAGTGCAGCTGCAGACAATGCTCTTTTGTGGCTGATTATCTAACCATAATTCAGGACAGTGAATTCTGCCTTTTCAGTTTTGCACAGTCCATTTGTTTCCAAACTGCTTAGGTTTTCAACAGTATTTAAAGTGGTAGGAATCATGCCAGAGGGTAATATCTCTGCAGTCCTACCCAGCTGTATGTTTGGTACCATCCCTGTCAGCACCCCGGTACCAGAGTAGTGATGAGAGCTCCTGCCTGAGAGCTGGGAAATCAGGATACAGCTGGCTCCTCAGCTTCCTGCCAAGGTGCAGTTCAGTTTTGTTGTTAAAACCTCTCTTGCATGCAGGAAAAGCAATTCCCATTTATTATGCTATAGGGAAAATACCATCTGGAGAGTCTGTGTAGTGGTTTTGGTTTTTGTGGTTTTGAGGTTTTTGTTTGGGTTGCCTTGGGAATACTGCAGTCTTTGGGTTTAAAAAGAAACCAATGGCCCCACTGCATTTTTCTAGGTGGCAGACCCCTGGGCTATATGATTTATATATTATTTGGAAATCCTGAGATTGGGTTACGCATGGACTGAGCTACTGTGTTTCTTCTCCATGTTCTGGGTGTAGCTGGCAACAAGACCAGTGCTTGACATATTCAGGATGACCTGCAGCTGCTCTTACTTTACCTCTGCAGAAAAAGTTTTCTAATGATGCTCAAATCCTGCTTATTCAGCATCTGATTTTTACACAATTTTTTTCAGGATCAGTAACAGCATTCTCCAACCAGTTGGCCTCATCCTCCCCTCTGGCCTTGAAAATCTGTGAGTCTGAAACAAAGAAGATGAAGTAGTATTTCTGCTTGTGTCAGGAAAACCCTTTTATTTTTCAGTGTTAATATTTCTAATTTACATTTACTGCTTTCCAAGCTTGGGGGTTTAAAAATTATGTGGAACTGCAACTATGAACCCTCCCTTCCCATATATTGGGACAAGCAGCTATTTATAGCTTTTGATTTGCACTTGGAGGAAGAACCATAAATATTCCTCACTTCAGCAGGAAAACAGTTCCAGCAATATAAAAAAGAGTGCATAGGAATGGCACAGGACTCAGGCTGAGTTAATCATGCTGTTTCAACTAAGATTTATCTATTAGAAGTTTTTGAGATTGGTATAGTCTTATCTTCATTTAAAGATAGCACAGCCCTTTGGAGCCAGTTGTTAAGACTTACATCATTAACAGAATGGTGTGCAATAGATGCTCTGTGAAAACAACTCAATTCCTTGGCTTTATGCTCCTGCATATTTTAGGACTAGACCAGGACCTAAAAATCACTGATGTGAAAATTTGCATTGTGTGACTATGTCTTTGGGGGACATGATAATCATTTGTGATACCACCTTTTAGCAAGTCATCTGTGATGAGGAGAGACGGAGAAGGGCTGTAATTGTTCTATATGTTTGTTTAAGGATTTTTCCAGTATGTACTCGATAATATACAATCTCTCATGATCATGTGTAATTTTACAGTGTTAAAAATGATAATCAGAATACACCTTTCAATAGCTTTTACAGTTTTTTATTTTAACATACCTGGGTAGGAGTTTCATATGTGGCTTATTGATGTTGTGGTTTTGATGGCTCCAAGGGGGATGTGAAAATGCTATTCCGTGGTCAGAATTTCTCAATACATTATTTATTCATACAGTGAACTTATTCTCGGTATTTCTTTTGCATGCAGTTCCAGTGGAAATAAATGTTCTTCATTCCAGTCAACTGAAATGCAAACAGTATTTTAAATTAAATATAGTTACTAATTTTAAAAGGTTACTCTTGTCTTTTTATTAGTGCTATTAATTTCCTCAATCATCTTTCATGTTGAGGTCTCACTAAAATGAAAAGCAGTGTAGCCCAAACAGTCAGAGCTGTGGCTAGTAGTGGAAAGGAGAAGTCTGGCAGATGTGGCTCCTGGGTCCTAAGCATTGTCACTTATCCCATACGTATCCCCTGGGCTGTGCGTAGTCTCCGACCAAAGACGTATCTAGTCCTGCACCTCAGAGCCTGCTGTTGCAGAGGCACACCCAGACCTCTGTGGATCTTCTCATCATCTCAAAATATTTTTTGCACTTTTACACTGCTTGTTTCTGGCAGTGATGTACATCGACTCTATTGGTTTTTTTATGGATTTCCACTCTGAGCTACATGGACTGCAAAATGCTTTGGGATTCCAAACCAAACAGAGACCCAAACCCTGTCTGATTCTCCGAAGTCCTGTACCCCCCGGCATAGTTAATTCCTCGGAAATGCCAAGGAGCTCTAAGTAAGGATGGGAAACCTATGCAGGTTGAAATAAGACCACAGGCAGCTGAACATATTTTTTTTTTTTTTAATTGCAAAAAGTCATAGCAATTATGATACAAAAATCAATGTTATGAACTGTCAATTATGGATTGCATTAACTGCTCCTCTTCACCACACAAATCTGAAACTGCAAGGGAACAAGCATTTCTTACCAAGACTGAGAGCCTTCTGCTCTTAATCTGAATATATTTGGATATCTCACTGAATCCGCCAACACCCATTAGAGTCACCATTAACAGGCCGTGATGGGATTTGAAGTAAGCAGTACAATTTACAAAATCGTTTGGAGCACAAAAACTTTTGGGAGCAGCTGAGTGGTGAAACCATACTCAGGGGACAAGAGTTTTTCTAGCAAACTGTCTGGCTGTGGAGCAGGAAGGCAGATTGAAAGAGGAGCAATCAGTCTAGCTCACACTCTGATTAATGAAAAAGGAATATTTGGGCCTTCAAAAAACAAAGGAGCAGCCTGAGGTGTTTTGAACCTTCTCAACATGCAGGAGAGGCAGAGGAAGGCACAAGGGAAGACAGTCAGTCATCAGTCTGTCACTCAGGACTGTTTTAATTACTAAGGGGACAGAAGAATGGGAAAAAAAGCTCTCTAGTGCAAAGTCAGAGCATGTCAGATTTACCCCTGTTTCCACTTCCCTCTCCAAATGCTGCCCCACACTGAGTGATGCTTTGAACACCCATATGCCCACTGATGATTTAGAATCCATGTTTGCATGAAGGGATTTTAATTAAGGTCCCCTGTGGCTTTGCACACAAACTGCTCCCTTACGTGCAATACTCATCAGCACTGTGTCTTTTGGCCACTGTGGGATTATTGCACCCAGATCAGCTGTAGTGTACGATGTTAATGTGGTATTTCAGCAACAGCCAGGAGCTCAGTTTCAGCTGTCCAAGTGCCTCACATTATTCTGTTCATACCCTTTAAGGTGGGAGAGCCAACCTCTGAGACAGGAGGCTACAGCAGAGGCTCTCGGCCAGCCAGTCCAACCGAGCACAGGGCTCTCAGAGGAGCTTCTGAAGCTGGTGCATCTGTAGGTAGATCTCCTGCCAAATCCCAAGTCCAGGTGTCAAGAAGACACCAGTTACTCATCTCTCTCAAATTCACATTTATTTGGGTTTGAATCTCAAACCAGTGTCTAATTGTGGCCAAGTCTGACTTCTGCTTTCTAAAATCCCATTTCTACGTATGTGCAGAACTGTGTTTTGGGTTAAGCCAGTGTTATCTCATATTGGGAATGGATTGGAGTGCCTCTTGGTATTTGCTACAGAGGTGTCACAGTGCCACTAAGCAGTGGGCTTTCCCAGGAGCTGAGCTGGGCTGTGTGTTTGTGCATCACTCTGGCTGTGGAAGCAGAAGAAAATTCACAATCTAACTTTCAATCAGCTGAAGCAGTTCCTTATTTGAAGCTGCCCAGCCATGATATAAGCTCAGAGAGCATGTCTGCCTGAAATGGAAGGACCATAAAGGGAACGAGGACAGAAGGTAACAAGGCAGAGGGTCATTGGTTTCATACCCCGTTAAAAAGAGAGAGAGCAGGGTTTGTGTCAATGGTGGAACTAGCTCATGATGGTTAAGAGGGCTCACCGAGGTGGTGGTGTGGCACAGAGCTGCTTTTGAGTAACACAGAGTTGTGCAGAAAGAGATAGAGAAGCCCTCTGCATGTAATTCAGTGTCCCTGTGATGCTGCAGTCAGACCCTGAGCCAGGCAGGAGAACATACCTGTCAGGGTAATAAACATTCTGTGCTGAGTCACCTGTACTTCAGCAGACTGTTCTTCAGGTGAATTGCCAATCACCTATGTTACTTCAGTGCAGGAGATCCAGACCTGCAGGCTTTGTCTGCATTAATAATCCTCTCTCAGGAAGAGCCCTACTTGGAGGATGGACCTGGCTGCAGCCAGAACCCTTTAGGGCTGAGGTGCTGCTCGAGCAAGGGTGGAAAAGCAGCTACACAAGTCTTGAGGACACAGTCCTACAAAGGGTTCCCCTTGCTTCTCAGCTTCAAATCGTACAAGGACTAAAACATTGATTTCCTGAGCCTGAGCCTCAGCAGTATTTCTTTTTAAAAAGTAAGGGTGGAAGGGAGCTCTTTTCTCACATATTTTGTGAGGCTGCTCCTTTGAGGTGTCAAATGAGAGAGAAACAGTCAGGGAAAGGTAAACAAGAGATGGTCCTTTTTTAAAGAAAATGTTTAAGTGTTAGGCACAGAAGTATTCTTTATGAAAAGGAATTAATTAATACCTTGATCACCTAATAATCAATATGATTCTGCCTACAAGCTCTCATTTTGTGTGTATTTTAAGGCGAGAATAATTTCTATTTTTGAAAATCTTTGTTTGCCAAGACTTAGAGCTGTACAGACAAATCCATTTCACTTCCCATCACCAGGATTCATAGCTGCAGTGAGCCTTCCGAGGAAGAGACATCTAAGCCTTCAGCAGCTGTGCAGCGACCAGGAAACAATCTGCTTAAAATCCAGAGAGGAGGTGACATGATATTCCCCTGGGATCCTTGTAAAAATTACATGGAAAAGACAGTCGTGTTTACAGACTGCATTGTGAGCACTGCAGAAAATGTATCAGCCAAACCAGGAAATAATCTTGGAAATGACAAGCCTCATAGGAGGTTAATGCTTACTGAGCTGTGGGAACTGATCCCAATGGGATCAGCTAATACATTATTAGCCAGCCTGTAACAAACGTGTTTTCCTTGAGCTTACATGCCAAAGGCTATCCATCAGCATGGCACTTCTGAATTGTGAGTATACAGTGTCCTGAGCTGTGCTGGAGGAGCCAAAGCTGTAGACACCTGATGGAAGAGCTGCTCCATAGCTGTTAGCTGTGGATCACACCTGCAAGCCAGCTCAGCCCTTCCACTCCACTGATCCACCTGAAGCACGTGATTAGCTCAAGAAGCAGGAGAAGGAAAAACCATGCCCTTTAAAAAAATTGCCCAGTGGTGAACTCCAGCTCTCACCATTAAGTTCTCCAAAACAAAATAGATGCAACAAATAAAAGCTATTCATCTCTCAGGATGAAACATGCATGTTTTCTGATTTCCTAATGTGCCATTGGCAATTGCCAGAAGCATCTACTTTTTTAGCTATGTGTCTGAATTGCATGTTCCAAACGGACAGTTTAGTCCTTGGGTTGCACAAGCACATATTTTCTCTATTAAAATGTCCTGTTGACTAGTTGGATGCCAAATAAAAGCGGTCTAGAAATGTATGCACACCAGAGCCAGCTGATAGCCTGAATGCTTTCTCTGAGATGGATACTGTAGGTGGCACTAGTGGTGTAGCTGATGTTAAATTATGCTGCATTTATCCCCTTTTGGCTGAAGCGGTGGCTTTTTTATTGAGGTAGAGGAGTTTGCAACTATTTGTAGGTCTGTCATGTGATAAGTTGTACTAGTTCTATTTGTTTTAATTTCACAAATAATTCTACTGCCACTAGAATGATTTCAAAAAGCCCTTCCCAGAAAGCTGTGATTGACACATCTCTTACACCCACGCAAAATGAAAAGGTATATTTGATATATGGGAGCCATCATCTGCAGTCTGCTGAGTGAATAGAGCCAAGCATATTTGCTTGAGCTGCAGAAATGTCTCACTAAAATAATTAGTTTCAACATGAACAGGAGTTGAAGATTATTTTGTAATCTGTTGCAAGTGTCAGCCGGTAGTGTTGCAATGAAAAGAGTTTGCTGAGATGAATAACATTTTGAATTTACTATTGTGATGTACCTGCCTGACTGCTTGGCTGCTGTAAATCAACACACCACCAGTGACACTACTGGAAGCATATGGATGAATGCCAACTGGAGATCCAGCCCATTATCAGACTATAAAATTCTCTTTATACAAGTATTTTACTGGGCAAGGAGTCCAAATCTATATATAAGTTTCTTAATTAAAACAGATGGCAGGAGGCCATAAATTTTAGCAATGTATAACACGCACAGGTAGTGAGGACACAGTTATCAACATTGCAGTGAATCACAGGGACATAAAAGGAAGCTCAGAGAAATGTGCTATCCCATAAAAGCAACGGGATGGACTCACAGCTCCGTGGCTTTAATATTCGGTATGTGTTCTTCTTTTTATATACCTATATTTAAATTCCTATGTTTGCTGCTCCAGTAGCACCAGTGCGGTGGTGGGGTTATAAAGCAGGCAGTAATGTGTACAGTGTAACTTAAAGGGGTGAATTCGATCAAGCTTTTCTGTTAAATAACAAGAGAGAGGAAGTCTGCCATGAAATCCAGAGGAATTGTGCTTGAGTTGCTACAAGTAGATTGAGTGTGTTTATGTCTCAGATCCCTTTATTTCCCAGTTCCTCAGCTGGTTGAGCGCTGTCGAAGTAGGTAAATGTTTAATCTGACTTTGCTCCTCTCTGTTTCCCAGCACAGAAGGCACAAGCAATCGGTTCTCACACACACTCTCTTTGCACATTGCAATCAATTTGCTCAATAAAATATTAAAACTCCTGAATATACCCAAGGCGCACACGTAGGATTTCTTTTTGCTTCTGAATTTTAATATGTTTAATATTCAGTACTCAAGTGCTGCAGCAGACTAATGGGCTGGGAAGGTCCAATCTTATGCTGATGTCTGGAGTAGATGTAGCATGGAGGGTAACAGCCTGAGCTTTGCCACACTGTCATGGCTCTTCCCTGGCACATGGGCACCCATGGTGGCAGGAAATTCACTGCTCCCAGCTGTGCTGTTCCTCATGCTCTGCTACTCCAGTCTGTGTCAGCCATGCAATGGATTTAGCAGCAGGAATAAACTCAGATCAGTCCATACATTTCACACAGGGTAGAGGTAGCACCACTCTGGCAACAGCAAACATCCCTTGAGAAATTATACCTTCGTCCTCTGTCCCATCAGCCAACCTGCCATGGATCAGAACTGTTATGTAAAAAGACCATGTGATATCTGTTTTTATTTTATCCTTTTTAAGTGGAAATTTTGGTGTGTGGTTGTGTGAACTACTGAGTTCTGGATAATGAAGGGGAGTGATAACATAAGGAAGTGATTGACTTCGACATTGTATATAGAGTTCTTTGAATTTTTAGTGGGTTGATCTTTTTGTTACTGTGTATTAATATTTTTCTTTTGGTGATAAATGATTTCTCTTTCTTCTATTCTTTTTTTTTTTTTTTTTTTTTTTAAATTTTGGTGTGTTAGCCTGCTCTACTTATTAACACTACATACCTATTTTCTTGTGCATCCATTGAGGGAATAGAAGGAGTAATGACCTTGGGTTGTTCTCTAGAATCAGTGTGATGCCCTCCAGCAAAACCATGACTTTTTAATTATTATTGTAATAATTCCTTTCAGTTGCAGCTGGCAGGCATTGGGATGCCAGTTTCTGTACCTAACAGAGACTCAAACCAAGTCTGGCTGCTCTCCAGCAGAGCTTGTTCAGTGCTACTGAGAGCAGAGTCCAAATCATTCCAGCCGAATTTGAGACAGCAGCAAAAAAAAAGACAGAATTTTGTTTCCTAGCTCAATATGATGCAATCAGCTCTATGGATTCCTTGTCAAAATAACATCCATGTTGACACCTATGAGCACATGTCATAGCACAGCTTTCCAGAGTACTTGATAGCTCATGAAGAAATTGTATATATTACTGAGGAAGTGTAATTAATTAACTTAATTGTTTTTAGAATTCAGATGTTATGTCATTGTCATGATTTCCTACTTCCTATTTCTTTCTCTGCTTTATTTCTATTGATGGTTTGCCACTTAGATAACTTTTTAGCAGCTAGCTTTGAAAAATTGGGTTTAAATTGGTGCTTGATTGCCCTCTCTTCTGTTTGTGTCAGAGGTGAAAACTGGAGATTCACACATTTCTCCTTGGAAAGCTGCTGGGAAACCAGTTAAATATTGCTGCTGAAATTTTTTAGCTTCTGAAATGACAGAAAGTCCATTTCCATATCAGTGCCAAGTGCAGCCATTAGTGAGATTATCCCAGGGGAAAGTATTTGCTCTGCTAAGGGTGCTGGGATGGGAGTTGGAAGGAGCAGAGACTGCAGCTTGCTTGTGGTGGTGACCCAACTCATGTGAGAATTTCAAGCCCCTTTCCCTGTTGTCCCCGTCACAGATGCCTTACACTGAGGTTAGAAGCTCTGCAGGGTGGTCACTGTTGTCACCTGCATCCAACAGGAGGCCCTGAGCTATGGGAGCTGCAGCCATGGTTGGCTAGAAGGGATACAGGTGATTGGTGAGTCAGTTTGCCTAACTCTTTGGAGTAACTTAAACTTCAGGCCAGCTGGGTTAAATTCTGCTTTCAGTTAAACCAATGATAGGTAATTAAAGAAAACAGCCCGTGAGGTTTTTAGAGAGGGGAAACAGATGGTCCCTAGTTGGAACGCTGTAGCCGCAGGAGACAGGGACGTTCTAGGCGTTGTCTTAATGAAAAGATCTTTCATATGTATAAATAAGTATAATACATGCATTGATAGCTATATACCTTGTATAAGGATAGAAGAACATTTTCTATGTCATATGTCATGACTGCAAAAAATGCTGACAAGAACCTCAGCAGCAATTCACAGGAGAGCAATGTCTCAGCTCCTGTTTCTGGTTCTGATGCTGCAACAATGTTCAGTGACACCAAATATTGCCATCCCTCTGGATGTCTTTAGCTGTGGTTGTGACATGCAGCTGCTCTGCTGGAGGCACTGACTGTGTTCAGCTTGGATGCTGCCCGAGGGGCAGGGTCTCATGCTGGCTTCCTTTCTCTTGGAGCCAGGACAGCTCACAGGCAGCACAAGCATTTTCACAGAATCAGAGAACATTCTCAGTTGGGAGGGACCCACAGGGATCATTGGGTCCAGCTCCTGGCCCTGCACAGTGCAGAGAAGAGCAGGACAATCCCCTCCCTTGACCAGCTGGTGATGCTTTGCCTGATACCCTCTGGACATGGTTGGCCCTCCTGGCTGCCAGGGCACTGCTGACTCTTATTCAACTTGCCATTGAACAGGATTCCCCTGTCCCTTTCCCAGCACTGCTCTCCAGCGTCTCATTCCTCAGTCTGTATGTACCTCTGGGGTTGCCCCATCCCAGGTGCAGAATCCGGCACTTTCCCTTGTTGAAC
>JAWWLV010000121.1:12405292-12420137 GCA_035041135.1 Platyrinchus mystaceus | reverse complement strand
CTTTGGGATTTCAAATACATCTCTTTATGCTGGTTAGAGGGAACTTAGGGCAGAATAGGAAGGCTTATGTGACATTTTTAAGATGGATGAAGCCAGTTTGGCCTTTGGACAGAGTAGGAGCTCCATTATTTTACAGGAAATCTAGAGGAAAAAGAGAACTTCCATATGAAAGCACAGTAAGTCAGCAAATAAGGATTATCTTGCTTTGAAAATCAGACAGCCAGCTGTATTCCAGTGAGTTGTGCTCTGAAGTAACAGGTTGGGCAATGACACTTACAAGAGCATTAGAAAACAGGGTAGAAATCTCTGAAAGGGTGTTTAGAGTATCACTGTATGAATACCATGATGAGAGCTCTGAGTGAAGAGCATCCAGAGGTGGATTTTAGAGTCAAATTTCTCCTATTCTGAAAGAGAAGATAAAAGCTGTGACTTGGTTTTGATCTTGGATGTATACATGTACCAAAGCCTTTCACGAGTGTAAGGGCATGGTGAGCAGGTGAGTTTTTTGGAAAAAAAAAAAGAAATAGATAAGGTCATCTTTATTACTGTAATTACAGTGAAAAATGAGAAGTGGAGTTTTCCTGTCTTGTTTCAAAGTCTTTAGACAAAACAAGTAGTAATGGAGTTATCTTCACATCCTCACACTGACCACAGCAGTGGTATAGTACAGGTCTTATTCCGCTTCCATGCAAGGAAAATCTTCCATACTTTCTGTTGCTTTTAAGTTGCTGTATTACTCTTCCTCCACTTAGTGTGTCCCATGAATTTCAGCTGAATTCAGGACTTCAAGAAGCCAAACAGGATTTCTGCCCTGGCCTTTGTATTCCACAATAAATTACTTTTCCCTTCTGATGCCCATAGACATTTTTTTTAATGTAACTTGCTTGTTTCTCTGAGCAAAGAGAAAAAACATTCTCCATCTTAATGGCCTTTGTTTCAAATGAAAGAACACTGTTGTGAGGAAGAACAAAAGCCCATGCAAGAGAGCAGAGTGGTTAAATGTTACTGCTGAGACACTGTAAGGAAAAGGGCATGTAGTGTTGCATCCTTCTCCAAATGATTTTTAGGAGGTCATAGGCAGGAATGTTCAGCCAGTTGCCACAGACCCAGTACACCAAAAGTTCCTGCACTGTTATGTCAAACATCGGTCATGCATGCTGGGTGCTTGCTTGCAGGAGCCAGCAGACAGCTCTCCTTGCTCTCCTTGCTCTCCTCCTGCTCACCTGGGCAGGTCTGGCATGTTACTGGAGCATGGACTGTGCCAGGGACTGTGCTTGCTGCCAGCAGTGGAGAACCACAACCTGGCTGATACTTAGATGTCAGTCTGGGGTTGGTCCAGCTGCTGGAGGAGTTCTCCTGTTCTCTTTGAATCTCTCCTTTGACTTCTCATGTCAGTGTCTCCCTCCTTCTCTCCTGGGTAGTTTCACACCTCTGTTGTCACAAGGGAACCCAGAGGAGGTTCCTTTATGCTGGGAAGTTGAAGGCAACTAACTCAAGCTAAAACTTTCCCATTTTGCTCTTGTTTGCAGGTGGGCACAGCTTGTCCCTCACAGCTCAATAAACCTTAAAAATGTTAGTTGGCAGGTCTGGGGAATTAGAAAGCTTTTATTTGTGCTGTGACAGGTGGCCATTGCATGGAAATGTGAGAAGAAACCATCCAAAAGTAGTTACTGGTTGCTAACAGACTGACAAAGGGTTTCAAGGGAAGCAGGAAAATGCGGTGGCAGAGGACATGAGCCAAGCCAGGATGCTCTGTCAGTAGGAGGGAAAGGAGAGCCACCAACCCATTCCTGGAGTTAACAGAGACATGTATTTTAGTGATGTTGTTTTCCTTCATTTCCCATCCTACTTGCAGCCACTATTTACTGTGACTGTGCTATAAATAACGCTGGGGGATGAAAGCTGATTTCAGTCCAAGGTACATATCCAGGAAAGCTCATAAAATTCAGATGCATTTCTTGAGCTGAATGATCTTCCACCAAAGGGCAAACATGTAAAGGTGTTTCTTATCTTTGCAGCTCTCAGGTAAATGGGCAGAGTTATATTAACCTTGCTTCTGGTTTCACTGACAATGTATGAATCTGGTATGATTGGGGTAACCTCCTTGTCCTGCTCTTCAAAGGGCAATGTTTGCTTCCCATTAAACAGAGAAAGCCTGGGGTTTTCTAGAGGGTGTTTTTCAATGCTTTTTAGAAAGGGGAAATACCCTCACCCATAAGTCTGAGAGGGCTTATGCAGACACAGAACACAGCTTCAGTTATTTGACATATCTCCATCTTAAAATATCCTTAAACAAACCCAGAAAACTCTCTCCTGATGGGTGGTACATGAGAACTGTGCACATCAAAGCACACAAGAAAGTCTGTTTATTGCAGCTTCTACATAAATATATACGAGGCCGAGGTCTGAGTATTTTTGGACGTCTTTTTTACTGCTGTGTTCTGCACGGCTCCCTTTCAGTGTGTGCCTGGTGTGTCTGTGTGAGTCACAAACTGATTTTAGAAATCAAAAGCCTTAGGGAATCTGTACACATTTACTGGCCACAGGTTGTGTAAACTTAGGGGAAAGAGTGTGGTCATTTTGGCCTGGTGTCTTGAGGTTTATTTTTGAGGACATGTCATTCACCCAGGAAGAATGAAGGTTAGAGTTAACTTCTCTAGGTCTGAAACTTCGGGGTTGTTCTGCAAGAGCCACAGAGTTAGCAAGGGTCTTGCATTCACCTGCAGACCAAATCCTGTTTTTCTCTTTTTCCATGGGATTGGTCATGTCTTGAAGCTAATTTCAGGGGATGCCAAGCAATACACACACACACACACACACACACACACAAGGAATCAGCATCTCTATACATTTTGCACATCCGTAAGTGCTCAGAATGGCCAAACTGCTGGTGTCAGTTTGGGTCAGTGCCCGCTGACACTGCTCACCTGTGCAGAATTCAGTTTAAGGTTGCTTATAAGGATTGGATATTTGTAACTTTAAACCTCGTTTTTTTTAATAATGCCTTGTTTTTAATGTGTTTCTATTAATAAGGCATTTTCAATAAAGTCCATTTTGAACATCTAGTTTCAAAACTCAGTGGAAAATATTAAGAGAGAATAATTTTATTCGAATATGTCCACAGTCCCCACTGAACATGCAATCCCAGAAATGCACTGGTATCTAGGCTGATATTTTAGGCTGTATCAGAGAAAGCTGGCCTGTGATGTTTCACAGCTCAGAGTAGTGAGATGGATGTAATGGTGTCACATTATAACAGATCAACCATTCTCTCTATGGACCATTTCATAAGGTTTTTCAGACAGAGCGCAGAACTGTGCTTGCCCCTTCTCCTAATTTTTGACATAGATGCTTTTACTGGGTACTGCTGACCCGGTGGGAAGGACACCAAGGATGTTTTGGTGTGGCATAGGCAGTCACCATTAGGACCTGAGGTTAAGCCTCACTCCAGGAGTGACACTGGCAACAACCAGAAGTAACAGAGGTTTCCAGGGAGAGGGAGAGGAAGGAAAACAGCTCTGATGCAGGAGTGGGGATGTATCTGTGCTGAAAATAATGGCACAAGAGAGAGGAGAGTGCATGTCCAAGCAACAAGAAGTGGAAAGTACTCCTCCTGATTTGTTCTGATTTATTCTGTTCTTTTTTCTCTTCAGCTGTCTGCCTGCAGAGAGGAACAGAATGTGCCACAGTGAGTGATGAAAGAAGAAAAGCATCTCGTTCAGGAGTAATTCAAAAGGAGCTCTTCTCTTTGCATTGCTAATCTTGATGGGATATACAGCTCTTGAATACACAATCCATTTTAATAAACCTGTGGAGTACATGCAAATGCTTTTTTTTAATGTGGTCAGATTTCTCAGAGCATCTTTTTGATTTATTCAGTCAATTTTCAACAATCTGTCTAAATGTATTTCTTAAATAGCCACTTAAGTTATTTTCCCTTTCTTACCAGCTCTTAGATAGGTGGTCTGAATTTGCTAAGAAAGTTGCTGGAGGACTATTACAAAATGAACTTTCCAGTCAATTAAAGTTTTCTGTGTTGGTTATGTGTGTTAGTGATCAGTGACAGCCTGAACTGACATCTCTTGAGCATACATTAACCTCCTCACTCTTCCTGATGAGATATTAGGAAGTTAAAATTAAGTATTTAAAAAAAGCTGTCAAAGGTTTATGCCTTCTGAAGAGACACGAATTACATTAGTCAGTCAGTGATGAGCGCCTGCTTTCTTTTGCATCACTTGTTTTTCTTGGGCTTTACTTTGCTCTCTGTTTCTTGGTTGTTGTTTTGTTTGCTTGTTTGTTTTTAACTTAAACTTTTCCTGTTTAATTATTAAACTGTCCCTGTCTCAATCCAGGAGTTTTCTCCCTTTTCCCCTCCTGATTCTCCTTGCCATTCCCCAGTGGGGGAGTGGTCAAGAGGCTGTGTTGTGCCCAGCTGCTGGCCAGGGTTAAACCATGGTAACCTGTGAGCAAAATGGTTACCTACTGATGGTGAGAGTTCTCATTCTTCCACCTTTGCCAGGCTGTGGGTGTCCCCTGTAACCTATCAGGACCTCAGCAGTCTGGCTGCTGTTGGAGCCACTCCAAAAGCCTTCTGGGTGAGCCAACGTATTTGTACTGGCCAGCGTGGAAGTTTGGTTTATAGCAATGCCATGAGTGAGGGGGACAGAAAGCTGCATTTCTGGAGAATGCTTTTTATTCGTTAGTGTTATTTCCTGAAGTTTGAAGACTAATAAGAAGAGTTTGAAAAACAAAACACTCTCAGTAAGAAAATTGTACCATTTCTGTAGCCCACTTACATTACAGGCTCTTTTTGCACAGGATAAAGAGTTGACCCTAAAACATCTTATTCCTGAAATCTTCTTTCTCCTAAATGAAGTATAATACACAATTTCATTTATTAGCTTCACCTGCATGTCTTTAAAATACAATTGCCTTATAAACTCCTGTTTTCTATAGGTAAATACCATGGCCCTCTAAGCTGTACATCTTTCTGATGGAAGAGGTGTCCTGTTGTCAGGGAACTTGCTTTAGTTAATTATTTAAATGTTTGACCAGAATTGGTTCTAGCGTTACAATTTCCTGTTAGTGGCATATTTGCATCTTGTAGTTAAACATTAAATAAACTATGTTAAAGCACAAATCCCTGTAGAGCAAGGCAGGTTTCTTGGCTTGTTCCCCACAGTCCCGTGCACCGCATGTCTCATCACCGTTACCTAACGAGCACCTCACGGTGATGCCACGGTGAACGTCTGCTTCCCAGAGTTTCAGTGCAGGCAGCAAACAGTGCCTCTCAGGTGTGAAGTACAGCCTGCATACAGGATGCAATTTGAGACATCTTAAAGTAACCCCAAGCATCTATTTTCCAGATCAGAACCTAACAGAAATATATAGAGCAAGATGCGTTGGAGTCTGACAAGGTGCGTCAGAGTCTGCCTAAAACCATCTGAATGCTCAGTAACTCAGTGCATTCTATTTATGGTGTGAAGTGTTTTCACAGAAGAGAAAAAGAAGCCCCCACCCCTCCCCCCTTAAAATTACTGAAGTCATAGTGATATGTGCATAATTTCTGAATGATTTGTGGTCATTAAAGGGGATGTTCAGGCTACTCTACAGACGTTTTATGCATGGAATAAACCTAGATGGTTTTGTAAAGACATAAGTTTGTGCCACCCTACTTTTAGAGTGAATGAATATGAATATATGAAATATATGAAAATTAATATATTTAATGGTTTATTAGTTACAATTTTACCACCAGTATTTGGGAGTCTTCTGCAGTGTATACACTTTTTGTTAAATGCTTTTTATAAAATACGGACCCTTATCAATCCATTTAAAAGAAATTTGTTTTATATTTTTTTTGTATATTTTTGGATATAATTCTCCACTATGTGCTGCAATGGCACGGAAAGTTGCGACTCTTTGTACCCATGTTCTTCTCTTTCTTCTGGATTTTTGAAGGGAAAGGCTAGAATTGTTATTCCTAACACACAAGAAATACAATTTTCTGATGCAGTCTTAGCTGTTGCTTTGCTGCTGCTTTGCTAAAACCACTTTTATTTACCTCAGGTGAATTACAAAGTAAGTACTTATGACAGACAAAATGTAAAAGACAAAAGACACATGCAGAGAGAGAAATTACTTTCTTCAGGCCACAAGGCAGACGTAGGAGTGGAGCTGGACCTAGAAATCTGTAGGGCCACATCCTACAATCCAACATCTTTCTTGGAAGTAATACAATGTACGGTTTTCAGGGCTTTTAATTTGTTTTCTACTGTCACTTCATTCTGTTAACTGCTATCATGTATAAACAGTCTTTTGTTTTTCTCAGCATGCCTTATTTTTCAATAAAAATCCAAGTGGAACATACAGCTTTCTATGAAGAAACATAGATTTTGTATATAAGCTTCAAGACAGCACTGTATTTTTCCCATATGGCAGGCAATGGCTTAACAATAAGGTTGCTTTTCTGACACAGTAAGGGTAATAAAGATAAATATTCATGTAGTGTGACTTCCTGTGTCTTGAGAGACATCATTAATTTTTAAATCCACTGTTTGAATGGACACATGGTGTTTCATACAAGCTGCCACAGTGATCCCACATCAAAACCTGAACGGGTGCTGGCTGCATTCAAGTGAAGTACAGCAGAAAATTATGGCACCTGTGAGGGTGATGGGGTGTTTGAAGCATCCTAGAACAGGTGTAGTACTGCTACTGTAGATGTAGATGTCAATATAGGTATCAATGTACTGTAGAGAGATGGCAATGTTGAAAATTAGTCCCTAACCTCTTTTAAATATGAGGTGCTGGGCTGGATTCTTCCTGCCTTTAGACTGTGCTGCATCTGACAGAGATGATGGTAAGAGCCCAATGATGCTTCGGCATTTCCATGGCATTTCCTCAGCCTCTGGAGGACTTGGGGTCACCAAAAGGTACTGGCTGGGTAAGGGGCATTGATTGTGCAGGGGAGGAGAGTGGAGGGCAGCCACTCTCCAAACACAACTGTGCAGCACTGTCTTGGAAAAGGCAATGCAAGGGAAAGTCCAGGAGTGAATCCGAAGTGGAGGAACCAACCAAAAAAGTTCTTTGCCAACTGTTTTGTGTCCTGGATGCTCTACTAGTCTGCCTGCACTGCCCATGTGCTCAAAAATGCTGCAGCTTTATTCACACTTCTGCAAAAATGCCAAGAAAATCTCAATTAAATAAGCTATTTATAACAAATGACAGTTTTGTGGCAATTTCATTCAGTGCTGTTCAGCATATAATTGGCACATACTTCCGTAGGCAAAAGGGAAAAAACAAGAATGTAAATTACAGTTCTCCCTCAGCTTGGGGATCGTGTTTTCCCTATGTTGTAGTGAAGCAAAATGAAGTCGTGACTGTACTAGGAGCTGAGAACAAAAGTCCCTTACACATACTCCTGGCACTGCACAGAACAACCTCAAAAATCACATCATGTGCCTGAAAGCATTGTCCAAATTTAAATGATAACAGCCTGGGGTCAATCTATGTTCCTTTTGTCCCCAAATTCAGTTGTGGGGGGTTTTTTTCCTAAAACAGTTGTAGCAGAATAAAATTAATTGGTTTGTTAGTGCAGGTCTAGATTTTATTGGGCAAAAAGCAGCACAATCAAAAATATTTAATCATCTAACTTCCAAGTAAGAACTGGAATGATTTCTGAAGAAACTTCTTCTTGGCATTAAAATGAGTGGTAATGGGGGAGAACTGGTGTGTTTGGTAGGAATGAGTCCCACCAGAATCAGCGCATAAAAAATTCCCAAATCTAGTGAGGTTTTAAAATATTAAATAAAAGTTAATTTGGCAGTAAAGGCAGGAGCTGGTTGACTCCAAAGTGCTGTCCAGGCTGAAGAGGTTTCCTGAAGAGACATAGAGAATCTTAACAGGGAGGCATCTCCCTTAAATGTTACACCATTTGGCCAGTTAGTCACTGATCCACAACACTTCCTTTACCCATTTACTGTGGGAGACATGGATCTTTCAAGATAATCCCTCTTATTTGAGGTTTAATATTTCATCCATTTCAAATGGGAGTAAACAAAGGCTTTGTTCATGAGATCTCAGCTTAAGCAGAATGTAATTCAAAATGCTGAAAATCATTTAAGCCTGTATTTCTTACCTACAGATTTAAGGAAAGTTTCTCACTGGGTCTGAACCTCCTTTTTTTTTTTTCTACTGTCATGAAGAAAATACAGCTTAATTTAAAAAAATTGAAAGCGTGTATAGAATAGCAAGTTTCTGTTTTCCCAAATGACACTGATTTGAATCTAAGTTAGCCTGGGCATATAATGCAATGAAAGATGCTTTCCTAGTGTTCATTTATGCATACATTTATGTGAATATTTAGATATACAAACAAATACATCAATAGTCAAATCCTGAATGTGCCTTGTGGACAATCGAAATGTGCAATTTCAAAAGGGCAAATTTGTAATCAGAATTATAATATCAAAATATAAAGTATTGGTTGACTACAGTCTTCAAAAAGAAAGAAGACATAGCATGTGGCACTTTGGGAAGCTGATAAAAAGACCTTTAACTGGAGACAATATGCTAATTTTCAGCTTTCCTACACTACCAGCATCCTTGCCTGTCTCTCCTACAAGCCCAATGTGGATCAAAACACGTGTGACATGAGCCCAGTCAGTGAGGTCCCAAATGCTTCGCCTCCACCTGCCACTTGACAGGTGTATGTTTGCTCTGTCAAATCTCCCATATCAACAGGCTCTTGGTGGCTGTGCTGTGCCGTCCCCCTCTCTGCTCAGGGACCCCATCCCTTGAGCTGCACAGCCATGCCTTTCCCTCCATGGGAAAAAACCATGTAGGTTGTCCTTTGAGGGCAGGGATATAATGTGGGATAGCTTCAAAGGGCCCAGGCATTTTCTCCCTTGAACGTGTCCTGACTCCCTGGCTGATATCCAACCCCAGTGCCAGGAGATGCCTGATGGCATTTTTGCTCTTTATTGACTACCGTGGAATGAGAAAACAGTCCCTTGTGTTGGCTGTTTGCTTTGGCATTGCTGCATGTTTTCCACATACTTCCCCCGCCCACATTTCCCATGCACTCTGTGACTTGCACACCTGCCTTGACAAAGATCTGAGCAGCATGTAGGATTTTTATGGAGGTTTGTTCTTTTGACTTAACAAAAAAACTGTGCTGTGCGGGAAGTCACAAAGTGTTACAACAAATACATCAGAAAGTGAATGCAAATCACATTTCCAAATTGTGCTGATGTTAGAAAATACCCAAGTATCCAGCATTAAAATGAAACCATATATTAGCTGCGGCTGTACAAAATAGGAGACGCCTCAGAAAGTACTAGTTTCAATGTTTTTGCTATCCAATTTGAAAAAAAACACAACCCACCCAACCTCTATTTAAAATATTCCCACTGTGGAACATTTTTTGTTCTTTGCTTCATACCCACGGGGGACACATACAATTTTTATGGAAGCATTATTGAAAATGAAAACCTAACTCTGCCTAAGATATCTTAGCCTTCAAAGTTTACACACATTACTGGAAATTGCTAGCTCAGGGCTCTCTGAAACACTTATTTGCTAACTCAGCAAAAGGGGAGGTTGTACCTCTTACCAGAACAATGCCTACACACAGAGATTTACCTATTGAAAATCACAGGAGGGCATGAGGAAAATGAGGAAGGACGTTAGGACTCATGGAAATGAACTGCCACACTGCAGTTTTATTTTCCAGCCCAAGGGAGGATGGGGAAATGGACGTAAAAAAATTGTGCAATGCAAAGAGGAGCAAATTTTCATGTATAATGACAGCAATTGAATTTGTGCTGTTCCAACAAGTAGCGTTGTTGAGTGGGGAGAGTGACAGTCACTGCACCCAAAGCAAGGAGCAGGAAATAAGACCTCCATGGCCACCTCGAGTCTGATGGACCCTCAGGACACCCAGGAGAGGACATGTTTCTTCACCCCTTGCTGAGTTTATCCTGTGAGTGAAGGGTGCTCAACTCTTATGGGCTCAAAATCACAGTAATCATGACGTGAAAAAATAATATAATGATTTTTTAAAAACCCACAAATCAGGCAATGATGGTGTGCAGGTTTTCTTTCTGATACCTCAGCATCCTTTTGTCTTTTCCCCATCCCCAAATGGCATGTCAGGAGCTAACACGGAGTTCATCCAGACAGCAGGGTGCTGTCGCAGTGATTTAGTTGAGGCTGTTCCCCTCTGCTGCTGTTGATCTGCTCATGTTTTTAATGCACTGTTTCCAGCCACACTTGCTGTTCCACAACAGCTTTTAGTGCTGTTTTGGGGATCATAGTGCTCTCGCTGGGTAGGATAACGGGTAACAAGCTCTTGACACAATTTTCAACATTCCTAAAGTTCAGTGGAGAATTGTTTCTACATATTCCTCTTTCTGTGTTTGAGTCCTTATTCCTCCCACCCAGCTGGTTTCTATTCACTTAGCATCATCAGGGCTTGTGTACCCAGTCACTTCCAAAGGCTTTGAGGGACAGACACTAGCACTGCAGTGGTCTTGTCCTGGCAGGAATGCAGGCCTAACGTGTATAATCATCCGAGCTCACCATGCTGGGTCCTCCCTGTTTTGTGGTGGTGTCAGCTCAGGATGAAAGCTGACACTGAAGCTGTAGCTGTAGTGCCTTTGGAGTGAATGTGCAACCTTAATTAAAGTCTCCATTAAATTACAGTCCTGCCTGTGATGACTATTACAATGTTACCCATTCCCTATGCTTCTGCTATAGTTCCTAATAGAATTTCAGTTTTCACATTAAATCCAGACCAAAGAGTAATTTTTTTCACATAAATTTTAACAGGTTAGACGTCTCCTAGTTTCCTCGCAGGCAACTCCTGTAATATGTCTGTCTTATCCTGCAATTATAAAATCCAATTTACTCCAGTATTTTAGAGCTTGCTATTAATTTCATTTTAATGCAAAGAAACCAAATGGAGCTTAGAGGATGTACATATTTTCAGAAAGGACCACATGATGATTTGCCTGGCTTGGTCAGTATTAAATGCAGGCTGAATTTTCTATTGCTCTGCCCCTTCTATGGCAATGTCAAAGTCAGTTATTTTAAATTCAAAGATGTGCTGAAGGTCACTAACATAGTGTGTTTTTCCACAGTTCTCTATGGCAAAATACATTATAGAAGAAGAAAATTACTTTCTGTGCACCAATTTATATTCTCCAGGGAGTACTGCTTGTAACACTGTGCAGACCTTTGGTCCATGCTTGAATCAGGATGGGAGTGGCTGTTTTTTTCCTCTAGACACGTAATTCAGAACAGAGTACTGTCCTGAGCATGCAGATTAAACTTGTATGCAAAGTGAGTTGGATCAGGCTGTGTCCATCCTTGTTCATCTGGACAGACTCATAGATGTGGGTCACTTACTTAGGGCCACTGGAAACTGTAAAAGTTTAGATTGTAAAGGATCAATTATGAAGCCAAATCCCATGTATGTATCTTTTTCCATTTGTTCCAAACAATAAAGTCAGGTTCAAGGTTTTGTTTGTGAGCAAGATCTACTAAATGCTTGTGCTCTAGTTCCATTCAGTATCTAGCAAAGTTAAATTTAACTTGTTAAATTTCACTTGTTAAATTAAACCATATTATTGAAGCGCTAAAAGTCATTGCCAAACAGCAAGTCTATGCTCATGGTTGCTTGCCTGGTTGTGCAAGATATTTAAAAAACCCCACATCTGTCACATCCATGCAAAATGCAGGAATTCTGAATAAAACCTGAATGTTTACTTGTTTCCCCTGCTCAGGTTCTGGGGAAAGTCCTGTATGTGCTGATTGTCTGGAAATATTGGGAATTTACAGCACTTTTTCGAATTAATAGCCACAGCAGCACCCCAGTGCCTAATTATTCCTGTTGCTGATTTTCCCTGAATTCACAAAAAAAAAATATTTTTGCATTCTTTTATTGCCAGAGGCTCTAGTGACTACAAATACCACTCTGAAGGGACCATCTACTAAGCTGTTTTGTTCCTACAAATGGGAAGAAACAGAAAAACAAGTTACTACTGCTGGTTCATGAGTGTGGCAATAGTCCTACACACTATGTACAAAATTTCTGTTGATATTTTTCTGACACACTTACAGAAGAAGGGGTTAACTCAGGGGGTGACTCAGCCCAGCCCAAGGTGGTTAAATCACTCTTTGGTTTGTGCCTGGAATTGCTCAGTTTTTGTTTCACAGTGTCTATTCCCACCCCACCTCCTCACTTTTCTGCAGTCTTTTAACCTTATGTTATGTCATAATTCAGTGGATTGCAGGTAATTAATTATAAATTACCTACTTACTTAATTATAAATGAACTAGTACACAGATCAGATGGAGCCTAACTGTGGCTAAGCCATAGCTTTAAGCTTCCCTCAGCTGCACCTGGATTGCTGCCAGCATCCTGGTTAACTCCAGCTTGCATCATCAGGGCTGTCCACACTTCACTGCAACCCCTGGTGTGGATACACCTGCCAGTAGAAATCACTTTTTTTTGTTCAAGAGAGAAAGCAGACAAGAAAGAACAAAGTCTGTATAAAAGCTTATTAGAGAACATACGTTGTATGAGCTGAATCGCTCTAGTGCTGAATATGAAAAGGTGGGGGTTTAGTTAGTGCTCAGAATTAATTCAACACTATTCTTACCAAATGGGCAGCATTGTGGTCAGAGTTGGGTGTGTTTGGAAACCCCAGAAAAACGGATTGAGTTTCTAGGAATCTGAAGGGGCAACACAGGGCAATGCAAAGCATAGACTCCATGAAAAAAATAGTATTGCAGGTCTAACTGAGTTCAGAACACAGCTGTGAAAGGAGAAGGAGCTGCAGGAAAAATTTTAATCAGTGCTGAGCATTTCTCTGTGAAAGATCTTTGCATGGAAGAAGAACCCCAGTGATAATTATCATATTATCTTTTTTTTTCCCCATATTCATATAAATGGTAAGTAGAATTCCCCTGAAGTACATTATTCAGATTAGCACTTCTGACTGCCAGGGGACACAATGTTAATTCAGTCTCTGTTCTGTCTTTATAATAAATTGCTAAGCCACCATCAGACAAAAACAGCTTTGTTTTGGAAAATGATAGTTTTAGAGCAGTTGTCTCACATAACTTTAATGCCTATTTTTTAAATTGCTCCTTATTTAAATGCCACTTATTATGAAGGCAATTTTATAGCTTAAACATTTTTTGTGAATCAGAAATATTTGTTTTAATTTTATTCAGAAGTGCATGTGCTTAGTGCTGCATAATGAAGAAAAGTGTCATACCTATATGAAATCATGTATCTTCCTCCACTGAGGAGTCTTCATTATTCTTGAAAAGACACAATAGTTCCCAAAGAGTCTTCTTTTCTGGGGATAAATAATGCAGAATTTCCATTACAACTAACCAAACGGTATTAAAATTAATTTGGTTATGTTTCTTTAGTCTCATTCCAATGATTAGAGCTTTTAAAGTGCTTTCATATGTGCAAATGGGGCTTTATTTATCCTGCTATTTTAAGGTTGGCTGATAGTAAGAGCCATATTTTCCCATAACAGAGGTGTTTGGCATCACTGCCATCATTTGCCTCTTCCAATCACTGGTCAGTTGTTCTCAAATTTTGATCAGAGGTGTCACATGGTGGCTGCCCCTCGCAGTGATCAGACACCCATCAGTCCACGGTTCAGTGATTCTGCCAGGTGCAGATTCCCTCTCCCCGCTCTGGGTGCCGAGAGAGGGGAATTGGAATGCTAACACTGGGACTATCACGAGCTGGCTGGCCAGGCCAGATGCGAGGGGAAAGGAGCAGTTTTGATGCCAGTTTGTGGTGCTTGATCCAGGAGATGTAACCTGTATTTGCCTCATGTTTTGTTTACCAGCAGCTCTAATATTCAAATGGCTCTATTTGCAATTAAGACTTGCCCAGTCTCTCATACTCAGCTGCCTGAACTGAAAGGGTCAGATCACTCATAGTTTGGGGGCTACATGTTTGTAGTGTCATTTTCCCAGCCAACATATTCTTTTATCCGAATGCTTTATTTCAACACTTTTGATCAGGTGCAACAATTCTGATCCAGGGAATCAGTGCTCCCCTGCTAAACAGGATGAAGGTAGGTGTGCTATTGTGAAAACTTCCTGAGAAATCCTGGGAAAGCCAATAAAGCCTAATGCACTGATGTGGAGGAATTTGCTTCTGCATGTCTCTCACCACAGGTCTCTGAGGGCAAGTTTTACTACTTAGAATTGTCCATTAGAATTTTTTTTGTGCTTTTGCAGAGTATTTTTTCATAAAGTATTCCCTAAACATTGAGAATGTCAAATAATTTAATAGACATTAAAAGATGGCATGAGCATGTTATGGTCATGATCAGCTTGTGGTATTTTAAGCATACTATAAGGTATTACAGGTGACTGTAAGTCACAGGCTTTGTTCTTTTACATTATGCAGAGATTTTCTATCATTTATTAAAATATCTATAAAATATCCTTACTCTTGTAAGCTGCTGTAAATTGGCTTACTATATTAAGTAGCTAAAATGCAAAATTTAAGGGATTTGAATACACTCGTTCTTGTTGCATCTTATCTTCTGATTGCACTTCTGTCAAGATCATTTTAAGTTCTGTATTTACTCACAGTTGCAGATCCTCCCACCTTGATGTCACCTGAAAAGTCAATCAGCTAATGCTTTCTCTCTCATACAAGCTATTAGTGAAAGTATTAAATAATGCCAGGCATTATGCAATTAGAATTACTTCAATTATAGATATTAAATGCTTTTAATAAAGAATCAGTAATTCAGGGCAGGACTTTTCTGGGGGTTACATCAGTTAATCTGTAATT
>JAWWLV010000121.1:12385977-12403104 GCA_035041135.1 Platyrinchus mystaceus | reverse complement strand
GAATCAAGCTCCAGGCTGCCTACATTTCCTTGAAATATAAATCAGATTCCCAGATGCAATCTGGTGTAATCCCAATGCAACCAGTAGTGCCCTGAATGGGGTCTCCTGTATATATGAACGTGTACAAGGTCAGCCAGTTACAAACTCCCTGAGGAATATCCTTCCCATTGAAAACAACAGCAAAATAACATGTTCTGCAGAAACAGGAGGATAACAGCAGAGTTTCAGGGCAAATTGTACCATGCCTGTGTTTTTACCAACTTGATCTCTCCTTCAGAAACCTGAGAGGTGGATTGCCTCACAAGACTGGAGTTCCTAAGAATGACATCTCCTGAGCACTGTGAGGTCCCTTTTGTAAAGTCACCAGCTCTAGAGCTGTCCTGGTGATGCAGATGCTCAGGATACAAGGTACCCACACTGCTCAGCTGCCAGTCCCATGGTCTACTGAGGGTCTCAGGTTTGCCAGGGCTGCAGGCTTTTCCCACCAGCTCCTCCACTCTGCACGGAGGTTTGACCTCTCAGCATCACCCACAGGTTTTTTGTTTTACTCAGCAATTATGAGCATGTGGAGAAGCTCATTCACTGCCAACATTGGTATTTCCCAAATTAATTTATTCTACTTTGGCAAGAAATTCTAGAAGATCATTCTGATTTCCTTTGTGAAAATTTCATTTTTTTTTTTTAGCTTTCTCCTTCTGTAGGTTTCTTTAGAGTGTGTTTGGTCTGAAAATGAGCTGGAGTTCCTTGTGCCACTGAACTGAATTTACTTGCAACCGAGGGTTTGCCTTCCCTTGCCTGGGGTCCTTCCAGTTACCTTGATACTGAACCAGGAGAGATAGACTGGGACTGACAAGACATTCCATGTCTACATCCTGTGTACTATGGGCCACTTCCCTAGGTCACTTTTGTGGCAGAATCTGGAAGACTGTGGATCTTTTAGAGGCTGTGGATACCAGAAACTTTGTGAGAAACCTTGCTATTGTCTGCCCCTTGATGTTCAAAAACTCAAGGTAAATCTTAGCATCCTCTTCCTTCAAACACTACTTTTTAAAATGAGTTTTCTGAAGGATATAATTTTTGTAATGGTTTGCTGCCTAGCCTGGCCCTGGAAAGGTAATTATTTCTTGGGGAGCAGAAACAGACTCTGTTATCAATGGACTTGAAACAGTGGGGAGTAGACAGACTTTGCTATCAATGGACTTGAAACAGCATAAGTAATTTAATTTTTTTTCTTTTTTTTTGCTTTCTAAAAGTATAACAAGATTGAAAATTCCAATTGAACATTTCTTTAAATACTGCCATTTTAAAGGAGCTTTTGGACTTTACTTTTTATTTACCCAAGTGATGAAACACCAGCACCCATACAAAACATAAATATAAAAGCTTGGCCAGTATTTTTTCTGAATAGTGATGGTCAGAGAATTCTTTTGCAAGGCATTTACAAATGCAAAAAAGGGGTGTACATGATAACTTCTTGATAGTCCAGAACAGTTATTTTTGTGCTTAATAAACACCATCTCTTCCAGAGGAAAACAAATACATCTGTAACTGTCTTCTGGCATGGACTGTGAATAAACTCTCTTGTCCCTTGTTGGTGTCAGCTGCCATATATCCTCTCCTTCATGCAGACTTTTTTTTTTCCCAGGCATAAGAAACAGCACTTTAGGGACACTCAGTTTTAAAATCTTAGTTCTGATTTATGAGGGGTTGTACCTGATGCTGGAATAGCTACAGAAGAGTTCACAGACAGATCTATTAGTATCTTGGCTGCAGGTAAGTAAATAATTAGTAATATCTGGCATGAAAGGCCAGAGTCCAGCAGTTCTGCAAGCAGGAGGTGAAACACCAAGAGAAGATGGCTAAGACAAGTGAAAAACAACATCCAATTTCCCTTGGTCCTACAAAGATTTCCTGATGCCTGTGCTCTTAGTCCTGGCAGTGTGATGTGGGAGCACCCTGTGCTCACAGGACCCTCCTATGGCGTGTACCCATCAGCTGGAATGTGACCCGCCCTCTGAACGCTGTCCTTCGGAGAGAGCTGCTCTGCTCCCCTCAGCTCTCTGGTGAACAGGGTTGTCTGTGCTTAGCACTGAGCCCATTAAGTGAGGAAGCAGCCTGAAATAAAATCTTATTTTTAAGACTGAAAAGCTGGTGAAACAGTAGTAATCAAAATTAGGAAATGAAGGCTTCTCACTTAGCAATGCAGAGGTCCTGTGGCTACATCTGCAGCCTGGTACTAGGAAAACGAGAATGGAGTTGCAGGACAGAGATGTAACGCATTCAGACTAGTTGCTTGTCCTTGCAGCTAATGGAGAAATTTCACTCTGGTGTAAACTAGCAAGGGGGAAGATACAGCCCATAAGTCTGTGGGTGAGTACAAAAGAAGTTGCTGGAAGAGATCCTTGCTGGGCAAAATCATCTGGAGAAGAGTGCTAGAGCAATTTCTAGTACAGCTCTGCCCAAATGTCCCTCTCTGGGCTATGCTTTCCTCCCTCAGTCAGTGTACCAGCAAGTTCATGGTCCTGTGCACGGGCTGGTATTGGCTAAGGAGGATGAGAAGCTCAGACTGGTAGTGTATTTTTTAGAGGAGCCTACAGCTGAGTTTGATCTTAGCAGGGTAAGACAGTTTAATGGGCTTTTCCTAACTTTAATACATGCTGGAAAATACAGTTGACCTTGTGGGTGCCACTGAACAGGTTTACTACATCTTGAAGCTAACTTTCTGGAAAGTTTAAATTTGGAAAAGCTGAGAGTAAGACAATTTAATAGCAAGGCTGTCTATATTTAATCCTAAAGCCTCAGGAAAGTATCAAAAATGGCATTGCAGTAGGAAATCCTATTTTTCTCAAGAACTGTATGTGGCCCAAGCAGACACATTGTTTTCTTCTGGAACACCAGATGCAGTGGAAAATGTCATTTTAGAAGATAGACCTTGCAGTCTGATAATACAGCATTTATATAGATTCATAAGCCTGTAAAATGGATCATTACACTTTGCACAAAAATCCATACCATCTTCTCAGCTTAATATAGTAGTGAAAGAAATATTTCCATGATTTCACTGGAGGAACAGATTGGAGATCATGACAAAGAATGAGCATGTAGTGTAATTTATAGCTTGCCTGAATTAGACTTCTCAAGTCTAATCTGCAGTTAAAACTGGATATAGTAGGCTCAAGTTGGCTTCGTCAGCTAATGAAGAACTTATATCAGGATAGTGGCTGTTCATTTAGCCTGGCTGTGTTCTGCGATCCGGTCTCTGCAGCTGTTTCCTGATCTTGTTGATGTGTTTAGGGAACACACATTTGGTACTCCATGCTTCTGGAGGTGGTATATCTTCACACTTCCTGCGGAGACTTAGCACCATACTTTACAGAGTAGTGGAAACAAAAGCCTAGAACATAAACAATCAAAATTCTTCTGGGAGAGGGATCCTATTTGAAAGTAAAGTCTTGAAGTTCAACCCCACAAAAAGGTTCATGGCCAGTTCTGCTGTAGCTCAAAACTATGATCTGAAGAATGCATGCTGGACCTTGCTCTACCTTAAGCTAGTTTGTCAGGGTAAATATTTACACATTTTGAAATATGAAATAGGTCATGGTCATAGTAATAGACATAAAAATTCCAACATGTAACATTTATTTGAAAGATCTACATATGGATGTGGAAGTCTGTGTAGGAGACCAAGACACACCCACACACAATGATTACCAGTAATAATAAGGTATTGGACATTTGACTAACACAATAAATAGTTATATATAACCTGTTTGTTAAATGAATGCACATTAAACTGGAAATACCACCTAATTGGTTAGAAATACTGTTTTGCTTCTTTCCCAAGTCTAATACCGTTTTGCTTCCCAGGCTATTGAAAAAAAATAAAAATAAGAATACGGGGAGGTGTAAACAGTTTTTCAGGCAGCTGTTTTGTTCTTATTCTAAGTGGTTGCTGCCTCTCCTTGTTGTCTGTGGCACTGAAATCATGAGACATCCTCACCCTGTGAGGTGCTCTGGAGATGCCACGGCCCCCAAATAGAGCTGAAGCCAATCAACCCCAGGGAAAGGTGGTAGCCCTTAGGGATGTGGCTGACTTGGGACTGAAATGCACCACTGTAGGGCAGGAAGATACATCTGAGCTGCTTTAACTAGAGGGCCATGGTAGCCTCCTGGTGGTTTCCACAGGCTGCAAGCCTTTGAGAACCCTCCAAGGACACTTTGGTTTCTAGACACTTTGTGCCCTGTGCTGCTAAAGCTGGAGGGCTGTGGGTACCCAGAGCACTCCCATAGGCTGCAAGTACACCTCTGGATCTGAGGGCAGTTGATGCTCAGGGTTAAGTGTGACAGGGAGACAGGGAACACATGAATGTGTGGGCAGCAACAACAGGCATCAGAGAGGTGCTGAGTGAAGGGGATGGCCGGGGAGCTGCAAAAAACCAAACCAAACAAACAACAAAAAAAAAAAGGAGAAGAGAAAATTCGGTCTGGAAAGATGTATGAGGACATATGGAATGGCAGAAATATAGTATACAACAGGAGGGTAGTGTAAGGGAAGCAGGTGTGGTATAGAGGCGGTTGGGAGACAGAAGTGTGTGCATAGAAAGCTTGGAGGGGGATGTGACTCGGGCAGCAGCTTCTCCCATCTCATGAAAATCACAGGGCAGGAGCAAGCACTGGAGTGGCACTTTGCCTAGGTTTTCTCTGAAAGACACTGCCAACAGTACACGTAAATACAATGATGAATTTGCAATAGGGAAAAGGCAATTCGGGAGGCATGAACTGAAATGATTTCAACTTGTGGGGTTAATTAAGCTGTAACACCATTGCAAGGGTCTTGTACGGAAAGAAAAACTCAACTCTGGTTGCAGACTCTGCCTTTGACGTGGGAGCAGCAGCTCTGAACTGAGTACATTTCAACACCTGATAAGAAGAGCTGAAAGGATGAATACCAGGGGAAGGTTTCATTTTCTAGAGGGTTAGGTTGCTTCTGCTTAGCACTAACCTGTGGATTTACAACATTAAATCAGTATTCAAAATACAGTGGCAACTCTCTTGTTCCCAAAAACAGTTGTAAAATTGGTACTTTTAAGTTCTCTAACTGTAAAAATAATTTTCAGTTGCATCAACACAGGGGGAGGATATGTGTAAAGAAGCTGAATTAAGCGGTTTGCTAAGATGAGATATTTCTTTTAAGAAATGTTTCTTTTAAAGAGGTTTTTTCAAAACTCTCTTACCATCACATTGCTTAGTTTGCTTTATTGCTGACTCATTACACTGAAATGGGAATTGCACAGCTAAACTTGTATGTTAGTCTCTTCACTCCCGTTTTTCCTGTGCCTTGAACACAATAAACCCTGGAGGAAGCAAGGGATCTACTCTCAGGACAAAATTTCTCCATAAGCACACAGTGGTTAAAGAGATTCCGTTCACATGGGCCACAGGACACCGAAGGTCAGCACAAAGCATGGAGAAACAAGAGTTAATAATGTCTTGAAGGTACTATTCAAGCATTGTCTATCTGTTATAGAATTAACAGCTGATGGGCAGCCAAAACCTTCCAGAGGCCCAAGTGCTTATAAGACATAAAGTCTCAAAAGTCTGGCAAAGTACTGGTAACTGATGTGCTGCTAGGAAAATAAACCTACTATTCAGGGGAAGGCTTGTCTAGATGTGAAAATTATGTCAAAAAAGAAGCAAATTAAAGAGTCTGTCATAGATATAGGAATGTTTTATGTCTGGTGTATGATGGGAAGAAATATAGATATGGAAAACTTGTCCACCAGGATTCAGTTTGCTGGGGATCTAGTTAGCAAAAATTCTTCCCATATAAGGAAAGTCTGACAGACAAGGCAGACATAAGATCAATTGCTATGACATCAGGGAAACAGTATCATCAGTGTCTGGGATTGCTGGAGGGCTCATCATTAAAGGTGTGTTACAGCAAGGATGTCAGAGGAAACAAAGAGAAATTCTGTGCAATTTCGGTCCAAAATAGACAGCTATGGATCCTGTTCTCCCACAGCTTTAGGATTACCAACACTGCAAATTTAATTTTTCTGACCAACAGATCCTATTCCTTACCATCCTCACTAAAGACTTTCTTCCCCTGCTTCTGCAAAGAATGCAGGAAATTGTTTGGTGACCCTTCCCCACTGCTGCTGCTGGTGCATGGAGTTCATGATATGGGCCAGCATGGAGACGTCTGCCAGGGAAACAAGACTTTCCACATAACATTTTATTTTAAAATCTGAAGGAGAAAAATATCTTTTGTAAGGCTTTTGGAAAGCTTTGCCTAGTCGACAGTGTGGCAGCTGTTGCTTAACAATGTGAGTCTCCAAGTCAGTACTATCAAAAAGCCACAGAAATTCTCTTTGAGTTGAGCTGAGATCAACTGCATTCATGTTGTCGGACCTAGTCGTCCAAATTCCTGGAAGGTACCATACTTTTGTGGCCATGGCTCCCTGGGAAAATTAACTTCTACTAAAATAATGAAACTGTCTGCCCAGGGGAGGGAGGAAAAGTGAAGGAGACAGAACTGCCCCAGGAAATAAATTTGGATTATGGCACTTATTTTAAAATATATCAAAGTGATCCTTTGAATTAATATTCCCTTAAAAATGCATCCTCATATACAGCCTTATACACTGACATAACATTTTAGAAAGGGCTTAAGCAGTTTCCTTCCTACAGGTTGGAGGAAGTGGGATTGGAGAGTCTCAGTGACTTGACTATCTTTGGGTACTTAAAGCAACCTAATCTTAATACTCTGAGGTGACAAAGAAGCTCTTAATGACTGCATAATTTCACGTAGTCTTATTATACAAAGATAAATTGCTTTGCTCCCATCCTAAATTGCCTGTTCTGTGAAGCCTTCCTTGCCTGTAGATTAATAACAAATGTAAAAGAATCGGTAGAATTGTATTTCTGCAAGAGAAATTGATCTGTTAACATTTAAATTCTTTGCCATGGGCTTTAGTAAATCTTTCAGTTGAAGGTAAGATTAACTTCTTCTCTATGGTTCCAACATCTTGGCTTGCAGTGTTTTTAAAGATGCATGAAGGATAGATATCCTTGCCTTTCAGCTTTTTGATCAGATCACTTTCATTTGGCCAGATGCTATCATGGCCATAAATTTCAAAGCTAAAAATAGTGAGTTTTTTCCCCCTTATCCCTTAATTCTCTCAAATAGATAATGATTCAGTGCTACCTTGTGACCTTTCAAGTCTAGCTCACTGCATGTTAAGTGAACACACTGATTTGGAGAGCAGAACTCCTAAACTTTCAGGTTTTTAAAAAAGGAGTTGCATTTTCTAATGTTTTATTTAAAGCAGTAGGTAAGAGCCAAGGTGACTTTATTCCTTCACTGCAGGGCATACACGTACCAATTCTGGAACCTTAAAGCCTGATTCTGGTTTTTCACTTCAAATAATTCTATCACAAAATCATTACTTTTCACAAGATTGCTTCATAATATATAATATTAATACCCAAAGCACTAGATCTTGCTTTCAGTTGTATTACCTTGTATCTTGATTAACTGGTCAGGAAAAACTGACAGCAGTATTGTGCGATCATAGAGAAGAGCAAAGATCAGTTGTCAGCTCTTGTCTATATGACTGCATTATTAATTGCTACAAAGGGACTTTTTGTTAGCATCTTGGCTTAAAATGAATATTATGAGAGGAACTTGTTATGACAGGCTTTTCTGAAAGAATAATCTGTAGCATAATATTTGTTTAAGTGTTTAAGGTGAAATCCAGTAGCACAGCATTGAAACTTGAAAGATCAAGCAAGACACATTAAATCATGAGGAATTCAATCCTTGTGGAGAATGTCACTCAACATCAGATTTTCTGCCAGTTTCTTTAGCATGTTCTTGTGGAACAACTCCCAAAATATCTTGGTAGCCACAGACAGCTAGTATTCTACACCACTGACATGATGCAGAAGAGTCTTTTAGGAAGCTGGGGAATTAAAGATTGTAAACCCATTTCCCTGTGTTATTTTCCATTTATGTGCAAGAAAAAATGGTTCTGGTCAAAGCCTTAGCATAAATGCTACCTAACATGAAATGGTGGCATGTGGGACCTTTGCATTGATGGAAAGAACTACACTCTGAATTTCCTTCTTGGCAGTGCGAAGAGCATCACTATAGAAGGGTAAGCGTGATGCAATTTGTGATGGGCTTGACTGTGTTCTAAATCATTTTGGTCAGGGATGTCAGCAAGGAAAGGACTGTGCTGGGTGTACTTTGATGATTGTTTTGTGTGTGTGCACTCTTTCAGGTTGCACCAGTTTTGCAAAAGTAACAAGTTTGAGCCTTCACTTTAATTAACTCTAACTCTGATACCAGTGCCCCATGGCCTATTTACAGTGTCTAGGATGGACATCCAAAATGTCAAGACTCTTGTTTGCAGTATGAGTTACCCATTACTCTCCTGCCTTCCCTGAATGGCAGCTCTGTTCCTATGACTTCAGGGGAGTTTTACAATGTTTTAGTGACTCCTTATAAAGCATTGGATACGGTTATAATAAGTTCTATAAGAAGACCAAGAGGAAATTGTTAATCTGGAAATGAGACACTGAGTATGAAAAAAATACTGACATTAAACTGAGCACTGGATAAAGTCGGGGTTTGAGGGGCTGGGAAAGAATGTAGAGGGACTCAGTTTTTGAGAGAAGGTGGCTCTGGCAGTGATGATACTTAGGAACTGCACTGAACTCACTGCATTGAACTCTGATCTTACCTTACTCCTGTGATAGGGTTTTGCTGTTAAAAATGTCTTTTCCTCTAGTCACACCCATAAACCAAAGAAGAATAAAACAAAAGAAAGCCAAATCCTAAAATGTAGTTTCTGTCACAGGGGACCTTTAATGTTAGTGGGATACTCCACCAACAGCTGTTGGATTGGAACAAACAGCTCAAACAGATTATTTATATGCCTTTTGTTTCTTCTATTTTCTGTATCATCCACCTTCTTTGCCTTTAAACTCTTTATGGCAAGGAACATCTCAGCATTTGTAGTTTGCTGTCACATAGGCATGCTTCTTGCTTCATTTTTGATGGTTAATGAATTGACTTTGCTTTTTAAATGGTGAAAGCTATAACTAAGGCATGATATCAAAACAAGTAAGAGTGCTGAGAAATTCTAGGTCAGTTCACTAGATCACACAATTCAGAGAAACCAGTGAAGTTTTCCCACCATTGGTTTTGTTTAGCTGAATATCAGTTGATGTGGTAAACATAGTCTGGCTAAAATTGTTGTGTTCTTCATCTCTCAGCAAAATCTTTTCCTGAATACATGCTAATCTCAATGAATTCATGATGCTTTATGTAAGGTAGACGCCACCTCAAAATAACTCTTGGCAACTCAAAAATTACCAGTCTTGGCAACCACCTGTAGGGGAGATCAGTAACCTTTCCCTTTTAAGTATGAAACAATCTGTCTTCTTTACCATAATCACCCAGAAATTCTGTTGCAAAAAGAAGATCATGAACCTGCATAGAAAAACTGTTCTCATAAGAGGAATTCAGAAAATGCCAAATTCATAAGCAAACCTAAAAAAATAAAGAAAGGAGTGAATTTCTGTTACCACCCTGATGGGACCTGGGGCTGCATATGTCCATTTGATTGTGTCTATAAAATTAGCCTACCAGTGCATTGTTCACTGATCACTGTATTACAGTTGTGGGAAAACACAGTCACTACAATGCGCTCGCTGGATGAAAATGACTTGTTTGCACAACAGCTGCACTTGTCCCAGTTGCCTTCCTTGTGTGTCTCCACCTTTTAGCTGTGTGAGAGAAAGATGTAACTGCAAAAGTATGGAAAAACACAGTTATTAGAACCACTTCTAACAGGTTGGATATAGCTGTGTCCCATTTACTGGGGAAGGCAGTCAAGCAAAGAAACACAGAAACCAAACCAGAAATGACTGAAATATCACATGGCTTTTTCAGAGCTCCGTGTTCCATATGTCAGTGACATTTTCCTTGAAGTGACATCTCCAATTCCCAACTTGGCCCCAAGGAATCTAGAAGAATCCCAGTTGAAGTGAAAAAGTAGGAACTTCTTCAGAGGCAGGAACAAATAGTTCATTCTTCCATTTGGCTCTTTCCCATATCAGCAGTATCACACGGTGTTGTCAAAGATCCCTCTTTCTTTGAGAAGTAGTGCCTAGACAATATGTAGAGAAAATTATCATGGAAAGGTTTCTGTTTGGAGCAATCCAACAATGAGCTAAATGAAAAAAATGCCAACTCCTTCAACCTGCATCTGTGTTCTGTATTACTCCTTTTCCCTTTATCCTCTAAGCAGCCATCCATCCTCACTATTATTTAATCTGTTTTTTCAAGGGAAAGAGATTTGTGCTGGGGTATAACCATCAAACTTTGAATTGTGGCTCAAGTTATTGTCAATAGCATCTCACATATCTCATTTTAAGATGCATTCCAAGACCATAAACTTAAATAATCTATTTAGAGGAATATTCAGATTCCAAAACCTTCAAGACAGGCAGTGTTGGAATCAGTGCTGCTCAGGAAAGTAGTAAATTTTTTAATGCAGGCATAAACTATTGGAAACTTTTTTCCCCCCCAAGACAATTTCTCTAATTACAGATCTCTGTCCCAGTAGCTTTTCTTGCAGCAAAATTGAATTAAAAATTAATGCAGAGAAGAATTCCAGTTCAAGTCCTGTATATTTTAATTTGTTAGTTTACGTCTCCATTTTTAGGCCTCAGTTCCTTTTCCTTGAGCCATGCACTTTTGCCATGTGTTGTTTACAGTTGGATAAAGTGAGTTTTTCTCTATCCAGAGCACAGCTAACTGGACCTTGTGGGAGGAGGCTCATAAGAAGTGTAAGAGATTTCCCCAAGCCACGATGCCTGTAGGATGTCAGGGTAGAACTTTTCTCGAGAGATAATTAAAGTGGATGAAATGGCCTCTTAGAATGAGGATGAGCTCACTGTAAAAGCTGGAAAATAAAGATTAAGATACACAAAGCATTTCTGACTCCTACAAGCAATTAGATGAGTGGGTACTGCAGGAGCACTCCTCTTTCTCATGCTAAAATTTCCCATACAAGAGAAGTGTTGGTGAAGAGATGCATCTAGCATTGCTGCTACAAGAGAAAATAAATAATTTCATCCATTTCTAGCACAGAAAGTATGAGCCAGGGCAGGATGCCTTCCTGCCAGCCTTTGCCTGAAGGTGTAGGTAAAAAAAAGTGCCCCAAGTTCAGAGTTTCTGGAACCAAAGCCATTGTGCATCATGCCCTGTGGGTCTAGGCTACCAGTTCTGATCTCCAAACTGTTGCAGGAGATGAGTGTAGCATGCTTGTATCAGACTAGGGTGCTTCCAGGATTAACCTTATTACAACAGACCTTTTAAGTCTTATTATTGACAAATTATATGTCTTCATTGCTTGCACTCTTCAAGCCAAAGAAGTTACTGGTTAGATGACCCTTCCATACGATGAAAAGAAAAATGGGAGCAAATTTGCATGTGGGAGAGTTCAAGGTCCAGTTTCTGAAAGGATATAAATGCCTCTTAATTTTATTGACTGTCAAGAACATAGAAAATTTTTAGCATTTCTTGTGACCTGGCCCTATAGTGAAGTATTTGAATAGAATTAAGTTACATTTACAAAATTGCTATTACTGTCATCTGAAATAAGCACTAATGGCAATCAAGAGACCTTTTAGAAAGATAACAACTCCCCTTTTATTTGACATGAAGAGAGATGTCTTAACTAACTCAGTTATCTGTACTTGGTGCTTTTGTTAGTCATTGATGAAAATACACGCTTTACTGTTGTGGGAAATGGTTCTAAAAATGACCCTTTTTTCTACTAACTTCCCTAACGAAGTATTTATGAATCACCATGCATTACAACATTTACACAGCTGCAGTGAAATTAAATAAAACCCTTCCCCGCTCCAAGCAAAAAAAATTCTAATCAAACCCCAAAAGTCATTATCTTCTAAACATCACCAGCGCAGGAGTCCAGTTTAAAAACATGGAAATGAAGACTGGTTACAAAAGCTGTCGTTGATCTGTGGCATAACTGCACTCAGTTGTGCAATAATTTAGCATGTCATAACCTCCTGCCCCACCTCTCTGTCCTTGAAAGACTTTGGATTATCCAGTTTGTCATGACCTGGTTTAAAAAAACACTGAGTAGGCAGGCGGGAAGTGGGCTCTGTGCAAACTCTGTGTGGTGCTACCAAAATATACATGCCTGATTGCTGCAAGATTTCTGCCAAAAAACCCCCAAGGATAGGACCCGACTGGAGGCAAAGGGAAGGAAATGGAGAACAAATGACAGTTTGGCGTCTGGGATGGGAAGGGACAGTGCATGATGTCACCAGGGTAGGACCCTTCAAAGCAAATGGTCATTACAGTAGGGCCTTTCCACTCAACTCAGCCAAGGGCTGAGAGGTACCTTCTATGGTCTCCTCAAGAACAGAGACACAAGGTGTCTGTGGTGTCTGAGGTGACACTGACAGCTTTCTCTGGTTCCAGAAAGTGTCTTGGAAAGATCTGCATCCACCCATAAACATTTCTACCTTTAATCTTCAGCCACGGGGTGTTCAAACATTACTCAAGGACAACTACCTGGCACTCAGCAGCCTGCTCAGGGATGTGAGTCTGGACCCTGATTTTTGGATATGGAAATCTGTCATAGATGACAAATTATATGCATTCCTCCTCTTTCCCCTCCAGTTTTTGTGAGTTTGATCTGATGATCCTCATGAGTCCCTTCCAACTTGAAGTATTCTATGATTCCATGATCTATTTTGCCATCATTTAGGTGACTCAAACTTCAGTCTTTGCTAGCTGAGGTTTTCTGGAGCTCTGCTGATTCCCTTTGATTTGCCTGTTTCTCCAGGTGTGACAACAAACTGTGAAACCAGGTGAGATTACAGCAGTCAAAGTGAAAGCTGGAGAAAGAAGTGAACTCCACAAAAGATTTGGACATAGAGAAAGAGGTATTATCTGAGGGCACCTTCAGCCACCACCTGTTCTGGCCGTATGGTGTGGATCTGCTATTAGCTACCTTGGACAAAGGGGAGGCTGTAAGCAGTGAGTTACATAGTTTGGAAATAACATTTCTATTCCTCTTAAGACGTGATCAGCTCCAGTAGTGATGGCACATGAGGCAGAGAGCATAATTTCTCAACAATCTGTGCTGTGCAGTGAAGCAACGGGTTAGTACTGGGGAGAGTTACGTTGCCTCTCAATACAGCTGAGCTCGATAAAGGAAATGTAAGATCTGGACAGAGTTGGCATATTTGATCCCATGCTGAGATATTTTCAGCTAAGGGATATGCTTCTATAAACCAGGACAAACATTCCTTCTAGAGGGATTCTAGGTAGAGCACAAGTGTTGCATACCACTACACTTTGAATAGGACAATTCCATCACAAGGCAAGGGACATCTGGAATACCCTTTTCTGGATCGACCTCAAATAACCTGTCTATGGATTTGCAGGACTTGTCATCTGGGAAAATGTGACATCGTAAAATAGAAGCAAATCCAAATCTTGCAGATTGTCAAAGCAGTCTTCACAGCACAAGTGATAACAGCCTAAAGGAAGAATGTAATACGAGAGGGGGTTGATGCAAGCAAGCACAGAGCAGTGACAAAGTAGTAAGTACTTTCCTGATAAGCTCAGGAAACAACTGTACTGTAGGCAAAAACAACAGAGATGGCAGCAGCACATGATGGATGTTACAGAAAAAGCAGTTAACACATATCTGTGCACAGTGCAGGAGCCAGAGTCATAGCACTAAAGCTATGGGACTTCTGGCAAAGATAACACAAGCCACAAATATAGACATTACAGATTGTTTGAGTGTTTTTTCTTCAGGCCACCTTTGCTGCAGCCTGATTCTGCTACTGTCTTTAATATGCAAATCTAAAATGAGGAAGATCCACTCAGGGAGATTTAATCCCAGGAAGGTTCAAGGCAACTACTGACTGAACAGTGGGGAGTGATAGCTGCTGAGGGTTTTGCTAGATCCACCAAGTCCCAGGAAACTAAAATGTATAGTTTAATCACTTAGATATTAGCTAAGGACTGCAAGGGATGCACACATTTCATTCAGCTCTGAAACACTCTTCAGCTGCGTTTAGCATGGATTTGGTGAGAAAGCAGCAGCAGGAATTACAGACATTCTAGCATACTTGCAGTCCCTTGATCACCCTCACATGGGTGCAGGGTGCATACCTCTTTTGCTCTGGCCTGGGGAAAGCAGTAGGACTTCACTGTACAGGAGGTGAATTCCCAGGAGGGATCTGACCCAGGGTGCAAGAAACACATGGGGTTCTCTTTGCTGGCAGGAGCATTGTAAGCTGTCCCACTGGTGATCTCTGTCTGGATCAGGTTCAGGAAGTGCTTGAAAAACTGTCAACCTGCCATTGAGGCAGCGAGATGTGTTTCCCTGTAGTCAGGCTCCAGCAGACAAACAGAATCAGCCTGAAAGCAGAAGCCACGGCCCCAGAGCAATAGCCAGCACTTATTAGGATTTCACTAAGAATGAAGTTGGCAGGCTCAGGGAGATATACTGCTAAAAATACACTTGGCAGTCAGCAGGAGAGAAGCAAGACAAAAGCCTGCTTCACTCAGCACTCTTTGGCCACATACCCTTAAAAGAGCAGGAGGCCCCACAGCAGGCATACCCTGAAAACATCATCAGTGGGACCAAGTAGTAAATCTCTGTCAGTGGATGTGATGCTGAATCCTGTTCAGTCCTGGAAAAGAATGGGGAAGGAGAAAATATAACCATTCTTTCCATCAAGGAAATTATCAAATGTTAAAGCAAGTGCAAGCAGATTAGGAGTGATGCATCATACTGAACTCAGTTTCTATCCTAGGAACTCATCAGAAGGTGATGGCTGATGAAATAAAACCCCACTTTTTACTCCACTTTTGCTTTTTAAGTATTTTCTCAGTGTCTGTGATACATAAATTTGGGGGTTTTTTTTTAAGATATACTTCTTTGGGAAGATGGTTTACCAGCTAAATGCAGGGTCAAAATAACTCCATGCAGCACTGCAGGCTGGGAGCAGAGTGGCTGGAAGGCTGCCCAGAGGAAAAGGACTTGGGGGTGCTGGTCAACAGTGTCTGAATATGAATCAACAATGTTCCCAGGTGGCCAAGAAGGCCAATGGCATCCTGGCTTGGATCAGCAGCAGTGTGGCCAGCAGGACTCAGGAAGTGATTGTCCTCCTGAACTTGGCACTGGTGAGGCCACACCTTGAATCCTGTGTCCAGTTCTGGGCCCCCTCACTGCAAGAAACACATTGAGGTGCTGGAGCAAGTCCAGAGAAGGTCAACGGAGCTGGTGAAGGGTCTGGAGCACAAGTCTTGTAAGGAGTGGCTGAGGGAGCTTCTAAATCCTCCACCTTGCCGGCCTCCACCTTGATCTGGTAACCAGAGCAGGAAGGTAAGAAAAATTGCTTCTGGCAGCAGAATGGGAGGAAAAGATGTGCTGTCTCATGCCTTGCAAAGTACAGCAGCATTTCTGTAACTGTGTGAGTGTTTACAAGTGACTGCAGATAGTCATCTTCAAGCCACATGCTCTGCTGGAGGCAAAGGCATTCTTCAGTTTATGAAAAACAGCAAAGTACCTGGCAATCCTGAATGAGTGCCGCATAGCCTTTTTGTGGGTAGGCTATGTAGTTTTTACTCTTCACAAATGCAAGTGGCAAGGCAGAAGGGACATAAGCCTCTTCACTTGACTCAGAACTTTAAATCTGTCCTCTTGCTTAATCCAAGTGCTCTGATTGCAGCACAACACTTTTCTGGCAGTCCATAGTTCTTCTAAAAGCAAGCTGCTTTCTATGGGCAGTTCTGTGCAGAGAAAATCTCCTTGAAGAGCTTCTTAAAAAGTTACTGAAAGAGATTCCCCACTAACTTCTGTTTCTCAATAAAAGCCCATGTTACCTGCAATCCAAATAGTTCCCGTGAGTCAATGTTTTGCTTCAGCAAAATTTAGGAATAAACTGTAGCAAACTGAAATTCTTACATAAAATTGCATTCTCCTCTGTCACCAGTTCTTGGTCAAAACATTTATCTATAATCGAAGTCTAGATTTTCTGGCATTGATCCATAACCAATCTGTACCTTTGTGTGTCAAGGATTTTATACAAGATTGGGATTGGTGTATGGCATATGGAGAAGCAGCATAATTTATCCCATTCAGCTATTTATTTTTACAATTATGCCTCCTATTTTATAACATGTCTTCGTTATAGCCATTGTGACACCACAGATGGCAAAACTCTGCAAATTGGCTGTAATATTGGAATCAGACTGGGAAAACCTCAGGACTTCAGCTGGTAGTTTTCAGCTCTTACGTAAGGTACTGCAGACACCTGTTGCCCCATATACTCATTGCAGATTTTCATTACAGGTGGTTAATTTTTTTGTGGTAAAAATTTGTAAAACCCCTGTAGTATATTAATTTCATTTTTCTCAGTGTTCAAAAACTCTGAAGAGTCTACTTCAAAATGTCCTGCATTTTGCCTGTAGCAGTTTCAAGTCCTAGCTACAGGATGCTGATCTCCCCAGTCTGAAATGAGAGACAGTAACCTGGCAAACAGAAGTGCTGCAGTTCTTTACCTCTCATTAGTACATGTCAACACTTCATTAAGCTGTCCAGAGCCTGCAAGCATAAGACAGATGGACCTGATTCTGCAAAAGAAGCAGAAGCAAAAATAATAGTTTTTCATCCTCTTGTTTTGTGAATTAATTGGACAAACATTCAATTGGAAGGGGTAAGAATCCAAATGGACAAGAAAGGCAGCAGTTTAAAATATCATATTCCTACAGTAGGAAGTCAGGTGTCTGTGAGCCATTGGGCCTCCTAAAGGCTAAAAGGCTGATGGTTCCTGGCATGACCCATGAAATACTCACCTCCAGACACCCTGTGAAAATAAAAAGTTATCATGAAGTCCATTAGCTGCAAATTCCAATCTGCAATGTCAGGGCTGAGGCATAATGGATATGAGAATGCATGAGGCATTGAAATTGGTGTTGAGTGGCGGTCTAGAAAAGAGACTAACACGATCCCAGTTATGGGGTAAAACTGGAATGCTTTATTGGACACTAGAACA
>JAWWLV010000121.1:12372813-12385414 GCA_035041135.1 Platyrinchus mystaceus | reverse complement strand
GAGATGTTTGCTTTCCAAGGTTTGTGATTTAGGCTTGAAAGTCCTTTTGTTGAGAGCTGGTATCTGTCCCCTACAGTGTTGCATCTCTTTTGTAGACAAAAATCTTTCTCATGTTGAAAGCCATTCTATAAGTACCTCTGAGTGTTCATGATTTTTAAATGTAAAGGTTTGAAGCCAGTGAAGTGCAGTGGTCCATTACGTGTGGTCAGAGAGACCAAGCCATTCTGAGGAAACACACTGACCTCAGAGGTGAGGAGAGAATAAAGGCAAGAGAAATAAAGCAGCAAAACAAGCACATTTAAATTAAAACATAATTTAAAAAATGTAAAACTAAAATTGCGTTTTGTAAAAATAATTTATTTCACACATTAAATATACTTTTATCAGATTAAGAAGCAAAGGTAAGTCATCTGTAAGGACTGAGCTCATTTTTAGTCTATAGGAGTAAGACAATGAAGCAAAGAGGATGGAATCATGCTGCAAGGATGCCAGATAATAATAGTGTGAGTGAACACAGAGAAGTAAAAAGGATAATAATCACCTTGCAGTGGAAAATGAACATTTAGGTTGACAGAGGTTACTGTGTAGGATGGCTCAAAGCCTCTTTATGCTCTTCAAATTTACAGGGGACGAAAACCACAACTGGTTTGAAGTCAACCTATGTTCTCAAGGGAAACCTAAAGTATTATTTCATTAAAATACAGGGACAGTTTTTAATTGCCTGAGAGATCACCTGTTTATCCATGTCTATATGATAAAACCTGTTTTTATTCCTTATCACCCTTTGCATCCTCTTAAACCAACAGTACCACTACTGGTGTTTTGAAACACTTGGTGATGAAAAAGTGTGAAATAATCAGAGTGAGAAATACAAAAACATTGAAGATCTTGGGGGAAAATGTAGCTTAACTCTGTTTAGAGGGAAAGAAATTCATTAGGTAAACTAGATTTCTCTGAAAATCACACAATTTATTGTAGGAAGATAAAAGCTGTTCAGAAGAATGGTAACAAGTGCCTGATCTGCAACTGTGAGATCCCAGAGAGCTGCAAAGCTCTTGGGTCCAGCCATGTCCCAACTCCACACCAAGGCATGGTGTGAGTATCCACCATCCTCCTGAGAGCAGAAAGCTGGATGAATGTGCAGGATTTGCAGATCTAAGTAGTTTTGCTATCTCCTGAGAGACTAAAATCCGTTCATTTTATGTGCTGTGTTCAAAGGGCTTTGCACCATCTCAAACTGTATTTCAAAATTGATTTTCTCCTGCTCTGCTTGCACAAGTTCCAGTTTTGACGCTGGAAATGTTATAAACAAAGGCTGAGGGAGGAGACTCGTGATTAAAGCTCCATGCTCAGTTTTCAGGACATAGATCTTGATACTTCAGAAAATGGGAGGTTTTTTTCCCAGTGCCTCTGGGAATTTTTTTGCTCCTGAATCTCAGTCAACTTACAGACTGGAAAAAAGACCCAGCTGGGCAAGACAAGCAAATGTAGCACCAATAGTCACAAAATTACAATGGATATTCATGAACATCACACGGGGTTTCAGGGAGCGGAAAGATGCCCACTGCTAGAAATTGCCTACCAGATTATTTCTGTAAGTTTTGAAGCTTTTGACAAGAGCAAGACTAATCCGAATAAATTACTTATGAACTCAGACTTATCAGAACTTACGCAGCAGCTGTCTGAGAATCTGAGAAAATACAGCGAGCTCCTGAACAACTGATCTAATGGAATGCAATTAAGTACTAAGAAGTATCAGATGTATGCAATCATATTCTCTGAATCTAGAAATTCATATTCGTAATTCTCAGGCAGCATTTTCAAATTTGTTATTTGCTGGTGTTTTTTTTGCGTGAAAAATTTATTCCCATTATACATCTCATTAGGTCTAACTAGCAAATTCTGCTTTATTACGGAGTTATTTATTTAAATTCTGTTCAGGGAACATAAGCCAGGCCTAGTAAATCCAAAGAGCAAGGGATTCTCTCTGTCCAGTGGAAGCTACCTGAAAATTAAAAAAAAAACAAACTTGCTCCAAAAATTTCCTCTGAGTATAAAATGGAATCCTTAAAGGGCATGTTTGGACTCATTGGGTGAGTAATTTTATTGTGTTAACTAAATTTAGTTGCTTTGTCTGACACATAGATTGGCTACCAGCTCTGTCTCTAAATTATTTTTGCAAAAGCAGTGCAGTGCCTTTACAAAAAGCATACCTTGAACCATATTATGAATTAAAACCTTGATGGAGGTAGCAAGAAATTCCTTCTTAGCAAATAGCAAAGTAGAAACATGTGTCAGACATTAAATATAGAGGAAAATTTTTATTTCAACGATTATTCTAAAAAAGTAAAGTATTAGGAAAATTAGACCTGTTCTGTAAAATATTAAACCAAATTACTTTTCCCACCCATACAATTGATATTTCTTTTGTAAGGTGATGAACAATCTACATTGTGGTTGACATATTACCCCTTGCAAGTTCTTTAACCCACATCCCAGAAATAATTAAACTGAAATTGCTCTATGCAATGCAATGTAAAATAAAGATAACAGTTCAAGATTAATCTGAACATCAGTTTTGGTGAAGTCAAACTGTCAGCACTCATTAATAGCAGGTTCGAATCTGAAAGAACTTGAGAGTCTTTCTACTTTAAAAAAATTAAAAAATAGACTTTGGTGGGTGCTTCCTTGATGCGGGACTGCATTTGTCAGCATCACGTAAAGACAAAGGAGAGTGAATATTGTGCTCCCAGAAACCTCTCATCTCTTGCCTCACTGAACATGCCAGACAGCTTGAACTCCCGACACCGGTGGGCGTGCACAGAATACCATCCAGGCACTCCAGTCTCCATAGGAATGCTGAGAAGGAGGGCCTGGGCTCTCTGTAATGGCACGACTCTTCTTCTCCATGTTGTTACGGAGTGGGAAAGGACAGTGGCCTTCCAGGTTCCCCCTGTGAAGATGGGACCATCCCATGGCTGCCAGTCTGGGGTTCCTTGAATCAAAATGCTTCAGAATCATCTGAGCTGACACCTTGTCATGCACACAGGAGACACTACCCATTTTTGCTGTCCCTGTACTGTTTAAATGACTTACAATCCTGTTAGCTCCTGTGCTAGTAGTGCTGTTCCTCTGTAGGAACATTTAGGGAATAGTGTAAATCCTTCGGTAATTTTATGGTCAAGGCAGTATAATACAGTTATTTTGAGCTCCAGCTCACAGTGCCATATGATTACATCAGATTCTGCATTTTCATAAAGAAGAAATGGCAAGTTTTTTGCCCTTACAGAAAGCTCTAAGCTTTAAAATATGAAATTGATGCAATGTCATCTGCCTGAGGGCCTGAAGTAAGAGCTCTAAAGAGACTGATGCAATGTGATATGCTTGAGAGCCTGAAATGTGCTCTAAGGAGTGTGAACTCTGGTGTGCAACTTCATTTCATATTTATTCCTGAATCCACGGTCCCACTGAGGTTACTGACAACCACCCTTGCAAAGAGCAGTGAAAAGGCAGGAACAGATGATTGTGGTAAGCCCTGCCTACTCACTAAGTCACTGTGCAAATTAATGAGGTATTACAGGTTATCCTGCTGCTCTTCCTTCCTCTCTTACAAAAAAGAAGAGACTTTTATTTTCCACTAGCACTGGTTAAGTAGGACTGTGGCAGAAAAGGCTTCTGAGTATGGAGACATGGAAGGCTTGTTGGCAATACACATGGGCTCTAAATTACCTTATTCCAGCCACTATGTATTGGGAATGTCATTTAATAAGCGGATGTAATGAAAAGTAATGTTGAAAGTTCATGAATGCTACATAGCTTGGTAAACTATTATTTTTCTGTGTTAAGAGCCCTTGAAGTACACATGGGGAAAAGGAAAAGTTGAATCTGTCAGGAAACTGTTGAACAATTATGCAGTTAAGGCTAGAGGCAGAAAAAAAGCCAGGACTCTGCAGAAAACTAAAATTCATGAAACCCATTCTTCCCTTCAAGGCATAATGTTATCAGCTTGCTTTACTCCTCATTTACAGAATTGGCTCATCTCCATTTTTTAAACTCAATTATGTGGTATAACTGAAGGCATCATCTGGCCTTTCAGCACTTGTTGCTACTTTCATCTGTTAAATCATGTAAGTATTTTTGTAATTAATAAAGTCTTTTAAGTGTTTTGTTTTGGGGTTTTTTTAAGCTGGTTTTTTTTCCTTCTTTGGGCAAAGCTGTTGTAATTGCTCAGCTGCTAATCAGCTAACAGTAATTGGTTTGAATAGTTGTGATCTCACAGCGTATTCTCAAGGAACTAAAAATATGCATATTTCAGATTTTACTAGAAAAAACCATGACATTTAACTGACTGAGGTCTCTATCCCACGGTGAACTCAATATAACCTTTGGTATACTATTTGCTTGCAGAATAAAGAAAACCTTAACAGGGAGCTAAAAGAAAATAGACCTGAATGAAGAAGTCATAATGAAGCATCTGGAATACGGATAGGAACAGAAATATATCTATATGTGTGCGCATTTCTACTTCACTTCTCTTTCAGTAGCTCCATTTCTCCAGAGGAAGAGGAGCTGAAAGAAAGAGATGTTCAGATTTTTTTTTTTTTTAAGTACTGAGGGAAATAAATTGACAAACAATAAAAGCAGAAAGAATGGAAACAGCAGCGTAGGCTACAGCCAGATTGGCTGCTGTGACTCCAGTTGGGTAAGAGGTTACTGTTGAAGCTCTCCTCACCACCTCCCCCTCAATGTTACTGCCTCTCCAAGATCTGCAGTTGTCACTGAACATGCAGATTTGAGTTGTGTTCTCTGACTTTAGGGAGTCATTGAACGTGCAACCCTGCCAACTGCTCCTAAGTCAGTACTGCTGCAGGGGCAGTGGCATCCACCCAAGGATCTACCTGGTGGTAGCAACCCCAATAACCCAGCTCAGCTGCCAGGACAGCACCTCTGACCAGCTAAATCAGTGTCAATCCAACAACACCAGATTTTTACTGTCGTAACTAAGAGCAGAATGTGACACATAAAAGCTGCAAACAGAATGGGAGCGAAAGTGCATCAGTTTGGAGGAATAGGAAATCAAGAAGAAAAAGTTGAGAGAAAAAAAATGAAATGAGGCAGAATCTGGCTCAGATGTATAAACCATCTGTAGTGTGTATCAGTGGAGCAACAAAGACCTACAGCAATACAAGCTTTGAGGCCACATAGAAGATGGAGAGACTGCGTATACAGTGGTTTGCTTATAACCAAGGACCTGTTCCAGAGGTTCCAAAGGTTCCAGACTTCCAGAGGAATCTCTGGCAGTGAGCTGGGCTGCATGGGTAGCTAGTGAGTCTCCAGGTGCAACTCAGGTCTAAAAGGTTTTTTGACTTTTAAAACTCTAAGAAACACCTCAATCCTTTTGCTGGATCAATACTTCCACTTTAAGATGCAGTGTGATTCTGCAAAGCAATCCTGGCTTTTTTTCTGCCTGAGCCCGGATCTCACAGCTTTGTTGGTAACCCGTGAAATCCCTCATGTCACTCAGCACAGAGGAGTGTGAATGGAGGTACTGGGGTGAGACACTGAGAGATCACTTGAAGAGGAAGTCTTACAGCTGTGATATCCTCAGAAATACCTGTTGTGGTGTGGAAAACAACCGGGGACTTTTCTCTCAACAGCCACTTGAAATGTGGGAGGGTGCTTAGCATAGAGCCAGTCCTCAGCACAGTAATCCTATAAATCCAAAGAAGTTAATGGAATAAAGAGCATTTTTTTTTATGACTTGGGAGCCCCCTGTGGCTGCAGATTTGGCAGTAGCATCTGGCTTCATGTTCCAGAAATCTCACAAAAAAACTTCATGGTGGAAAAGCAAGTCACATTAGATCCCTAAGACTTTGACATGTATTTCTCATCATAAACCTTAGGGGTTTTTGTCCTTTTCTACAGGCTTGTGGATTAGTTTTGAATGGCTTACATAAAGACTCTGTGTCTGAGTCTTCCATATTATTGTGCCCTCAATGCATACTTGCTTTTATCTCCTACACGCAGCATTGGCATCCCATAGCCAGTCAGAACATCTGACTTTGTGGGACGGTTTTTACACCAAGAAAGTAAGTCTCTTGTGCCAGCCCAGTTCCTTTCCACTGAAGCTACTCATGGTTATTTATTAAGGAATCAATACTTTTCAAATTGGCTTCCACAGTTATGAGCCTTTCCAGCACAATATAGCTTTGAGCTGTCATTTGGACAGGGCTTGTGGCACAGATGGGAGTGTGTCTTTGTTAATTTGCAGTTTATTCTGTATGTAAAAAATCTCCACAGAAGGGACTGTCAGTGTGTCTGAGAAGGGACTTCTGAGAAAGGACTAGTCACTGTCATTCCAAGACTTTCACAAACAATCTCAGTAAAAAGCTTGTTCTCACCTCTATAAAATAAAGGTAACATGAGAAAACTACAGACTGTTCCCAGGGAACCCTGTGAAGGTAAGCAGCTACTATTCTCCTCCCCACTTGTGAAATCACATAGTCTGATACTGAACCCACCCTGTGCTTAATAGAGGGCTCTACTAAGCTACTTTTAGTGCTCTAGGAATCGACCAGCCCAGACTTTACTGAAAATGTGGCACACAAGAACCTTGCTGGGTTCAACTGCTGGAACCATCCAGACCAATTGCTGTGTTTTCAGCACAGGAGAACCCATGAAAGGAAAGTACCTGAGCCTGGCCACCTTCTGCAGCACATTCCCTCAGTATTCACAACTGTTGGATTGGGGATTGTCCTGGATTTGGTTGAGATAGAGTTAATTCATTCTCAGCGACTGGTGCAGTGCTATAGTCTGGATTTAGTATGATAATAAAGTCGATAACACACTGAAGTTTTGGTTTTTGCTAAGTTGTGTTTATCCTATGTCAAGGACTTTTTTTTTTTGTCTCATGCACTGACTATGAGAAGCTATGGAAAAGAAAAAAAAACTGGGAAGGAACACAGCTGGGACTGGTGACCCAAACCTGGTCAAAGGGATATTTCACAGCATAGAACATCAGAAGCGGGACTGATCTGGGTTTGGAAATGGGGTCCAGCATTGGTCAGTGAGTGATGAGCAATTGTATTGTGCATCACTTGTTGGGGGTTTCTTTCTTCTCTTTTAATTATTATTATTATTTGCTATTATTATTATATTTTACTCTGTTTTCAATTATTAAACTGGTTCTACCTCAACTTACAATATTTGCTTTTGATTCTCCTCCCCATTCCCCCTTTAGGGGAAGAGGGGGTGTTAAGCAAATGACTGTGTGGTGCTTAGTTGCCAGCTGGGCTTAAACCATGACAGGGGTGTTGAAGGAATGTCCATTTAGTGTCTGCTGATGGAGCTGAAAAGAGTTCGCCTGTGTCTTTTCTAAGCTTGTTGAGAGCAACACAACCACAATGTCCTAGGGGAGCAAGTTCAAGAAGTTCAGACCTTGCAAGAGCAGTACATCTTTCATCTCTTTTAAACCCGTCTCCTACTAGTTTCATTTCGTATCCCTCAGCCCTCACATGGCAAGACTTGGAGAACAACAGTTCCTCATCCAGCTTATAGCAACTCTGTAAACCTCACTTACATCCCACTCCACCTTCTCCTCTACATGTCAAATAATCCTGGTCTTTTTGTCCTTTCCATGCAAGGCAATGGCTCCATCCTTTTAAAACTTCATTGCTGTGTCTAATGTCTCTGCCCACGTTGAGGTGCATGGGAGCAGAATTGGCAGCACGCAGAGCACAAGCTGTGGGTGTGTCATGGTCCTCTGTGGTGGTGCCAAGGTGACATCTGTTTTTGTCAGGACCCTTTATGACGGTGACCTGATGGTGTTTTGGTGCTTTTCCAGCTGCTGCTGTGCACTGAGCCAGCGATTTCAGTGACCTGCAGTGATGGCTGCAGGAGCCCTTTCCTGAGCGCTCCAAGTGCTGGTTTTGAGTTCAATGTTGTGTGACCCGGAATTAGATATATTAATATACTTTTATCTGCACTGAAGCATATCTGCCACCTTTGTGACTCCCATCATCAGTGCCTTGTTTGGCTGCTGATCTGCACAAACTGGGAATTTTGCTGTATGCCACCTTCTCCAGGTTATGGATGAAGATGTTGAATAAAGCCTGACTCACATCTGGTGCCTGAGAGAACTACTATTGACCCTTCTCCACCCCGAAAAGTGACAGTTTTCTCTTTCCTTCTGCTTTTTATCCTGTAATCATATTTCAAACCATAAAAGCACCTTTCTTCCAATCTCATGGAAATCTAATTTCTTTAACATCTTTTCATAAAAGTCTTGTCAAAGGCTTTTTTGAAAATTCAAGCACATTATATCCACTAGTAATCTTTCCTATAATTCACAAAATCCTCCTTGTCTGTGTAAGTCATTAACACACAGGGTTACCACATGAGAACTAAGCACACTTATAATTTGGTTTCAGAATTAGAACCATCTTGAAGTTGTATGCTTTTATTTCTCAATTGCATTGTGCAAGAAACAGTCCAGGTTCCCATCCCATGTGATGCACCTGCAAGCAGAAGGTAAGTGATAGAGCCTAGTTCATATATTGGTAGTTCATAGCATTTTCTAAACTGAAATCTGAAGAAACAAGTATATTCTTTATTTAAATAAAGAAGCTGAACAAATACGTGGGTTTTAAAATCTAATTATTTAAAGTCTACTCAAAAGAAAAGTCTGGGGTTTCATCCTGATCCAAATAGAAAGTAACAATGACTGCTTGGTCAAATTAAATAGTTTTGAAATCCAATATTATTATTCCATTAGATTTTAATATATTTTCATGTGATCTTAAATAGTTAACTCAATTTTGAAGTTAAACATTATTTTAAAATTACTAAGTGTCACATGTCATTATGATATATTATGTTACAAAAGCCTTTTTTAAATTTTAGGTAATTTTCTGTATTTGTTGGCTGAAACCTACTGGCCAAATTCTGGTGTGAATTTACAGATATTTCCTGCCTTATCAGCAAGTAAATTTTTTGAATGAAAAATTTCAGAGAACTTTATATACAAATCTCCCCATTTGTAGTCACAAACAAAATTCTGTGTACTACAGCATCATGTTTTCTATGACTTGACTGAATATCAAAGTACAATGTTGTAATTAATGCACAGAGCAGTCTGGTTTGAAAGTAATTCATGCTTCTTCCTCTCTAAACTGCATAAAGTCAGACTTTCAAACTGCTCCTCTCACATACTTATTGATGTTGCTTTCATACTATGAAACTGAACCAAGTTGGTCATTTGATGCTCAGGGAACTGGGACATGTCTTCTGTGAAGACAGGCTGGGAATTTTGGTTGTTCAGCCTGGAGAAGAGGAAGCTCTGGGGAGACCTTAGAGCCCTTTCCAGTACCTAAAGGAAGCCCAGAAGAAAGCTGGAAAGTGACTTTTTACACAGGCAGATAGTGTTAAGACAAATAGGAGTGGCTTCAAACTGAAAGAAAGTAGGTTTAGATTAGATATTAGGAAGATACTCACTGTGAGGATGGTAAGACACTGGCACAGGTTGCCCAGAGAAGTTGTGGATGCCCCATCCATGGGAGTGTAAAAGGCCAGGTTGGATGGGGCTTTGAGCTATCTGGTCTATTGGAAGGTGTCACTGCCCCTGGCAGGGAGGTTGGAGTTAGATGATCTTTAAGGTCCCTTCCAACCCAAACCATTCTATCATTGTATGAATTTGCAATTTTTTTTTTTATACATCAATCTTCTTAAAACCAGGGGTTTTTTTTTATGCCATAACTTTTTCTGTCCTTAAATCTGAAAAGACCTGGAGTGTCACCTCTGAATATGCTTCATACTACATGTATCTTTTGATCATTTTTTTACTTATGACATCTCAGGCGTCCAAGTTACAAAAGATTATTGACAATATTCAAATCAAAAAGTCATTCAGAAAGAGGGATTCACACAGAGTGTAAGTCTGGTATGAAATCACAATCAACTATGTGTGAATCACTCTTTCAGAAGAAAATTGCAGGTACTTAATGATCTAACCACACACCTCGGGGAAACTTATATGCCAGTGATGTACTCTCCAGAATTTAATAATGCATATGCATCATTAATGTGCTACTTAGCAAACCTAGGGAATATCATTTATCAGTCAGGCATAATTTCTCTTAGTTTAATCATTTTCCTATTGCATTGCACTACAATTCAAAATGAATAATCATCTAACTTCTGCTTAATAAAAATACATTAAAAAACCTCTTGTTTATCAGATAGAATTTTGGGGATGTGTTAAACAGTGCAAATATTAACTGGGCTAACTTTCACCAAGAGCAAGACTAAGGAAAGTGAGGACAAGAAGTTAAGGGTGTCAAAACATGTAAGCAGGGAAAAAACACAATTTCAGCATGGCAAAGGTGAAAAGCACTTAGAAGAACCTGCTACTGACTGTACTCACTGGCAGGATTTGAAAATGCTACCAACTGCAACAGGGATGCCCCCACCTCAAACTTCTTTACAATATTATGTAAACTTGGAATTTTCCTAAAACATGATTTCGTGTTACAGCTTTGTTCATTTCTACAAACGACCCCAAAGGTTACAAAATACGCAATACTACTGCATTTTTTAAAGTTTTTATTTTTTTTTAACAAAAATCTCTGGAAGAGGGGAAATATTGTGCAATCAGGTTAACCAGATTCCATAGTCTCAATGTGTTATATAGGGGTATAAGAAAGTACAGTTTATAAAATCACGTAATGGACCTCAAAATTTTTACTATTCTTTGATCTTTAAATGCCTTTAGAAGTCCAGCTCTTAGATAAAAAAAAAAAAAATCCTGAAAATCTTATCAGGTCAAGATTCAGCAGGTCACTATGTAACTATGTTAACATTTATTTGGTCTACGTGTTGTAACAATTAATATTGCTTTAACCTATCACAGTTGCATTCAAAGACAGTTATGCCCAGTGGTGATGCTGAACCTTTAGCACCTGGAGGTAGGAATTGTTTTTCTAGCTGGGTTATTTCAGTTTGTCTTACTTCATGAAGAACATGGAGGTATCCATTGTCCTGACTCCTAGAACATCATGTTACTGGAAGACAGGATGTTAATAGAAAAGTTGCTGTCATGAAACTGATACAAAGCATGTTATGTACTCTTGCAATTATTCCTTTTTTCTTCAGAGCTTTGGTCATTGCAGCAGACATACATAGTTATGTAAACACAACATTGTTGGAGAGTAATTGAAAAATGTATGTAATCTGTTGGCTGAGGCAAAGTGACCCACAACCATCTAATAGAATGAACCCTTTTGGGAGGGGTCCTGTGTACCTACTTTTCTATTTGATTATGTTTCTTACTGAGGCAGCTCTGATTTTGTATTTCTTAACTTGGTCCTTTGTGGTGAGAGAGGAGGCCTAAGCATTCAGCACACATTTCTTTCTATAGATCATTTTCTACCCAAGCAAGTGAGAGTTCATGTGGCTGACAGATGTTCACGGAGGAGCGAGATAAGTGCAGTGTACTTAAATATCGACTTGGGAGGTGGTGATGTGGCTCCCTCTACTGCATTATCCTAGATGGTGTTGCTGGTCCCTGTCAGGGTTCCCTGGCTTGGCTATGAGAAGAAAGAAGCAGTACTTTAAATAAAAACAAACCAACCACCCCAAAGATTACACTGACGAATTAGACTCACTAAGAAATAGCTTTATGATTCCCTGGAGTGAGTCACAAAGATATACCTCATTTTGACACTCCAGGTAGTCAATATTCAGGTGCAGCTGGAGCCTTGTAGCTCCTTTTAAGGCAGTGAGGTGCCCTAAGGAGAAGGGGTGTTCCTCCAGAAGGGCTCCAGATACATTCTCATGTCTCTTAAGGTTCCTTTTCCTCCTGCTTCCATCGATAACTCCATTGTCAACTATTTTCCTTTTTCTTTCTTATGCCCTGATTCTTGTTATCTCCTTTTGTGTGTGTTTTTTTTCCCCTACACTTATGGTTTTGGGTTTATTTTCCCTTCTTGATCTTTTTGTCTTACCACTTCTATATAAGGCAAAATGCTTGGAAAGGAGTTGTTGTTTCTTCTGACAATAGCATTGACCATTGTCACAAAATCCTTACAGTGTGAAAAAATGCACTGGCAGCCCAAAAAGAAACTGGTTTGGTATCCTGATGCTGAAGTTATTACAGTGCATCAACACCATGCACACAACCACAAGAGCAAGGATGCTGGGGACCATGGGGCAGATCTGTGTTTCTACATGTGCCCTGACTCAATGTGGTGTGACACCAGCATGACCTGTCATCCCTGTCCTACACAAAGCCGGGCTGCTCTCAATTAATCAGGTAGAAACAAGTGACTGAGGACTGGGGCCTGCAGTTAGAACTGATGTGGAAAGTGGTTGAATGGCAGTTTGCACTTATTCTAAGCAGACCTGTTTGAAATCAAGATGTAAATTTACATCTGCTTTGCAGGCACCTGGAACAGCAGTAGAGCTTGTGCAGCAGGTCACTATTTGGTCTCTCTGTGGAAGAGTAACAGTGTCTAAGTGTTATTCCTTTTATCTCTGCAATATCAGTGAACATCTGTGATTTCAGCTCATGTCTGACCTTGCAGTGGAATTAATTGGCAGTGGAGTT
>JAWWLV010000121.1:12333919-12364186 GCA_035041135.1 Platyrinchus mystaceus | reverse complement strand
TTTCCTGTTGCCAGCTGAAGCCCTGGGACTCGTGGGCCTGCCTTCCCCCTACCCCTGAAGTTGTGTTTGTAGTAAAGGTAGCTTTTGTTTGTTCTCACTGTGTCTGACATATCATGTTATGGACTGGGGAGATGTTGCTTGGGAATGAATCATATGGGAGGAGTTTGGGATCACCCCTTGCCCGAGAAGCCTTGACTCCTGCAGGTCAAGCAGAGGAAGAGCCAAGTCCTGCAGCCAGGCAGGAGAAAGCCCTTGCAACATGGGGATGTGGGGGAAGAGGAAGCTGCAAAGCAGCTGTGCAGGCACCTTGGGTCCCAGTGGATGCCAGGCTGGCCAATTTGGAGCTGGGGAAAGAGTATGTCAAGTGCTAGCATGTGGAAGTCTGCCGGGAGCTGATAAGATACAGAGACTAGCAGTCTTGCTGAATCCACAAAAAAAGTGAATTAAGTAATAAACTCTGAACATGGAGACTGCCAGATCTGTCCAAATCCACAACATCTGCCGTGACTTGTTAAACCGAGGCTACATCCACGAAGGATCCTACATGGAAAAATCCTAGATTATTCCATCTATCTGAATATATAAAGTACACACACACTCATATATATATATGGTGAAACAAATGATCTGGAAGGACTTCCTGAACACCCTCCTGAAAGCTCCTGACACATCAGTGCACACCTCTGCTTTTAAGTAACCCACAGGGGTTGGTCTCCAGCTCCCCACCATGTACCTATTAGTGCAGATGTTTGTGAACTGTGTGAGGGAATAAGCAGACTGTGAATGTGATGAGCACCTTGCCATTAGTAACAGCATAATAAAGGCCATCTAGTCCATACTGGTATGATCTGTGTTTCCCTAGACTAACCCCACCAGAAAAATAGGGGATGTACAATAATCAAGGATTGTAAAGTTTAACTCCTACATTTTTGTGGGTATCAAAGTGCAGAGCTACCCCACCTTGGGGGACGGTGTCTGATATTTGAACGACTTTCTAAACTTCAGACTTTGGTGTGTCTCTAACGTGGCATTTCATAAGTGGCTGTCACCATAAATGGAGAAATATCCAGACCCAGACCCAGGGACACCACAGACCTGAAGAACTGGTATCATTGGATGGGACAAATTAAAAAGTTGCAAAAAAAGTATTAATCTTCTCACAGGTCCATGCTCTGCGTCCCTCACCCAAACTACTGGACCATGTGTTCCCTAAATTCCCAGGATCACATTCTCTTCTCAAGACATCCATATTGTTGCCAAATTAGTACCACACTCCTCTTCTAGCAAAGTCACTGGGACTGATCACTTGCTCCTCCAAGCCTGAAGAAACCCCGAGGCTATCAAACCCAACCCCAATAATAAAGTGATTTCTGTGACACTCATACCATGCTGGCTCAGGAGGACACCAAATTCGGATGAACTGACAACAGTCATCTCCAGGGAAAAGATACCAGCGCCTATCAGGAATCTGTTCAAAGGCGGCTTCATCTTTAAAGACTGGGGCTGTTCTCAGCATTCTCCCAAGTTTTTCCCCTCTCTGTCTCAGCCCATCTCCTTGCTTCTACCTGCCAGATGGATGATTGGAGTGTAATTTTCCCAACAGTTATAAATTTACATAATGGTGCCTATTTCCTGCAAACAATTGATAAAAATGTGCCACCCAAACATTTTGCAAGTACTGGTCCTGGTAAGTGTTTTTGATGGGAACAACATACCTGCTGAGGGGGTTATCCTGCAGCGTGTTCCATTTCCAAGCACTTCACAGCCCATGTGCTTTGGAATCCCCATGATTATTCTCAGGAAACTAAATGCCATTGCTTTGCTTCTTGAGTCTGAGGCTTGTGTGGCTGAGGACACACCAGATTGTTTCTGAAAGCAAGAGATGACAAATCAATCAGAAATTTTGTTTTTATGTGAAACGAAAACAATTCTTTTAGGAGGAGCACGCTTTTAAAATCCTCCAGTATCATCTGGGTTTGCGTGACCTCTTGTGGTTAAAGCCCTGCTTTGCAGTTCCACATTTTTGCCGGCGGTGAGAGCGTACCTGTGGCTTTCTCTGCTACAGCTGAGCAGAAGGGTAGGAGAGGCTTTGGCTTGCAGTGTTAAACCACAATCTTAGTGAGAGAAAAAGCTGTGCTAACAGGCATCTGATGACAGTAAATATTTTTTCTCTGGATTTATGCTGATAAAAATAGGTTGTCATTTTCCCTCTGTACTACTGTAGCTTGAGCACACCAATTAAGAACAATGAATAGTGTTCTTTTTCCCCTTCAGACATAGGTGCAACTTTGCTAGTTAATTTGCCAATTCACTATAAAATCACAGAAAATTCTGAGTTGGAAGAGACCCATAAGGATTATCGAGTCCAACTCTTAGCCCTGCACAGGACCATCCCCAGGAGTCACACCACATGCCTGAGAGTATCATCCAAACGCTCCTTGAACTCTGTCAGCCTTGGTGCTGTGACCACTTCCCTGGGGAGCCTGTTCCAGTGCCCAACCACCCTCTGGGGGAAGAACCTTTTTCTAACACCCAACCTAAACCTTCCCTGACACAACTTCAGGCCATTCCCTCAGGTCCTGTCACTGGTCACCACAGAGAAGAGATCAGTGCCTTCCCCTCCTCTTCCCCTCACCAGGAAGTTGTAACTGCAATGACTGAATCGGCACTTTCCTTTGTTGAACTTCATCTGGTTGGGGATTGCCCAGTCCTCTAATTTGCCCAGGTCTCTCTGCAGGGCCTCCCTGCCTTCCAGGGAGTTAACAGCTTCTCCCAGTTTTGTGTTGTCTGCCAACTTGCTTAGTATCCCTTCCAGTCTTGCGTCCAAGTAATTTATGAAGATGTTGGAGATAACAGGCCTGACACCTGTGGAACCCCACTAGTGACAGGTCACCAGTCTGATGTTCCCCCATTCACTATTACCCTCTGTGCTTGACCCATGATGTGTTTATCCAGCTGTGTGCTGGACATTTTGTCCAGAAGGACCCTGTGAGAGACAGTATCAAAAGCTTTACTGAAATCCAAGAAGATTACATCAATTGGCTTCCCTTGATCAATGAGGTGGATTACCTTGTCATAAAAGGAAATCAGGTCAATGTTCACCAGCTTCCAGTCAGCTGGGACCTCTCTGGATTCTCAAGACCACTCAAAAATCATTAAGAGAGGTTTTGTGATAGAATCAGACAGCTCTTTGTGGATTCTGGGATGAATCTCATCAGGCCCCATAGATTTGTAAGGATCCAGCTGAAGCAGCAGATCCTGTACCATTTCAGGGCTGTCTGGGAGTTGATCATTCTCGCAATCGTGGTCCTCCACTCAGGGTACTGAGACCCCTTGGTCTGTCATCCAAGTTGAAGACAGAGGCAAAGAAAGTGTCAAACACCTCTGCCTTGTCTCTGTCCCTGTTTGTGGGGTGACCATCCTCACCCTGTAATGGGCCAATGATATTTTTATACTGCCTATTGTCATCAATATATTTGAAAAAACCCTCTTTTTATTGCCCCCCACATTTCTGGCCAGTTTCAACTCCACTTGAGCTTTGGCTGCACGACTCTTCTCCCTACAGCAATTTTCGCCTTCTAACACCGGGGCATCACTCAGAGCTTGTTTGTTAGCTGCTATTTCACGGATTAAATCCCTTGCCCATTAGGTCTGAAAGCATAAAAAGGTCAAACACCGAAGAACGTCCTTTTTTAAAGGAAGTCTTTCCGTATTTCACACTTCGCAACGCAGCTAACGGGGGGCAGATCTGCCGGGCCGCCCCTCACGGTTCCCGCCACCGCGGCGGGCGGGGCGGGGCGGGGCGGGGGCGGGGCCCGGCCCGGGGGAGGGGCGGGCCTGGCGCGCGTTTGGCGCGCTGGGGGCGCGCGCTTCCCGCCGCGGCCATGTCTCGGCAGAGCACCCTGCTCCGCTTCTTCTCCAAGGCCAGCCCGGCCCCGCCGGGGGACACCGCGCCAGCAGCCGCCCCTCCGCCGGGCGCCGCGGGGCTCCGGCGGCGCCGGGGCTCGGGGGAGCCGAACGGCCGCCAGGCCGCCCGGAGCACCCCCGGCGGGGCGGGTGGAGCGGCGGCGCGGACCGGGGAGAACGGCGAGAAGGGCGAGCGGGGCGGCGCGGCCGTGAAGGCCTCCGGGTACCGACGGGGGAAGCGGGGAGGCCGCGGGAGCGCGGCCGCGGTGGGGGGGAGGGGGAGGCGGGAAGTGAGGGGAAGGCGGGACGGGGCTGAGGCCGGCGGCGGTGGGAGCGAGACCCTCGGGCCGCCCGTGTCGTCCCTCCCGTCACTGTCCCGCTCCGCATGCCCTGGATGCGGTGCTGTCCCGCCCCAAGTCCCTGGATGCGGTGTCCGGCTGTGCCGGCCTGCAGCGGCCCGCGTTCCCGGCGGGCCTGGACCGGCGGGATAATAGGACACCTGCGGGGAGCGGGGCCGCGGGGTTGGGTTTTGCTCTTGGGAAGTAGTGTGTCACTCGTGCCTGAATTTCCTTTCCGTGGTGTATCATAGAATGGGTCAGGTTGGAAGGGACCACAACAGTGTGTCATCCGGTCCAGCCTCCCTGCTCAGGCAGGGTCGTCCCAGAGGACATGGCACAGGATTGTTCCCACACGATTTTTTAATACTTCCAGTGAGAGCGATGCCACACCCTCTCTGGGCAACCCGTTTCAGCCTGTGGTCACGCACAGAGTAAATAAGTTCTCCATGTTCAGGTGGAACTTCCTGAGCATCTGTTTCTGCCTGTTGCCTCTTGTCCTATTGCTTGGCACCACCAAGAAGAGCCTGGATCCAGCTTCTTGGCACCCTCCACTCTACCTGTTTATACACATTGATGAGGTCCTTGCTCGATCCTCTCTTCTTGAGGCTGAACAGGCACAACACCCGCAGCCTTTCCTCCTAAGAGATGCTCCAGTCCCTTAATCCTCTTCGTTGCCCTCCACTGGACCCACTCCAGGATCTCCTTGTCTCTCTTATACTGTAGACCATGATGGGAAGTGCTCAACATGCCAGCGAACTGACTGTCACTGGTTCTTGGGCCACAGCCCTTGGGAATATCCCGGCCCTCATCTGTGGGAGTGTGGCAGTGGCTGAAATATCAGGGGAGGAGGAGAGAGAAAATAAAAGCTACATCAGGTGCTTTGCAGTGGGGACAGAGTTTTTTATTTATTCATTTTTTGTAGCTTGAGGATTTTTTTAAATCTTACTCTTTTCCTTTAGGTGCCTGCTTGATAATTAGTCTCTACAGGAAAACTTGTCTTAGTTTTGTAGGTTGATAACTCATAATACCTAGTCTGCAATCTTTTAGGTGAGGTCTGGTTGGACCCAGCTACTCTCTCCCTCCCTTAAATCCACGAAGAGTCTGGCTACATATGGCAGTAGGTGGCCCAGCTTGAGGAGAGGGGTTGGACAAGATGACTTCCAGAGATCTCTTCCAACCTCAGCCAGTTTTCTGTGACTGTGAGTCCAGAGAAGGCCACAGAGATGCTTGGGGAGCTGGAGCACCTCTCCTGTGTAGACAGGATGAGGGAGTTGGGGCTGTTCAGCCTGAAGAAAAGGCTCCAGGGAGACCTTATAGCATCTTGCAGTACCTAAAGAGGCCTACAAGAAACCTGGGGAGGGACTTTTTACAAGTAGTGATAAGACAAGGCTTTAAATTGAAAGAGAGTAGGTTTAGATATCAGGAAGAAATTCTTTACTGTGAGGGTGGTGAGGTACTGGCACAGGTTGCCCAGAGAAGTTGTGGATGTTCCATCCCTGCAAGTGTTCAAGGCCAGGTTGGATGGGGCTTTGAGCAAACTGGTCTAGTGGAAGGTGTCCCTGCCCATGGCAGGGGGTTGGAACTGGATGATCTTTAGGGTCCCTTTAAACCCAAACTATTCTATGATAAAGCTGGATCTCTGTGGGGATCCAGTGGAACTTGGGGGAGCAAATAAAAAAAATTTGAGAGGTATTGGTGGTGGTATAGAAGGACTGTGTAATCCAGGTTGTACCACCTGGGAGCCTTCCAAGACCCAAAGGGCGTACGCTGCTCAGAAGCAGTGTCCAGTTACAGTTATAAAGAGAGCTCTTTTAAATGTTCCTTAAAATACACATTTATTGTCTCTGCAGTGTCCCCTGTGAGTATTCTCCTGGGGACTTGGTCTGGGCCAAGATGGAAGGTTATCCTTGGTGGCCGTGTCTCATATACAACCACCCGACTGAAAGAACAATCGTCAGAGGAAAAGGAAAATCCACTCGTGTCCACGTACAGTTTTTTGATGACAGCCCTACAAGAGGCTGGATCAGTATTAAATACCTGAGGCCATATAAAGGTAAGAGATACAAACTGAACTTTCTGAAGTAGAAATACGCCACTTGTTTTGGAAAAATGTGCTTGAAGTATAAGGGTATGGTATTCTCCATACAGAAAGAGCAGAAAAACCAAGACTGGAATTGAGAATGTTTTGTGCTTTGTAAATTAGAGAAAGCAAGTTTTTGAGGAATACAGGTACATTTTTGGTTATACAGTTCTTTGAACATAAACTGCTAAGCCCTCTTGTTTATTAGATTAGAACAACTAATTAAGCAAACTTGCTTATGTTTTAAAGATTTTCCCTTTATTTCTCCCGTCAACATAATGAGTATCTAAAGGATAAATCCAGTAATTCCACTTTTAGCCCTGAAATCCTTCATTTATTAGGAGTGTTGAACCCAGTTTTTAAGCAGCTATTTAGGAACTCTAGTTTGTCCAGAATCAGAAGACTAGGCTCAGGATATTAGGTAACTAAAATTAATTCCACTGTGGTGTTTCTTTTAGGCAATGCAACAGTTTTGTTAATAAAATATGTAACTTGAGAATTGAGTGTGTTTGTGAGGGTACTGCTTGTAGTTACCAATCAAAGTTGGTGTTTGTCATACAGAAGAAATGACTTGGCCAACTAGTGAAAGATCAATTATAATAAAGAGTTATCATTTTGCATAATAAATCTTACCTTATTAATAATCATGATCTGTTTTCCCCTTGTTTAATAACTTACTGTTGCTGAAAACTAAATCATTGGCTGTGAACTGTCATGTGTAAATCATGTTGCTGTGAACTGTCTTGTTGGTCAGCCAGATACTTTGGGAGTAATATAATATTTCAGATGTGCTTAGGATTTGCTTACGCCAGTGAAACAACTGAATTTAAACAGTGTCTTCCTTTTTACAAGTCAGAGTTCCATCTCATCATCATGTAGCCATATTTTTTTGGCTCCTTTATACTTCCAGGTACTGCACTTTGGCCATAGTTAGTTTTAAATTAAAATGTCATTGCCATGAGTGTTAACATAATGTAATGCAAGTGAGTTGGTCTATTGTTTATACCTGCCTTCTCTGAAGGTATTTTAAAAGGATCAAATGGATTTTAAGAGCTTGCAATTGCACTTAAAAGCAAATACAGGCAATGGGAATTAATCTGTTTACCAGTAGAAAATTGTGGAAAAATAAGAAGCCACAGATACACAGGTCTTTCCACGAGAAATGTGTTGGATGCAGAACAGAATAAAAATATTTAAAATATGTGGTTTGCTTTAAAATTCAAGCAAAAAGCATCTTGGTATACAAAGTAAGAGTGTTGGAGTCTTTGGGTAAGAAAACGGTGAAGTTTCTTGTGTTGTGTTACTGTTTTTTACCTGAGTAAATACAGACAGGACAGGACCAGAGGTGTAACAGCTGGGCATGCAAGAAGGGCAGGTGAATACCAGGTGGTAGAGTGAAAATGCAGGTGTTGCACACTTGAGTGTGCAGTTAAATTATAGGAGGAGATTTTCCTCCTGCCCCTGTTAAATTTTATTTAATATTAATGCAAAATATTTTTAGATTGCCTCACTGCATTTGCAAAACTAGAACGGAGAGATCTGGGTTGTTAATGTGTTGCGATTGTGCTGTAGAAGGGGTTACTTGTAACTCCCTCCTTTGCTACTGCAAACTGAAATTGTGAGCAAGAATGCCATTTGGCTTCTTCCTGAGGTAGTTGGCCTCCTACAGCTGCCTTTTGTCTGCCTCTGAGTTGGAGCTGAAGCTTCAGTCAATAGCAGTGTGTGATGGGATTCACAGGAGTGGGTGTAAGGACCTATTGAAACAGATCCTACTGTCATATGCAGATAGATAAACTTAATAAAGCAGAAGCAGGAATTGCCCTTTTCTGTCACGTGCTCGTGTCCTTTTTTCCTTTCCCTGAGTTGAATATATGCTATCTTATATATAGCACTGTTTTCTTGAGCGTGGCATTAAGATGAATCTCAGTGCCTTTGTGCACCCTTTCTAGAAATCAGTCTGTAGATTGGTTGGCTTTGTTTTTGTGTTGTGTACAGGTGGTGGAAGGAGGAACTGTGGTGCTATGGGGGTGTGAAAGAGGATGAGGGAATGGTGCAGTTAATAATAGCAGGCTTTGCTCGATACCCTGCAGTGTCAGGGTGAATCACCAGTGTGATTGAGGATCAGCTAATCTGGCTAATAGGTTGGTGTTGGGTCTGGGCACCTTGCTGCATTTCCAGGAGCAGTTTGGAGGTCAGCAGAGCTTTATTCAGGAGGTCTGTGTCATAGGTGACTTATGCCTATAACGTGAAGATAACTTTGTGGCTGAACTTCCCTGGGATTGCTAAAATCCCCATGTGGTCTCAGTCGGGTCTGTTTGCTGCACTGCGAGTGTGAAGCGTTATTTTCAATAGTAACTACAGTGAGTGTGAGGGTGTTTAGAGCTCAGCTTAGAAGTATTCACATGTGCTAATGAGCTACAGAAATAGAAGCAATTCTTCAAGTGTTCATGTACTAGGTAGGCATTTCAGTTGTGAATGTTTATACTTTCTCTAGGGGTAGTTTATCAGGCTGAGTGATGAGTTACTATATTAAGTATGGTGGGAATGACTGGTAACAACACAGAATGTTAAGGAATTATACTAGTTGTCTGAATACATTTACAAATGAAGTACGAACACTAACTGTTTAAATGCTAGACCAACTTCAGTTTCTGACAAATTTGTGGTTTTACAGGTTCATCAGATAGGGAGACGCTGAAGGGAGGAATGTTTTACAGTACAAAGCCTGAAATTAAAAGAGCAATGGTGTTAGCAGACGATGCAATGAGCAAAGATAAAACCAAGCGGCTTGAGCTGGCAGTATGCAATGAACCTTCAGACACAGAGGAGGAGGAAGAGGAGGAAATAGAGGTAAAATGTTTCTTACTTGCTGTCATTTTCAGAAATAGTGCTAGAACCTAGGAGCTGTGTCTTGAAACTAAGCATGGAATAATCCTGCAGTTCTCTGGTACAGCAATAACAGCTCATCTCGTCTTTAATTGTGTGTGCATATGTATACATATGTCTTTTTTTTTTACTGCTTCTGTATTGTCAGGTCACATGCTGGTCTCTCACCTTTTCTAGTTTGAAAGACAAGTCTCTTTGGTGTTTTGCATGGTAAGGACTGACCTCAGAAGCTACTTAACTCCCCTGACTCTCTTCACTCATCACTCCCTGGGTGACCCACTTTCTCACTCATAAGTGCTTTTTTCTGGTGCATCTTTTTAATCATCTCTATCTGCTATTCATATTCCAAGTTGCCTTAAGTTTGATCTGAAGTTTTAGTGTGTCATAATGTAGAAATTTGTAACATTTTTTTCATGGCAATGGTGCAGTGGGCACTGGCACTTTGTACTCACTCCAGTCCCTCCACTGATGTTTTTTCCTGGCGCTGTCACTGGAATTATTAAAGTGTAAGGCTGAAAAGGCAAATAATGGAGTTTCTTTTTTCACCCACAATCTTCTTAAAGGTTACTATAAGGTAGTATGTTTCTACATGGAAATAAGTAGTTAACTCAAAAGCAAAAATCAAGGGCAAATCTCACATGGGCTTGTGCTGAAAGGTGGGAAGACCTCATCATGTTTCTGACAAAAGTTAACATTTAGTTGGTTTGTGAGGTGTTTCTCCTTTGTGCTGAATTTCATGTGCTATATCCTTTTTGTGCAGTTTAAATGTTTTGTTCATCAGCATCACTTATGCACAGTACTGAATGAGGCTGTAAAGGACACAAATAGGAGTAATTATGCCACTGGCCAGTAGCAGTTAGTTATCCAGAAAAAACCCTGAATTCTGTTAAGGTAAATGGAATTTTCTGTGACTCTGCTGTCTCTTGCTTGAAGTATCATAGCTACTGCATTACTGCACACTTTTGCACTTCTTTTTGCAGCAGTGACTTTGTAACCAGAATTATCTATGGGTAAAATAATTTATTTTTGCAGGAGATGAGTGAAAATGCATCAGGCAACAGTGATGACTGCAGCAGTGAGGAGGACATGAAGAACAATAAGCGAGTAAAGAGCAGGGAAAGAGGCATAAAAACCAAGAGAAGAAGAGTGTTGGATTCTGACAGTGACCACGAAGGCTCTGACACAGAGTTCAAGCCTGATGTGAAAGAAGCAGCAAGCAGTGAGGAAGCGAGTAGTGGGGTGGATGAAAATGAATCTTCTGACACAGAGACAGATGCAGAGAGTGTTGCAGAAAGTCCCATAAAAATCCCTTCTAAACGAAAGAGAACGGAGGTGAAAAAGCCTGCTAAAAGGAGTAGCTTAGGAAACGAATCTGCTGAAACACCCAAAAGAGCAGCAACGGTCTCTTCAGATGCCAAGTCCAAGCTGACATCATTTGCAGCACCTGAAAGTTCTGAATCTCAAGCAAATGCTTGCAATGGAGGCATTGGTGGCTTCACAGTGTGGGAACACGAAAAGCTTGATTGGCTGCAGGAAGGGAAGAGGAAAGATGCGCACAGGAAGCGTCAGGGTGACCCTGATTATGACCCTTGCACTCTCTATGTGCCCGAGGATTATCTCAACAAGTGTACACCGGGAATGCGGAGGTGGTGGCAGCTGAAAAGTCAGAACTTTGATGCTGTGATTTGCTACAAAGTTGGAAAGTTCTATGAGTTGTATCATATGGATGCAGTCACTGGTGTAAATGAGCTGGGCCTGATCTTTATGAAAGGTACTTGGGCCCATTCAGGTTTTCCAGAAATTGCTTTTGGCAGATTCTCTGACGTTCTAGTTCAGAAAGGCTACAAGGTAGCCCGTGTCGAGCAAACAGAAACTCCTGAAATGATGGAAGCGCGCTGCAAGTCAGCGGCTCACACCACGAAGTTTGACAAGGTGGTACGCCGAGAACTCTGCAGGATCATCACCAAAGGAACTCAGACTTACAGCATTATGGACTGTGATCCCTCTGAGAACCACAGCAAATACCTTCTGTGTGTTAAGGAGAAAGAAGACTCCTCTGGACAACGTGTGTACGGGGTCTGCTTTGTTGACACGTCGGTGGGGAAGTTTTTTGTGGGCCAGTTCTCAGACGACCGTCACTGCTCGAGGTTTAGGACTTTAGTAGCACATTACACTCCTGTGCAGGTACTGTATGAGAAGGGGAACCTGTCTGTGGACACACAGAAGATACTGAAGGGCTCACTTGTTTCTTGCATTCAGGAAGGGCTGATCTCGGGTTCCCAGTTCTGGAATGCATCTAAAACACTAAAAGTCCTTCTTGAAGAAGAGTATTTCAAGGAGAAGCAGAACTCTGAAAATGGGTGTTCTCTGCCGTCTGTGATCAAATCTCTGACTTCAGAGAGTGACTCACTGGGATTAACTCCTGGTGATAACAGTGAATTAGCTTTGTCAGCTCTTGGGGCGTGTGTCTTCTATCTCAAAAGATGTCTGATTGATCAGGAGCTGCTGTCACGGGCAGACTTTGAGGAGTATGTCCCTGTGGATATTGCTACTGCAAAAACGGTGAGTTCAAGTAGTTTGTTTGCCAAAACCGACCAGCGGATGGTGCTGGATGGAGTCACCCTGATGAACTTGGAAGTCCTGCAGAACGGAACCAATGGAAGCACAGAAGGTACTTTGTTGGAAAGGATTGATTCTTGTTGTACACCATTTGGGAAGCGACTCCTGAAACAGTGGCTTTGTGCTCCGCTTTGTAATCCTAAATCCATCAATGCTCGTTTGGATGCTGTTGAGGACCTTGTGGCAGTGCCAGATAAAATGTCTGAAGTTAGTGAGCACCTGAAGAAACTGCCTGACCTCGAAAGGCTGCTCAACAAAATTCACAGTATCGGATCACCACTTAAAAGCCAGAACCATCCTGACAGCAGGGCCGTCTTTTACGAAGAAATCAAATACAGCAAAAAAAAAATTGCTGACTTCTTGTCTGCACTGGAGGGTTTTAAAGTAATGAATGAAATCGTTGATGTCATGGAAGAGGTTGCCAGTGACTTCAAATCTAAAGTCCTGAGGCAGCTAGTCACCCGCAAAGCCACAAATCCAGACGGCCGCTTCCCAGACTTGAGTGCGGAGCTTACAAGGTGGGATACTGCTTTTGATCACAACCAGGCTCGGAAGACAGGGGTGATCACTCCAAAGGCAGGTTTTGACCCCGATTATGATGGAGCACTACAGGATATTAAAGCTGTCGAGGAAGATCTTCACAAGTACCTGGATAAGCAGCGCAAACTGCTCGGATCCAAATCCATCCAGTACTGGGGGACAGGCAAAAACCGATACCAAATGGAAATACCAGAAAGCATCATATCACGTAAGTTGCCCGAGGAATACGAGCTGAGGTCGAGCAGGAAGGGGTGCAAACGTTACTGGACCAAGGAGATCGAGAAGATGCTGGCGGCGATGGTCAACGCGGAGGAGCGGCGCGACGCGGCGCTGAAGGACTGCATGAGGCGCCTGTTCTACAACTTTGACAAGAACAGCAAGGACTGGCAGGCAGCAGTGGAGTGCATGGCTGTGCTGGGTAAGAGCTCTGCTTCATTCTGACACGGGGCAAAAATTGCTGTTGTGTAGGAAATGATGGCATCTGATCTGGGTGAGCAAAAAAAGGCTTGTTGCCAGGTCTTAAGTTGCAGTTTAAAAACTCTGGATTGTGGAAACAGCTTTGGTAGTTAACAGTGATTCCCTGTTTCCTTCCTGTTCAGTAAATGGCAGGACAGTTGCTGGGTCTGGATGTTTGCAAGCTCTTTCTTCATCCCTGTTGTGTGATTGTAGATGTGCAGCTGAGTATTTCTCACTGTTCAGCATAGCCTGGTGGGTCTCTCATGGCTTTCCGATTCTTGTGGATGGATTAGGAGCTTCTTATTAAATGGAGGTATAAAGACCTAACCTGCTAGTCATTTTTTTTCCATCTGAGCAAGCTGCTCTCTCAGCAGCCTTTAAAAATAAAGAAGTGGTGATTGTCAAGCCTTGAAGAAGGTAGTCTAGTAGGAAGACTTCCCCAAATCTTCCTAAATTTCTGGGATAGAACAGTCTCCTGTATTCCCTTCTCAAGACTGGCATATTTTCGTACTGTGGATTTTCTGCTAGGGTGAGGGACTCTGGGATGTCTTTGTTCCAGTGAAAAATGAAAGCATTCTCTGAATGCCACTGGGGCAGAAAAGAGAGGACAGGCAGGCAGGGAATGTTGGCTAGGAACGGATTTGCTGGGAGATCTGGGAAGCAGTGACATCAGCTACACCACAGCATCAGAGAATTCTGATCAATTCAGAATGCTGAATTTGTTTCCAGTAGAGGCTGAGCTGTAATTTTCTGTACGTAAAGCCTCTAAAATCATAGAATGGTCTCGTTTTGTAGGTAATCAACTTTTAGAACCTTAGATCTCAGCTGACTGGGGGGACTTGTGCTGCTGGTTTTTGCTGGACCAACAGATATAATATTTCTTTAAATTTCCTCTGGCAACTTTTAAGCAGCATTATGATCCTTCACAAAGTAATTCACTGTCACAGAAGCTGATTTCCTCTTTACTTACCCTAAATGAAAAAAAATTGCAAAAAAGTAATATTTTATACATGTACTTTTGAAGTGAAATGATTTGGATTCTAAAGATTTTTTAACTGAAAAGGCTAGAGGGGAGGATTTTAACCTGACAACAGTAGAAATCTGGAAGGAATGAAGAAAGGCAGTGTAAATATTCCCACCTTTTACTTGTTCTAGAGGGCTTCTTGGGTGTTTGCCTTTAGAGGAAAATGTAATGAATTGGAAAACTATGTTTACAAAATTGCCATTCAGTGAGTAAATGAATCCCAGTGAATGAAGAAAGATGAAAGCGCGACTTACTGGAATTTCTCCTTATGTTATAGATGTTTTGATGTCCCTTGCTCGCTACAGTCAAGATGGTGATGGACCTCTGTGCCGACCTGTAATTGTGCTGCCCGTGGATGGTGCTCCTCCCTTCCTGGAACTTAGAAACTCGCGCCATCCCTGCATTACCAAAACCTTCTTTGGGGATGACTTTATTCCCAACGACATCGTGATAGGCAGCAGGGATGAAGGCAGCAGCAGTGAAGCTTCCTGTGTGTTGGTGACCGGCCCGAACATGGGCGGCAAATCTACGCTCATGAGACAGGTGATGGGCTGTCCGTGTGAGGTCAAATGTTCCACAGTGCCTGTTTGGCATAAGGGAATTACAAAGCCTGGCTGTTGCCAGAGGAGGTCCCAGAAGTGGTCTTGGGGTGTGCAGCACAGCACAACAACTGCACTGTAAAGATACAGTCTGGTAGAAAACGCCCGTGTTTAGATAGATTTTCTACTTTCGCTTTGGGGAGGAATAAGTTGTATTTCTCCTATGAGAGATGGTGGGGGGAAAAGTGATAGAGTACCTTTTATGTTTTTCAAGTGACTTATCTAGAACTTGGCATCATCTGGCAAAAGATGATTCTGCAGGTCGAACAAGGTGAAACTAGAGATCGGTGGCAACTGTGAAAGCAGCAGGGAGTTTGCTTTATAAACACTGCTTGCTGTGATAACTTGTGTTTTGAACCCTTCCAGAGTAGTTGAGTCCTGCCTGAGATTATGATGCTGCAGCCTGGAGCTGTTAAAACAGCAGGAAGCTTTATGTACTCTAGCCTTTGCTTTAGGGGAAAACACAGTCTCGTGCCCTCGTTCTCTGCGTGGAACTGAAGCTCCGAGCACATTGTAGAAACGTGACTGTGTCCCTGTCTGTCCTGCAGGCTGCTCTCCTGGCTGTCATGGCTCAGCTGGGGTGCTACGTACCCGCCGAGGCCTGCAGGCTCACCCCCATCGACAGGGTGTTCACGCGGCTCGGCGCCTCAGACAGGATCATGTCGGGTGAGTTATTCCGAAGGGCTTTTGCCACCCAGGGACTTTCTTCTCTGGCTCTGAGTGGCAAGTTGGAAAGGAACCGTATGTTGGTTGTGCAGGGAGAGTTGGGCACTGATCTGCTGCCTCACATCGTTCAGAGTGGAAACAGGATTGTAGTTGTGCTTTATTTCTTTCACGTGCGTGTCCGCTGTTATTTTTGACGGACACAAAGGATCACTTTTAATGAATTTTAATATTAAAAGCTGGATGCCAGTCTGTGGAGTATCTTTTTGGATATGGTACAGTTGATTATATTCTACTCACACTGGTATCTTTTTCTGAGTGTTCTGAAATGGGCACAGTGATATTTGGGTAGTTGTTGTAGAAGAGTGTTTTGTACCTTACTGCCAGGATTAGAAGTCCCTTGTTTCAGTCAGAATGCCTTATGTCTGAAATCTGATTTCTTCAGACAAGGGAAAGAGCCTGGCTTCCTTCTTAGAAGCAGTAGTTGACAATTCTTGGGAGTATTCTGTCTAATGGAGAGGATGACACAACAACTGGAATGGAAAGTCTGCCTGTGGTGGTGGGCAAAGTGTCACAGGACTAGAAAAACAAAATTATTGTTGTGGTAAGAAGAGTAGTATCACTGTTCATTTAAGGAGGGCACAGATTTTCTGTGATCTCTCTGCTGAAAAATATGGGTCAGTGAATATGAAAGGATTTAAGCCTACTGGACTTGTTGCACATAAGGAATTTGGAAATGAATCATTCTGAGTTCTTAATTAAAAAAAATATTTACACTTCCCCAAATCAAAGCTTTTCTTTGCACCCAGAGAATGTTATTAAGGTTTTTTTGCCTAGCTAGTTTCCACTTTGTTTAATTTTAGTACAAAAACAAATCTTAAGTGTAGAAGAATACCTTAGTGCTTATGGTAGAAATAAAAACCATCCTTTCTGCATGAGAGGTGGTCCAGCAAAATGTAACATTTTCAGTTTTTTTTCTATCAACTGAGAACTGTTCTTGTACGAATAGGTGCACAAATGTTGAAACATTTCACATCAGGAGGCTGAACAGTGCACAGAAGAACTAGGTTTGATATCTATTCTTGATGCATTAGTTTGCACACTGTGTAGATAAGAAAGCACAGCAAAAGTTGTTCCATGGCAGTTGCTCTGTAATGGATGTCAACAGGGCTTTTATGAAGTTAACTTTTTAAGCAATATAATTTTAAAATCGCCTGTGCAATTTTAGGGCTTTATTTTCTAAAGTGAATAAACTATTATTCTTAAACATTGGTAAAAACATATTTAATCTTGGGAATTTCTTTAAATGAATCCAGAAAATGAGGATTGGTGGACACTGCTTAAAAATTCATGTTGGAAAACTTATGTTAGAGAAAAGCAGTGCTCATGCAGCATGAAGTAAATGCTTGCCTTTAATGGAATAAATTACATTAATTGCTACTTGTGATTATTTGTAATGAACACTATAAAGAAGTAGTAAATCCAGACTTTATAAGTGTGCACTTATCATGTGGAAGGGTGGGAATAATTGTGTGCTTCTGCTTGTAATCTGCTAAAACCAATTTCAGGTTTAAATTTCAGGCCTTGTATTATCTGGGTTGCTGCAACTCCCATGAGATGTTCAAGCCTCAGCAGAATACTTCTTTTGTCACACTTCACTCGAGTGCATACAAATAAAGCCTTTATTATCCAAATAATTTGTTGCCTTATGACATCACAACCAAACCAGTAATTCCAGTCTCTCAGTGTTTGTTCGCTTTTTCACTGAAAAGCCACACACCTGAGGCCTGTCTCGTGCATTTAGAGCAAGAAGGGGTCAAAGATTCCCCCCATCTTGTATCCTTTGTGCCCCTCTTTTGGTCCAGCTGGTACATTTGACAAGTGCTATTAAAGGTGGACAGATATGGTGGCCTTAAAACTTAATTACCTGTACTCATGCCTATGCCTGTACTCTTTAGGAACCCAACCCTGCTTTTTCTGGCAAATGGAAGCCCACCATTTTCACACTGGAAATAAAGCTCTTATGTTTTTGTTCAATTTCAATTTGCTATTCCGTTTCACTTAACCAAGATTTTAGTGCAGGTTAAATGGGGGTTGAGTTGTGGTTTTCAGATCTTTTGACTACTTTTTTTGTCATTTCCTTCAAAGGTGAAAGCACCTTCTTTGTTGAATTGAGTGAGACTTCCAGCATTCTCCAGCATGCAACAGAGCATTCCCTCGTTCTTGTGGATGAACTGGGTAATTACTCTATAGTTTTAACATAATGCTCCTGATGTTTAACTGGTCAGTGTCTAATGCTCTCTAAAACATGTACTTCTTGTGACCTGATACACCACCTTCCACCGCCCTCATTATTATCCTATTTCTAGCTGTGTTTTCCTGTTTTTCCTTTACATAATTACTTGCAGCAAACCTTGGGAGAGCAGAAACATCTTTTTCTGTGGTGCAGAGGAGTGTGACTGTTAAAGGGCAAATACTTGGGTCACTTCCCACTGATCCTGGTGGCTCTCACCACTCACTGCTGTTTGTCCACCTTCCACGCAGCGCTGAGGAAGAAAAACCAACACTACACAGGCATCGTTGCATTTGCCTTTAGAAAAGCACCTCTCCCTCTGGTTCTTCATTTTAACAATTAAAGGGTTGTGCATCTCTCCCCAGTATCAAGTAAACTACGGCCTGAATTTACTGTGCTGCTTCCGTTCCCGAGTGTGCCAAAGCTGTCCTGTTTTCCCTCCAGGCAGAGGCACAGCTACTTTTGACGGGACAGCCATAGCGAGCGCTGTTGTGAAGGAGCTGGCAGAGAAGATCCGCTGTCGGACGCTGTTCTCCACTCACTACCACTCGCTGGTGGAGGACCATTCCCACAGCGCGGCCGTGCGCCTGGGGCACATGGTACGTGTGAGTGCAGCACGAGGCCTGAAGGACAGGATTTTTCCGTGTGGCTGGGGGGATCCCATGGCTGTGCACCCTTTCCTGTGCGTTTTGAGAAGAGGACATGATGTCCCACGTGTTTATTAGGCTGTAGGTGGGTCTGTGGTGCGAACACTAACTTGTGACTTGTGACTTCCTAGGCATGCATGGTTGAAAATGAGAGTGAGGATCCAAGCCAGGAAACAATTACGTTCCTGTACAAGTTTGCTGAAGGAGCATGCCCGAAGAGCTACGGCTTCAATGCAGCAAGACTTGCAGATATTCCAGATGAAGTTATTCAGAAGGGGCACAGAAAAGCCAAAGAGTTTGAAAAAACAACCCTTTCACTGAGAGTATTTAGGTAATACTTGATTTTCTGTATTTAGGTTGCACATTACTTAGTAGGGGCACCCATTTTAAAATTTGGGGAGTGGCTTTTGCTCAGTCTCACAGCAGTGGGGGCAGCCACCACTTTTGGGAATAGCAAACGTACTTCACAGAGAGGGGGAGGAGGTACTGCAGGAGGGCAGATATGATTGGCAGTGCAGTATTTTATGCCAGTCTTAATTTGCACAGTGGTGCTGGGCTGGCTGTGGGCTGAGCCAGACTCGGGGAAGGGCTGTGCAGTGCTGGGGGGCACCAGGGGGACCTTACAGCAGTACTGGAGCCTCTGCTGCTGGCAGCCTTTACACCAGGCCCAGCGTCTTCTGTGTCTCCCAAAGCTTAAGCTCTGCCCCTCAGAGTCTGCCCCTCAGTCTATCCATGTTCAGTAAAGGTGTTTTTTTCCCTCAGGTACCTGTGCCAGGTGGTGGATGGGGCTACAAGTGATGCAAATGCTGTGCAGAAACTCACCGCAATGATCAACCACCTTTAAGAACATGCGAGTTTTGTAGGGGCAGTTTCTCAAAAACATGGTAACAGACAACATTATGATCTAATAAACTTTATTTTTTAAAAATGACCATTTTTCCATTGTCTTTCCTAGGAAATTAAACCCTTTAATTCATACCTACCCTCTACATAATGGTTATTGAGTACTCCACAATATATTAAGTCTAGATGTTATGGTACATGCATACACTTTCAGGCTGTTGATTACCCACTGTCACCAATACACATAAATGGAAAAAAGCTATGAAACTGTATAGGGCTGTATATATACTTGTCTCAGCTTCATTAGAGCAGGAAATTGCTGTGATTTTTTTCCAGCAGGTTATGTAAGTAATGTCCAGACTGTTCAAAAAAAACTATGAACAGAGTAAAGTACAAGACTGTTTTGAGGAGACTTTCTACTGTGTACTTTAAAACATAGTAAAATTTCTTTCACAAAACTTAGTTACATGGGTACTTTGTTTTATAGTGCATTATAGTCTAGGAAGTCTCATTAAAACACTCGCTTTTTTCTTTTTGTTAGGGTGGTTTGAGTATAGACTATTGCTGGGGCAGGGGAGGAGATTATTCTAACTTCAGAGGACACCAGAAAAATTGCTGGATATAATTTAAGATTAGTGTTTTCTCTTTCATAGAAAGAACGTACATACTGGGACATGAGTACAGTTACAGCAAGTCTAGGTGTGCTAACAAAACAGGACACATTCAAGTACAATAAGATTTTTTTGCTTGAAATTAGAAACAAACTACATGAGATTAAAGCATTAAAATCATATTTTTCAATCTGAATAAATGTTAAAAAATCAAAAGAAATGCAGAAGTGCTAGCTCACATTTTTACCATGTTACAAAAGCAATTGGTACCCATGTCCATAAAGGCAGCAACAAAGAATGCTGCTTGTCTACAGAATAGTACTACTGCAAATTGGACTGCGTTTCAATGCTACCTGTAAAAACACCAGCTCTCAGAAGTTGGTATCTGTACAAAATTGCAGCTTATTTTTCTTCACTTCTGTCCCTTCAAAGTCTTTGTTTACACAGTAATGCTAAAACGCCCAGTTCTGTTATCCTGAGTCAACATATTGCCACTTTCTTTTTTGGTAGGTTGAGCTCCATAGTGTCAACACCTCACACATCCGCTTTAATACAGTCTCTTTCTGCAGAAATGGGCAAGTGTAACTTCCTCCAAAAAAAAAGTTTTAATAGGTATGATATTAGAATGGCAGGACTTTCTTTCTGAAAGGAATTCAGTTGTGCTGCAATGTATTAGATTCTATAGGTGGAGCAGAGTCATATAGTGTATCTGTATCGTGTGTAGGCTCTCCGGCAAGCGTACAGGGATTGGACAGTGTTCCAGCACCACAGTCACAGAAAAACCTACAACGAGAGAGAGCTCTTTAGTGTCTGCTTCCCTCGTGCTCTCCACACAGCCCCACACCCTGCTCTGACACATACCTATCATGTCTAATGAATTCTACGTCATGTCCTTGATGGCACTTCTTAATGCAGTTCACACAGATGGCGTTGCGGTCTGTGGTGTTGCAGGTGTGACATCTGAAAGGAAAAGCGGCACATCAGGCAGAGCCAAAACCCGACGAGCTCTCCAGTAAAGGGCAGAACAGCACTAAGGAAAGGGGGTGCACAGGGCTGTAAACCTTGGGATTTTTACACAAACTTGGATTTCACAGCACACTTTTTGTTGCTTGTGTTGAAAATGCAGTTGTGCTGTGTAATCCCTGAGGCTGAGGTTCACAGTAACAATCTGTTTTCCTCAAGCCCACAGTAAATTCCAGACAGTGGGAACTTGTTCAATCCTCCTATTGCTGTTCAGGAAGAACGCGCATTTGTGTGTTCATAGACATATGGCAACTGTTCTGGGGACCTTGTGGGAAGAGAAATGGTGTTTATATGAAAACCTTACTGTAGGTGATGGGAAAGAACCTGTTACCTGTAGAAGTCATGCATCGGGTAGCTGGTGTAGCTTGAGATCTTATACAAACACTGGCCTCTACTGACAGCTTTCTCTATGGCATCTTGATTGTTCATTATTTTGTTATCTGTTGGAGGGAAAAAACAAATCCAGAACTAATCACACCTGGATCAATGACCTGTTCTTTACCTTGAGGTGTTGAAGCAGAGGGCCCATTTGGAAGTTAGTTCTATGCCTACATTTTAGTTTTGGCATTTACACATATCAAATCCTTGATGCCAGCTCACAAGGCACTTGCCCAGAGTGCTGTGCACTCCTCTGGCGAGAAACACTGTTCTTCACTGCACACACAGCATAAAACACCTGACAGCCTCCATTTAAATACTCTGTGCAGTGGCCTGTGAATAAATGGTTGCAGACACAAGCCTTCCTAGCAGGCTTAAGTTTTCTGCTGAGGAGCCTGAAACCTGAATGTTTAAAAGTCTCTCATCTACCAGAAGGACTTTTACACATCCCTTAAGAGGAGAAAAAGGATTGCTCTTTCTCCATCAGAGTTTAGGAATAAGACGCTGTCCAACACAATGGAAGTGGAAATTAGGTCTGACCAGCTCCAGCAATTAGAAGACGTGCCCAAGGCACAGGAAATTTTATAATCCCCTCGATGTTCAGCTACTAGATCTTGTGTCAAGTCCCGAAGCGTACCTCAAACTAGTTTTGCCCACTCCCAGTAGTGTCACAGCACCCACTGATGCAGGGAGGAAGCCCAGGAGCTGTGAAATGGGGAGCCAGAGCTTGTGTTCGAAGTGGTGCAAAGGATCCACGGGGAGAGACTTAACAACTACAACCAAGCATGTAAAAATTCTGCAAACTGAACCTTTTTCTTCTAGAATAACCTCCTGGAGCTGTCTGGCATTCAAACCATCATTCCACATCATTCAAACCATCTTCCCACACTTTCCCACTATACATGAGAATTTTATGTATGTAAACTGTATTTTCTGAAGAAATTGGGAATGTGAATATTCATGCTTTTAGATCCTAAAAGTGAAGTGAGGCATGTTTCTTTACTGGACACTTGTTTTTGGATATGTGAGAAAAGACTTTCCATTATACTAACTTAGAATTGGAGTTTGAGATGGGCTGAAGACCAGTAACCAGTTCAGAAGCCATTTTGAGACAGAAGAGCTAATAACAGAGTTTTAATATTATAGCAGAACCTTAAGCTACATTTGAAAGTATCTGTCTCAAAATCTTAACACAGCCTAACTTGGCTCATTACCTTCTGCTGAAACTCTCAGTCACAACACAGCTTAAGGTGGTACCAAATCTGAGCCTGAAAGGGTGCAATAAACCCAAGGCCCAGCACCAAAGAAAAAAATGGCAAGTGAACAAACACAACCAAGGAGGGCTCAGGCTCACCTTTCATCGTGACATTGACACCAGATGCTAGAAATAAACCTCCAAAGCGGTTGTTGAAAATCTGATTGCCTTCTAATGTTGCAGTCGCATGATTTGTTATTTCGATACCTTTATTGGGCCGGGGGAACAAGGAAGAGAAAAGAAAGTGGCAAAGTTAAATCCTTGGTGCTTGTGCATTGGTACCTCTCTCATGTTCTTTATTTTCTAGAACTGTCATTAACTCAGGGGGAAACTGCACTGTAATTTGTTATAAAACTGAGGTTCAAATGCTGCCGTTGAATCCTTTCAGAGAGCTGCAGCTGGCATGCACGGTTTCTGGGAGGAACACCACACCACTGGCTTATCTGGTAACAAAATGGTACCATGACCATGTATATTTTCAAGGGGGATATAATGTCTGGGTGGTTAAGGCTGTCCTCTTCATGTACATTTGCAAGTTCTTGTGCACATACCTTACCCTTTTTAAAATATCTTTTAAAAAAAATTCTCAAGATGGGAACCTAAAATCATTTCTTTAACTCTTAGCTTTTATCAGTAACCCGTGTCTTCCAAGTCATTTGTCCGGGACTGCTCTTGACAGCAACCTATCCTTCCCCCCCACCACACTGAAACAACACCTTTAGAGGCTCTTCTCAGAAAACTTGCTTCTTCTGAAAGAAAGATGGGAGAAAACTCAAGAATGCAATTTTAGTTGAAATGGAATGGAATGCAAGAAGTATGGAACTGCAAAGATTAAACAGTAAATTGCCCAAAAAATCACTGTTAAACATTCTTCATCTCTTTTGGAGTAAGAAACACTCATATTTGTAATTTTTCTAGTTTATGGAGTGAGAAAGTTGAACTTGAGATGCAATTCAAATCTCTTCAAAATGTATATTTGCTCAGTTTCCCAAGTTTTAAAGCAGTGATAAAATATTCAAACCAGTATCCAGCAGATCAACTATGAATATGTCCTAGACAACTTTATCAAATACTTCTAAAATAAAACAATGAAAAAGTATTTCATTTAAAAAAAAAGAGAAGAGAGAATGTGCCACTTCTCAACACGCTACTAATTCCAGAGATTGCTATAAACATATTCTGGCTACAATTCTGAATTCTCAAATGACTTCTAGAATACACTATTAAAATGTCTAAATACCATGGGGTAAAGAAACTCAGAGTTAGCTTTATGAAGAGCTTACTCCAAGCTCTAACACTTCCAAATTTGATTTAAACAACACGAACCTGCAGCAAATCCATCAAATATTCGGTTTTTCCTTAGCACAGGGTGGCTATTGGTGCTGATAAGAACACCAGCTTGAGCATTCCTGAAGATATCATTCTCTTCCAGAAGACCTAAGACAGATCAACACACAAGACATTTGGGCCTGGTAACATTTCCTGACCTGTAACCATTCTGTGACACATCTTCAAAAGATCTCATCTGTTATCATCCTGCTAATTCCTTTCTTTTGGAGAATACCCACCAATAGCACTGAAGTTAGTGATCCAAGATTATACACTGCCAATTACTTTAAAATTGTATTTTTTCAGTATACAAAACAGAATTTGGGATCATAAGCACCATTACAGAGAATTAAGTCTTTTAGCTTTCCAAATTTTCTTCTATTTTTCCAACACCTTTCTGTTCTTGTCTTCTAAAACAAGCAGCCTGCTAAAGCCAAGTTTCACTTGCATTATTTTTGGTATTGCAGGACAGGATTACTCTGAAATGCTTAGCTTAAAATTAAAGCTCATTTACAGCAAATGATTATCTACAAAATATGAGAAGCTTGATATCAGGACACACAGTGAGTCAGGGATTTCAGACAGGGACCACTTCTAAGTTTACAAGTATACAAAAGATTCCTTAGAGATTTGTCTTTTTTTTTTCCCCCCCCTAAATCTTGGACATTGGCAGAACCTGAACTGTTCAGGTGGACGACTCTGGCTACGTGACTTGAATTCAATACTGTATTTCAGTCAAATGGCAAAGCTTACAAAAGCAGATGGGATAAAGTACTGTCCTAAGCAGCAATCTAACAGTCGTCTTGGATGAGAGATTAATTACCTCTCTGCCTCCCACAGATTTCAGTATTACTGATGTAATTAAGGCTAAAAAGCATCTGGGTATGTTCACTATAACTATTTTATTACTTCAGAAGACAAGAGCTATATTTCTAAAGAGCACTTGAAAAAGGACACTTTAATCTGAAATTAAAGTCTTATCCAGAATATTCAGTATATGCCAGTAAGAGAAAAAACTACCTCTTCCCCCATTAAATATACAGATGCCTCCATCCCTTCCGTCATGGATTTTATTTCTTCTTAGTGTAGGATTACTGTCTGTTTTAATCCATACACCAGCCATTGCATTATCAAAAATTTCATTGTCTTCTATAAATCCAAGCCCTAAAATTGAAGAAAGGGTGGAAAAAAAATAAAATCAAGAAGGATAATAAATGATAAGAGGTAACACTGCAGAGCATAAACAATTCTGGATAAATGTGAAAAACAAACCTACCAGAATTATAGACAAGAATACCACCATTCTGACCACCCCAGATCTTGTTGCGCCTAATTTTGGGGTTGCTTCCAGTTCTAGAGTAAAATGTAAGCAAAGAAGTAATTTAAAACAGTTTACTACATGCCAAGGCCAAACATTTAAAACATATCTAAAGAAGTGCCCCTAGATCTCACTGCTTAAAAATCTTAGTAAAATATGGTTCTTTCCAAACATGCAAACATATTTTAGCTTTACAGACTCCAAGGGCCACCACATATTCTAGTCAATGTTCAGGCTCTATTAGTAGTAACTTTCTTGTAGGTTAATGCAGAGGGCATTCAAAAGCACTGGATTTCAAAACAAGTTATTTTTATAAACAAAACGACAAGAACAGTTAAAAAGACACAAAAGAGCATAAGCCAAGCTACATCTGTTATGAGGTAAATCAGAATAAATGTTACCTTATCTGAACCCCTGAGTACATGTGATTATAGATGTCATTGTCTTCTAACACGCCATGTCCATTGTCATAAAAATAAACTCCAACCTAACACATCAAGAATTAAATTATTAGTTCCAAAGTAATGAGGCATAAAACCACAGACTTTCTTTTCTGTGGCCCTCTTGTAACCACAGAGCAAAACTCACTTGTTTTCCACTGTGTATTCTGTTTCTCCTCAAGACTGGAGTGCTCCCTGTTGTCACCCAGACTCCAGCCAAAGTATTGCTGTAAACTTCGTTTTCCTCAATCACACCTTGTCCTTTTTCATGCTAAATCAAGATGATTTAAGAGTTGAGAAAACCTAATAACATTTTTCTGCTGTGCACATCCCTCCCCAATGTGGCTTCTTTACTGCAGCAAAGCGATCCCTTTCTATTTGAGTACACTTATTCACCTTTTTTTTTTTTCCTAAACAGCACATCATGATTTTCTATGTCTGCCATGAAACACCCTGTCTGTATATCCTTATATTTCAAGGCTCTGCAGTGGTATTTGCAAATTTCTGTTGGCAGCATGGCTGCTCCCCAGCACCGTGCACTCACATGTGGTTCTTAAACCTACACCCAGCCCTGTCCACCAGAAGGACAAACAACTGGCACTACTATCCCCACCACGTGTTTGGGCTCCAAGGTAAAGCACCGGTGTTCTTGGTCAGGGGAAGCTGTTCTGGTTGGATTTACACAATGAACAGATGAAGCTGCACACCTGCAGCATTAGCTGAACCTTAGGTAACTTCTGGCAGAAAGCTACACAAATATTTCTCCAAATCTGGTATTGCTAAAGGCAACCTGACAGCTCTTTCAGTTCAGTCAGCAGAGCCTTGCACACACTGGAAATTGTGCTTTATTCCCCACTTCTACAATATACAACCGTACAGAAATTGCAATGTAAATGACCCTGAAGGCATTAAAAAAAAAAATCTTATTTGAGGTTAGTGGTAAACACATTACACTCCAAAAGAGCTGAGCAGACTTTTAGTTTTTTAAAAATAATGACATACTACTATGAAAACTAAGCCTTTTCAAAAAGCTTTTAACCAAGACATGATGAAATTCTGCAATCTATCCCATCTTAAATATTTTACTCTGTAACAGGAAAAATTTAGTGGCATTCATAAAAGCCTTCATCTTTTAAATATCAGCACCAAATTCAGTCTCTTACAACAAACCTAGTTTAGAACACAAGAAACTCAATTACTGTAAACACAAACATTTTACAGAGTACTCTTCTCTAAGGTTTATAAAACAGAAGACAAGTTTGTAGCCTGTCTGTAGGTTGTACTTACGACATAAATTCCCCCATGTTGACCATCATGAATCTTGTTGTGTCGAACTATGGGACAGCTGTTTGTTCGAATCTGTATTCCTGCTAATGCATTACCTGTTAACAGAAGTGTTATTTAATACTACTTAGATACTCACTTTTCTTAGAATTCAAGGTGCAACAAGCAAATCAGCTTACCATAAATGTCATTTCCTTCAATAAGGCCTCTTCCATCACCAAAGATATAAACACCACCTTGATTCCCATTAAAAATTGCATTGCCCCTGGGAAACAAAAACAATCCACATTATGAAGAATGGTTCTAATATACTGTACAATACTACGCATGCAGGTAGTGTCTAGGACTGTACGCTACTCAGATTTAAAATAAAGATGAAAGAAATCGTTTTGTTGCTGGGAGAAAGATCTACCTCCAAGTGTGTACACAAATTAAAAATGCAGTTCAACTGAACACAGACAGAAATTTCATTTCTACATATACAGTAATATTTATAGCTCACTATAATTAAATGAAATTAGAGTGCACTTCCCCCATCCCCACCAAATCTCTTCTAAGTAGTGAAATATCAATGAGGAAAACAATACCTTATTGTTGGGTCACTGTTTGAGGTAATCCAAACACCTGCAAAATTGTTTGCATAGATTTTGTTCTCTATGAATTGTCCTCTTCCTTTTTCATGAACATAGATTCCTCCAGTCTGGCCATGATGGATTTCACACCGCACTACTGTTGGATTGGCATATGCTTTCACTTCAAAGCCTGCTATCCTGTTTCTATGTATGTTGCAGCTTTCAAAATAACCCTTAGGACACAAAACATGCAGTTTCCTGGTTAAAAGTCCTTTCTAAAATGAAAGCTGTCTCCCCCCCTCTTCTAAATACAATCCTCATTTAAAAGGAGACAGTAGCAAAACTGACAACACATAAGTACTTACATAGGTAATTAAAACAACTACTGCCACTATATAATTTCATCCCCCTCCAAAAAAAAAATTCTGTGTTTGCATTGCTATTTATTACTACTCATGCAACACCAAGCAAAAATGGCAACTCTGGATATAGTACCTTGAACAGGACTCAGTATTATGTTCCCTTAGCAGCTCCTGAGGATCAGACTCCTCTCAAAGCCATAAAGGCCACAGGCCCGACAAAAAGAAGAGAGTGCTATGGAGAAGACTACCTACTTGTTTTCAGACCAAGAACTACATATATTTGGTAAAAACATGGTTTATTTATGAAGAAGTGGGCTAAATTTCTTTGAAACAACTAGTCAAAATAGATACATGTGAATGTGGGATTTCAGTAATTTTTCCAAGGCTGGACTGGTCTGAGCTTTTGGTAAACTTTTTTCCTTTTTTCCCTTTTTTCAAATGGTATGCACTTCCACTTAAGACACTGCAGTAGCAGCAGTAGACCTACAACAGAACAATATTTAAACAAGTGCATTATAAACAGCATAGCTACGGAAAGAAGAAAAAAAAAAAAGGCCATTGCACAAAACCATCCCAGGCATGCTCCTTCCATCAAGCCCTCATGTAGCAGCACGATGAACTGGTCCATCTGAAAATTAATCTGGCAAAATAGCAGTTTTCTGCCAAATGATTTCTCTGATCTTAATTCATTCCAGCACCTTGCAAAGGAATTGTGTCAATCCTTTGAGAGCATTTTTCTGAAATGGTCTCAGAGCATTTTGATACTCAAATTTAACCTATTCTTGAGGTGAACTTTAATGTTATTGCATGCCCATTTTGCCCAATTAAAACATCAGACAGTAAACAACTGAAAGATAGGAAGCATCTCTTACTGGAGATGGTAGACAATCACCAAGTGATGTGTTTTAATCTGTGGATGGCCTAGATGCAAGCTCTTGAAAGCTCTAACACAGACTACCTCCAGCAAGCAGCTGCAGAGAGAAGAACTAACAACAGAGCACGTGACATTCAGAGCAGGACTCTGCTGCTGACAAACAATCAAAACCGTCCCTTCCATCCAAGAACACACAGTTGAAAGATCAAGTGAGCCAGTCTCAGTTCTTTCTTTCCTCCTCCTTTCTTTCCTCTCTGTGCCTTGCAAAGCCCTCTATAGTGTAAACAATCTATATGATTCCACCTATAATTGTAGCAGTACCAGTCTTCATAATGCAAAAGATTACCTGTTTAAGGAACTGATAACATTTAGTTATAAGTACACAGGTAAAACATCTGATCCAAAAGGAAAGGTCACAACTTTCACTGATCTTTGTCACCCCTGCAGGCACCTCATCCAAACACCCTTTTTCCTATAGCCATCTAAGTTATTTAGACTCACTCATCATGAGACTTGTTATACTTGTGAACTAAAAAAAAGCACAATTCCTGTCACTGCTCAGAGTAACTGGATTCCAGCATTTGTACTCACATGATCTACCACTCGGAACACCTCAAGCCTGGAGCTTCTACTACTTAGGATGTGGAAATCAGTCAATTTACTGCCAGCCTAGGTAGTCAGCACCCTGTTTCACTGTGCTGTGAATTGCTACAGGACTCCCTCAAACATATTTTGATTACAAAAAAGCAGAAATACATTCAGTTCAATAAGGAAGTCAAGACAACATGCACTTCTCTCTACTCTGAGGATTGCAGCCAGGAAAGACACTGCACAGATTAAACATTCTCCAAAAAAAGTACTATCCCATGTGCACAGCTTGGCTCCCCAGACTCCTCTGGGTGACAAATAAAAAAGCCAAATGGAAGATGCCTACTTTCTGTCAGTATTCAGAATATGTTTTTTTCAAGGACTTTGAAGAAATCCAATCCTAAGTGAGTCAAGATGTTTTCAGAGTTCTCAAGGAAGCTACACACTAACAGACAACGGAATCTAAAAATCCCCTCAGAAATACACCTTCATGCCAACAGGCAGTCTTTTGGACTTCTTATCCCAAAAGGAAACACTTTTTCCCCTCATTTTCACCTAAAACGAAGCCCACAGAGAATCTTAAGTAAGATGACAATTTGGCAGAAAGGCAAGCTTGATTCTCCTAATGGAATACATAATTTCAATTCAAATGTTACTAAACATGGTCTGATGTCTTTTTAAATACTTCACACATTAACCTCCCTTTGCAGGCCAAATATGACTACAGCACTTCAATGAAAGAAAAGAAGTATTTCAGGTGCACTTTATCACAGCCATTTAGAATGCCATGTAGATGATGCAAACAAACAGAGCCTTCATCATGTGGTCTGCAATATCTCCACAAGCTTCAGCAAGCACTGTTATTTAACAGTGTGGAAATTTTGGTTAAAATACTTTTAATTCTTGAAAACAATACCATATACTGTGTAGCTTTTTAACTTGCTTGGAAGTGAAGTGAAAGAGAAGGCTCCATCCCTTCTGCTTGTGTCCCAGTGTATCTACATAATATGCAATTTCAGGAAGGAACAGGAGAGGTACCTGTAGGCACACTGTGCTCTGCCCACTACATCCTAAGAATACCATAACATCACTTGACAGCAGAGTACAAGTGTCATTTCTTTAGAAAGCAGAAAATGGAACCTTCACAATGACTGCTCTTCTACCTCCTCTAAAAAATGTTGGTCCGCTGATTCAGAAAAACCTGAGAATCTGCTGTTAAGCCTCTGTGAGGGAAATGCTCCTCCAAAGAGGGAGAATAAAATGATGTGGTAGTTTGGTCTGGGCCTTCCTTGGTGACCAGTTTGTAGCCAAGGAAGTGATCAGACCTACCCAGTATTCC
>JAWWLV010000121.1:12277694-12333819 GCA_035041135.1 Platyrinchus mystaceus | reverse complement strand
CAGCTCCTCCTAGCACCCCGACTACCAGTCCTGAGTTGGATGTTCAAAGGGAAGGTGCCCCCTACGCATCATGCCACCGATGCTACATGGAGCAAGTGGATAGCCTTGATTACGCAGCGTGTACGACTGGGAAGCGCGAATCGCCCTGGAATTCTAGAGGTTATCACAAATTGGCCTGAAGGTGGGAACTTCAGTCTGGCAGAAGAGGAAGAAGAGCCAGCTCCAAACCATATCAAATGAACTAAAACTTTATGTCAGATAATTTTATAAGGTTGACTGCTGGGTCAGAAAGTCAAGGCTTTCTGCTAGGTAAGATCCTGTAACATTCAGTATTCATAAAAAGAAACTGCATTAAAGAACCCACTCCAGCTCAATCAGAGTCAGCTTAAGCTGAACTGCTGGCTTTGAGCTGTTGTGGTTAAACCCAGTAGATTTCCACAACTGTTGAGACCATGTCTGACCATTACCTGTGTGCATCATTATTAAACTGAATTCAGTCAAAACAATAGAACTGTTGTTTGTCAGAAACACATGCTCTCATTCCCAGACTTCCTATTTCCTATGCCATTCTCTGTTGAAACCAACAACTTCTTTGGCCTAAATTCACCGCAGAGGGAGGGCTAAAACATATTTCGGTCTCTAAGATGCACCCTGGCAATCCCTGGTATCTTTTCAGCCACCAGAGCTAATTCCTTTCAAAAGCCATTGTTGTGCCTTTGAACTGTAGCCTCTCAAAGATGTCTAGTGATGAACTTCTGGATCCCAAGAAATCGTGTCTGGGTTCACACAACATTTTCTCTTTGGAAAGTTAACAAATATTTTTTTAACAATGAAATTGTTTCCAAGTATGGAGATAAATGATCTATTATCCACAAACCTTACTGCCAGCTCCAGCTATAACCAGGACCACCATCAGACATAGCCTGCTCCTTTCTTACCACTTCTGTCTCACAGCACACACGGTCTGCCCAACACACAGCTCTTAAGCTCCGTCCAGCTGTCAGGCAGCTCAAACCCAGATCCTTTATGGAGACTCTGCCAGGAAGCTATTAAGGTCAGGAAGGTCGATATCCCTCCTCTGCATAGAGGGACTGCAAGCCTGATACTGCCTTCACCTCCTCCTAAAACTCATTTTCAAGTGTGCTGGGTATTTTGCTTGTGCTTTGTGGTGGTTTCTGGTTATCATCATCTAGCAGAAGAAGAACCTGGATGACATCACCTGGCAGGGCCAGGATTGCTAAGAAAAAGAGGCCCTTATGATTAATATGGAAAAGGAACACAGGAGACATGGAAAAAGTACTACAGTCTTACACAAAAATACCAAGTGTAAGGAAACTCAAAATGCCTTAGCAGCAGGTTTCTGCTTGAAAAATCCTAACTATTCAAACGTAGCTCTGTACATCAGATTTATTTAAAATGCCAGGCAAAGCACTCGCTGTGTGCACAAGATGACAGCTACAGTGACAGAAAGTGTGGGCAAGAACGCACTGATGCAGCCTGCTAAGATCTGAGCAGGTAAAGCAATCACAAACAAACACCACAGGAATGATAATGTTGATGTTCTCACACGGTACACAGTGAACAGAAAAAGATTTGATGACAAAGATGGGCTCCTGAACAGCCGGACAAGCTCAGAAGACTTTTTACATCAAGACAGACACAGTAATTGAACTTTGATTTTTCTCTTTCTGCATGTTGTCAAGTTTAAAAAACACTGCTTTGAGGGTTAGAATTTTAAAAATTATGGGATTTTGTTTGCTGCTTTTCTTCTCAGAGGAATTTTCCCCCCATTATACCATTTATTTCTAAAAGGACTATTTTTAATTTCTCTGTCTCAAAGATCACAACATTAGAGAAATACAGAGGTAATTCATGTTACTATTTGAACAACACAGATATTTGAAGAAAAAAAAGATAACTGTGCAAGCTTCCTAAATATTTATTGACGCTGGTATTCCCAACAGGGTAAGAAAAGAAAAACAAACAAACAAACAAACAACAGGAGATCAAATAGAAAAAAAATAAACTGCTTAGGAGTATCTGACTCTGTGCCAATTTAATCAAATAGCAATTGGAAATGTGACTGACAACAGAAAAAAATATGCTTACAAAAATTTGTCTCCCAAAGCCTGGAATGGTCTTTATTTGAAAGTTGGTGCATTTTATAAAAATTCAAATGCAACGTTAAGAAAATCACATCCAAGATGCAAAAACAAACCCTTTGTTTTTAGTGCACAGCAAAAGGCCAATTGAGTTTTAATATAGTCTGTACAGAAACTAGCATATGCCTAATTTTTTTTTTACTTATATACACACTTCTTTAAAATAATCTGTAGTAATTAAAAGACTGAGCTGTAAACTAGTCACAATCACCCAACTTAGACACATGCTGCTATATTTTTACTTCATCAGAAAACAACCCCAACCAAGGAATAGTGAGCGTTGTGGTTCTCATTTGGGAGCAATGAAAATGAAGACCATTATGCCTAGATCTCAGCTTTAAACTGTAAAATTATGCTTATTCTTACAGTAAGTTGGAACTTCTCTGTTGTTTGCATACAGCTACTAAATACAGCTTATGACAGATGTCTGGTAACTCGTCTCAGGCAACTGCATGAGAGGTCAGGGATAAGGCACTGAGGGCTGCCAATGCTACACTGCATTTTTAATGCCTGCTTGTTAAACCTTCCACACAGCACTAAGGCAAACATCAGAATATTGCCAGTTTAGAAATAAGAGGTTAAGTTCCTACAAGTATCAAAACACAAAGAACAGTCTGAGAACATGAAACTCAAAAACTGAGAAACAAAGCACTCTTGAACCTTTCGGAGCCAGCACTCCAGCACAGAAACCCACGGGAAAAGAATGTGTAGGATAGGAATTCAGCACTGGAATGTACTTATCCCACTTCACAGTCACAAGCAATATATAAAAAAATCCCAAACATCCCTCAAAGCAACAGAAAGGAAGTGAGAGAAATTAATGTAGAAAAGCCATTAATTTGTTTAGGTATATAGACTTTGTATCTCAAAGATCCCATGTCACTTTGCCACTTGTATTTGCCATATTATATTTGCCATAATGTAAATATTACCAATGATGTAATTTCATTAAGTCTATCACTAGGCATGATGCATAAGAGAGGCTGATGCCAAAGCAGACTTTGAGATGGGAGTACAGAATCTTTCAAAGGAGTTTATGACTATAAAATATTTCAGTAATATCTGCAGCTGAGATAAATATTATTCACAGGTTCTTTTTAATGTGCTAGTGTTTTCTCTAAACAAAAGAGAAACATTTATTTCTATTCCATTTTGCTTGTGATATCACACTGATCACAGCACTGAAACAGGCTTTTCATCAGTAAGAAAACAGATCAAATACACTTTTATTTAGAATTAACCAACTGAATTCAGCCTGGCTTTTAATTTTTTGTAATAGTTCAATACTCATATATTTCATATTTATACTTCAGTACTTAAACAAGAAGCAGCTCCTAGCCAAACTTTCCAATTAGCCCTCAAGCCTACACACAGACACCTCTCCTCCAGGAGTTACTGAAGCACTCTCCTTTACCAGCTTTTCTATAGCTGAAATCACTCCATTAAATGTTTCCAAGCCTACTTAAGTCTTGGAGGGACGTATGGATATATGTATCCACTGAAGCAGATTAGTAGTGCTTGTACAATATGTTAGTACAGCTTAGTACGATCCAAACAATGAGATAATATAAAACAAAGACATAACATATTAAGTTTGCCACTACTCTCTGCAAAACAGCCAAACAATTACATCTCTAGAGAACAGAAAATGATGTAAAGCAATCCATCAGAAGGCTGCCAGCTGGGCATTCTTCTGGGCTGGTTCAATCTTGCCCAACACAGAATAAATATGCTCCTTAAGAGGTAACTATGAGAGCAGAAAAGAGGCACCTAACAGCAGAATCCCATCACATTTCTCACCTTCTACTGGAAAGAAGATTTTATGCCTGCAGCAAAAATAGCAGCACTCTGTGACCTGTTTACCTTCCACTGAAACCAAAAAACTGCAAATCCAACAGCTACAACTAAGCACTGCCCTGATCCTTCACCCCCACCTCCCCAGCAAACTGGGTGCAAAGGAGAAAGGCCTCACTAGTTTCTGTGCACAGTGGATTTTCTGTTAATACTATTTCCAGTCTGCCAACTGTCATCAAAAACCTCAGGAGATCTGGGTTGGAACTTTCTGAGGGTGCACTTGATCCCACTGTCCAAGTCACTGATGAATGGTACTGCTCCCAGTACAGACACTGAGGGACACAACTAGTCACCAATCTCCATCTGGACATCGAGCCATTGGCATCTACCCTCTGGATGCAACTATCCAAACAATTCCTCATCAACCAAACAGTCTATCCATCAAATCCACACCTCTCCAATTTAGGGAGAAGGATGCTGTGTCAAAGGTCTTACAGAAGTTAAATGGCATCTGTAGCCCTTCCCTTGCCCACTGATGTCACCCCACCACAGAAGGCCACTGGGTTGGTCAGGCAGGTCCTGCCCTTGGTGCAGCAATGCTGGCTGTCCCAAATCACCTCTCTCTACCTTCCATGAGCCTTAGCAGAGCTTCTAGGAGGATCTGTTGTGTGATTTTCCCAGGCACAGGGGTGAGGCTGACAGGTGGGAGTTCCCAGGGTCCTCCTTTCTGCCCTTTCTCAAAACTGGGTGCAACGTTTCCTTTTTTCCAGTCACCAGCGACTTCACGTGACTGCCATGACTTTTCAAATATCATGGAGAGTGGCTTGGCAACTACATTAACCAATTCCCTTGGGACTCCGGGATGCAACTCATCAGGTCCCATAAGACTTGGATATGTTCAGGTTCCTCAGGTGGTCATGAACTTCATCTTCTCTTACAGTGGAAGACACTTTGCTTCCCCAGTCCCTGCCTTGCAGACCATCCACTTGAGACGTGTGGGAAGAAAGACTGCCAGTGAAAACTGAGACAAAATGTTGTTGAGTACCTCAGACTTCTCCTCCTCTTGTTACCAGTGTAGCTCATCGGTGGAGTTGCTTTTTTTGACATTCCTTTTGTGGATGACACACCTGTAGAAACCTTTCCTGCTCTTCTTTGCATCCCTTGCCAAGTTCAGCTCCATCCACACCTTGGCCATCCTGACCCCATCCCTTCACAATTGGACAGTGTCTCTATACTATTCCCAGGTCACCTGTCCCTGCTTCCACTGCATGTGCATTTCTTTCTCGACCTTCAGTCTGACCAGCAGGTCTCAACTCAGCCATGCTGGTCTCTTGCCTTCCTTTCCTGATTTCTTACACCTGGGGATCAAGAGCTTTTGCACCCTATGGAAAGCATCCTTAAAGATCTGCCATTTTAAGAGTGACTAGAAGAAAACAGCTCATTTTGTCAGCTGGGTGGGGGGAATTGGGAGTTCATCATTCAAGCAGGAAAAACAATGATTTGGCACTGTTTGGTAGTCATGCAGAATATTTTTCTAAAACAAATCAGCAAATTTCAGTGGCAAAAATCCATTTTGTCTACTTCAAAGGCTATCAATCTTTTTACTTACTACTTTACATGTACTGGGAAGTTATCACCCTCACAAACAAATTTTTATGAAAGAAAGTCTGAATTCTGATATGAAATTTCATTTTAAAATTCCACAGTGAATTCCGTGCTACAAAAGTCCCTCTTCCCAAAGAAGTTGTTTCAGAGTTTTAAAACTAAAACAAGGTTAAGTCTCCACAGAGCATGTTTTTTCATTTCTAAATCCTCCAGCACCTTATTTTTTGTTCCATTTCAAAGGGAAAAGAATGAAGCATAAATGTAAGCCTACCATTTACATCCTATTTCAAGAGGTATTTTGTCACTGTAACATAATACAATGTAACAGGCTGCCAATCAATTGCAAAAAGCTTGCTTAAATCTCTTTCAGATAAAATTGTCTTTAAAGTGAAGTCTCCCACTGAAGGGCAAGAGAACATCAGCAGGCATATTTTAAAGCATCTGTTCATAAGTAAAAGCATGTTTTTTTAAACATTTCTTCAATGACAGGCAAAACGTGAAGGCTTCAGTTACACAACATCTGTATTTCTTTCTTCAAAAGAAAACATATATGTTACCATGCCATGGTCAAAAGTGAAAACACCAACGTCACGTCCATGGTGAATGTGATTCCGCCTGATAATGGGATTTCCATGGTTTTTAACCCAAATCCCTGCTAATGCATTATTGGATATCTCATTGTCCTCGTATATTCCCTGGGAAATAAAAATGCAAATTAAGACAGGAATCAAGAACCGTAAACAATTTTATCAAAGTAAAGAAATTCATATAGAAGATTACCTGTGCGTGGTCTGTAATATAAAGTCCAACATTTTCACAGTCGCTGATGTTACAGTGTTTAATAGTAGGACAAGCTCCCTGGCCACTAACACAAACTGCAGAGCCAACTGGAAGAAAACAGTACAGTTACCATAGCTTCAAAGCATAGTGTATTTATAAATAGTCTGGCAGTGCTTTCGCAAGAAAAGTTAGTGTGAACTGATATTTAAAAAAGATTCAGCGTGGCCAGTGCCAAAACATTGCAAGACACTGGCAGAAAAACAACTAATGTCATCATTTTGCAGATGCAAAAACCACGGCAGGAGTGGCTTTAAAATCACCCTGCTGAGGTTATACAGCTGCCAGGACAATGGTTTATATAATAATTCATGCTTATGAAAGTTCTTATTTATTTCCCTGTGTTAGACCCACTGTATACTGAGTGTTCACTATAAAGGACAACAGAAATAGAAAAAAATTCTATGCTAATTACTGCCTTGTTTTACTTCCCTTTAAACCTTCATAACTCAGTACTTCAAAGAGGCCAAACAAATAATAATTTTGTAGCGTACAAAGACACACTGTCTAACCCGAGATGAACAGGACACAAATGCACAATCTCAAGTACAGACGAAACATCAGGAACCAACAGGTCTCTTCTTGGCTAAGCTCCTTGAATGATTTCAGCTACCATACCATAACCTAGAAAATAAACCCTTTTCAGGAAACTAGGACTCAAACTGCTCAGGACTTCAGCAGATCAGCTCAATTCCCTGAATCCCATGAAGCATGAAAACATTAAATTCTGCAGCCACTAAAAATCAACAGCAGATTCACAGTGATTTCTGAAAGGTAAGACCTCGCCTCAGGGTACTTGGTCTATGTAACACACACCATCACTAAATAAACAAGCCAGTACCTGCTCTGTTAGTAAGTTTTCACATATCCTTCTAGCAAATTACCACAAAGACTGTACTTTAATAATTCACAGCCTCATTTACAGAGAGTTTATTTTTTTTTTAATTCCTAAAGATATTATTCTCATTGTCTAGTCTGACCTTATGAATAATACAGGCTATACTAATTCCCTGAATTAAGTCCTGCTTCAATTCTAGTAGCAGGAACTTAAACACATTATCTCTTAGAAACACATTTGACTCTATGATTTCCAGCAACTGAGAAGCCAGCATAAAGCTTGTTAGCTGGTTACAGGGCTGCTACTCTTTTAATTTACACTTTAATTGCTCATCTGAATTCCTCCAGCTTTAGCACACAGTTACTGGTTCTCTTTACACCAATGTATGCCATACCTGACGCACACACGTTTAGTGCAAGCAATTTTCTCCTTCAGCCTTCTCCTTGATAAAGTAAAAAACTGCAGTCAGTGTGTTTTTCACTACAATTTTTCTGCTTTACCTTGTATGACTTTTCATTGAACTGTTTCTAAATTTTCCAACATGTTGCTATGGACACCAGAATAGAGCACTTTATTCTGAAGCAGGACTAAGCAGAGGCGTTAACACAGTCTCTCTACTTCTACTCAGTATTCCCAGAGGTGTAACCAAGGATCACATCAGTTCTTTTGGCCACTCGACTACACGAGGGCTCATATTTAGCAGCTCACCCACAGTGACTCTTTAAGCTTTTCCCAGCTTTCCAGGAGGGAGGTTTATCACTTAGAAGGAGGAACAAAAGCGAGTTGTGTGTATAACTGTGCACTTGTCCAGATCACCATGAATAGTGTTTGACAGCCCAACTACCAAAAAAGGTCATAGCAACCCATCCTCCTGGTTATTTATAAGATTATAGTTATAGTACATTCATATTATATCTGTAATACTCTATTATATAAAGTCCTCATTGTCCACAAGTCTCATCAATATGCATCTTAATTCTTCTCTTCAAGTCATTAAGTGGCTTAAAGTCAAGAAGTGATCTTTAAAATAACCACAAAAATGCCATTTATAGTTACCCTGAAAGTTATTTTTCATCTATGTGGTGTGTGCTCTGGTCATTCTGTAGAATTCTAATATTTTAAGGCACTATATGCTGAAGTCAAGTATTTTTCAAGGATCAATGTAATGATACTGGGACTGCTGCCTTCTTTTAGTCAAAGAAAGTAATAAAAAATGCTAACAGTGTGATGCAACCATTATAACTTTCTGTAAATACACAATAATTTGATTCAATCATAAATTTTAAATTCTTGATTAACCAAACCCTGCATTTACTACCTTATTATTCTACCCAGGATCAACAGACAGTAGTCTTGCCATACTTCATCCTGTGCAATCTCCCTCCATGCTGCCTCCCCCAGTGACATACACCATCTCACCCAGGTTTCAAGTTACTGTTGATAGATAATAGGAGCCCAGAGAATTTCCTGGTCAGTTCTTTTTAAACTCCTGCATGATTTTAGAATGTCTATTTTTACAGCTGTTTAACCTCATCCATGGTTACTGTCAAGAGTGGAACATATTTCATTATCCCTTTAGGGTATGAGCACATTTATCATTCCTGCCTATTCTCATTAAATATGGAACAAAAATTACACAACACTTTGCCATTCAAATTTTTCCATGCTATGATGGATCAGCATCACTGCCAAAACTCCCTTTGTTCCCCAAACTAAGACACAAGCATAGTCTCTTCTAAGGACAGATGTATCTTGTCTTGTGTTTCAAGTTCTTTGTGGGGGTAAGGTGGTATTTTGATGGGGTGTTTGTATTTTAGGGGGAAGTTCTTGCAGTTTACTTCAATTCCTAATTCCCTACTCACATTAGGTGCTAATAACGTCCCCTTTCTTGTATTTCATAATTGCTTTCACTCCCCTCTACCTCTTTTGGTGTCACTGAGGAGCTATGGATTTTTAGGAACCCAGCCTGATGTTCTAAAAGTATATCTCTATCACATTTTGCTTTTTTAAATGAAAGCAATCTTTATTCTCACTCTGGACTGAAGTATTCACTGTGTGAAATTGGTCCTGTTGCAGTACCAAGCGCATGTAGTACTGCTTTAGGCTTTATTTTGTTTACTCAAAATATAATGATTGCACACACTTATGCAATATTTAAAATAAAAGGCACATTGCCATCCACTACTACTTTTATCCATCAAGGTGAGGACTAACACAGATTTCTTCCACAATGGATGCAATAGAACCTCTAGACTCAGGATCTTGACATTTAAACTTTATTTAAAGATGCTTTGGCCTGGCAGCAGGAGACCTCCAGCTAAAATCCCTTGCACTGACATAGCTCATATCTCTACATATTACATATATTAAGACCTTTACACATGACATAATGTAGAAATATGCTTTAATGCAATTAGGACATCTGCAGAAAGAATATCAAACATGTACTAGGAAAGAGATTTTTGAATGCTTATGGATCAGTATTTCAGAGATGTCAATGATTTGTAAACAGTAAATGCCTTTTCTGGCAGACTGCCACTCTTTCTCCCTTTTTACACACACTCAGTACTTCCTGAATAGGTTATAAGAGGGCTTGGTAGGATTTAAAGGTCAATAAAATTTAATAATCAATAAGTGATGATAGTACAGCCTACACAAAGGCTCCAAACTTGACCATAAATTTTAACTTTGGAGAAAAGAAGCAACAACTCAATGCAGCAAACGCTCAGAAACGCAGAGTCTTGAAGGGGGCAAAAGTCCAAAATCCTCAGAAAGTCCTCCATAATGAAAAGTGGTCATAAAAAAAGATAAAATATTAATTTTAATAAACAACTTTCACCAAAATATCAAGACATACTAGCATATCTGTAAGCACATTTCAATATGAAGTCATGCAGCTCTTCAAACTACTTTTATAACCATGTGGTCCAAGAAACTAATCTAATTCACTTGTTGTCAAGGTCCCAATATTGGTATAAAAGAGGTTCCAGAACAAATTTTCCCTGTATACTTCAATTTCTCAGTATTTAGCATTAATACTGAAATACTGAGAGCAGTTCCCGTCCTTTGTTCCTCTTTTGCCATTTTTAACACTTCCATACATTTGCTGATATGCCTCCAATAAAACAGATGATGATGACTAAGGGTAGTGTTTTATAGTGTGAAACCTCCAAGGAAGAGCCCATCTTCCTCCAGAAGGCACAGACAAGCAATCCTTCTACCACTCTCACTGCAGTTCCCTGCAGTGTTCTCTCCTTCACAGGTTGGACCAGAGAAGCATAACTTTTCTATCTAGTTCAAAGAGCTTTTTTCCTTGTCTTTATGCTGAGCTGAGCAACCTCTGTGCACAGCCTGCTGCATAGATCCATTCCCTTTCACTAGCTGATGTAAGTTCATATTGCCATTTCCATGGTTTCTCCTGAACCACTTCTTTCTGACACTCCAACTCCATTTATCAGGTTGGGTTCAAACACATTAAACTTGCCATGTCTTGTGTCTTGTGATTACAAACTGTTGTGTCTTCCTGCCAATGACTAAATTGCCATCCAGCTTCTCACTTCCACAGATTCCAACCAGTTCTTCCATGAATCTCAACAACCAATGTATCCCAAATCAGGTGGTATAAATTCCTTATTGTCTCTGATGGTGAAATGAATCTTTCAACACTTCTGCCTGTATAGCCAGGTACTCATACTGTATGTCAATCGTTCCACTCAAGAGGAAAGTGAACTGAACTCAGCATTTACATCTCACGACTGTTTAATGCCATCAATCCCAGCAGTGAATATCACAACAAACCTCATGTACACATCCCATGTGTACCCCCTTCAAATGCCCCCTCCTGTCAGCTACAATTAAAAAATACCAAAACCAGGGAAGTTTACATAAGCTGTCGCTTTTCACGTTTTAAACCAACTGCCCTGAGAGTCTAAACAGATTCAAATAGAAGACCAAGTATCCATTATCACAAAGGTTTTGGACACAAAGAAGTCACACTAATAGTGCCATTTCAAGGCAAGTAAGGCTTGTAGACATGTATTAAACACCTGCATAAGAAAGTGAAATATGCCAACAGTGATGATACTCATTGTGTGTTTCTTCAAACAATAAAAAGCCCACTAACCCGTACAAGTACTTCGAATAATACAGTGATCTATAATTGGACTGCAGTTCACGGTGATCTCTAAGCAGTGGTGAGCATTGTGGTGCTGAGCAGATTTGTCATCAGGGTTGAACTGAATAAGGAAGAAAACACAGAAATGTTACATTTAATTGCTCAGGCTTTAAAACTTTTAACAGAGCTGCTGAAGTTTGAGATTCTTACCCTGATTGTCATATATCCAACATAGGCATCTTCAGAACCCTCCATAAAAACGAAGGTGGAATCTCTAGTGTTTTCTATTATAACTTTATCTGCTACTTTTCCAGGTGCTGTGAAGAAAACAATTAGTATGTCTTAGTTTATGTCATTGAAAAAAAATCCTCAAAAGACTTACAGAATTCTGTTCAAAGCAAAAAAGGAAAATTAACGCTATTGTTGGCTTAACATAAACAGTCTTCATGTAAGAATCTTAAAAAAGGAAATTTCAAAGACAATGAAGAAACTAGTCCTTAACTAAGACAATCTGGCACTAATTTATTACACAGTACCATGAGAAAAATCTTCTCTTGTACAGGGCTAGTTTTTGACTGCTATTTATGATGAACTGAATTAACAGTTTAAGCATGGATACCAGGCTAGAGGCACTTTAATTCTGTTCCAAGCACAATTTATTTTGGTATTCTAAACCCTTTTATTAAAGCTAAAAACATATATTCCATCACTAATTTGAACCACTATTTAGCAATCTGCTCACGACCTACAAGTGACCTCTCCCCATACTTCTCAGATGTAGGATTCAGAGTTTTGAACTGATATCCTCATTATTCTTTAGGAAAAAAAAAATCTTATTAAACTGGATTGAACTATACTACTGCAAGTATGTACAGAAGGTTTCAAACTGGTTCATTTGCAAGATGCCATAATGTGCTATTTGATCTCCTGTGCCACCAGAGAGGCTCTGCTTGATTCTGTCTCCTTAATCCGAAGGCAGACGATGTTTACATTGGGATGGCAAGAGCCGGCAGAGGGAGCACGAGTTAACAACAACCCTGCACTGGAATCAATTCAATGACGCTCATTCACAGGCAAGATCGTCGGTCCGATTCAAACCTGCACATTAACTATGCGAGCTAGAAGAAGCCTTCCTCAATGCACAGAATATAAAGTTTCACATACTGGAACAGGTAACTTAATCTGAGAGCAATTTCAAATCGTTCCCCCCTCCAGACACACAAACATGACCAGGTATTTGCCCTAAATTCTGTATTTTATTGAAGAGGCTACGCACAGGATTTCTCATGAGCAGATCTTTCTCTGCTGTCTGTTGACACTAGTACAGACAAGTGGTATGTCCTGTTCTTTATCACTCTGGCAGAAAGGTGTCAGTCAGAATGGAGCAACATTTATATCATTATCCAGCTTGTTCTCACTATCTAAAAGCCTGATCTCTGCTTTCATTACTGCAGAGCTGCAAATATTTTAAGGTAGTCTAGCTCTTCTTCATACCACTATTCACTTAGTACTAGATAACAACTAAAAGAGGCTTTGATGAGGAGTTCTGTCATCATACAAAACATCTTTCTGTGGCTCGATAACATTTCTATATATTCACCATGGTGCAAATGCACTGGCATAAACACATGAGTGTATTTCAGTATATGAAAAAGAACAGGATCACAGTACTGCAGGTGAACCAAAACCAGAAAATAGAGGCCCTAACAGGATATAAGAGCCATAAATCAATAACAGAAGAGTCTCCTTTAAGGTGGCACAGAAAAACTGCACTTTACACTGGATGCTCTGAAACAAAATTAAACAGAGATTTGTGGAACTGTGCTTGTAGATGTTTGGAAAACACTTGGATCATGTTCTCTACAGGTATTTCCTTCCTCTCAGCACACGAGTTACTTCACAGGTCTCTGAGTTCAGGAGATCCCAAAATGCCCATCATGGAACATGCCAGTTAGTAAGACCACTGCACGGAGATCCCCCCTAGGAAGAGACTAAAGACTTCCTCAAGCACTGGTTTCATTCTAAATGCACCAATGAAATTCTCTGCAATATCCTACTGAATCTTTCCAAAAATCATCATTCAGAGAAGTACCTCTATTTCAGTTTTTGGCTTACACCACTTTAGAAAAAATGAACCAGTATAAGAATCGGAAAAGGAAGAAAAGGGCCACTAATTTTGTAAGCAAAACACAGCTCCCAAGAAGTCTATTTGCTGAAATCTATGGGAGTTGTGTTCCCTGGGATCAAAATTCATACTCAGCTTAGGGACCAAGATGGATCATTTAGAAATAATGTAACAGACAACAGTCCCTACAATAAGGGACTGCCTAAAGAATTATAAATTAACTGGATGTTACCTCATAATTCTTTAATTCCTCAAAAGGAATAAAACAATTTCAATTTTCAGTGCATTAAAAGACAATCCACCGCATTCTGCAGGAAATAATTGTGACCCTGTTCAACTTTACCAGGCAAAAAATACAGATACCCTTTTAGATCTTGCAGTCTGCAAAATCTGCAGCAAAGAACACAGCTCTAAACTAGTTCAAAATACAACTTTCAATTCAAAGATGCAGAGTGGGTATTTAAAGAAGAGCTCAGGCATGTGAAAGTATTCTCGTGTTCTAAAGTAAAAAAATATTCAATTCAATTACCATTTTAGATTTTTCCACCCTTAAAATCACAATAATAATTTTCATTGTTTTTACTAATTTTTTTAATTGAAAAATCCTTTAATAATCCCTTTTTACTTACTTGCACATTATTTAAGTCACATAACATAACAATAAAAGGAACAACAAAAAAAAGAAAGCTGTAGCTCCTAAAGCATAGAAAACCACACACATTTAGTGAAGATTCTCCTATCAGGACACATGTCTGTAGAACTGCTGAAACTCAGTCCATTGAGAGACTTCGTGTCTTGAGTGCAATGAGCACTCCATGGATATTCCTGCAGTGAACACACATCCCCGCTCCTACTCTGGAAAATAAATTCTGTTAAGAAATTCCTAGGTATTTCTGTCCACTGAACCAGATGAAACAATTTCCTTACAGAATCTCTACTCTTGTTCCTTACTTTACAGTTCAGGTAAGTCCCAGTACTAACAATACCTCCAAAGGCTTCCTTCTGAACTAACTCCTTGCCCTGGATTTAAGGAGAGAAATAAATAACCCCAAAATTAAACAGAACAACAAACCTAGAATACCAGGCATTATTCTGTAAGAACATTTTGCTTATGTGTGAAAGTAGAAGCTCCTTGAGAGCTCAAGGTATGTTAAGCTGCCTTTCTAATAATGTTGTGCTTCTTCAGAAGTCAGCAGAAGAAATTATTAAAGAAATTTGAGTAGAACTGCAGAGAGATACGGTGCTGCCTTAATCCTACCATTCTGAAAATCTTGCCAGACTGAACAGAGAAGAGGTGGTTCTCCAAGGCTTAGTGGTTCACTTTAATTTGTTTTCTTTTCCAGACAAAAGAAAATTGACTCTCTCTACAATGTCACTCACCATACAGTGGAGAAAGTCTGAGGAGGTGAAGTCAGCAGTGCCAAAAACTGAAATATAAATACATCCAGCATTTCTGGATTCCTCTTGGGGGTTTGGTTCCTCAAGATAGCTATTCTGTTACAAAAATACACAATGCAGATCCCTGGCTTTTAAAGGACTGCAGTTAAGATAACTGTTTTTCTGAATAACTTAGGTTAATTCCAGTGGAAGGGAAAGCAGAGAACTTTGAAAAACCTAAAAGGAGCCAGAGAACATGCAGAAGTCTAACCAGATATCAAAGATATCATTTCAAGTGTCATGAAGTAACTGAGAAGTTTTGTGTCTTAGGACAGTCCTGATCCAGTTTCTTCTGGATTTTAAACACTCCATGACTACAACTTGCCCTATTTGTACTGGCATCTATTACTGTCATCCCCCATCTGAAACAGAAGCCAGGGGCATTCTGTTATTTGTCTACAGCCACATCTCCTTTAGCAAGCACTGCAGCCTAACAAGAGCGGTACTACAAAGTGAAATAGCACTGAGGATCAGACATCCACACCACCCACGTTGCAGGACAAGGAGGGTAGAAAAGACTGGCTTTGGACTAGTCCTGTCTCGGTCTCTCTAACTGAAGGTACACTGGCTACTAGAGTGCAGGAAGGGTACTCCAGGAACACATCTCTTAAACTAGTCTCATCCAAAAGGAATCCAGTTAGTGCTCCAAAACCTCTCCACAACACAAACCAAAGCACCGTAAGTAGGGATGTTGGCTTCAGATATGTAGTCATGAACTGACAAACTAACATACTAACACAGCCACATCGAATGGATCTGGGGGGACAAGTTTTAGGAGTAACACAGGAACAATCTGACTGCATTGCTCAAAACCATTCTCACTGCCAAGTCTGCAAAACCCAGGCAAGAAGTGCCAGAACAGACTCACTCAAGAACAGAACAGTTGGTATGGAGAACAGAAATACCCGAAAAGAGGGACTTTTCAAAAAAAAAAAACACCAAAAAACAAAAAACCAAAACAAACCCAAAACACACCCACCAAAACAACCAAAAAACCCTAACCTAACAAGCAAACAAAAAACCCCAAACCTACCACCTCCCAAAAAAAACTCCACAACACAGAAAATCCAACCAACCAAGCCAATGCAGACAGGTAGCAGCTCAGAAAAAGCAAACAGCAGGCAATGCACTCCTGGTTCACCAGAGGAGCAAGAGGTCTGAGACCCCTTAACCAAGATCTCTACCAGACATGAATACAGTCTCAATTTCTACCAGTTATCATGCTACAAGGAATTAGCATGCTCACAGTAGTGACAGGAAAAGCAAACAGCTCCACAAGTACCACAACTTGCAGCTAGATGTATTATCTTATATTATAGATGATATTATCTTATATCTTACATTACCCTTGTCTTTTTCTTTCCTAATCTGAAAATCTTATTTGCTTCTCCATAAAGATTCTCCTTTAGAGGAACAGTTGGGAGATGAATAGAGAAAAAACCTGTCTTAGAATCTTTCTGCTGGATGCTCTCATTTCCTTCCTCAAGATGGAATTACAATGAAGAAAATGGGACAGATACTAATTTGGGCTTGCTCCCACTGCTGGTTTCTACTCTGGAGATGGGATATATATATGTACAAATTTCATAAGAACCACCTGAAGATTTCAGCTGCAGTCATATAACTGAATATACTTTCTGAAAAATTCCATTTCTTTCCTCCCAATAAAATAAAAAGTTGTTCCAAGGACTAACCAGCAGACAATGGTACTTTAGTCTGAAGCATCAGCTACTTTTTAGTTAGCGATACTAATACAAAAAATACATATTTACTAGGCTGATGAAGAAAGATGGGCATTTATAGTAGATATTTAACACATCAGAGTATCTTTGTAATTAATGCAGTAATAAACACAACTTTGAGACAACAGTGCCCTCAGTTCACATACCTGCACCAATCATGGTGATTGGAGATTCTATATATATCCATTCATCAGTATATATACCAGAGTGAACAAAGATAAGTCCATCAAAATGAGCTTCCTGAACTCCACCGAGAGCATCCTCAATAGTATCATAATACTAAAAGAAAAGGGACAAGTTTAGAGAAATGTCCATTTCCATTTAAATACAGATCTATAAATACTCTTAAGAACTGCTTTAGATACATACCAGCATATTTTCTCTTCCTTTGTATCTTGCAGGATTACTGTAGAAGTGTTCAGCAAAACCTGGCTTTACATGTGCTCCTTTGTACTGAAACAAGGAAAAAAGTCTGTGGTAAGTTCCCAGACAGGTGGGTCTGAATGCATGGACAAGAGATCTACTAATCCCCTAATTAACAAACCAATATCAGTTTGTTCCAAGAAGCAAGGACCATATACTGAGCTCCCATACTAGGCACACGATTCAAAATGGCAACACCAAAAATGGTCTGAGCCTGAGGGAGTGATCAACTAAACCTACTTACAGCAGGCCAACCCACTTACACAGCCAGGAGCCTCCAAACTGGCTGAGGGCTTCAAACACCCTATGCACTCCACAGCCACTGTTTTTACTTTCATATCTTGATTCTCCAGCAGCTTGCCACAAAACAAACTGCATTCATATGGTGAGGAAAAGAGAACCCTATACCTTCACTTGTGATGGAATAAACAAAGAAGCCAAGGCAAGCATTTGTTCTCAACAAGCTTCTGAATTTCATTAACCAATGACATCCAGCATTGTATGATTCACTCACCCTGATATTTCTCCTAATTACGTTTTTCAAATATCATGCCCAGCCATTCTAACAAAACCTCTGGAACTTTGTATTAGAGGTTCAATCACATGCCCTAAAGATAACTTGTTGAGCTGCAGTCACTGTGAATCACTATTTAAGCCCAAGTGGTATTACCAATATATTGTTTGGTCTACTAGAGGAAGATGCACACAAATCTGATAACCAGCACACACACTGGTTCAGTAACATACAACAAAAACAAGGTATTTGCAGTTTATTTGTGAGCCACAGACCATGACAATCTTTTCCACAGAATTTCAGTTATGCAAAACACAAAGAAAACCCAAGACAGAAGAGTTGGATGTTCAGGCACTTTACAATGTTGTGTCTCCCTAAGGTGTGCCTCAAAACAGGAAATAACTTCACATTTCCCCCTACTGGGTAACACCACAAGGATCCCTCCCCACCTCCTCAGTCACATCACCTTATTTAAAGTCTAAACTCAAGTTAATCACTATTGTCAGCCTCATTTCACAGGTTGTGTGTTTTACTTTTATAAACATCTGTAAATTTGAATATAAACAAATACCAGTCTTACCAGTTGCTGGAAGCTTTCTTTCCAGGGATTTGGATGTTCATATTCTTCTGGATTAATCTGATAAAATTTACCAGGTTCAGGATGCATCATGGGACGAGTGTACTCAAATACTTCCATATACAATCTTTTCCTGAGCAGAAGTGTCAGGCAGAAGAGAAAATTAATGCATTTCTGATTACTCTTTCATTTTAACATAACACCAAAAGTTAAAACCCGTTTTTTTTCCCCAGGATTTGTGAGTCTGACAGCGAATTTTACCAAGATCAGTACCTACCACTTAAGACACTTCCAAAACCCTTTTTCTGTTGTACTGACTTTAGTGTTTTTCTGAGAAAAATTTTGATGTGTTTCATGACTGAAGTGAAAAAGTTCTCAACGTGCAATTTTCATGAAGAAATTCAAGTGGTAAGTTACAGTGTTTGTGGGATCAGAGTCTAATTGTACATTAACTACAGCATTGCTTTAACACTTAAAATAGCTAGTAGCACGAGAATAACAAACTTAAGACCAAGTGTGCCACCACCTCTTCCTCACCTTGCCAAAAAAAGACTGAAAAATGCATTCACAGAGAACAAACGATGCACTGTATTCCAAAAAGAGTTCATCAGTGAACAAATTACAGTGGTTTAAAAAGAAGAAAATGGCACACAGCAGTTGGATTCTTTTGATTAGTGCCAGAATGCAAATAATTGCAGTGTCTGAGCCTGCTGATATTAAGCCCAGACTTACAGGATGCCACTGAATCTCAGAAGCTGTAATTCATCTGATAAGACATCCCCAAAGCTGTCTTTAGGACAGAAAAAAAAGGGGCATTTTTGTGATGTTATTTTATTCTTTTTCTTTTAGTCTTTATTTTTGAAAAAGCAGCCTAAGAAACATGTTATTTTTCCCTTATAAACAATTACAAATTTAGATCCTTCTTATTCAAACTCTCAATAACCCAGGGGAAGGGTGGATTCAAACGGGGAAAAACAGCCCAAAGCACCCAACCATTAAACAAAACAAACAGAAATCAAGCAAACAAAAAAACCCAATTTGAGTAATACTAGACAAAGCTTGCATCTAACATTAAGAAATGTTTTGTTTCTTTTGCATCAAGTAAAACAAACCCCAGGGCAGCCTGCAAAGGGTTAAAGAGAGAAGAAGAAATGGCTACTGAAGGAATTGATTTTTTAAAAACATTGTTTAACTAGTATCTGCACTACTAGAGAATCAAGTTTTACTGTTTAATACATACAATCAGACATTCATCAGTAACAAATAATGCTTAACTAAACCAGACATATTAAAATACAACTGGTTTTAATTCAACTAATTGTAACCAACATTTCAATTTTTCTATTGTACTGGCATCTTGAGCAGCACATCCAGTATTTCTGAAGATAATGAGGAATAGCTTTTCACTTACCACAAAATTGGATCATTAGCCAACTCACTGAAGCGTTTACACACACAAGCTGCTCTACAGAGATCCTGCTCCAGCAGGTAGGAGAAGATCTTTAGAACCACTTCATCTGGCAACTTCTCCTGAAGATACTGTTCTGCAGGTGCTGCTATTAAACAGTAATCGATATAAGATTATTGACATATTTAACCATCTGAAATTCTGACTGAAGTAGATTACCAACTTGTCACTTGAAAGATTTCCATTTAAAATGCCCATTATCTCAAAGCAGCCTTCCTTTTCTTTTTAAGCATGTTTCTTCTAAATCTGAAGGCAAAAAATACAGACTTCAAGTCCTCTTTCCAAACATTTTAGTTCACCTTTTCTATTGGAGGAATCATTCTGCATATGACTGCAGCTGTTAAGTAGGCTACTGTGCATGTTCCAGATATAGTAGCTTCTCACTGCTGTTAGCTGCATTGTGGTCCCATTAACCCACATTATCCATATGATAATAATAATAACGCAGTCCCAAAGCCAAAATCTCTGCAAAATGCTTTCAAATACAAAAGAATTTACTCAGAAATAGTCACTGTCTGGAAAAACTACTAGTAAAACTTCCTTGGTCTCCCACAATGAATACATTAGGAAAAGAGGACACCTGGGATGTGGGAAACCAATACCCAGCAGTAATGCCAAAGTCTCCTCTTCCACTTACTCTTATTTATGCCTTTTTTTTTTCTTTTCCAAATCAAAAACCTAAACCAGAAGAAGTGTTAATATTGCCAGATGTATTGCTACAGAGAGGTTGGAGAAAGTGGCATTCCCATGTCATTGTGTGGAGACACGAGTGCACTTCATTAAACCCCTGCTCTTGGGCACACAGGCACTCCACACACAACAGTTCCTTTGGGAAACCCCCACCTGTAGTTTGTGTTCTCACAAGACCCTTCTGTGAGAGGTCATCTCAAAGCAGGTGAGTTCTGCTTGCACAGGTCACTTGTTTGGTCAACACCTTTAAGATCCTTTCTATGATCCTAAAGGCAGAGCCATACAGAACAGATGCCAAAGTTTAGAGGACTTGTGTGCAAGGCATTAAAAGCTCCCACCTGCTAAATTTGTAGCACAATTACATCCATGTAATGCCCCCTGCATCATTTATTTTCTCCTAGAACATCTGAGTCTAAGGAGCAATAGGACTGTGATTTTGGCTACTACAAGAGGACTACTGAAGTGAGCTTAAGAAAGATGACTTACTAAATGCGAGGGAACAACACTCTGAATAACAGTATCCCTGTGAGATTTCACCAAAAAAAAAAGCAGCATCCCAGGACTTCCCTGGGAAAAGCTGCACAAATAAATACATTATTTCCAGCTATAGGAGAGAAAAAAAAGGAACTGCAAGGATCAGAACTGTGGCTTTATGAAGATGCTGAACTGTGCTCTGTAGACCACGTCACCGGAACGTTTGTACTATGAGAGAATCCATTAGAGCTGCTTTTACAGGGTGTCATGCTTACAGTCTCCAGTCAGACCAGGTAATAGAAATTCTGAAATATTACTGAGTTTGCAGTGCCTTTCCCTGAACCTGTTCCTTGTTGCACCACTGTATGAACGTTCTCTTAGTGATTCCCAAATACTGATTTCCTCCAAGATGCCAGAAGGGCATTTATGCAGTTGACAGCTGCTCGCAGCAGTATCACAGCTAACACGTAAGTATGAGCTACAGGTACACAGCACTTCAATCCAACAAAAATCTATGCTGTACCAAAGTGGGAAGTGTCTTCATTCCATATGCCCACAGCTTTTGCTTCCGTAGTATCCCCATCCTCCTACAAACTATTTTTTAATCATCAGATCCTTGTTGTAGTTCATTGCAAGCTACAGAAGTGCTACTATGGAACAGAAGGAAGGAGACAGGGATGAACATCTAGAAGTTGGCCAAAACAGTTCTCTTCAGCAATGGTATTATTAATGTCAGACTACAAAATTATTCAAAAAACAAAGCAAAAAAAGTCTTATGAGCCAGGCTGAAGCCAGTAAGTCAGTAAAACTTATGACATGCAAGTAGTCTGGAAAGGCCTGATGCTCAAGAGACACTTGGGGAGCCCAAAGTCTAGAGAGCAGAAGAGCAGCCCACAAGGGGAGCATGGGTGGGCATCAACAAAGAATGTCACATGCACAGTCAATGCTGGTTTTTAAAAAGGTCCCTTTCCACTGGAGATATAAAGAGTTCTTTCCTGTGTCAAGCATGCAGGAGCAGTTCATTCTACAGTCCTAATTACCCTGGAAATGCATCACAGGATAATTGGACATTGCTTCTAAATTCATCTTTTTGTGGTAGCTTTCCAGTTAGATGTAGAGATAGTCTTCTGCTATCTTATTGAAAGCTGAAATGTGATATTGCAAATGCAAGGCAGTAAATCCTCCCAAGTCTTCCATGACCTGTCTTCTCCTTTTAACACACAAATCCCTGAGGCATATAATTTGATCTTCTTCCCAAGACAATCAGTTACTTCAATAAGCAATCTGCAGATTTTTTTCTTCCTGTAAGTTTATATATGTTAGAACCTTGAATAATTCTTAATTGAAGAGGAAAGCTCACTAATGTAGTGCCTCCCACTGCTCCATAGTTCATACTCCTGTTTTCCTCCCTAGGCCCTATCTCAAAATGAAAATTTAAATCCAGATGTGTTTCCTTACTGCAAGGGATAAGGACCAACTTTGAAAGCATCAAAGCATTTCCTGAAATAAAAAAAAATAATTTTAAAGGCCTCATTGAATAAACCCCCTCACGCCCTGCAATTTTTCAAGCAGTATTTATGAGGAAACTTAGGCACTGCTTTCAAAATGAAGATGATGATTTTACAGATGTTTGCTATCCTCACTCAGCTTTACTCAAAATCATGTAGAAGTGAGCAATTTAACTTAAAGTGCCCTTCTGCTCAATTAAGCAGGGGTTGATTTAAGACTTGTCCACTTAAATCACTGATACAGTGATTACTAGGTGAAATTCTCCAGTATAACTTGAAAAGGCTGATTTGCTTCTTAATGTTAAGACTCAAATTTCCTCTGCATCCAAGAGAGAACTACATGCTTTTGTTCTAAAAATTCACACTTCACATCTTGGGTATCTTTTAATAACATGTCAAAGCAAGGATGCAATCAGTGTGTTTTTCCTCTCAGTTTACCAAAATAAGCCAAAACCATTTAAAAGGCTTGTCTGGCCCCCAAATCAGAAAAATTAATGTGCTCCTATTTATGACAGTTTTATGCCTATTGACAAAGTGAAGGTTAAGTACAAAATGCATATTCATATTAAAAAAACCCACAGCTTTCCACGTAAGTGTCAAAACCAGACAAGAATAAAAATAAAACCAAAGTGCAAGAGGTCATCACCAATCTTTATCTTTGCTCTAACGTAAGTTGACAGTTGAACTATTTATGATTCAGTAAGTGCTAATCTACTGCACAACTGAAAATTAGAAACACATCTGGTTATGTCATTCTGTTTCCACAGGATATGCGTGAAGCTGATTCGGTTTCAGTTTTGATCATTTAGTAGATAGGAATTAGCAAAGTAATACCAAGACAAGGGGCAGGGAAAGCTGCCTGAAAGTGAATTCCCTTCTTTGTACAAGGACCAAGAATGCCATACCAAGAATCCCAATTTGTAAATTATGTCCTGTATATCTTTTTTGTCCACTCTTGTGGAGAAGGTGGAGACAAACAGCTTTTACTCTATAAGGAGCTCTTTAGTAAAAAATCTTTTCTTGTTAAGAAGCAGAAATATGTCAGAAACATGGCATGTACTGTTCTTGGGAAAATATCTTATAAATCAATGGGGAAAGACAAAAATAAATTTAAAAAGTCAGTAAGTTCTGTAAACCATGAGTTATGCTTGTTCCTGATGTACAGAACAATGAATGAGGGATCCAGTAACGTGCAGTCTCAGTATGTACTGCAAATCCATAGTTCAGGGAAAAGGGAAACTTAAAATAGCAACACTCCCAGCAGAACTAAATCTGAAATCAGTATTAAAATAAGGAGTAGTCTTCTGTTTTCCAACTACTGGCTCCACTCCAGTTGACTGGCATTTCTCTTTCGACTCCACCAAATTTTCCTCAACTCAGAGTCCATATAACAAGGAATGGTTTTCCACCATGACATTTTCCTGTATTTCCAGTTCCATGCCTTAATTTCATCTACAGTTCTAAAATAAATCAACTGTACACAAGAATACACAATCTCCACTGATGAGGAAGTCTCAAGCTTACAACTCAATTCCAACAGCTTTCACTACCTATGCCAACAAAAAACAGGGTGGGAGGGGTTCGTGTGTTAAAATAAATCTCACCACAATCAATACTCTTAGAAATTTAGAGGAATCTCCCAGAAACTCAAGAAGGAAAATAACAAAACCCCTTCACCTGTACTGGGAAAGAGACTAATAAAAAATCAGCCGAGGAAGACATTCCCTTGTTAGATTGTTTGAATGCAATCTTAAAAGTACAATTGTAGCAATCGTACAGTTGTAACAACTCCTTTGTTAATTCCATGCTGGAGAAGCCTCCACAATCCCAGTACTCTCCCCACACCAGCTCAAGAAGGTAACAAAAGGAATGCACAGCAAAAGTGTGGAGAACTCCTTTGGAAATCAGTGTCATTCATGCTGTAAGTTGTACCACAGGACTGAAGATACACACCTTCACTAAAGGAAGGAGGCAAGTAAAAGCACAATGAAAAATACAACAAGAAAGTAAATGACATGGAAAAAACCTAAAAACTGGCAAGAGAAACTGAGTCTGTGACAAGATGACTTTGCACAGGGCCTGTTCAGACAGCAAATCAGGAAATGAATCAAAGCAAAATGACACAGGTTGATGTCCAATTGGTTCTGGCTATTTCAAGGATATAAATCTGAGGTTAAATGGTTCTTAAACAGTTGCTGAAATTAGGAGTTAATCAAAGAGAGGGAGAATAAAATAGCGGGGGAAAGAGATGGAGCTTGAAAGGTAAGATCCCCACTACGGAGAAGGTGAGGAGCCAGAAAGAGCAGACCTCGACAGAATCAATGAAAACAGACCAAAGCCTTGAGCCAGCTGCTCAGTTTTAGTTCACAATATTAAGGGAGACATGGATTAAAAAAATAAAAAAAACCAAACCACAACAAACCATGAAAAGCAATAGAAACCACATCAATGGGAGTTGGCAAGCGTTGGTGTTGATTTTCCAGGGAAAAGTGACAGCAGATCTCCTGGAACTGAAGAGTGTGTCAGGAAACAAAAAGGTATAGAAGCAGAGAGACTGAAAAACTACACAGAAAAAAGTAGAAGTAGGGTATCTGTGCCTGTGTATATCTGTGATGTGTGTACACACAAAATACACACAATATAATTATATACACATGTATTGCACATGTGCCTATTATACAATGTACATATACTGTAGCTGTGTGCAAAAGTATATGCACATCTATATATATAGGTATATATGCATATTTTTATTTAAAAACACACAAACTCTCTCCACAATTAAGTGCTATAATAACATACCAGACCTGCTTCTAAACAATACCTTCAATATGAGAAATGGTAAGGCACCATTGCAGCCTTACTGCTCCTAACAGTATCTTAGATACAACTACACAGCACTGTGAACAGAATAAAAAACAACCAAAACCTGCCTGCAGTGAAGCAAATAGACTAAAAGTACCACATTCTAAAAATTCTAATTAAAATCATGCTTTCAAATTTGAAATTCAGAACAAGCCTGTAGTTTTGGGGGTTTTCCACTATTGTTTCTTAGCTGGAGAACACACAGGAAAGGTTAGGGGTTTAGGGGTGATGCGTGGGGTTACATGTGAAATCAAAATGTCCTTCTCCCTCACCCCCTTTTTTGTACAAAGGTATTACCTGATAAATCCTGGGATTTTCCAGATACTCTAGCACGTTTTGCTCGGTGACCGAAGTTTTCAGTAGCTGAAGTGGAGGCACCCTTTAGTGAAATAAATAAGAATTAGTTCAGTCACTAGGTAACTTGTGAAAAACACTAAATTAGTATCATATTCTTGAATCAGTAAGATTTCCTTTACAATTAAAAACAAAAGTTACCTCCATACTGCTCTTTGTAGGGCAAGCTGTTCTTTTAGGTAGAAGAGTTTTTCTGCGAAGTTGGTATGGACTATTTTGTGCACCAGGACCTGATTCTTCTGCAACCATATCTGCAGGTACATCATCATCTGTAAACAACAAAAGAAATTTGATAATTGGAATTTTAGTTTTGTTTTATGCCAGGAAAACGCTTCAGAAATTTTCAGGTAAGTCAGGAGGGTGGGGAGGAAGTGCAAGAGAACAGAAAACCTCCAGCAGAAAAAAAAAAATCAGAATATACACAGCATACATAAAGCTACATGAGAAACCCAGGTTTTTGGTTTCTCAGCAAGCATTTAATTCACTAAACTAATTTCATCACCTCATTACTTCAAATTTTTCAGCTAATACAATCAGCAGAACAAGGAACACAGGATTTCAATTATTAACTAGATGTTATCAAGAAATCCTTTAGTAAACTTAACATTTAGTACAAAACTCAAGGCAGAATTTTCCTCTAACATTTCAGGAACAGCCCAGGACAGCATATAGAACCTTCTGTAAAATGGAGGTAGCTTTAAATACATTCTCTTCACCTAAATTATACATTAGAAAACTAAGAGCATATTTTCTCCCTATCCCTTAAAAAAGAAGTGCAGAAAGTGTGATGAGAATCATTTTAAAGTTTTTGATTTACTACTTTCAATTTTCCCTGGAAAAAAAATTTCCATGGAACATACTTGAAACAAGCAAGGAATAATTACTTATCACTGCATATCCTATAACCAGCATTACATCATAAAGTTACAAGAATTTTAAAAAGGCCGGGGGAAAAAAAAAAACAAACAAGAAAGTAAATTTAAGCCAACTCCACTGAAGTAAAAGGAATACTTTTTGCACATGCTTAATTGTGAGAAAAAAATTTTGGATTTCCTTTTTATTTTAATTGCTCTTTCGTTCTTAAACTGGGCAAAAAAAGAAAAGAAAAAAGAAGCCACAAAAACCTCTCAATATCCCACCATAAAACTCCCCTACTCTTCTAATATTTAAGTAATTTGTTTGAAACACAGTGAAACAACTCTAAAGAGACTCCCTTATATTTCAAGATCTTCATATCATGATTGTCCTACGGGGTTTTTAGTTTAACATTAATTACAAAACTGGATTACACATACCATCAAAACAATAAAATTTTGAGGAAAAAAAAAGCAAACACACTAATTCAGTGTCCTCCTGCTCTCTTATGGTCCCAATTTTTTCTGTTCCTTAGCAAGTATTTATAAATTGCAACCTTGCCATGTACCATAACAGATCACAACTCTGCCAGGACATCTAATTCAGGACAGAATCTGACACAAAGATGAAGTCTGCTGGTGGTAGGTGCACAACTTGACACAGGCAGCTCAAAGCCATCTAGGAGAGCTTCATCAGCTCATCAATCCACCAGGAAACAAACCTGCAAGTACCACCTCCGGGATCAGCCTTCGGCCAGCCCACCAGCTGGTCTGGCTCAGCACAGCCACGAGGGGGACAAGACCACATGACTGGCAAGAACCACCACGCCCTTTTGCAGCAACAGCACAGGTTTTAGGGACAGAAGTGAACGGTAGAACTTGTACCAAGATCCATCACCTTTTTAAACAGAGACACCTCTCTTAACTTCAGCTACAAGATGGCTCATTCTTCCTGTCTGCTGCTCACAGAGCACACCTCACTAGCAGCTGAACACTTCTCTACCTCGGAAGCTGAAGTATTTATGAATGATGCAAAAAAATATAAAGAACACTAATACATGACCAGCAGTGTTTTCCTGTGGAGTGTCTGGCCCAGTGTTGGCATCGTGTGCCTGTGGGAGATTGCTGACCTCACAGCAGACCCACTGCATGCTCATGATTCAGTCACCTGGTTTTACCTGTTTCTTTTCATCTCTGATCAAAAACACCCTATCAATTTCACAAGACATCAACAGGCAGAAGAAAGAAGCCTTCCCTGGCACACCAGAGCTGAAAAAGAAGCAGTGGGTGTGAAGCAGGCCCTGCCAGGAAAAATTCAAGCACCACCACCAGTCCCAAGGCTCTCTCATAGCAAAACACCCAAACGTACTCAAACATCACCACACAATTCTACTCTGCACCCCTTGTTTCTATTTTAAATTTGATACAGTAATTATGATTTCTGTTGCTAATACTCTCCAGAAGCTACCCAGGCACTTTGAGTGCTGTGTCTTAAAGCCCCCACTGCTCCCCTATTTTGCATTGAAGACACAAGATGACTGTCAGAACAGCTGGGTTTTTCCCCCTGTTCTGGATGGTTGGTACAATAGTTCAAAATTGCCACATGAGACACAGCATAAGCGTCATAAGCAAAAACAACAGGAAAAAGAGAAAAATAAAAATCAAAGCATAGAATTTTGATCCCTCAATAGGTGATGCAAAGGGCACAGATAAACCCCAATCAGGTCTTCAGAAGTAAACCCAGGGAGGCCACAAAGGACAAAATATATTAGTGGCGGAAAGAGAAGGCAGAAGCCTGTGGGGGAAAATGGCAGTAAAGGTCAGTTTGGCTGAAACACTGAAGGACTGGCTAAGCAGAACAGAAATGTATTCATTTTCTTGCAGTGGTTTTAGGAAGATGGCAGGAGTCCTGCTCAAAGATCACTTTTCTAGCACAGATGACACTAAGGGATATGCACCCGTTCACTCACGTTCACAGCAGGTATCAGAAGAATTAAAATCTTCCATTTGAACAGCAAGGAAGACAAGGGAAGGGTACCAAGGGAAAGCAAAAATCCACACAGCATGGGAAGCAGAAGGGTGCCCAGCACACATGAGCCAAGGTGCCCTTCACTGCTGAGCGGTGCCAGCCTGGGGGCACCGGTCCATGTGGCCGTGCACCTGGAACACATCCTGACAGAGGCCCATGTATTGTGAGAGCAGCTCACAGGGACAAGGTGCTTCAGGAGCCAAGATCCTCTGGGCTGGCCCTGCCCCCAACCTACTGACAGGTTGACACGCGGGTGACGTGCTTATGGAAGGATAACCACAGTCAGGTGAGCTGGATGACATCTTTCTAACCAGCAGTTTTTGCCACACATCTGAGGGGCTTCTGCACAGATGATTTCTGACACTTCGGGAACAACAACTGATCATGTTTTTCCAAGTGCAGCCTGTGTACTGCCAAGTGGAATGCTACCAGGAAACCTGAAGGTCTTGAGTGATCCTTTACAGCGGTAGCCTCAGTGCTTGTTTTTAGCCTTCCAAACACTCCTTGCAAGCTCTGAACAGACTAAACCAACTACAGGGGGAGCCTTCAGAGAAATGTTGCTCACAAAGTAGTATTTCCCCAACACCGCACATCATCCTTCCCTGAGAAAGCTATGTAACAACTCTTAAAACAGACAGAGAACTCCAAGAGCTCTATTTTGAAAATCCTTCCCTAAAAACCACTTAAAATTACACTGTTTTAAAGCAGAAAAATCTATTTTAAAATATGTAAATTCAGTGCCTCCAAAATATTTTGAAAAACCTTATTTTGAAGTGTAACAATATCAGCTAAACATACATAAAAAGCACTATAATCACATTTGTCGATGACAGAAGCATAAAAGTCAATAAACAAATTTGGAAGAATGTGTGTGTAATATTAATATCCTCATACAAACACCTGCTGAAATGACTGCCAGATGCTGTCACAATCTTAACCAAGCCATATACATCTGCAGTTTTTAAGAGATTAAATTAAGCTGAATCTGCTTCTCAAATAAATATTTACCTGAATATTTGACACCAATTATATTGTATAGTAGGATAAAATAATTTCAAACAAAATCATGTTTATTGAACTTTGTGACACTGACAGGTCAAAACCTTAATTTAAATTAAGAATTATCTCAGTTCATAGTTCAAAATGACTCATGAAACATGAACTATATACAAGCTTTAAGACTCACAAAAGACTAGTACGAGCAAACACTTCCATGAGGGAAAGAAAAAGAAATCTGCCAGTCTGGCAACTGCTATAATCAGTCAAGATTGCTTTGTATTTACACAAATGCTATGGAAGTGAGTACATTAAAATAAAGAAAAAAATAAAATTACACAATCAACTTCTTCTGTTTCATGAAGACAATTTAAGTCACAGGAAAATGACAAAGGGCTGTCAAAATAGTGTATTTATTGAAAAAAAAAACAACAAAACACACCAAAAACCACCCACAGATCACTTCTAGTGAAAGTTTATCACATCAGCAACACCTTTTCCAAAACATGCATATGACGTAGTTTCATTTCTACCTTACATGTGTTTGATTAATATTTCCAAAAATCATCTTACATATAAATGACAAGTAGAGTGAAGATAGTAAGGCTGACAAAGCTTCTTTTTTTTTTAAAGGTATTTAAAACCCCCAAATTGACTCACTGCCTCCTCAGTTAAAAAGGAAACAAGGGGGACTCAAGGGAGGCAGCTCATACACTAATCTGTAGGGTTTAAATCACTTCAGTTTTAACACTGCACCTTCATATTTTTGTGCTAGTTCTCCACATCTTCCCCAAATGGGGCAGAAGGAACAAAACAAACCAAACAAAAAGATTTGTAGTCATGAGAAGCAAAAGACTGGGGGTGGCAGATATTTCCAGACAGACACAGCATTGAAATTGTCCCTGCAGACTGGGGGAAGAAAATAGAGGAAAACATAACCAACCACTTTTAAAATAGAAAAATCCAAATCAAATCGGGAGTAGATCCTACAAAAACAGCTCTGAAAAATAAAGTTAATCCATACTGACCCTCTCTGAATGAAGCCACAGTTCATCTTGCCTATCAAACAAATTTCAACAGTAACAAGAGTCTTTAAGTGTCTTTAAGTAGAACAGGTACAACTTCAGAATGACATAACAAAACTATTAAGATAAAAAAACTCCAATACTGTCCATCTTCCTAATTAGAAGAAAATCTGAGCAGAGCAACTAAAATGTGAACTAATACAGCTCACTTGCTTTGGGTAGAGCGAATCTTGCCATAAATTTGGCAAAATATGGATAAGGCATAGTGCCAACCTGTGAGATGACAGATCCAACTACCTCACTGCTGGATTAGTTCAAAATTGCAACAGAGAAGAACGACAAGTTGAAGGGAGTGGAGAAGGAAGGTACATCCAACAGAACCAGCAATAATGGCCAAAAAACTCACAGAACAGAAATACAAGGCAGGAGTTCTGTATTTGCACATACAGTAACTGCAAAAACATTAACATATCTCTAACAAATTGCTGACGCAGAAAATAAGGAGACCACACCCACCCACCATTTTTCTTTAAGGAGCAAAGTCTCTGGGAGTGAGAGCTGTTAACTAAATGTATGTATCAGTGGTGTGACTGACGCTCATCCTGTGGCCTTGCAAACGCTCCCAACAAGTGGCTGACACTTAAAAGGAGACACAGTATCAAAACATGAAAGATACTGAGTATAGAAATTGTACATTCTACTATGCATCTCAGAGCAAAGGTTTCTCACACTAGTAGAGGCTTTCCCACTGATCCCAGGCAGCATTTAAGGGTTAGTTTAAATTATGGATGGCTTAAGGTTGCTTTTGAAAAACACTAACTAGGAATACCACTCCCATGAAGGGTAGGGAAAAAAAAAAGGCACTCCCAAAAACCCCTCACCCAAATCAAACAAAAAAATGCAAGAGTGAGAAAAATTACATGCAAAGGTCATTGAGCCCAAATTCAACGTGTCCTCAGGGCAGGAGCATTTTGGTGATCCTTCACTGTCAAGTTCCACTTCTCCAAAGCGAACTTCTAAACAAACCAAAACCAAATAAAAAGCCCCAAAAGAAACAGGACGCATGTATACAGCTACTCCCTTCATTTTATGTTTAAAGTTAAAACCACAATATTAAAATAAGAAATAGCTGCAAATTCATTTACTACTAACACAAAAGAGTTTAATAAGTACTGTGATATATTTTAATTATCATTAGGGAAAGAAACCCTGCAGTATTTTCCCAAGCAATATCCAAAGCAGCTCAAGTCACAGAAAGATAAAATTTAAGAGGTGGTATTTTTGTAAGGTTCTAATGGCACTGCTCAACGAGAAGGATTAACCTCTGACAGGAGTCAAAGCTGCAAGAAAAAGATTCAGAGACAGATCTCCACTCAGAGCAGCTCTCAGCTGGGAAAGGGGACCGACCTAACATTAAAAATGTATGCTTTCTTAAAGACTATGGAAAGATCAGACTTGCTGAACACCATATGGAATGAAGAGGTTTTGCCTTCTGGGAAGCAACAACTAGACACAATAACCATTACTGACTACTAGAGTATTTTAAATATACATACAATTTCTTACTGACAATAAACCAGAGACACATAACACTACGCAAGCCTCCTGTAACCTGTACCAGTTTATTTAATAAACTAAAAGTATTTGAAATACCTTGAATTTTTACTCTATGAAAATTCTTTTTTTAAATTGAAAGAGGAAAAATGTTATGCTTAAGCTAAAAGTCTCAGTACTTGTACAGAGCAAAATAAGAAACCACATAACACACCACCCCCACCCCAAGAACCAAACAGCACCTTTCTGGAATTTACATTTTAAGCTTTTAAACATCGGCACCCAAATGAGACATTGGAAATAGTTTTACAACAAATGTAAATTATTTTCTACAAGGAGAAAAGCAGCTACTTCTAGCTACACTGAGAGTTTCTTAAGGCTTAGATTATTACTTATGTTAAATAAAAGTTAATTTCCCCTAGATGTGAAGAATCTGATCTTTTCTCCTCCTCAGCACACTTTGAATCCCACTACAGCAACCCTCACATAGGTCACTCACACCACATGGGAGAGGAAACACTCCCTCAAAGGTCTGTCAGGTCAAGTGGCACCCTCGAAATGCTGCACATGCTAAAACATGGCTTACACAGCAAGGCACAAACCTCAGTTCTTAGAGCTGGCCCAAAACAGACAAAGTGAAAGGAGACAACTGGGAAAGAAACTGGCTACAAGCCCAAAACTTGACCCCACCTATGTTTCTTAAAAAATTATCAACAGTCACAAACAGCCATTCACATCTTTAAATCTCATTCAGTAGAGAGTTCATGGTCCAAAACCATGTAGCACAAAAACCATGTGTGAACACTAGTTAAAAATCCCTCCAGGTACAATGAAGAATATTTTCCTTTTCAGAAGCCAGGAGCAAAAAGTGGTAACCAGGATTTGATGAAAAATTCTGGTTTCTTTCCAAAACCACACCCCCAAAAGAGATATTTAACATCAGGTTACAGATTGAATTTCTAAAAAAGTACATTAACATGCACATTTTTATTAGACATACAGAATAACTGTGCAAGTACCTGCATACTTGAGCTACTTGTTAGATAACTCGTTTTAGAGGGAAGAAAAAGATCTTTTTCTCAGAATAAGCAGTTCTAACAATCAGCACTAGCATGTAGAACTGATGAACTAGAATAAGGAGACAGATTTCTTTTTAAATTATATTGTTTTCCCAAACTGCTGATAACTGTATTACAGCATCATATATACCATTTAGCAAAGTAATAAACAAATCTCCAGGTGGCTGCCTTGCAATTATTTTACTAAAAGAATTGCCCTTCCTGATTAATAGGCAGCTTGACTTCTGCTCTGACAAGCTTTCATTGAGAAGGGACAAGGATCCCTTTTTGGGTGCATTCCTCATTTATAAAGCAATACTTTCAAAGCTGTGGCCGTGCTGCACGGTTCCTTGATGGTACAGTGAAAAGGCTGACCAAGTAGATTTTAAGATTCAGGAATATACACTGTTTAAGAGCCTTTCCTATATAGTGCTTAAGAGCCTTTCCTCATTATATTTCTGAGTGATACTAAATAAAATAGACTATTACTACAAGCTGGAGGTTTTTTCTGACTACTGACTCAAGATTCCAACCAGGACCAATTAAAATTTCTACCTGGTTCAGTTGTTAGAGCGGTCAAATTAGCTCAAAGGTCACCTCCCTTTTTGGCTGAAATACAGCAACTTTGGTCTCATTAGAAAAGCACAGCTAGTGAGAACAACAAAAATACACTGAAAGAGGCTCAAGTATCCCCACTTTGTCCTGACCAGAAAGATGTCTCTGATCAATTCACATACTTCAAATTCAGGCAGTACTTCAAGTTGCCTGAACACAGAGGTGAGAGTGCAACACTGTGACCACGCCCTTGGTGCCAACAAAAATGCCACCTTTACCAGGAGACTGTTCCTCATGCAGGAGGAAATTACAGATTCTCCAATAGCAACACAAAGTGACCAGAACACACACACACACACACACACAGAGGAATTGTGGAACCAGTCACTGGTACTTTAAAAAACACAAACCCAACCATTAGCAAAACAAACTGACAAAAAAACAAGCCATCACCAAAAAAAAAATTTTTTTTAAAGAAACAGAGAACTCAGTTTCATGAACAATGATGTCAGTAAAATGGCTGGACATTGATAGGATGAAAACCAGCCTCTAAAACTCATGAGAAGAATATTCTGATTAGCATATGTGAAATAAATATATTTTGTATATTTTGTGAGGATAGACTATTTCTAATAAGCAGACAGGCAGCTGAACTATGAAGCAGAAAGCTTGCCTTCTTTCATTAGACTGAATGAAGTCTGAATATTCTTGACACCAATAACTCAAGAAAAATAATTAGAAGTTTGTAATTTCCTGGTTTTATTAACTTACAGCAGCAATTATTTCCAGCCTCATCTCATCCTGCATTATGAGTAACTGCCTTTAGCACTGCTGGAACTGAAGAATGAGCATGACACTCAACTCCAGTTGAGTTTCTGATATCTTTGAAAAAACTGGATGCAAACCCACAGTGTAGGAATGAGCAAATTCAGTGAGGACACCGAGATTTCATTAACGAATCTACAATTTACACTTCAAATTTTCTATGGTCCATAACTGGTCCATTTGCTGAGATTTTCTGTGATGCACAGGAAGTCAAGAGAAACACGGCTCCCCTTGGAAGGGACAGGAAAGTTTATGTGTAACAAAACAATCCACAAGTCTCAATATGAATTAACACTATTGCAACTTTTCAAGCATAACCTTCGTAAAACACCATCTCAGGGCACAGCCATTTCACCAAATTTTCAGGAAATGAAAGCCTCCAACAGATTTCTCTGCCATAAGACACATCTGCAGGACACTGTTGTAACAAAGGCAGAAAAAAAAATGCATCTCCTGCTACTAAGAGCAGTGCAGATTTGGAGATACTTGCCATGCAAAGCCATCTGCCTTATGTGGACTCTCCATCAGAAGTGACTGACATCTATCACTACATTGGCCCAGCTGAAACCTTGTTATGTCAAGGAGCAGTTTGGATGAACCTTCGGAAATTCCTAGTTTAGGATTTCAGAATTTTAAAAGTGTTTATGAAATGCCTATCATGACAAGGAAAGGCAATCACAGATCTGTCTTGCAGTGGCAAAAAAAGCTGAAGGAAAAGGAAAAGGCAACCAAGATGAAAGGCCAGACAGTTCTTTTTGCATGCTGGGGATAAAGGGGGTACAGTCAGTATTAACTCATCCAACAAAGAAGCAAGAGGATGAAAAAGTACATTAATAGTACTTTATAGCTTACTGGGTTTGGTTGCCATTCTTCCCCTTCTGTGAAGGGGAAAAAAAAATTTAAAAAAAATAAAATCAAGACCCAGGAGCCATCAACTTCAGCACTTTGTATGTTTAAATGTAACTAAAAAACAAAGGGTCACCAAGAAAATCCTACTTTGATTTTTGACTCTGTATAGATCCCAAATAATATTTTATCACAGCCTTCAGAAACAATACAGGCCAACAGACCATGAAGTGCAGTTTTCTGGAGAAATCCATACTGGTATGGATTGGCAAATACAGACTGTACCAAGCAAAGCTTCCAAGTCAACCATTAGTCTATGAAGAAGCAGAGAAATGCCAAACAATCCAGAGGAAAAAAAGATGGACCTTGTAACTTTTGAAAGATATCTGAGAGGAAAACGCACCTTGTGCTAATACTCCTCACAATTTGGGATATCCAAGAGCATGTCTCTAGAAAGAGATAACTGTGCAAACTGCAGAATGTAAAATATTCTGCTACCTCTTTTGGCTATTTCCCCTTACTACTATAATGATATTAAACATGCATTCTGCTTTCTCCTCCTGCCCTAGTATGACAATCAACACTTACCCATTATTTCAAGTGTTACAGCTGAAATGAAAAACAAACAAAACCCAAAGAAAATCCAACATACACCCCCCCCAAGAAACTATGAAATACCACTGTAACAACACAACTAGCAACAGTATACTGAAAACTTAAATACATTATACTGGAGAGGAAAAAAAAAACCCACCTCATTACTTGCCCTCAAATTATTGTTCTTTTACTCACTAAATAGACAGAACCCCTTTTACAATATATAGTTATTTTTCACCTGACTTTCAGCAAGGCTATGTAATGATAATTATGCCAGAAACATGCAAACATTTATTATCCTTGAATTAGTCACAAGTATGTTGTATCTAATATACTTTGTAGTCAGGCTGAATTTTGCAAGCCTAACTGTGGCAAGGTTTGCACACACCTAGTCAGCGAGTCAGACTTATCTGAATCCCTACTTACTCTGAATTTTCAAGGACTGTTCCTGTTATTCTATTCCTTGAATTACCAACTCCAAAGTGCCTGTCAGGAGCAGGAAAGCATAGTTCTGTTTAGCTTCAGGGAAATAACTGAGAAAACAACATGTGGAACCATAGTAAACACAAGTACCTCAGGGTGCAGGAAGAAAATGCTTTGTTACTCATTACTTATTTGCCAGTATATACGTTATTAAATGAGTTAAGAAATCTGTCATCAAACTATAAAACAACACTGCAGTAGACAACTTCTGATTCAAAACCTAATTTGTTAAGAGCTACAGTAAAAATAAAAAACTGCTGTCAACACTAAATACTGTAGAACTAAGAGCCAACAGCCTACCTAAACCCAGGCTGCTTCGAGAAAGGAAGGAAAGTAAATCGTACACAGAGAACAACTATGCGTATTCAAACATTCTACTCTCAGAGATAAAGATTGAAGAGCTTTTCTACCAAGCTTTATAATATTAATACATGATACAAACATAAACTGCAAGAACAGGATCATATGTTTTCCACTGCCAACATGTGTTGCACAACAAACGTCAGGAAAGCTGGAAAGAAGGTTTTGTATTATATGTTCAAGGAAATTGCAGCACGGGGAGGAAGGACACTCTGTTCTTCCTTACCCTGTAGACTAAGGATCTCCTAAGCACCCCAATCCAAAGTTACTGCTCTTGGACATCTGAAGCGAGGAAAAAAATAAAATTACATTCATGATTTTTTATTAGAAAACGAAATGGCATAGTTCTGATATATTAATCAAGTTTTTACCTTGGTTGTTTGTTTTCTCTGCTTCTAAACAGAACTTTTTTTAAACCATGTAATTTTTATAGACATGTACTTTTTTTTAAACCTCAGCACTGTGTAAATTCTGTACATGTTGCCCAGCCCATTCCACAGCACTTCATAACCAACCACCATACACCACTCACCTAGTTTTAACTTTCCCATTTTCAACTGCAATGAAAACACGCTGTCAGATGCTGACTGATGATGCATTTTCACCATTAAATGCAGTATCATGCACAAAATGCTGCATCAATGAACTTCTAAAATCCTTTTTTAAGTAGCTATTAAACTGAAACTTCCATTAGTACTTTGTATTAACACTGTCATTGCACATTGTGAGGAGCTTTTAGATATGTACATAAACTCATGTGTAAGTGCATTTGAACTTCAGAAATACATTTCTAATGTGCAATACAACTGATTTTGTTACAGGAACTCTATTTTCAGTAAAACTTCAGAGGCTAAAACACCAGCAGCTGCAACTGTCAAGGTGTGGGGGTGGAGGGCAAAAATCGGTGTTATTTGGCTGTTAATGATGTCTTTCGGTAACTAATTACACTAATTGCAAATACATTTTTAGTGAGAAAATTTGAAGTAAAATGTAATGGCAGCTTAATTTAGGAGCTTCCAAATTGAGACATTTTTGCAGTGAATTCTCTTAAGTTTTGAACTCTGCAGATGATGACCTGCATCTTGATGGTCTATTTTCAACGACTGACAATTTCATTTAAAAAAAAAAGAAAAAATAATAATTAAAAAAATCTAGCCTCTTTTCTCAGTATCTCTCAACTGTTTTTCTCATTGTCCCGAACTGGCTCAAGTTCTGTTAAACTAAACAATATGGAAACGCCCATCTAAAAAAAAAAAAAAAATCTTCTTAGATTCCTCCCTGGCAAATGAAGTAGATGCTTATGATTTGCATTTCAAATTTATTCTTAACAACATTGAGCAACAATAAAGTTCAAGCAGGCAGAGTAAGCCTAATTCACAAAATGGAAAGACATTACTATTTTTTCATATTGTTTATCCAGAAGTACCGAAGTTTTCAACAGGGTTGTTTTTCTTCATCCACTGCCTTTTACGTCTTGTTTTTCTTACATACCTGCAGCAGAATCCTGAACTTTTCCTTTTCTTAAACAAGTCCTTCTACTCATGCACCTGAATGTCCATTTTTAGTTTCTCAAGTTCTGAATATTCACCCATTTTAAGACCAGACAGTATGGGTGTTTGTCATTTATTCCATATCCATTTTGAAGGTCTAAGCCACCACACTTCCTACAAACTCCCTATAATTTGTCATGCCTCAGTATGGTAACTGTGTATTCAAAAAAGTATTTTGCAGTAATGTGTAATAACTGTAAAAGCTGTTTGAATGCAATAACACAGCCCCTTCCAGACCCTTAAAGCCCTTCACTACACACAGGAATCCTGTTTTGAGAGCCATTAAAAGACAAATTAAAAAAGCCATCAAAAATAAACCCTATGGTAGAAGGCCACAAGGACCTAAAGAGGTTTCAAGAGGAAGAAGTGTTCTTTATCACTATGCCAAAAAAAAAAAAAAAGATAAAATATCAAAAGTTATCTAGAAGTTGCATATTAAGATGGTCAGTTTTCTCCTTTCATGTCTGGACACTTCCATCACTATCCACCTGCCTCATGTATTTTCTCTCAGACATAGACACAAAGCAGGGTATTTAAAGACCAAGATACTCTGGAGAGTCAGTGGACAAAACATATGCAGAAAAATCATTTAACTCCTTTTCTGGTTATTTTACCTACATTTCCTGATTTTTTTTTTCCCAGAGAAAATTTAAAAAAATTGAAAAGACTGATGAGAGACTACTCAAACATGTCAAGATGTGCCATGGCAGCTGCCCCATAGTGAGGTTCCCCTCCATCCCATGACTAGTGCTGAATATCCCTCAACCCTCTTATTCCCAACAAACCTATGCAGTTTGATCCTTCCCCTTTCAGTACTTTTTAGCATTGATGAAGGTTAAATATGTACAGAATAAAAATGCAGTTGTGTGCATATGCGCAGCTGTCGAGGCATTCTTCTGGAGACATCTGACATATATACACAGAAACACATTGTAAGAGAAGAGTCACAGGTGTAGAGACCCGAAACAGTCCTGAACAGACTGATCCACCAGAAAAGACGAACACCTCTAATTCAGCCAAACTAATTTTGCTTTGTACATCAATGGACTAGGCCACAATACCTCGGTTGAGAGGGCTGCCACTTCACAATATTAATTCATTGTGGGGTTTAGGTCATCTGACTATATCCTTTAAAGGTTGCAGAATAGAGTATTAACATTAAGAAGGAACATCATATTACAAACAAGAGAGATAACAGACCTTCAGATAATTTCTGGACGTCAAATAATCTTATAGATAATTATCTCTTCTGGAGGACAAACTGCTCCAAATATTTTAACTAAAAAAGAAAGACTTCCTTGGCCCAAAGCAGTGCACAAGTCCACTGAGCTTACAGCTGTACGCAAATAAGGGGAGAAAGTGTTTAAGCACTGGAAGGACATTAGAAAAAAAAGTTTCCATAAGGAGACTTTTTTTTTTGATTATGAGGGTGACTGAGCGTCAACACAAGTTGCCTGGAAAGTTTGTGGAGTCTCTAAGTGAACCCTTTCCAAGACAGCCATGGCTTTGCTAATATGGCAAAGGCAGAAGGCACCATCAGAGAACAATTCAATCACTGCTCCACCATTCTCATCAGACAGGTAAAAGCGCTCCCACTGCTGCTCAACATGCCAAGACTTATAATATTTACCTGCCAAAGCTCCTATTATATGGCTTCACCAGTACTGAAAGCCCAATCCAACTGCTTTGCTACAAACCATAAGTTTTTAGTACATTAGCATCTCAAAAACCTTGGCCCGTTTTCACTCTGCTGAGTACTCCATGCTTCTAAAAATCCCAGACATCGTTAGGATATAAATACAGACCATAGCACTGGAACAGGTTGCCCAGAGAAGCTGTGGATGTCCCATCCCTGGAAGTGTTCAAGGCAGGCTGGGCAGAGCTCTGAGAAACCTGGTCTAGTGAAAGGTGTCCCCACCCGTGGCAGAGGGGTGAAACTATGCAAATAATCTTTAAGGTCCCTTTGAACCCAAACCATTCTATGATTTTCAATCACACGTATGTAAAACTACAGAGCTTTACAGAGGTTACACTGCTACATTTTCACACTGCTGTTGCTACGTTGCCAAAGAATCCATATCAAAATATATTTTGCCACTAAGAAACCTTTTATGAAGAAATAATATTTCAGTTAAGTCAAAACATCCTCAGCACAGTAATTTAAAGCTTTGATTAGAAGTACTAAAATATAACTTGGTAAAGTGTTCTGCAGTAATTGAAACTCCCTCCCTTCTCTTAGATTTCCATAACATATACATTATCTCAATCCTTCCCAAGTGCCAGACTCAGTTTCATTTCATCATCTTCCTGGTCCAGAGGTTTGAGAGGGGAAAAAAACTTACCGCTACCATGCATTTTGACTCAGTTAGGTTGTAAAACATCCTAGGGTACTTCTACACACTTGACCAGGCAAGTGAAACACCACCAAGTCTTTACAAAAACACTGTGTTTATTTAAAAACAAACAGATAAAGGGGCTAGCAACTGGTGAGGCATTTATAACCAAAAAAAAGCTATTTTAGAGTTGTAACAACATTTTTACAAAATTGAATGCTGACGAATAACTGATAGAAACATCCTTTCCAATTTAATTATATCTACAGAAAAAAAATCCAAAGAGGTTAATCTCAAAGGCAATTTGCATAAGTTTCAAACAAGAGGACTCCAGCAGCTGCTTCCCTCCTTACCTTTCCAAATTAAAGACTTTCCCAAAAGGTAATGAGGTATTTGTTTTTACCTGGAAGGTGAGCATGAAGAAGTAAAGAAGCTGCTGCCTGACTGTGTAATCTCATTTACCCTGCTGAAACTTGTTTATAACAGAAATAAAAGCTTTGGTTACAGAGGTACAGGAGATTTATCCCTTACCGCTAGAGCTGAGAAAGAAAGCAAGAAACTCCAAGACATCCAACAGACCTTTATTAAGAGAATTAAGATTTCAAAATGAAGTTCTAAGGTGGTAACAAGTGCATGTTGAGCTCTCCTATGGCTCAGAAAGGATGAAGAGAGAACTGCACCAAGCCATGCTCCCTCTGATTTTTCATATTATTAAGCATTTAAAAAAAAAAACTAAATCAAGAAGTGCTACTGTACTAATTCATGGTTTCAAGGATCTTTGCATCTGTAAACTGAAGTATGCTAAAACACATGCTGGCTGAACACACAGTAAAACTCACCTGCTAGACAAGACTGCTCCAGCTAGAAAGTCAGAGTAATAATATATTCAACCTCCTACACTTTCTCTCTAAATTACAGTCAATTTGCTAAAAGCGAAGCCACACGCAATCACCTTCCCTTACAAACTATGTTCTCAAACTAATGAATCTACAGCCTGCACTAAGATGGTTATATAACATGAGCAAATCAAATTTATTTTCCTGACCCTATTTTCTGTCAGTCTTTATAATCATCACCTCAGTTTCAGTTTTCTTCATCCAGTCATCCTGTCAGTTCCACCTGTTCTGAACTCACCAATCTGACACACCTGTAAACTACTCAATTGTTACACTATTATTAATTTGCTGTAGCATCTGGAGAAGAAGCCAAGTTAGTCACTTCACACACTTACAGCAGGGGGAAAAAACCCCAAACTTACCCTGAAGAGCTCGTGAACACGGTTGCAAGCAAGACTAGACCAGAAGAAAGCAACACAAGTAGGCATGTTGAATTTGTTTTTACAATAGCAATGTATTGACCAGACAGTGTTTTGGGGTTATGTGAACATTGTTCAAATCTCTGTCCCTACTGGTTTGTTTATGGCCATCCCTTCTCCTAACTGATAATCTGGGATGAGATGATTTAAGAACTCTGCCCTCAAAAACTTGCTTGAAGCTGATGGAGTCAAACCACAACTGGGTGCTGCCATCTTGACATACTCCACCCAATTCATGAGTTAAACGATTCACATCTTCCAAAAGTAGGCAGGGAGGTTTAAAAGACATTCCTGCTTATATTCTTTCACCTGTTTCTTCTTTCAGATATCACTGCTATAAAGCAGGGTTAAAGTAAGTATTTTCTATGAACTTAAATACTATCAAAAACTGCTGGTGAAAATAAAGGAGTATCTAGTGAACTACAGTTTCCAATGTTTGATCTGAATTACTTGACCTTGTATTAACACTTAGATCAATTCAGTACCAAAAGTCCTTAATTCCACTAATCACATTTATCCCACGTTTTTCTTTACTGAACTTGCAAATTATGCAGTCACACTCGTTACCCTGCAATTGACACTTTCATAGGACAGTCACCTTCTCCCCCAGCCCAAAGCAACCAAAGCATCTCGATGCCAAAGAACCGTCCGAGTGCTTCAGAAACATATGACCCCCAAAAGGTCTTTGGACAGCAAAGAAAACACACAAGCCCACAGCTTCTATGCTGCCAGTTATGGGCTGGACAAGTGGGTATTATTCAAATCCTGTGAAACCAAAGGCTTGCAGCCAGCACAGCTTGAAGGCAGGCTACACAGAAACACACATTACACCTGGAAGAGCCCTGTCACTGCACAGTAGCTGGCTGACAATATTTTTTTCCCTTAGATGTCAGAGCATATGCCACCACTGATGACTAACAAGTAAGGAACACAAAGAAATTTTGGTGCATCAGTCAAACCATGGCTGAAAAACTATGAAGCCTGACATCAAATCAGGCTGCTACCTTTGAAGTGTAGTACTTAACAGTCAGTGAATTATTTCATGTTGGTATTGTGTGCATTTCTGACACTGGCACAAGATGAGAAACAGGCCAGAGACTGAACTATGATTGAAATGAATCTTTACTTCCAGCTGATAGACAACAGACACTAGTAGCAGATGGATACACTGCACTATCCACAGTGATATTCTAGGAAAAATATTACAGTAGTTGGAATGTCCAGTTATAAGCAGAAATCAACAAGTAAACAAAACTGAGACATAACCATAATCTCCCTCAACAGACACCTCTCCTGTTTTCAAGTATAGAAAAATATTTCCAGAAAAAAATATTCTACTTTATATCTTAGACTCTCAAAGGACTTACGGGAGGTTCTGTCTTTGGTGGAGGAAAGTTCAAGACCTCTGTCAAACAGCAAGAGCTATGCATCTGTGCACACACACACTAGACAATTTTTAAAAAAACAAACAAACAAAACAACAAAAAGAACCAACCTTAAATACTTAGAGCAGGAAGAGTCAGAGCCACTTCATTCTGCTCCTTTTTTTTCACATTTCCTGCATAATTTAATCCTGGAGAATTGCAGTGCTTCAGGGAACACTGGTCAATGCCAACAATTCAGCACCAATCCAGCATTAGCCATCGCTTCTACAGACAAGAGGTTTTTATTGACTATCTAGCATCTTACCTGGAAGAGAGCCTCTCTGAAGTGTCTTAGTGTTCCTTGAGGAATACCTTGCATGCAAAACATCTACAGACTGATGATACCATCCTTTCACAGTCACTCCACATCCACCTTCTCTATCAGTAGGGTAGCGAGACTATAGATGCAAAGTTAGAACAACAGATCACAACAAGTTTCAAATCCTGCACACACAGAATGTGTAAGACACAAAAAGCCCCCCATTGCACAACTACATTTATCTAGTCTGACATATTTGTAGTGCAAGCATAGACAAAAGCAGATTCAGTATCACTAAAGACTCAAAAGCAATCCTTCATGAGTTGCTCTTAAATCACAAACATTCAAAACATTTTTAGCAAGTGAAACATATTTTGTGCACTCAACACCAAGTATGCTACATAAGGCTCAAACACGGCTCAATCCAGCCTACTATTTTTCCCCCTGAACCAAAATACACAATACTTGTCAACTAGTAATTTTGCTCCATCCAGTTCAGCATCATTAAATATCTGTTCTCTGTTCTTCTACCAGGAAAACCAGGATATACTCTCTATTCTAATATGCAGCAAAGATACTGTACAAGTGCATCGAGCTTTGCTGTGTTCCCCCCTGTACTCTGGTTGAACACAGGGAATATTAGTCATCTTTGTTATATTCATGCTCAGCACACCCACAAAAATTGACTTAAGATGTATTCTAAGCAACTCTCAGATTGAATTCTTGACATGTTTATTCTCAAACTATAGCTATTTTAAAAAAACAAACCATTCATATTCTATAGAATGAACAAATAAACTTCTTGTATTACAAATGCCAATATATTTATTGAAGTACTTTATTGATATGTAACTTTAACGACTATTTTGCACAGAATACATATTTTAAGAATAATTCTTTAAAATATTGCATCGTGTCTCACCATTCTGAAGTTAGTCCAGAAGTCACCTACAGCAACCTTTACTCATTTTCCTCCACTTTTACCAATATCCATCCTATACAGAGATGCTGTAAATATGCATTTGGGTTCCCTTTCTGGATTTAGTTGATTATTGAGTTTTTTATTCACAACTTCAAAAACTAGTACACTGGCAGGAACAAGTGCTGCTTTTAAGAACTTTCATCCTAAGTGACATGTGGGTGATCCAGCAGTCCAAACCCCTCAAAAACAAACCGTACACACACATACACACCCTCCATGAGGAACAATCCACAAGCAACTCCAGGCTTTGCATACAGGCAAGAGGCTAACAGCTCCTTTAAGCAACATACACCTATTACTTTTAACTAAACATATAGAGAAGCAAATCATGCAGGACCAGCTCAAGCCCTGATATAAATAAAATTAATAGAAATAACACGTTAGATACTTTCTGATCAAGTGCACTACTCAAATGCAGTTATGAGAGTGAAAAAAAAATTGAACACTTATAACAACCTAGACTGGGAAAGTAGAAGTTGTATTTAGAGCTCAGACTAGATTTACTACCAGGCAGTAAATTGTTGAAAACATACAATGAAGCATACAAAACTTAAAGAGCAGCAGTTAGGTAAAAGACTAAAACTATCTTTCATTGCAGCAAAGCCTTCCATATTCCAAGGGCAAGAACCATTTATGCTCTACATGGTGCCATCTATGAGTAAGAAAACACTGGCATTCCTGCAAACAAAGCTAAGAGCTGTGAAATAATATAACAGGTTTTGAAAAATTTCTTAATCATATTTCACACTTGAGAGCCAGTCCCCTCAAAAGAAGAACAAAAGAAGTCACGTGCATTTCAAAACCAAAATCCAGTTTGGCTACTTAAGCTTAGATTTTTAGACAAAAGAAAAGCCTTATTAAAATATTTTTTGTGTTCTCTAGGAAACAAATGGGAAAGGAGAGCAGTTTTCCCTTAATGAAAAGTAATTGATTATAGCTGAAGATCTGAAAACCTTCAGCTATGACAGCATTGGGAAGAAAATCCTACAAAAGAAAAACTTCTAGAACAAACATAGCAATAAAATTGTTAATAACACAAGTGCAAAAAAATATCTGGTTTGATGCCTTTAGTGGACAAATACAGAGCTGCAGTCATCTTGAGTAAAGAGCAATTAAAAGTTAATTTTCATCTTCTTTAAAGCCAAACCTTACTGTGAACTAGTTGCTCGCTGTAAACACAGAAGAATTCTGGTTTCCCAACAAAAAAAAGACTTGAGATAAAAAGGAGGAGAGGAAAAAGTTGTACCACCATCACATCCCCCTCCACTCATAACCACAAATGACACTGGAGACTGGAGGCCCATGTGTATTAAAACACAAGTTAAAAACCATTAAAAAAAATAATACCAGGACTGTCCCCTCCAATGGAACAGCCTCGGACAGGAGTTACCAACACAGCGTTCTCTCTATGTATCTACATGGTGCTTGAGTATAGGTCAAAAGCAGGGCACTAAGTCATGGACTTGAACATCTCAAAACACAGACTATATCAGGCAAGTCCTTTATCAAAAATAATTACACTGAAAGTAATTTTGAAAGAGCCACTAGAATTGATTTTGCCAGTATAAATGAGTACAATAGTTTGTCAGTGCCCTTTCTGGTACTTAGAGCTGTAACATTTCATTCCAAGTCATTACAACTTTATTTTTTTTTAAATCAACTGTATTTTTCAGATTGAAAAGTACAGAGAACCAAATACAATTTCCTGGAAATCTGAAGCAGTCATTAAAGTCAAATGCTTCCACCACATCTAAAAGCAAAGAAAAAAAAGCTAAAAAAATAAAAATAAAAATAATAATAAAAAAAAAATGTTTTCCCCTAGCAAATAACATAATTTAGTAGGACAACTCTACAGAAAAAATTAATTTTGGACTCTTCTCTGAGCTATATGTAGCAATGAGGAGATGCTTCAGACATGTTCTACTGCACGTTCATAAGACTCCAACCATAACAGCCTGGGAGCCTTATCCATTATTTCTAGACATGACTGTGAAAGGCACAATCAACACTGGCAGATTCTGAGGCCAAACCAGTGTCTCTTACCAGCACAAAGTGTATAAATGCATGTTGTACATACACCCACTGATGGTCTCTGGTTATTGGATGGAAAAGTGTAGAGAAGTGGACAGAGCACATGTATACCAGGTACTATCATTTATAAAGGTGATTTAGAAGAGCCAGCAGCAGGATCAAGTTAGAGGAGAATATCATCTGCAGCAGTACAGATTATGATTGAGTACTAAGAATCCATTATTCAAGTTATGTTGCTTCCTATCCTCTCCTCTCAGCATATCACCTGGATGTATGGGATGAACAATAGCAGTTAAGATTTATGAAAGAGCCAATGTAAATCCTGGGCTCCCTAAGACTTCCCAAACCCACTAAACTATCAACTCATTCCTTGTCTTGAGAAAAAAAAAAGCCAACCAATCAACCAAAAATAAAAATATTCAAAGCATTTCAAACTAAAAGCCATATATTGTTTCACTGCCAACTGCAGTTTTTTTCTCCAGCTACTTATTCTCCTAATAATTACCTTTTATAAACTCACATAGTCTTCCTCAGATAAAATCTTAAGTGTTTTTTCTCTCTCTGTTCACAGCAATGTGCCCATATGATTGATACCATTCAGAGTTCCCACACCCTTAGTCAGGAGCCTGTATGATAAAGTTTCTAAGGAACTAGTGCAAAATCCAACTGTTTGAATCTTCCACGTGATCTGTAGGTCGACTCTCAGTGTATTTCCTTTGGCATTTGTGCTTTCACAAAGTAACACTGTATTTTAGTAACTGTGTAATTTTCTTGTCCCATACGTGTACAGTTCAGTGCACCCACAGGCACACCTATGGCTTCACAACTGCCATGTTGTTTCATCTGAAAACACAAAAAATAGTCTATAACAACACAGAATGCAAGTCACACAAATGTAATTTATTTTCACAGAAATGCCTACAGTTCCTATCAGGATTTTTTAAGCTAATTGCACAAACAATTAAAGCAACCCTTACTCTCTTCCTTACCCGCTGCTCTGACTGACACGCAGTGGCATATTAAAAAAAAAGTCTGCCAGCCAAAGCAAGTCTCAACCCTGCCAGCTGCCCCTTAGAATACAAGTTGTTGCCCCAATGACAGATGGCCACACAGCTCACTGGCAATGCAAGAGCGGCTGCAGTTTTCAGCCCAGCATAATTAAGCCAACTGCAATTCCCATTTACCTTAATATGCAGCCCTAAAAGATTAAAGCACTACCACAACCATGATCTTGTCTTGAACAAGGGATCAGCTGGGAGCATAGGATAAATGACAACCAAGAGCAACAACTCCCAGTACAACCATCCAGTTTTCAGACTAGGACAAGCTGAGCACTAACCTAAGTCTGGAAAGAAAACAGGTATTGTACCAAGAGAGACTGCATAGTCTGAAACTGGACTACCAACCACAGGAACCCATGGGCATCATGCTCAGTCCTCTGCTTTGTCACAGATATGTTTCCATGATAAAGATAAACCAATTATAGAGTACAACGGTGCCAGAAAGGAGAGTACAGACCCTTTTCCACCAGCTCCTCACACAGTAGGCAGTGATTGTACAGGTACACATCATTCAAACAAAAGGATGGAAGAAGCAAATTCCTACTGAGAAAATCCCTTTCAGTAGCCATTTGCAATGACAATGCTTAAACCAACAATGAAACTACGCCTACAAACTTCCCTGGTCACTTTGGGCAAGATATGTAATTTCTTCACGCTTTCATTTCCCACTGCTGAAGTCAGAACAACGGCACTTCAGTACATCCCAGGTGTGCAATGAGTACAGCTACAGACATGACTGGAAGCCCACAAGACACGGGACTTCTGCAATACAAATATCAAAATCAGTAAAACAAAGGGGATTCTTTAGCACTACCTGAAATTACTGCAGGCCATCGCTACCATTAGTGTAAGAAGTGCTGGGATAACAGCCATTTACTCACCATTACTGCAACCCAAATGCAAGACCTTCAGGCAGAAGGGGAGGATTAAAGTTGAGAGCACTGATTAGTATTCTTTTTACATCACAGAATGTTTGAACAGCTCTTTCCCAAGTAAACTCTTAGCATATACAAGAATAAGGACTTCTGTGAAAAGATCAGTAAGTCAGGAACCTTCTGGACTAGAAGGTCATGAGCCTCACTCTATCCCACTGCATTGCTGTTACCAGAAATACTGAAAGAGGAAACAAAGAACCACTGAATTATTCCTCTCATTTTAGAAGTTAAGTATGTAAATACATGTCTACTCTTAAAAGGAAAAAAAAAAGAAAATTCTTATTTAATTTAAACACCTAAGATCATTAAGTCTTCTACAGAAACTCTCACTAACAGAAATTTTATCCAGGCAGGGGGATTTTTGCCAGCCAGGTTTGCAGTAAGGGCTACTTAAGAATTGTCTCCATATATGTGAAAGGTACCTGATGGAGGGAAGATGCATGCCTTGTGTCACTTAGCTGTTTTAATAAAAAAGTAGCAGGTTGATTTTTTTTTTAAACTGAGCTACAAAACCAACACAAGCAGGATTTGTGGATACCAAATTCTCAACCATCGCTATTCTCATCTATCCCCCTTTGCCCCTTTGTCAAACTATATATTGATTTCAAAAGCCAGAGGAATTAAAATTAATTTTCTGTAATATATTTGGCTGCTTCTGTAGTAGTAATAAATCTGGGGGAAAGACAAAATATGTCCAAGAAATCTTACCAAAGAAATCTTAACCAGGCTCAAGTAGTGCCCCCAGCCACCACAGTGCACACAAAGGACTTAGATTTATATTACTGAAAAATACAACCTTCCTGCCAACAGGACCCTACACACAAATAACATGAAAGAAATCACTGAGAATGTTTAACACTCAGCATATACACATAATTTTAGTGACTACATCTGCATTAAAACATAAAGGTACTAAAACAGACCACTTCTTTTTCTTACTATTTAAAACTTGCTCATTGTGAAAGTGGTAATTATTTCCACCATGCAGGTGACAGAAAGAATTGAACATTTCTGCCTTTCACAGCCATTACAGCACTACTTCAACAGGCTACCTGTTTGCTCATAGTTGCAGCCCAGAGGAATGCTGGAAGGTTGGCTGGAAGGCCAACACTGCTGCTAGGAAAGAAACACTGGGATGGCAACCAAGTATATTTAGTCTGAAAAATCACTGTGACCAACTCTCCACAATTTCAGCTAATGTTCTTGATTCCAAACAACTGTACAACATTTCTAAATCATATATAAGCACAAAAAAAAAACAAACAACACTGGCAGCTTATAGCACTCTTTGTGATATTGGTCACTGAGACAACTGAAGTACAGCCAGCTGAAAGTCAGTCTGCTGGGATTTACCCAAGACATGGTAATGAATCCACTCTTACAGCATCAATGGATGGTAGGTATTGCTTGACAGCCCTCTGAAATAAAGGAGTTAAAAAGTATGATTTTTCCATACACTACCCACGGTTAACTTACATTGTATTAATATCCATTAGAGCAATCCAGAGCAGAGAACACATTCAAATCTTCAGTTTCTCAAAAAGTTATCCAAAATATAGGCTGAAAAATTAATGAAGTGAAAACAAAAACTGATCTTAAACTGGACCGCCACTCTGATATCAATATTGAAATTTTCAAATAAAAATTTGTTTTAAATCAATTTTCCATTCTTCTTTTTCTTTTCCCCTCATTTTTACAAATTTACAGATTTCAACATTAGCATGACCAATATATTTTCCTTTAAAATTACATATAAAGTTATGATGTCTATAACTGAAAAATCAGAATAATTTGATGTCTTCTCTTCTGGCATTTAAAAAACAGATTTAGAGGAGATGGAGCTGTTAGTAAACATTATTTCCTGTTAAGACTTTTAAAGTTAACAAAATCAGGTGTTCAAATGTTACCTAGACAAAACGGGAAATCCAGCATCACACTGACACATACAACTTGATTTTCAGAACAGAGCTTCATTAGACATGAACCTACTGATCCTACTCAGGTATGCCTTTCTCAGTTCTTAAACCTTTTAAATTAAGGTAAAATTTGACAATGGCAAACATCCATACTGATACTGACAAGTGTATCAGCAGATTATTGATCACAAGCTGCTGAATGAGCAGCTGCTGCTAAGAAATTTGGCAAGGTATGAAAAGGGTCTAAACTTGTTATCAAAGGCCACTTGAAGTCACTCAGATATCACTCGTTATCACAATCACACCCATTCTTCCTCTAATCATCCAGACAGCAACAGTAGCCCAAAGCATTAATCCTCTCTCCTCCCACTGATGCTCAGCTGGCCAAACAACTCTTGTGTTGAAGGAGGTTCTCTCAACAGCAATCTGAGGCACATACCTTAGAGGCTCAATTACTACAGAGCTTTGCAGACTTAAAAATGCAGCCAGAGAGGAAGCTCCAAATTAATAAAATGGGGGTTGGAAATAGATGATTTTTAAGGCTCCTTCTAACCCAAACCATACTATGATTCTGTGAAAACAATTATTCTGTGATAGAAAATCAACTACTCGTTTTCATATACTGCAAACCCCGTGGATCTTTGGTCTTCCTCAGTGGTAGCCATCTCCTGTCCTTATCCATGGTTTTGAGGAGGGCAGTTGCAGTCAATACAAGTCAAAATAGGCAAACGAAATTTCAGAGTAAATCCTTGTTTCTTTTGAATAACTGATCTCCAATGACCATGGAAGAATATGAGAACATTTCTACCAAAGAAAATGGTCACAGATCTTACCACCTTCAGAGAAGGGTGAAGTGTCACATCTTGTCAACGACTAATGTAACAACCATCTAAAAGTTGCAGTCCTTCCTCCTTCAAGACAGCAACAAAGGAAATAAACATTAATTTGAACAGCTACTACACACAATTTAAACTGATGACCCAACAACATTTAGGTCATCTTTCTGGCCTCTTGCTTTCCCAATAGTCAGGAAAGGCTGGTTTAGCAAAAAAAAAGCATTCCATTTTGTTCTCAGCTCTTAGAAACAATGATTAAAATCTGAACTTTTCCTATGCTTCAGCAGCATAACATTTTCTCCAAAGGTATGGTGACAAAATTCCGAACTCTTTATTTTTCAGATGACTATAGCAAGTCTGCACCAAGACCTATGTCTCAAGATAACTGAATTCCAATTTTAAAAAGAAGTCACACATTTCCTCTCACCTTTTCAAGTACAAGAAGCTTGGGAACTGTAAATTTTACATATTACCTCCTAGAAAAAACTCCCACTGACCAAATAAGAATGAAAAATGGGGAGGAAACTTTGTTGTATGCACATAGGATCAGTAGTACAGTAACTAAGTAAAGAGATTCATCTGTGGAAAAAGGGGAAATGCAGATGCAAGAGGCTGTTCTGAGTTTCTCTTTGAGAGCCTCAGGAATTCAGTAAGGCAGCAAGACAGGGTGGCGACATCCAACTACTGAAAAATATTTTCCCATAAGCACTTAAGCAGTATTTTAGATTTTTAACAATTATTGATGAACCAGACTGGACTGGATTTTCTACTGCAAAATCAAATTTCAGATAAGAACTAAGCACTAAAACACAAATCAATTGTTTTACCTTTCCTGTCATTTCAGATCAAATTCAAGTGCCATTTGTGGTCAATGGGAATCTTTCAGTCAGGCAGGATTTCAGCGGGCTTTGAATGAGAACATCAAAAATCATTCCTGCAGTGTTAGAATTATTTCAATTACCAAGCATCTTCTGAAAGACCTCAAAGTAAAATCTAATTCTTTCAAAACAAGAAAGAAGTATAGCAAGATACTGTGAAATAAACAACTTATTTGTGGTGTTTTAAAATACACTAATAAGGTCTGCCAAAGAAAAACGCACCTGGCAGTTGTAACATCTGCCTGCTTTTCAGGGGAGCATCTTCATAGGGTTCATTCCTTCGGAAAGGTATGGTTTCAAAACAGCAACAACACAAGAAACTGGCAAAGTCCTCATCTTCCTGTTGTACAGATACACCCAAACTAGCTGGGGGACAGAAACTGCATTATTGTTTTAGCCACGGCTCTCCAGCAGGTCTAACAATCCACACGGAGAAGGGAGTGCCTTGCAAGAGCATAATGAAAGAGGGTCAAGCTAACTCAAATTACCTTCCATTTGCCACAGGCTAAGAGCATACACATGAACAATTACTGTGAATCAGATACCACAGATCAGCTGACATATGGTAACCTGTCATCCTACAACAACCTGTCCAAATAAAAAGATAGCTTGAAATTCAGACCAGCTATGGAGCTACAACTCTCCCCTATTCAGAAAGCAAGACACTAAACCCTCGAACCTTTGCTTCTGCAGGTATAAGCTGAAAATAAGAAACAGAAAAGAACCCACCACGGAGAGCCCTTAAGGTAAACAGGCTGTTTCCAAATACTACAAACTGGGATTACCAAAAGGAAATGGTTCCTGTAACATGACCTATTCATGCTAACCAGCCCTTTGGTATAAAAGCATGAACACAGCATGATGACCATGAGACTGCAAATTCAGCTCTTCTGCTGGTATGGACAGTGGTTATTTAAAACAAGTGTAGGAATTCCTAGTACGGCTGTTGATTTGGCGTTTTTGCCATGTAACAGCTATTCACAGTAGGACAAAAATCAAACTTCTCCTTCCAAGCCAGTGCTTCCCTCCCTTTTTTTTTCCTTCCCTCCCCAGGAGTTCTTATTTCTCTATGCTTTGTACCTACCAAGCTCGATGCAGTCAAGCAGCACAAAAGAACTAAGGATAAGCTTTATATGCTCTACCAACACCAGACTGGCACTCACATGGTAGAGCTCCACAGCTGAATCAGTTCTTTGGAACACAGAAAAAGTTGCACAAGAACATAAACACCCCTATTATTTTGATATTGGAATACCAATATGGATCTGGTATGTATTGGAATGATATCTCTATACACCTCTGTGGAATAACCTACTTAGAAGGTACAGCTGAGAACAGAAACAAACCGAGGTGCCTCAGCGACAAGGTTTCTAGGCAGAGCACAACTATGCAGCAGCCTGAGCTCCTAGAACAAAGCAATGCCTGAACTCTCACATCAGAGGGACTTGACAAACCTGGCAACGGAATGGAAACTGCAGGTTTCTGTTACAACAAACAGTAGGTTTCATTGTATGTACCATAGCAGGTACCTTAGCACAGAGCCCCAGCAGCATTTCAACAGCTTCTCTCAGATGGACAGGACCATCACGAGGTGCTATGGAAGGCTCCAATCCCACATGACAGTCAAGGGGATCTAAGGGTGAGCTGTGAGGACAAGGGGCAGTCCCACTTCCTTCCCCCCACTCCCAACTGCGTACACACCCACGAACTCTGCAGTTACACAGCTCACACAGCTAAAACAGCAGATAACTACTCAGGGTGTTTTGGAGGTCTAGTTTCCGTGGTGACATGGTTCAGGGAACTAAGAGTGCAAAGGCAAGGCAGAGGATAATAGCATGAAGCTAGAAACAGGAATAATGGGACAACCCCTTCCTCTAACAAACAGGCTCTAAAATTACTTAGTTATCTTGTAAAAAGGCAACTAAAGGAGTATCTCAGAGGAGAGCATAAAAAATAGTCCCCAAAAGCCTGCTGCAAAAACTCTACATTTTTCAGGTGTTTGTTCCTTGTCTGTATCCTCCCAGCTTCTACACATGGATGAACCACGGTTTAAGAATGGACAGCAGTAAAACCAGCAAAACTCTGCTATTGAGAAGAACCACAAAACCACTATGCAAGTTACCTTTTAAGAAGAATTCCAGATTCAGAGATTTTAATCATCTCAAGAAGAGTTCAATAAACTTTCTAACAGGAAGTACAATTTAAATGATAGGAGATTCCTCTAGAGCATCTTCTTTACCTAGGAACTTACATCCAGATCTTGCTCTTCTCTTGCAAAAATTTAAAAGTAGCAATATATTATAAAAGCAGAATTTTGATGTTCTGTAATTTCACTGTATGTTTAATTTGCTTTCTTCCCCTCCCACTCCCAGTTTCATCAAGAACTGAAGGACTCAGACTAAAGCCCTAGGTTATATTTATATATACTACAGCTTAGTACCATAAGCAATAATAAAATTCACCAAGTTTGCTTCCCCTCCTATCCAAGCGCTGAACAGAGAAACAGCACGTAAGAAACAAATAGAAATACTTAACAACCTGAAAAAATGAAAGGAGTAGGTAATAACAAAGTCAACTGAACAAACCTCTCATTTTCTCAATTCCTGTTAGTTCAGTCAGCTCGCCTGCACTTTTACTGTCCACATTCTGCACAGATCTGGTTTACTTTTCCTATTCCACCTGTTGTAATGTATAATTTAATCACTATTAGTACAATTCAGAAATCTTAGAGAAGCATGCTACCTCCTCTTCCTAGCAGACCAAGTAGTTCATAGCCTGTAAGAGGACATTTAAGTGTTGCCACAGGTGACGCACATTACAACACACCTGGTGCATCCTCCTTCCCCTTACATCAGGGACCCAGACAAGAGTGTGGGCTAAACGAGGTGTCCCCACTGCAGTGGCAACTCCCTCTGGCTCCCACCTGGTCTCTGAAAGATTCACCCCCATGTATGAGCAGAGTTAAGAGTGCTTAATGTGCCGATCAAACACACGTGCACAGTGGTGGCTCTGCACAGGCACTGCACATTCAGCACTCGCCTGGCACACCAGATCTACCATGCTGGAGAGGGAACTGCCCATGGAAAGCAAGCTGCAAGCCTGACATTCCCAGGCAGCTGCCAGGCTGACAAAGCATTCACAGTGCTCCAGTGCTATGCATATACATTAAATCCTTCATATTCAGTGCATATGTTTTTTATGCTTAATGCCCTGCACACCTGCAGTAAAAGCTTGACGTACATCGGACAGCTCTGGTCTACTCCGTAACTGTGAGTGTCCCAGGAAGCACCACAGCAGGAGTGGGGCACAGAACATAACCTTCCCCAAAGCAAGTGCTCCAAGTTTTTGAACATAGAAACTAAATAAAAAAAGACTGTTATTTCTGGGAAACTATAACTGATGTTAATAGTCTTATGATGACCAAAATATACCAAAACTACAGGCAGTGAACACTACTGTGTAAACCAAGAAGAAACACACTTGATTTTGATCTCTTTGAATCAGATAAAAAAAGTTAAGAATAGATTTAGACACTTGTCTTATATGAAGGATAACAGAGGTACACAGATACTCCTTTGTACTCATGATGCAAAATCAGGCTTTGGAAATCTGAAGTTGTACCTGAAGAACCAAGTTTACAGATTCTAAACTTTTATCTGTAAGGTAGACTTCGGAAACTTCTCATTGAAGAAACAAGAACTGCATTTCCGTATATAAATGTATCTTTTCACAGCCTAAGACTCTCTTTCAAGGAATACAGAAAAGACTGGACTAGATTTCCTTTCACCTGGAGCAACTGATGCCTAACTTGCCTTCTTGCCATAAGGGATGACCTCACAAACACTGAAATGCATTTAAGTACTTCGATGCAAGTCTGCACATTTGCTTCAGAATAA
>JAWWLV010000121.1:12193922-12273581 GCA_035041135.1 Platyrinchus mystaceus | reverse complement strand
ATGGTGCCGCCGCGAATCGCCCGGGCATCGCCGCCCCCCCCCCCGCCCCGCAGCCCCCCGGGCACTCTCCCCCGAGCTCCTCGGGGGCCCGGCCCGCCGCTCCCCGCGGGGAGGCACCGGCGCAACCGGGGGGCGAGGGCGGCTCGCCCGCCCGCGGTCCCCGGGGACGGGGCGGGGGCTCGGGGGGGTGTCCTGTCCCGAGGGGCCGCGGGCGATCGGCTCCCCCCTCGCCGGCCGGGGAAGGGGCCGAGCCCCCGCCTCCCCCCGAGCCGGGGCAGAGCCCGAGCCAAACAAAGCGCGGCCTGAGCGGGAGCCAAGGGTGAAGCAGCCTGGGCTTTTCCTGCCGGTCCCCGCGCAGGGCGGGCCCCGAGCCCGGCTTACCCCGATCCCCGGCGGCGGCGGCGGCGTTGTTCCTCTCCTGCTGCTGCTGCTGCACCGGGCGCGGCCTGGACACTCGCCTGGGTCTCCTGTTGGCGGCTCGGACCGAGTTCATTTGCCGGCTCGTGTGGGCGGCGGGAGGGGAGGGGGGGAATCCTCCGGCAACCGGTGCCTCGGCGGGGACGGGGGCGCTCGGAGGGAGCCCCGGGGCGGCCGCCTCGCAGGCGCGGACAGCAGGGAAGGGCGGGGGGAGGATCTCCGGGCGCGGGTCCCGCCGCCGCTGCCGGCTCGCTCGAAGGCAGAGGAGCCGCCGGCTCTCCCAGCGCTGCTGTGGGGGACGATGGCGCCGCGCCCCCCCCCGTCCCGGCCCCCCGGCGATCCCGCGGTCCTGCCCGGCTCAGGCCCGTCGCTGCTCCGTGGCAGGAGGAGCCATTGACACCGCCAGGGACGCGCTCGCGAGCGGGCGGCCGTTGGGCGGCCGCGCTCCGCCAATCGCCGCGCCCCACACAAACGGCCGGCGGCGGCGCGGCCAATCGGCGCTGCCGTACTATGCGGCGCGGGGTGGGGCGGGGCGGGCGGGCGGTGCGCCGCGGGGTGGGGCGGCGGGGCGGGGTATAAAGGGCCGGGGCGGCGCGTGCGGGGTGGCAATGGCGGCGCTCGGGCCCGGCAGGGCCGTGAGGAGCGGGCTCGGAGCCGGCCTGGGCACCGCCGGCACGGGAGGGGCGGACGGGCCCCAGCGCCCGTGGCAGGCTGCGCTGGGGCCGTGTGTGATGAGGGAGGGAGGGAGGGAGAGAGAGAGGGACGGCGGGCGGCTGGCTGGCGAAGGTGCCTTGTTGTGGTGCTGTGCGCCTTGGCAACCCTGCCTGGGATGGGATTAGCCGTGCTGCGAGTGCCGGCTCGCTTCGGTTTCCTGGCTGGTTGTTAACCACTTTTCCCCCTCTGGAATTGTGTGTATTCCTTGACCAGTGTGCACACTCGTGTTTGCGTTTCCTTTTGGTAATACAACAATAAGTTACTTATCTTGGGCTGGCACTTTCAGTCAGTGTGTGAAGCTTCTGCTTTATTACATTTGTCGTGTTGGTGCTCAGCTGGGGGCCTGAGAGCAGAAAAAAAAAATGGTTGAAGTTAGCTGTGCTCTTTTTTCCCCCCCCTATCAGAAATCACTTAATAAAATAGGTGGCAAAACTCAAGCCCTAAGGAAGAGATCTCCTCTTTGTAGGGTTACTTACACCTTTGCTGCAAAGGTGGGTTTGTTTGTAGTCCTACTTAAGCTAAGCATTGGGAGCTTCTGGAACCAGGGCCATTGTCTGTGCCTGGAAAGCTGAAGTGTGTTATCTGGTATAGAATGTAAATAAATGATGGTAATTAAAAACACATTAGGCAGGAGCTTGTTTAAAGCTGACAAATGAAGGTATAATATAGCTATAGGAAACTACAGCTTTTTTAAAAAGATCTTTTAAAAACATTTGTACTTGTACTTCTGAAGGAAATGACAATGAAATTGTCATTTCAAGTTCATATCAGACCAGATATAAATGTATGAGAATCTCAGTAGGAGATTTCTGTTGTTAAGGAGCATTTTTTAGACTTACCATTTTGTTGCCTTGAGGAATGACTGGAGAAACAGTGGAGGATGTTTTTCCCTGTCTGAGAAAACTAATTCTTGCCAAATTGTCTAATAGTAGGGAAAGAAATAATGAACTTAAACTCTTTCAGAAGAACTTCTTAGGGAAAGACAACATAAACATCACTGTTTGGTGCCAGTTTCTGTCATAACAATTGCCATGTTAGTGTACTAAACATTCTGTAGAGCTACATAATTACATGTACATATCATAAAAATATTTTTACTTCTGATAGTAGCATTGTGAAACTCTCTGCTTTAACTCTCAAATAGAAAGAATGACCCCACCCAAGAATTGTGCTGAACTTGTTGTGTCATGGTTAAGGATATCTCACATCATTAAAAACGTAAAACCTTTAAAATACAGTATTTTGGTAGTTTAAATGCATTTCTGTTCAGCTGTTCTGATTGTGCTTTCTTTACCAAGCAAATGAATTCCTGGTGTCCTAAGATTACCTGAAATTACTAAATATGGATATATTCCAAACTTTTAGTCCTCTGTGTAAATCTTTGAAAGTCTGTTCAAGGGTCAAGATGGCTGACAAGCAAATTTTCACCTAGAGCCTTCAAGAATCTAAAGTTTCTGATACTAGAATAAAATGTCATTGAAAACTTGAATCAAAGCTGACTTAAAACTTTCTTCAAAAGTCTTGAACTAGTTTGAAACTCAATAATCTCTTGGCCTAAAAAAAAACATTTTCTGTAATTAGCTTTTTAAGGTCCAAAGTGTGGTCTCACTGACAGCCAAAATGCATTGAGGGCCATCTGTAGAAGGTTATGGGGAAGTTTGTGATAAATGCTTTGAGTTGATACAATAAGAACCTCATATTCTGAATAAGTCAGACTTGATCGAGTTACTAAATTAATTAGTGGTGCACAAAAAGTGAGCATTCAATGGTTGCTTGCAGGGCATGGAGTAAAGAAACAGTCACAATGCTTGTCTGACATTCTTAGCTGTGCTTTAGAAGGCCAGAGAGTAGAAAGCCTGAGAACTCATCAAAACATTATTGACTAGAACTCTGTATCTCTTCTCATAACCATTAAATCTACTCTATCTGATTTGTGATGACTCGGACTGGATCATCATAATTTCATGTTTGTATGTCAGTCTTTAATGTGTTATACTTGGCCATCCTGTGCCTCCATTGCTGCTGTAAAGCCTCTGAGAAGAAAAACACAGTTCTGTGATGGAAATGGCACCAAAAGCCCGAATTAATAATTCAGGCTTCATTGTACTGACCACTGTGTAGAAGCTTTAAGCTATCCTGTATGATGTGCTAATAAACCATTCCTGAATGTGGGTGCAGTTTACACTGGCAAGATAATTTTGCCTTTGTCAAGACAGCTTTTTCTTTATTTAAATTGGGAAGAAAGGGAATGGGAAGTGGAACTAAACTGTATGGTGATCTTTTTGCATAATTGTGTACAATATAAATGCTTGCTGGGCTGGTTATGTTGGCCACAAATCACCTTTTGGTGACCCGTGAACAGAAAGGCGTAAGACCTGGGTGAAGAGCTTGCTCGGAGCATTTACAGCATAAGCAATTTGGGCAGAGTTGTCAAGTGCTAGCTCATCATATTTACATTATCTTCTAAGCTGCACTGAACTTCAAATGTGTGTGTATTTAAATGTTAATGATATCTGCTTCTCTGTATCTACTTGAAGAGTTGGCTGTTTCTTTGAAGAGATCACCTTCCTTCCTGCATAGAGGAAGGGATGCACAGAGTTCTTAGTGATAACAACAGTAACTTTTTAATTATGTGTTAACATAGAGTAGTTAGAGATGAAGCAGCTTCATAGAAATAGCGCAAGTTGTCATGAAGGAAATTCCTATTTTTGAGGGTGATGTGCAGAGACAGAAGAGCAGCTCTGAGTCAGCTGACTTGCTCTAAAGTGAAGACAGTTAAAACAACTTTATCAAGCTGATAGAACATCTAAATATTTCTTTTCTAGAATCTCAGAGTATAGCTGAGAGGCTAGAGGTGGTGGGGTCACAGAATAAGCAGGACTGGGAAATGGGTGTGGGGCAGTGTAAACTGTTAAATCAGCAAGGCTGATTCAGGCCAGGATGATCTGCAGGAATCACCACTATTTTATTCCCTTTAATGTGTGTGTCTACTAGCAACCTCAAAAACCTTGCTTCAGAGCCTGTTAGAAATGCTTTGAATGTGGGACAGATTCCTGTAAATTGTCGTGATCAAACTTACCCTGAGGATGTGGGTATTGCTTTAATAGTTGATCAAAACAAGCCTAGGATAACAGATTTCAATGAGTCTGTGAGCTCTGGATCACTTCTGAGGGGTTCACAAAAGATAAGTAAGGACAGACTTTAACTTGTATATGATGGCCTAAAGCTCTATATAAAATTTTTTCAGAAACTGCAAAATGAAAAAAAAAAAATTCTCAACCACTGATTTGCTGGCTTTTAATTAAGTGGAAAATGCATAGTATTCTCCCTAGCTTTTGCTTCCTAATATTTGTGAGAGAACAAGAAATATTTTGAGGGCACTGTTGCAGTTTGTCACACAAAGCCTACTGCAGAGCCTTTAGCTATAGCTCATGGATTTGAACAAGAAATACAAGGAGTAATTTTTTTATCGTGCTTTTTAATCAGTTCAAGTGGCTTTGCAAAGGAACCACGTCTCTCCTTCGTACACATGAAAGTGAAGCAAAAAAGGGGCTGAAATGACTTGCCCGAGAGGGTTTACAGGCTATTAACAGGGCTACGAATAGAACTTGGGGTACAGGAGTCCTTACCTGAGGCTTTCTCCACAATGTCATGTTACTGCTTTCAGAAGCATAAGACTTTTGCCTATTATTTCTAACTATCTCATATGCTGTTAATGTCCCTGGACTAAAAATACTGCATTTGGGCCTGACACAGTGTGGATTTTTGTTCTTTAAACCTGGAAGGTTGTTACTCTGATAATTGGAAGAAGTGTTCCTTGAGAAATGTTAAGTGATACCTACAAGTGGTTCAACCTGCTTGCTGTGCAGCTTAAAAGTTTTAAAGTCATTTTGTTGCAGTGTCTCTAACCCATAGTTCCTGCTAATTGTGTTTACATCCCATCTCATGCAGCTAAATCTTCCCACTCTTGCAGGAAAAGGCACTTAAATCTCTCCTCCTTTTACCTGGAATCCATGTCTCCTGAAATCTAGCTTAATGTTAGCTGACCTTAGTGGGTTGCCTTCTGGGTGAATGTCTGTGGCTGGGATGTTTTCTGTTGCTATACCAACCTGGTTTCTGCACTAAGAATAAAGACCTCGGGGTGGGGAATGTGTGTTGTTTCCTATAAGCTCACATGACCGCTGCAACACGTTTATCTAACATGTTAATTCTGATTCTGCCCTAACAAAAGCTCTCTGGAAGCATGAGTGGTACTTCAGTTCTCATTAATTTCTTTTTTAATAAAAGTAACTGCTGAAAAAATGTCCTGGAGGGATGGTGCCTGAATTCTAAATCATTATTAGCTGTCCTGGTAGAAATTTCATAAGCAGATAAATATCTACACATCACCTGCCTTCTGGATTTTTCGGCAGTATTACTCAGGGCAGAGGGAGAAAGAGTGTGGAGCTGTCTCAAGCATCCAATCTATATTTTCATCCTTGTTTTCCTGGTGGTACCCACTGCTCTCCACTGAAATCCCCAAGCTTGGTCCTCTGGATGGCATTGAATATAGATGTTTCAGATAGTCTGAACTGATACAAAGCTTCATTGCTAAAATTAATTGAAATACACTGGGTCTAAATCATATAATTTTATAAATGGTCAAAATAGCGTGATTCTCTTGAATTATCTGTTTAGACACAATACTGAGAGAGAGAATGTTTTGACTTGGTTCTTATTCACTCAAGGTTTGCTTTTCACTAGTCCCTTTCACACATACATGTACAGAGAGAAAGCATGAGCTTCAGCTCGTAGTTCCTCTCGGGTCTGTGGCTCAGATTTAAGACAGTTCTCCAAATCCTCCTGTTAGTTTCTAAGTTTCAGATTTGCCTTGCACTCAATTTTTATTCCTTGGAGTATACTTTTGTTTTACTCATTGCATCAGCAATACATCCATATGATGAGTTCTGTCTTTAGAGCTGGGATTTCCCACCCCCCAAATGTGGCTGGTATGGCTGTTGTTTATATTGCCTTGGAAAGGATGCAGCCTGAAGAGATCTTGCAACATAACAAATTGAGTCAGGTCCCAAATGAGAAATGTTTCCAAGAAGTACATCCAATAATCCCAACTGAAAAAAAATCATTTAATACCAAGAGGCTGAGTTGTATGGAGGTCTGGCTCCAGATTTACACCTGCCAAAAAGCAAAAATTACTTCTTTAGGAAAATTTTTGCTGGTTTGGGGGTTAAGTTCTTCCCCAAAAATATCTCAGTGGGATTCTGAGCTCCCCAATTTTACAAAGTACTTATGCTTCCTGATGTTTATCCATCACAGGCCTAGAGTGGCAGAAGCAGTTAAGGACACTTTGCTTCACCCTCATTATGAGCAGCTAAATCTGAAGGGAGCCTGAGGAATCCTAGTCTTCATTTTCAACATGTCAAACTGTTGGCAGCATTGTAGAGTATCCAAAGGTGGGAGGTGCTTAAATGGGATTTGGTACCTCCATACAGAGAAGGGTCAGCAGTGAGAAGTGATACTTCTTTCTGTCCTGGAGACAGGAGGCTGAAAGTGGTCTCACCATCAGCATGTGGTACAATTGCCTTTATTTTAAATCTTGAGAGCAGGAGAGTGTGGGTGCTATTGGTATTATCTGACAGTTTTAACTGATTTTGTTTATTAATGGGAACAAGTTTTTTATACTAAGAAGAGAGAATACGAGAGATATTACAGTTTTTTACTTTGCTGCCTCGTGGACCAATGCCATTTGAAATGTTCTGCTCCAAAGCTGTATCCTTTTCTACATAAGTGTTCTTTAAATATTGAATGATTGAACCAACCTAGGAAAAAAAATAGGTGTAGCACATCATGCGTGTATGTCTTGCCAGTTTCCTCCTTTTCTAGGTTAAGCAGATAGAAGAGAGGAATCTAGATCCTTTTTCTCCATCTCGCAGTCTCAGATGGATCTCTCAATCATGGCTTATCTAATGAGTGAGGAGAAATGTGTAGTTATCCTTGTGACTGAGAACTATTTCCCCAGAAAGGGTTTTTGAATGTCCTGAAGAATGTTTTGCAGTTAGGGACTGAACTGTCATTGCCATTACGAAGCAATTCTGCTCTTCACAGGCATCTTTTTGTTGCCCCTACCCTGTTCCCTGTTCTGTCAACTAGCATTTCTGCAGCAGCAGAGTTAGGTAGATCAAGGAGGTAATCTGACTGAAAACTAATCCAGCGGAAAGCACGGCACATGTGCAAGTGGTGGTGCAGAGAAACAGTGGGAAAAGATGGCCCTTATGTGCCGAAAGAAGCCTGCATACAGATTGGCTTATTATGATCCTGGAAGCACACCTTTAACATTTCCTTGAGCCTTTGTGTAAAAGTCATCTCTAATTAGATACATTTTATTGGAATGCTCTCAGACGCAGCTGCTGTGCTGTAGGATCTGTTTAGGCTGCTGCTGAAGCACCACATTATGTTTTGTGGTTGAGCTATCCATTCAAGCAGGTGGCAGCATGTACTTCAAAGATGACCAACTTGGGATCACAGAGCTAGTGTGTTTAAGCTACATAATGACTTTAAGCAGTAAATTTCTCTTCATTGCCACATGGTGGTGATGTTGGTTGTTGCCCTCAAGGAGCTTTGGACTTCCGCTGCTGAGGGCAGGTGGCAGATAAGTTGGCAAAGAATGTCTTACAGGATTACTTTCTGCAGTGCTGCATGTTTTTTTCAGTTAGCCACATGGTGGCTTTTGCTTCTATTTTACATGTAAACATTCCTAGACCTCAGCACGGTCAAAAACACAGTGTGTTTTGCTAGGGATAACTGACAAAACATAATAGATTTTGAGGATAAGGTATCTCCTGTTGAGTCTGTTTGGCTGTCATTCTAGGATATTCTGGATTTAGAAATTTTTCCTAGCCCATCCTTATCACATCCGTCAAAAGCTTGGTTGTGATCTTTTTCATTCCCTAATGACCCTTTTTTTGTGGTGAGATCTGAACTCTGTCTTCTTGTCCTCAGTAGGTCAGCTCTCACCTTCTCTGGTTGTATTGTTCTCTGTGCCTTTCACTATGGCATTGCTGGTTGAAGCGTGGTCTTTTCATGTCTGTCCATCTTGAGACTCCAGGACTTTGAGTAAAGGCTGTTTTCAGTGGAATATTGATTTCTTTCACTTTCAGGGTGACAATCTTTGTAATGAGTCTTGAATGTTTACCAGCCACTAAGGAGATAACCTGAATTTGGATGGTTTTGCTTGCCAAGGTGAGTGGTGGAGTGGTAGTTGGCATCCTTGGAAGACTTAAGGGGTTTGCAAGTTTAAGGGAATCAAGTGCTTGCATTGATTCCTTAGCAGAGTATGCGGTATATGCCCTATAGGTGTGTATTCTCTAGTCTTGATTATATGTCACCCAGCATGTGAATAATATAAATAGTTATATACCAAGGATATATTACCTTTTCACTATGCAAAGGGCATAAAAACATGAATTCATCCAAATTAGCTGATAAAGAATAATGGCATATAGAAAATACTCTCTCAGTTGCCTATAACTAATGTCTCAGGATCTTATCAGTTTTATGCTGACAAGCAGAGATGAAGGAGAGATCATCCATTCAGAAGAATGTGTGTGTATGAATGAGATCAACAGCACTGTCAAATCCTCTCCACAGACTATTGGTGATCAGCATGAGTGTGATCTAGGCCTCGATAAAATTTATATAGTGTAGGTAAATGCATATTCACTGTAAAGACAGCTTACAAAACAACTGTTTTAAATATGTTAAATAAAGTCTGTTTTTCTTCCACTCGTCTGTGTCCAGTATTGCAAACTAAGATTTACTGAGTTACTGAGTTCCTGACTCTTACATCTTCTCATTGCTTAAGTTTTTATGGTTTTCTTCATAGCAAATCAGAAGAGGAAAATGGGAAATCAAGATTATCATGTAATTTCAAGTCTCAGTTTGCTAAGATGAGAAGGAAAACTTGATTAAGACAAGGCTAGTGTAATATTTTAGCGAATTTTCCTATTAGGAATTGGATAAAGGGAAGTGATGTCTCTGTGCTGTTTTATGAAACAGGTTATTGACTGTCACTGTGAGTGCATGTTCAACCTAGGTAGAGTAGCTATTGCTTTAGAAGCTTATAAATGTTCAAGCTTTATTGTTTGTTTTGTAATCTTCATTTCTTAACAGCTGATCTTTGTCTTCCTTTTTTATCACACTGGTGATCTTATTGTGTGTGATTAAATGGATGATTTTGTCTCGTAAGTCGCTTGGCAAAACCAGGCTCATTTTGATGCAAATTGTTTGGGGTTTTTTCAGATTTACATCTGTTTGGATGGTATTGCTTCTGTGAAGCCCTTTGGGTATGGACAAGCATAATAGTTGTTCACAACAAAAAATGCACTTGGGCATTTTACTTCATTTTTTCCAGTGATATGCGAAGCAGAAAACAACTGAGAAGAAGGAAAAGCATCATATCGAATTTTCTCTATATAAACTCTGTTTCAACACGACATTAGTTGCAGTAGTCAGTCAATGTTGGGCAGTGCTGGGCTGTGACCACCCAGTGCTGGGATTTTGCACAGCTCTGAACATGTTTGGGTGGAAAGGGGAGGTCCAGCTGTCACAATCATAGACTTTCCACAGCCTGCGTGAGCGTCTTGACAGCTAACTACTTCTGTTGCACCACAGTCTGTTGGACAATGTGTATGCAATATTTCCATACTCAGACTGTGAGGTGTGGGAGAAAGAAGGTAGCAGTCTGATGTATGAGTCAAAATTTTTAAAGGTGTGGAAGAGTAGTCAGGGAAGGAACATAAAAATATGAAGATTGGGGAATGGAATGTTTGGTGTTGGTTTTAATTAGAAACATCCTGTTCATCATTCATGTTGTGAGATAAAAGGGAAAAAAATATCCATTACTATAGCACACGGAAAGAGGAAATATCTGTATTATAGTGAGTGAGCAATTCTAATTGACCTGCCAAATATAATTGAACTGAAATACCAACCCTATTATTGCAATATTTCCCTTATTGTGGTGTATGAGAGAGATTCAAATGGCATTACATTTATTCCTAATCTGTCTGCAACCTGATGACGTTTGACTAAAATTCATACTACTATTAATTCAGTGTTAAACTTAGCAATTATATCTGTCAGCTAAAAGATTAATAAAGCCCAAGCTTTCACCAACACAAGGCTTCCTGTCCCTTAGAAAGGGACAAACACGGCGCTAATATCGTGACCTGGGAGAGTGACTGTGTAAACTAGAGAAGGAAGTTGATACTTGGAGAGCTCAGAGATGAAGGTTCTTCTGGTTTTGGGGACCTTAGTTCTTGCCGAGGAAGAACCAACCACTGAAATGCTCTGCCCATCTTCTCCTGGGTGTGGTGCTGTGACATGACGAGAGAGGTATGTGCTACCCGTGACTGCAGCTAATCAGGTACAGTGACCTGTGCTCTCCTCTCCCTCCCCGCACTGCAGACCAGCTGGACTGACTGATACTGTTACTTCCCGTGTTACTGGAAATTCGATTAGAATCTGCTTCTCCTGGATTTGTTAATTAGCTGCAGTTTCTTTAAAATACTTGTTAGAGCATTTCGACTGTGATGTGAAACACGCATCATTTTTAAGGCTTAAACCTTACTAAATGAAGTGAAACAATCTGAGATCCTTCCACATGTCAAGGGGGATAGTTTAAGAGGTTTAAATTCAGATTGTTCTACATTTTAAAACTTAATAAATATCAGTATAAATGGGTACAAGTAACCCTTTCACCCCCAATTGTTACAAAAGACTTTTTTTTCACTTTACATGAATGTTTCTATGTAGACTGAAGTTTCCTCTGAACCAATTTATTTTGGCTTCTAACTAAAAAAACATGAAGTCATGTTCCAGGGTAGAGTACTTTGAATTACTATGAAGCTGCCACATGTCTTATCTAAAAATAGTGGTAAAGAAAGCTCTTAATTGATTGCTTTCCTTTTTTGAAATACACAGGAAGGCAGTTTTGACATTATTCCATTCAGGTCATCAAATTCATACAAGCTATTGTACTACAATGTAAGATGTAAATTTTAGAAGAATAAAAAGTGCAGGAAGTTGAATGATGCATGATCATAAATTTACTCATCTTTTATATAATGCCCACTTGAGGTGCTGACATTTTCAGTACATTAATTGCTCATAATTATTGTGAAATTCCACATTTCATAGGTAATTTTCTGAGGCCAAAGAATGACTAAAAGGTTATTCACTAAAGAGCAGTCAATTTGTATCCAAGAGAACACTGGTAGGATGTGAAATAAACTGATGTAATAAGTGAGAAGTTTGCATATATAAAAGTATCTGCTCTTTTTACAGGTTCACTGCCCTAAATCAGAAGCCACAGAAGTGGTGTTGACTGGTGTAGAGGCAAATTCATTATGTTCTAATCATGTACCATTGAAGGAAAGGAAAAAAACAACAGTTTTGGGCAAAATAACCACATCTCATGTAGCAGAGGTCCAAGAGGTAGTCACCTCTGCTGCAGGTAATATACAGTCCCTTTTGTGCTGTGTACTTCAAGATGGATAATACTAATCAGTGAAGATAACATATGCTTAAAGAATATACTAAGAAGTCAGGAAAATAAATTAGTTGCTGTATCAGGCTGCTTTCAGGCAGTAGATTTTAAACAATTTGTCAAATATTTCATGGCTGTTACAGCCTCACATAAGAGCTTTTCATGGTTCATAAAGAAAATTAATGTGAAATCAATAATGGTATTTAAAAATTCACCAAACATTTCCCATCCAGTGAAAGCCTTACTTTCAGAGTGCCACTAATGCAACACTCACAGTGGGGAAAACCACACAGACTTGACCTTAGTGGTAAACAAAAGCGAGTACAGACGGAAAGTGCAGGGAAGAAAGATGCTTTCAGAAGCAACCAGGAGGAAGACCTTCCTGCTTCCCCACAAGAACAAACCTCCAAACAGAGCCACTGTGGGCATCAGCTTGCCAAAGCCTTGCTTGAAGATGTAGTCTAGGTGCTATCTGGACTTCCTGCTGGATGATACAAACCGTCCAGAACAGCAACACCACCAACAACAAAATCACATAAGGGTAAAGATCACAACAGAAACACAGTAAAATAAGTTTCCTAGAGTGTAATACAACCATTTGAACTGCCAGACTTCAGACAATGAAGAGGAAACCTTTGCTACTTCAGGTTGCTTCATTCTACTCTTGCAGAAAACCTGGGATCATTGTGGAAATGGGAAGAAACAAGGCATATAATTAGATTTGTTTCTTAGTTTGTATTTTTAATACAAGCATGAAGAGGAGTAATATAGTACTTGGTGATCTTGCAGCTCTATCTGCATTTAGTTGACTTCTCTGCTGAAGAAGATGCACTGTAGTTACCAGTTGTGAGTTAACACAACTGTAATTACCCGCAGTTGCCACATTTGATCTGTGAAATTAAATAGGATTTGTCAGTATCCCTTCTTCTCCTCCTTCTTCCCCAAAGCAACACAGAACTGTTTTCCAGTGTCTTGCACGGAGTTGTTCAGAGAGAGCAGAAGGCAAGGAACAATCCTGCAGAAGTTGGGTGCAGTGATCTCTCCCGAAAGGCTGATTTCCTGAGCTGCTGCACCCAAGAGTGAGATTCAGAATTTTCTCAGTATTGTCATCTCCAGACACCCACGCCCACGCTCTCTTGGTGGCATTCACAAAGACTTCAAAATATGCTTCCTTATTACTCATGGTGATTTCTAGTTTTGGGGGTTCACGTGTCTCACACTTCCCAAGCTTTTTCTCTGAACCTCAGAGTTAGAAATTTGTTTTTCTTCTGAAGTTAGAATTCAGATTACCATGGAAGCACTTGACTCCCGAAGCTGTGGCTTCAACCATCAGATAGGAGATTCATGATGGAATTGGCACAATTGTACTGCTCTAAGCACTTTCGGAGGCATATGCTGCTTTTCCTGCTCCTGGAAGTAGTCCCACAGATGTCTCATGATTATTCACTTGAGTCATGGTGGCACAGTTGAGTTTTTGGTGGCTTGGATTCCCAGATTCCTACACTGCATATTTACCGTGTTCAAAGAGCAAATCCTAATAGAAGACCTGCCTGGCTGAAAACAGCGAGGATGCGTTTTACCAAAACCCGATGTTTTGAACTTAAATCAAATTGCCTCTTGACTTACAGCACTATTTGGTCAGAACGAGACATCTCCGAGGACAATGAGACCAAAAAAGATACAGAAATGAAGGGGCCATGGCAGGCAGTCGGAGTTGGGTGTTTGTTTTCCTTCCCGCGGCTGTTCCACAGGGACGTTTCCATGGCGTTGCTCACAAGGTGGCGCTCCCGCATTCCCGCCTCCAGCGGGAGAGGCCGGGGCTCCCAAGCTTCCAGCCGGCGTTTATTTTGGAAGGGAAGTATGGGAGTGACAAAGCTAGACGGCAGCATCTCTCGCCGGTTTGGACTGGGGTGAATTTTTAGAGTGAAATCGCTCCAGGGAGTCTGGGTATTATTTTCTTGGCTGAGATTCCTGAAATGAGGAATTGCCTGTGTGCCCTTTATGACCGCCTGCTCTCCCAGGTTCATGTGCTCTGCAAGGAACGCGGTACTGAGCCTGTACTTACACGCAGCTTAACTCTATGCTGCAAGGCTTTAATATCTAATGTATCAACGGCATAATTGTTTTGGTTTGGTTTGGTTTTTTCCCAGGTGTGCTTTTACTGCTAACTGAATTATTCTATGAATTTGCACATGAACAGATGTTAGGCAACCTGAGAAAGCTGTAATTTGCTTTGTCTTTTTAAAATTCCATCAGTTGTTTGGTTGGGGGGGTGTTGTTTGTTTTTAATAGAAAACGAAAACAAATTCTGTCCACAACAGCCCTTTACAGAGTTCAGAACCTTACCTATGTCCTGCTAAGTGAGATTTCAAGATTCATTGAATACTAGAGACGGTCTGAAAATAATAAATATTTCTCAGTGCTTTCTCTAAATTTTCCTCAAAGCTCCTGGAACGTTTTAATCAACTAAGTCAGTTCAGTTTTCAGGCAGGGAAAGTTGTTTTCCTTTTCCTCTCTTGTAGTATTCTTATGAGAACTGGGGACAAGGTCAGGCAGATGGAAGGGAAAAAAGGTGTGAAGGAATTGTAACATCAAAATCTTTAAAACTGCATTATTGGTTTGAAAAATGAAGGCATTTGTTGTGTAACTTCTGTTAACAACTGTCTAAATTTCAGAAAGTTTTAAAAATGCCATTTTAGTTTTTAAAAATACCGCATTTATTCAAAGAGGGCTGAGAATGAAAAGTATTGATAAGCTCTACTAAGTGTTTTCATATGGAATCTATTTTCAGCCACATACCAGAAAATGTCTTTGTTATTTTTTTGAATGAGACCCTAATCTCGGAATGACTTTTCATTTATCAGAGCCTTTTAAGTCTGCTATTGTGTTTCCAGTCAGATCCTTTCCACTCACTTCTTTTTTCCTGTGTCAGCCTCTTACAAACGTGCCATAGGGCAAAGTTCGCAGTTATTTTCCACAGGCACAAGGATTTCCCCTCTCAGGGGTGCACTTGGGCTTTATGCTGTGGAAGCCAAGCACAAATTAATGCCAGCTCTAATAGTTTGTGATAAAGTTTCTTGTGGTATGCTATGCTTAATATCAACCCTTACAATTTGTGATTTAACTTGTTAGCAATTCAAAGGCTTTTGTCTCTTAGGCTGTTTAGTCAGATGAAATGGCTTAGTGGTTTTTTTTGCATCACCAGCACTGGCATTTGTGTCTGTATCGGTGTTTTTATTTAACACTGTGTTGGTTCCCACTTCGACAATCATTTATTAACCCTAAAATACTGCTTTCTAGGAAAAAAGTAAGTTATGGCATCTACAGTTGAGAAGTTGGAAAATGTGAGTGCAGTGTGCCAAAAAACCCCCAAGCAACCCCAAACAAAACGAGAAACAAACAAAACACAAAACAAACAAACAAAAACCCAATCCAAAGATAAATAATTGACAGCTCTTAAAATTCATGATTTTTCTGGATTTTTGTGGGGCAGATTAACAATATTGTAGCAGTTAAATTTCCTGAAATATATTTATTTTAATTTTTTTCCAGGTTGTTCAAGTTTATTTCTTGTATTTTAGAGACAAAAAACAGCTGAAATTCTCTCAAGAGGTTAAGAAAAGCACAAAACCTGTTTGTTCTCTCCTGATTGACTATTACAGATATTATGACTCTTGGTATTAACAAGGATTTGTGTTCATATCCTTGATCAGAATTTCCACCTCCCCATCCCTCTGCAGTGAGGGTGTACCAGCTGTCAGCCTGGCTGCCATCTCCCACCCTCCTGCAGCTGAGTGGAGCTTTTAATCCATCTTGGAAAGTGCTTTGCAATCCCTTCCGACCAGAGGCTGATGTTCAGACTGTAGTTCCTCTTATCAAACATGCTTTTGTATTTCTCACTGGGCATTCGTTGCCTTCAGCTGGGGCTGAGGAGTCAAACAGTTGTTTGCCTGTGTCAATAACCAGCTATAACAGGAGAGAGCAGAGGATGCATGGATCAAAAAAAAGAGACAAAGCTGTGCTGGTTAACTGCACCATGGGCTCAGGTTGCTCACTAATGTTTCACCAGGTATCAGCGTGAAAAAATAATCAATCAGGCTGTTTAGGTAACCTGTGCTACCTGATAGAGGCAAATAAACGTCTGCATTCACACAATGGAAGTGGAGGCAAGAAATCTGGGGATTTTGTGCAAGTTTTGTTTTGAAAGAGCCAGCTTGGTCAGAGTCAGGTCTCTGGGAAAGTATCACCAAGGAACCAGCACAAATCAGCCAGGGCTCAAGAGGCCTGAGCCAGCACGGGCTGGCACTGGCAACCAGCCAGCCCAGTGCCTGGTTTTGCTTTTCCTCCTGACATTGATATGTGACCTTTGGCTGATTCCCTTCCCCTCTCTCCACGGTCTGGTCTCCTCCTCCCATTTGATTGCTTTGTGTTTCTAGAATTGAGCTCCTGGGCAGGGTGAGGCTGCAAGTTCCATCTTATTAGGTGTTTGTGAAGTACACGGCACCAGAGCGCTGATCTCGGGTAAGATCTCCAGGCACTACTGCACCACCAGTAATTGTTACTATTAATAGCAAAAACAACTAGTTGTAATAGAGTGTGGAAAGGGGAGTAGCTTGGCATTATTGATGTCAAGTTTAAAGGGTAAAAACTGCATTTGTGTTATTACCTGTCATCCTCTGGAGAACTGTAAGCATCTCCCTGGATAGGGATCCAGTTCTTCCCTTACCCTGTATAACCTCATCAGTTTCAAAACAAGATTTAATGTCATTAAAGCAAATTGGCATTAAGGCAAGGGATTTTATCCAAGGAACTCAGGTTGTCTTTGCTTATTTTTCTAAGCACATAGCATCAGAAGGATCATTGACAAATTTGCCTGTCCCAACCTTTCTTCCCGGCTTTCTGAGGTCCAGCTTATATCACCAACCTTTTTGCCTCTCCTGCTTTCCATTCCACTAAGTAGTAAATATCCTATGAAACATCTTAGCATCCTTCAGGAGTTTTTTATAGTCCTTTTTCTGTAACTCATCCAAGCACAAGGGATAATTGTGTGGTCTGGTTGTTATCTGGGAACTTGGTCAGCTCTTCTCATATTCTCAAGATTGTTTACAGGTTAATGATTCTTTCTGGTATTGTTGTGGGTAAATGATCATAACTCATCAATGGACTAGTGTATACGACTAGCATTTAGTTTTATGCATTTCTCTTCCCTTTCTGCAACATTTTTATTTCCAGTTAGTAACATTTTATTTGCAGTTTAGTATGAGAGTACCTACTTCCATGATAGATTGTGTCTGAAATAGAAGGATTTAGACTACCCTACCATTGTCATCTTTTCTTGTGCTTTGGAAATCTCTTTGCACGTTGAAATTTCTGCATTTCAAGAAAAAAAAAAGAAAATTCCCTCCAATATGGAACTGGTTAGATTTCTTTGGTAGTCTTTTAGTGTTTCAGTCAGTGCTTTGTTTCCTGGTTGGTACAATTCCTCTATAAATGTCTCTCTAAAATCCTTCAGGCTACGTCCTAAAAGAAGGAGTTAATATGACTTGCAAATTAAGTGATTTGTTTATTGGATAGCCTGGGCTTAATTCATTCTCCTTGACAAGATGCAGTCAGTTACTTTGCATCATTCCTCATAAGCTACAGTTAGAATCTTCTTTTGTTTTTGCAGAGAAGGATCTGAACCCTGACCCCAGCACTGCTTTGAAGTCTTCCCTGATAGACAAAGATGAAGCTTGAGGTATCGAAATGTCCTGGGAGGGACGTGACCCTGAATTGAACGAGGACCTGATGGGGTGGGCTTGTTGCACAGGGCCAGAGATGATGAGGAGTGTGACTCTGCATGGAAGTGTGGCTGCTCTGGAGCCCCTGTAATTGTAAATTGTAGCTGAAAGCAGGAGAGAAGCCATGAGGCTGTGTGGGGCAGTGTATGATGTCCCAGTGTCATTTCAGAAAATTCAGAAATAGCTTTAATGGAGAAAGGGGGTTTATCTTTAGATAAATACACATAGATGCTCATGGGCATCTTCAATCTAAAAGAAAATGCATTGAAGATTTCCGCTGTGGTACTTTGATTCCAAGAGAGACAGTGGCTTTGGTAAGCAGTAAAGAAACAAGGCTTACTGTGATTCTCAAGGAAACTTTCAGCAGCAGCAGAAAGGTATGGAAAGGCAAATTAGAGGTTGTGGCAGAAGAGAGGATTAATTCAGATCACAGAGATAAGGGTGTTCCCAAAGTTCAAGATACTCTTTTAGGAACATCCCCACATAAGAAGGAACTGTTGGATGCCTTAACCAAACTAAATCAATCTTCATCACATGACACGTCTGTGGGTATTTAACCTCCTTGCCAAAGCACCTCTGGAACTGCACTCTCCTGTTGCATAGATGTGTTCCAGGCATAGAAGTTGAAGAGGTAAACATTTCATCTTTATTGAAGCGTAGGCTGTATGAAAGATGTTAAAAAAAAACCCTGGGACTTTTTTTTAGAGGGCCAGGATTTGTAAGATAATGTCAGTGTAAAGAAAAATTCTTATATTTGCAGTGAGAATATTTCAAGTGAAATGTTTCCTTCTGAACCCAGGAGAAAGACAGAGGAATGATAACAGCTGATTACTTGTCAGAGATCTACTGTCAGAATGAGCAGATAATACTTAATGGCATCCAAAATAGAAATCCTCCAGATCAATCTGCACAGCCCCTGTAAAAATAACAAAACCAAACCAACCAACCAACCAAACAGAACAACAACAGAAAAGAGTTGTGGACTATTTGAGAGGTATACAGTGAAAAAATGCAGGATGAAATAAAGCTCTGAGAAATAAACTAGTACAGAACAGCTTTTGTCTTTTCTCTGATTATTTTCCTTCTACTCTTCTGTTTCTTCTTTTCATTTTTTTTTTTCTAAAGCATCTGCCAAGAACATTTCCAGTGAGCCAATTCAGACAGGTTGAGCAGATATCTAAGGGAGCAGCCTTTGGTAAATCAAGTGGGGTCATACAAGTAGCACTAGAAATCAGTGGCCCAGCTTGTTCAGTCCCACAGATGCAGCATGGCAACAGGCATGTGACATATTGCTTATTTAGGGGGATGTGCCAGAAATTGTGAAGTGCAGATCAAGCTTTGTGAAGGAAAATCAGTCGAATTAGAATCTTGTCTCATGTTTTTAATTAACTTAAAAATCAGTCTCTTATTTCTAGAATGTATGAAGTATGGAGGCACTTGCATACAAAACCATCTCCTAAACCACTTGGAATTCATTCTGATAAAAGTGATTTCTGACTGAGCTTTTTTTCAGCTAAATTTAAAACAAGATGCCAGGCAATTAAAACTGGTATGAACTGAAAAGAAAGAGGAAGATCCTACTGATTTCTGATAGCTGTATATTGAACCAGTCAGTCCAGTTACTACAATATCTGAACATCTCAGTCTTTAATGTGAGTAGCTTCAAAACTTCTTCATAACTAAAATTGATTTTAAAGGTAAAAATCAACTTCTTAAAAGCCACTTAGAATGTGAGAACCCAATTCTAGGAAGAGTTGCCTCTATATAAAAAGACATATTGCAATAGGCTGGTTTTTTCCTGATTTTTTTAGTTTATAAAATATATGTTTCCTGAGCATAAAACCAGCACAAACCCAAATATAAATTTCACATAATAAGCTGATAAAAAGCAGAACACCTTCCATGACCCTTCAATCTGCCATTTCTTATATTTTTCACCCTGTTATGCTGTTCTCAATACATCTTTTTTGTCTAGGGAAAAACAGAGGATTTATAATATACCAGGAGAGCAAAAAATCTCAATCCTTACCACACTAAGGGGAAAGTTTCAAGTAAAAGGATCATCTCCCAACATGTCCATGTTTTAGTCTAATCTACTCAGATTTTATGTATTTTTAGATTATCTTCATCATCATAGTATTTGAGCATTACCTCCTACAGACCACATATGGGAAGAAATACTCTGGTATATGGCTGGTAGATATTCAGGAACAAATGCGATTCCAAGAGGAATAAGCCTGAATGGCTAATGACATCTTTGACACTTGCAAGCATTTACTTGAGACACATCACGTTCTGGTCTTGCATCAGTAAGATCCACACCTGAAGCCTGACTGCAGCTCAGTGATAAATGAGGAGCAAAATGCACCCATGTTTTCAGTTCCCCTAAAGCCATGATGGAAACTTGTAGCTGATCTTACGTGCTGTCATGGGATAACTAGGGGGAGAGTCAGGGAGGAAGGTGGGCAGATTAGGTGATACAAACCCCATTCACTCATGTATTTAATAAAGCTGCAGAAATGCCTGTGAAGCAGCTCTGAGGATGCTCAGCAGCAGGGGTGGGGCTCTGCTCGCTCCCACTCACACAATGGGCTACATGAAACAGTTGTGTTCAGTTGGGAAGGGTGTACAATACAAATCCATAGGAACATTATGGATTAATTCTTAGGCTTTGCATGTTGTTGGCATGCAAATACTGGACCAAATGTATCCCACCTTTTCAATAGGCTTCTGTGGAAGCAGTGACCCTATCCAGTCATTTCCTTAATGAAACCTGAAAAAAAGATGAAGTTGGACTCTGTAATGCCATGCTGACGAGTGATATAATATTCTTATTCAACTTTTAATCCTCCTCTTTCAGGTGTCTAATTTGGTGCTTCCCCTATTAACTTTCTCATTTCCTTCTGTGAGGTACATCAGAGGTCACTGTACCTCTTGTCATAATATTTCCAGCTTATAAGAAGGCAGAGGGAGCAGAAAGTAACTACAAGATAGTTCTGAATCTTTTATCTTCATTTCTAAATCCTGTCATTTCTTTAAAGTACACACTCTCCTTCTTCTTGCCATCAGAAACAAGAACTTATTTGAATGTCAAACAGGGCTTTAATGGCTCTCACAAGATAATCAGCAGCTGTCCAAGTTAGTTTCTTTAAATAATTCTTTATGATCTTCACTTATGTTTTTAAGTGCTAACTCAAGAGTTCACCTTTTTCTTCCTCTCACACACCCATTTGAAAACAGAGATGTTAATTTACTAGTTAATGCCTTTTAAGTGCTTCTTCACCTTAGGCTTAGGTTGTGATACTGAACATAACTCCTCAAACGTGCCAACTGAAATGGAGCACCTAACCTTGAGGAGTGAGGCACTCAAGGAGCCAATATTGCAGTTGTTCATATAAATATTTAGAAATTTCTTGAAATAATATTAGTTACTGTTCAGAAAAGTTTGGCACCTTTAGAATGATGGTTACTAAATAATCTCATGCTTTATGAACTCGGCTCAACAAGGTCTTAAGGGTTTATTACACTCCTCTGAGGGAGCCCTGAGCACATACAGTGTTTTTCCTGTACTCTACCCTTTAAAAGTCTCTCATACAAAAAAGGGCAAGTGACAGTAAGTTGAAGTTTTGTTGACTTGCCTTCTAACATCTGTGTGCCTTGTGCATCACTAGCAGATGCTTATGCCTTCCTTTGGGCAGAAAAGAAGTCGGTGGGTATTCTAAATTTGAATCACTTTATTCACACATACATCCCAGTCCCAAAATGAGGATGTACAGCCAACATGTAAGGCAGTTCCTTCATGTAGGAGTCCTAGCCCAACATCTCTGTCTGGTTCCCAAGTGACAACTCTTAATGCCAGAATTACTTTAACAAGAAGCAAGGCAGACAGCCAGTTTCCAGGCTGTTCACATTGCCTCCTCTTCTTCTGAGCCTGCCAAGGTACAAAGTCCTTGCATAACCCAAACACTGAACAGCAAGATAGCAGGTCTCACTAAGAGATGAAAACCTGCTTGCACACTGTGAAGGTAACAGTAGAAGATTTTGTAGTGATACCTCATGGTGATGCTTCCCTTGACAATATGCCTGCCTATCTGTTAACAGAAAAGGTAACTGCAAAGCTTTAGCCCTTCACTTTTGACCAGCATTTCTGCAGTTGGGTTCTTTTCCTAATTATTTATTTCTGCAAAACAAGGGTAGTAACCAACTTTTTCATAGTGCACCAATACTGTTTACATTTATCTTTAAAAAATTTTCAATGTGTTTAGTGAGAGGCTTGTTCCCAACAATTTTCATTCCCAGGCTGTTCAGTTACATAAATGGGGACATTTTTACTCTACGGGGACATTTTGTACTTCATTTTTCTTCTGTCAGTGACTGTAGCTTCCTGCTGATGTCTTGTAGGGCATCCCTCAAGAGTACTGTGTTTCACACATGATTTTCGCAGAAGAAAAGAAGGATTTAGGTTTTTTTTAGTAGCTCAGAGCTGGCTGTCTCTAGTTCTACTTCACCTTTTCCCTTCAATTGTTTCAGATTTGCAAGTAAGATGCCACTAGTAACATCGAAAGGCTGCAGACACTTCCAGCCTTTTCTCAGCACTGCCTACAGACTGATGCAAATTGGCACATTTAAAGCCCAGGCAGACAGCAGCTGTGTAATCCAGTGGCATTTCCTTCTAAAATTTTCTGCACAGAAGAGGAGCTTGAAAGGAAGTAACAGTTTGGGGAGAAATCCAATTCCAGCCCCAGAGGCAATACTGCAGTAAGCAGTAAATCTTCTTGTCTGTATCTACAGAAAGAATAAGGCACTCCTGACTTGCTGGCTCTGTCTCTACAGCCAGGCAGGAACCTGCAGACCTGCTGCCCTCCTCTTCTGCATCAGGGACCCATTTGACCGTGCTGCAAATCCCTGTCAGTGCATGCTCATGGGAGAGATGCTGTGTACCTTATTTCAACCTGAGTTGGCTTTAGGACATGAGTAGAAAAGAATATCAGAGCCAGATATCAGACTTAGCTCTTTTTTTTTTTTTTTTTTTTTTAACTTGCTAGATATCCAATACTTTCAGGCGAGTCACACAGTGTGTGATGTGAAAAACAAACTCAAAAAATTTGGAAGCATCTAATTCATGCGGAAAAGTACCTACTAAACTAGGGGAAAATAGAAACTTAAAACTAGTCACTGCTGTAAAGTCACAGACAAGTTACATAGCTTCAAGGTAGCAATGCCTCCCGTCCAATTCCAGCACAATCTGTCACTGGGATTTGAAAAAGGCAATGTGAGCAACAGTCATTCAGTAGCAGAAAACATTGGTGTTTATTGTGTTGGAAGGATGATTCTGTGTGATTTCATTCCTTAGAATCCAGTGGGGTTTTTATCATTCCTTTTTGGTAAGAATAGATCTGCTTCTAAATTTCCCATTAAAAAAATGTTTTTGATCAAAAATGCAGTTTCTGCCACATGAACAACTCTAATACACTAACAACTCTTTCATCAGGAGATGTAAAAAAATGGCTTGCTTTTAGGCTTACCTAACCTGAGCTTACTGTCCTTTAGCCCACTGAGCTAACCCAAAAGGTTGAAGGCTGAATTGCTTCCCCACAAGTCAGTGGAGAGCTGCCCCTGCCATCCTTTAGTTTCTCCATCCCAATTACTGCTCCAACAGCAAAACATGCTTTTCTGGCTCGCCTGAGGCAAGGAGATTGCTGTAGGTGGTGTCACTGCTTGGCAGTGACATTTTAGGAGAAGGAGTCCAACGTAGGAGGGCAGACCAGAGAGAAGACACAGAAACCCAAGCTGCAGCTCTCAGGGGATGTGGTTTCCCTGCACAGTGAGACGCAATTTAACTTTGAGCTCACTCCAAATAAAAGGCTGAAGGATTTTTCTCTCCCACCTCCCTTTTACATCACATGGGTATTTTTCTCTTTACCAGTATCTTTAGGCTTTCAGTTCCTCTACCCGGCTACAGTCTGTTCTGCTTCTGGGAGAATTTGGAGAAGGGAACTGCAAATAGAAAATAGATCCTCTTGTTTCTATCCACCTCTTCCCTCACGTGCTTTGGTAAAGAAAAAAAGTGTACATCTGATATCTCTTTTTCTTTAAGCCCAGATTGTTTCTCTTAATGCTGTCTTTAGTGTTTTCAGTTACACTTTTTTCTTCAAGAAGAAATAAACCACTTCACATTTAAAAGTCACAAATTGTTGCTTCCATTTTGTCAAAAAGGCTGGGCTCCTTCCAGGTTTAGAAATACACTCAAATCTGCCAAGTTTTGTCAAACATTACCTTCCCTTAACAAGCAATATTCATAGTTTTTGGATTAAAGAGAAAGAGGAGAAGCAGCCATTCAGATGCCTTTTATAAGAGGGAACGTTCTGTATTTTCTTGGGTGCAGACATGGGGGAGGAGGAATATGGAGAGACAAAATAGAAAAGAAAAGAGCAGATAGAAATACCCAGCTGAGGGCCAATCTGAGTTTATAATTGGTATCAGATTCTGCCAGTCTTACTCATGTAGTGCAATCCCTATTGATTTCTGGAGGTTCCTCACAGGGTAAGCTAATGTTTAACATAAATAAGGGTTACCGAATCTTGTCCTTGAGAAGTAGGGGTCAGGAAGCTGTTATCAATTCAACTGCTGTATTCCTGACTGGCAAGCCTGCTTAATTCAGGGTTAATTAACTGATTCCTTAAAGTGGAATGTTGTGAAGGAGCATGATCATTACCATTTATATCCATTCTAATACTGTATGTTCCAACTCCCCCTCCATCATGTCTTACAGAGAACGATCTGGTGAAGGAGAATGACAAGTCTTTGCAAAATGATCTTGAATTCTGCCAAATACTCATGGTTTAAGTTGTGTGGCAGTGCAGGATCAGATACAGTGTGAAAGGCAATAATGCATACATCTTTCATTCCAGACTATTTCCTAAGCTTGTGTGATACAAACCCCCATCGTTGCTGGGCAGCTTGCTTACTTTTCTTGTCAACCTTTGCTACCTATTTACTCCAATGTGCATGAAAGAAACCTTGATTTGAATTTTGCCAAGATTCCATGCATCTTAAACACTCTGGAGTGACTGAAGTCTGGATTCTGGGGCTGGAAGCAGTATTTCTTCCAGGAGGCAATGTTGCAGAGAGGGGCTACAGCTGTGGTTTCTGAACGGACCTTGGCTACGCTATCTATGTATCCTTTCTGTCTTGCAGTGCTTGAAAATACTAATTTGTTCACATTTGCCTCTCTTCATTAATGCATTCTGTCCTTAATAATTCTGCTTTTTGAAATAGTAATGTGTATTGTCTAGTGGAAAGATTAATCACAAGGAGGTGCTTGAGGTGGAAAGGCTTTTCCAGAGAGGTTCCACATGTTGTCAGCTAGTCACTCTTAATGGCAGTTTCTGGTTAGGTCCCTTAGCTTTTGGAAGTGACATTCAGTCTGACATGTGCCAGCCACACAATCTACCAAGCCCTGCAAAGTGAAAATATTAACATAAATGCATATTAAGTTACTGTGTGTTAGCTCTTTAACTGAAATAAAGAGTGGGTGTTCCAGCAGAGGCAAATAAATAGCATTGATTTACACTGGCTTGATAATTTGGCCCATTACCACTATTTTATACCCTTTTGGGAGCAAACTGGACAAAGGCTTTTCCTGGAACATGGCAAGTAATTGTATGTTTAGGCTGACTAATGGTAAAGTTGAGGAATCTTTCTCAAAAATTGTTCTGCTGGATAGCTGAATATTAAGGTAAGAGCTACTTATTCAGTTAAATCCTCCATCCTAGGCTTGCCCCCCAGGTACATCTTCCTTCTCAGCTATGTTTTCTGAGGGGATTTCAAAGAACAGCTCTGATGATCCAGGATATCTGTGTGTCTGACCAGTCTGTCTTTCAAAGGAGGTCCTGGACCAGCAGCATCCATGCTGTGCTGAGCAAAGCAAAGCCCCTGGCAGCAGCCCCTCACCTCACACCCAGCCTGCCTGGATGGAAAACGTTCAAAAGCCACTCCAATACTTTCTGAAAAGCTCTAGTGTTGCTGCACAAGTGCAGAGCAATGGCAGTGCATGTGAAATAACACCAATGCTTCCAGCAAATGTCAAGCTTCCTGCTCGAAGGTGACCGCTCTGCACCCACAGGACGTTGGGATAATGGCCCCGTGCTGAACACCCCACATGCTGCGGCCCCCCCAGCACCTCCAGAGTGTCTTCTGCAGCACTGCTGATGGTATTCTGGTGGTTGTATCTGTTTAAAAAAGCTGATTTTGTTTATAGCATAATTTGATTGCAGTTTTCTTGGGTGTTTTTGCTGTTCTAATAAGTATGCTGTGAGTACATCTGCAAGCATTCATATGTTGAGATAAAATTACTGGTGGTGCTCATCTCCCCCTGGGCTACTGCTGCTACCTCCAGTAAATGCTTGTGTGCCTGCATGCCCATGTACAGACAGATGCATGTGCACAGCACCTGATCCTGCTTCTTAATTATTTTTAGCCCAATTCCCAGAGTTGTTCTGCTTCCTGCTGATGAATGGGAAATTCTAGTAGTGCTGTTTCATTTCACCAGCCTCTCAAGTGTAGAAATTATGGTAAATTTGAGAACAAGTGAGATTAGATTGATAGTTACACCTCCTTCTTTAATTAGCCAACCGCAGGATCCATGGAGACAAGGGAGGGGAATAAGAATTTACCATGGCAAGAATGCTGGAGGTTCTTTCTTTTCTGTTCTTTTTTGTCCGTCTGTTCGCACTGACAGCAACCCCTTTCGTGATGTGGGGTTTATTTACAACTGCCCTGACTATGCTACATCAATGGTTTCCCTGACCTTGGCTCAATGATTATGCAACAGAGTGTTGTAAATTATCTTGTCACCAGAATCTCCATTTAGGCAAGTATAATCACTTCCTTTTAAGATCCCAGGCCTGGTGTACAGAAACAAAAAATCTACTGCATAATAATGAGTGCAGCGCAGTGTCAGGGATGAAAAAGCTCCTCTGCCACATGGAAAACAACCGCCTACGGGTGCTGGGAACCTGAATGCCAGGAATTTGTGCAAAGTGCTTAGCAATCTTTGGCAAAAAAAAAAAAAGAAGTGATAAAGTGTACGTTATTGTTTCTAGCTGCCTTATGATGTGCAGCACGCCCCATCCCTTCTTTGGTGCAGCACCGAGTCTCTCTGTGCCTCGCTGCAGTGACACTTGGCAGTGCTGCCATCCCTCCTTGGCAGTGCTTCCACAGGCTCCATATTGCAGGGAGCATTCCCGGCCTTATTGGCTCTCTGATCAATGTGACTTGCAGTCTAGGTTTTCTACACCCATGGCAATAAAACATGTAGTGCTGGTCCTTCCCAATGCTTCAGAGGGGTGGAGCGGAGCCGTTGCTTTCTGCTTGCTAAGAGCAAATCACATTATGGAGATGAGGTGCCAAATGGCCGCGTGTCTGCAGGTGTGTGTGTGCACACACGAGCATACTGATTCCTTCAAGGATATGTATCCTCACTTGGCTTTGCTAGCTGGCTGCAGGAAATGTGAAAGGGATGGGCTCTGAGAGTGAAGGTTGTGTCCAATGAGCTAGAATCAATTTAAGATGTAGCGTACCTGTTCCTGTGTTTCACTTCAGCTGAGAATTACACTTTCCCTTCTTGCATCTGAGAAGGATGGAAAATGTCCCTCCCATGAAACACCCCTTCGGTATATCTCTAGACCAACTCATCAGCAACTTCTTATTTCTCTCTCCAAAACCTCGAATGTAAAACCTTGGGCTGCTAAATTATTTTTACTGTATCTGAGGGAATCGCACTATCTTGTTCTTACTCCAAAGATTTTACAATTAGTCCTCAAGCACAATAGCTTCTCCTCTCCCTCTCCATAGTAACAGGGGAACTGTTATTTTTGTATGTTTGTTGGGAGTGTAGTTAGCATTCACTGAATAAACTCAGAAAGCAATATTTCACATAGAATAATTATGAATATGTATTTACTTGAATAAGCTGTTGATTTTGCATGAATTCTGCACACTGTTTTTTAGGCAAATATGCTAATGATTGATGTGTGAAAATTTACTTTATTTTGGGCTTGTCAGACTAACACAGTGATCCAAATTCAGAAAATTATTTCCTTGTGCCTAAAGTACCATAGCAATTACAGGAATATTCCAGGGAAGTTGATTACTAATACATCAAACCCTTCTCTATGGATATGATGACTTTGCAGCAATATTTCCAAACAAAATTTATTTTGCTGCTGTCTCTTGGCACTGGTGTTCAATCAAATCCCCATAGCTATATTAGCTGTACCAGGAAACCAACTGCTTTATAATCCTTTCACGTGGTCTCTCTGACATACCCTGTGGACAGCACTATGGACAATGATGCCAGTGGGTGGTGAAAGGGGCAGTGCCAGTGGGCAATGACCATCTTGGCAGGCACTGGGGAAAAGTGGATGCCATTTACCTGAGCTTTGACAAGGCTTCTGACAGTCTCCTCTGGTATGCTGGGTGCTGAGCTGGAGGCACGAGGACTGAGCAGGAGTGGAAAATTGACTGGACCGGAATGGCTCAAGGTGTACGTACCATGCAGGAGGTCACAGGTGAAGTAGTGAGTGCTTACTAGTGGTGTTCCTCAAGAGGTCACTACAGGGTCTGATACTATTTAATGGCTTCATTAAAGCTGGACAATGGAGTAGGATGGACCTCTCCAAGTTCACTGGTGACCCAAAACTGGGGGAAGAGCCAATACACTGAAGGAGCAGGGCACTGAAGAGGGATGACAACTGGCTGGAGAAAAGAGTTGACAGAAGATTCATGAAGTTCAAAAAAGGCAAACGCAAAGTCACAGAATGATAGAATATCTTGCATCACTAAGGAATAATGTGCTGCAACAGCTCGCTAGAACGCAGCTTTGAAGGGAAGACCCAGGGGTTCTGGTAGACAACAAGTTGAACAGGAGTCAGCAGGGTGGCCTCATGGCCAAGAAGGCCAACACCATGACTGGCTATATTAGCAGGAGTGCAGCCAGCAGCTCAGGGGAAGTGATTCTTCCCTCTGCTCAGCACAGACATGCTAAGACCATGTCTGCGGGGTTTTGGTCTCCCCACTACAAGGCAAACATGGCCTTTTTTACTGTGATGGTGAAGCACTGGAACAGGTTGCCCAGAGAAGTCGTGAATGCCCCATCTCTGGAAGTGTTCAAGGCCAGATTGGATGAGGCTTTGAGTAACCTGGTCTAATGGAAGATGTCCTTGCCCGTGGCAGGAGGGCTGGAATGACATAATCTTTAAGGTCCCTTCCAATTCAAACCATTCTACAATTTTATACTGGAGCAAGTTCAGCAACATCCACCAGGATGCTCACGGTGCTGGAACATTCGGTGTACAAGGACAAGTTGAGAAAGCTGGTTTAATCCTAGAGAAGAGATGGCTCAGGGGGTATCTTATTGCCCTCTGTAGCTACTAAGTGGTTATAGAGAAGATGGAGCCACACTCTTCTTGGGGGTGCACAGCAAAAGGCAAGAGGCAGTGAATACCAACTGCAGCAAGATGAATCCCAGCTGGATGTAAGGAGAAGAGCTTTCACAGTGAAGATGATCAAGAACTAGAACAAGTGCTCAGAGAGATGGTAAATTCCCCATTCTTGGATATATTCAAAACCCACCTGAATTAGGCCCTGAGTGACTCTATCTCACTTCAAAGATGAGCCTATTTTGAGCAGGGGTATGGACCAGAGATAAGAAAGCTCCCTTCCATCTTATTTTATGGTGAATTTATGGTGAACACTTCTCGTGAATTTTGCACTTGGAAAAGTACTCCTTTTATCTGTATTTTGGATATCTTTCATGTCACAGTAAATTTCACCAGAAAGGCATCCAAAGAATGGGAGTCTTGCCAAAGAAAATGAATGCTGAGACTAATTTGTATCATGACAGTCTGGCTATGAATTTATAATTGTATCACTCTAAAACCTGACTGGTTCCATACCTAGAGCTCTCTGTAGCTGAACGTTAATCACCAGCTTCTAGGGATGAAAACCTTCTGATGCTTTTTAATCCTCCAAGTTGTGGAGGATGGAAGCTCTGCCCTTCAGTGGGCAGCCACACTCACTGGCTCTGCGTTTCCAGCCTGCCTGACTGCACTGAGCAGCCTGTGCCACCCCACGCAGGTACAAAGACCTGTGGCTGCTCTTCAAAGATCCAAATGTACGACCTGAGTGTCTCCCACATCATTTGCACGTAGAGAAGGATGCAGAGAACTTCCAAGCTGACCTGATTGTGAGTCAATGGGAATTGTGCTGTTGATATCAATGGCATCAAGATTTCACAGTTCCCCTCTCGTAAACGTGTGCATACAAGTCCTAGAAGCAACATTTAATGCGAAAATAAGCTAAATAAGCAGATTTACACAAACCCACTATATTTTTTTGTGGTTTTCTTTTTGAAATGTGAATGGGACGCTGCTTGCAAAATGCATTTAAAAGTTCATTCCTTGTGATGAACCAGAAATAACCATTTTGATGTGAGTTTGTATATGGAGGAGTGTGCTTTGCACTTTGCTCCGACATTTCCGTGGCAGGGCACCTGTCCTTCTAATTGTCTGGCTGATGTGCTCAATGAAGCACACACAGAAAAGTCCTCCAAATTGTTTAATAAGCTTCCTTGAGCCCCGAAAGAGTATTTTTATTTCTGCTTTGTATGGCAAATAAATATGTAAGAGAAATTAAACCTGGTGGTAGCTACATGTTACAAGATTTTTTAGCATTGCTCTACTAATGTGACTGATTGAGTACAAGATGTGTTGCTTGCCATTTCCCGGAATGAAAAAATGAGCTGTTGAGTCTTAATGTGCTATTCCAATTATGGTTATAAAATACTGAATCAAGTCTTTCTTTTTTAAAAAAACCCACTTGGAATTAAACAGTTCAACAGAATTAATAATGATTCCAGATGGGCCTGTATTTGGCACTAAGAAGTGTGTGAAAGGAAACATTTTCAACCAGAAGCTTGAATGATTTATAAGAGTTCTTGAGAGATTTTTCACTAGTAAAGATGCCCTTTCAACCTCTGCACATTTGGAGCTAACAAAGGAAGTGACACTCACTGAGTGAAAATCTTGGCATTGGTGAAAAACACACATATGTTCACAAGCAAAAGTGCCTGAAATAGCACAATTAGCAAAGCCAGGTTCTTGACACACTCTTGGTGCCTTGTTTCCCTATGATTAAAAAAGGAAGAGTAGCAGCTTCTCACCTTGAGAAGGTACTGAAAATAGGAAATCTTTTGTGACTGTGGGATAAACAGATACCACGGGACTGATACCTGTAGCAATACATTGAGAATAAAAGCAGCTTCTGCCTGCAAGTTAAACCTTTTCTTAGGTCTGGGAGGGACAAGACACTGGGCCAAAAAGAGAGAGGTCTATGTTTGACAACAATTATTTTAGTATCTAATGCTGGGCAGACTTGGGACTACTGGAAATAGCAGAAGGCAGAGTTATGAGCTCTTATCCAAAAATGAACACTGTCTCACTCCGCTGACTAATTGTCTCCCTTTTCCATAGCATCCCTGCTATAACCACAGAGTATTTAGTAGACATTTAGCTTTCTTAAATGTAGGTCATTAGCTGGAGTTAGGAAAAAAGTTAGCAGTGTGTGGTCAATCAACCTCTTCACTGGTCACCATGATTCATGGATTATATTAAACAGAGGAACAAGGAAACAGATTACACATACTTCATGTGTTACGTTAAATCAATTATTAATAGACAGCTGGGTAACTTACTGCCTCATACTCTGTTACAAACTTGTGAGAATGATGAACAGCAAAGCAGAAGGTAATAGACTGCCCCAAACCACTCTTTTACCAATTATGGTTTTAGCCTGGTGTCAGTTAATGGAAATTACTGAATTTCGCATCCTGCCTCTTCTGTGATTTACAACCCATTCCTTGATCAAGACTTTAGGGAGGATATCTTTTGCAGGGGGAGTGGAAATGACAACATATGGCTTCTGTCTCATGTTACATCCATTTGTAACCTGCAGATTTAGCTTTTTTTTCCAGCAAAGCCTGAGAGACTCCTCCCAGTGCAGCTAGATCCTAATGCCACAGAATCTTTCTCCTTGCCAAATTCCCCCCTTTTATTCCAATGTCCCTTTCCTTTATTCCACCACTTTAACACTTTCTGTCTGCTAATGTCACGGTCTTTCTTTGCACATAAGACTTCCCAATTATTCATAATTTCTGGGCCCAGGTTCAACAAGTCTGTTTGGAGATGATAGTTGCTTCGCACACACAACTTCCTTTCATATCAGTGGTCCTGAGGCTTATGTAAGGCCCCTGAGAGCTCATCCTTTTTATTGGCATTCTTATTTACTTGGTTTAAAATATTAACGAATGACTCCACATGCAAATTATGGGATTCCATTTCTTCCTAGAACCATCATGTGCTGAAGTCACATGGCTTTATCCTGTGTCATGATCTTTGTTATAATCTAAAGGAAGATGTAGTGTGATCATGAATTTCATTCATTAATTCTAATTATTGAAAATAACCAAGAATTAGCCTTTAATGTTTAATTTTTAATTGCATCTTAGTGAATAAGCAGTATATCTCTACCTTCTATTAATTCTAAACTTGAGAAACATCAAAACTGGTCCTTTCACTTCCTGAATTTTCCAGGTCCTCAGTTCTTTCCCATTTGCAGCTTCATGACCTTGGGAAAGAAACCCAAACCAAAAAAACTTGCAACCTGCATATTGGATCTAGGAGAGTTTCCTTTTAGTCCATGTACACTGAGGCAGGTTCTGACACCCCTCACACCACACAGCACTGAGCTTCTCAGGTTGTGTTCCCTGCTCTCTCCTGCTTAGGGAGCTGTGGGCACAGACACTGCTTCTCCTTCACCCTCAATATGAATTTATCCCTTTTAAAGGGGTTTAAAGGGAACTTTTAAAGTTCCTTCTTGTTCTTGCTTGTTTTTTGCTTCTTTTCTAGAAAGACTGGTAGAGATTCTGATCATGTGCTTTTTCTTCTTTTCTCAGTAGCCTCCATGGAGTGAAGCGTATCATGTTGTCCATAGCTCCATAACTTTTCCATTCATTCAGCAAGTTCAGATGAATCTAACTTTCTAGTGTTTAAACCAAAACTCATCCAAGCAGATGGAAAAATTCCTAATTCCCTCAGTTTCTGGGCCCCATAAACTTGGCTTGTTTCTGCAAGTCTTTGCGCCTTTTATATAATTATTTATAACTTTGCAAAGTCATTGGGAAGTTTTTAAAACTGTTGCCCAAATGGAATATCACGGTTTCACACCCCCTCTGTGGAGCTGTAAATGATCTAGAAAGCTCAGAAAATTTGTTGTGCTGAATAAAATAATACCAATGATTTGGAGTTCGAGTTGGGCTTAGGCAGACAGAGCAAAGCACCAGTGACTCTGCATAGGAAACATAGGGAGAAAAGCCAAACCTCACAAACATTTCCTTTCAAGGAAAATAGGTTTTGAAACAATGTAAATAAAGACATTACCAAAAACATGTTTTTCTTCTAGGACAGCAGCATCTAGAATGGATGGTTTTTTTCCATTTAGGAAATAAAGGTCTGTGAAAAACTATCAAAATCTATCAGAAGCAAACAATCTGTACAAGAACAGGAACAATCAAATTAAAATTAACCTTATTTTTTTAGGATTGTAGGAGCCATCCAGTTTGTTTGGTTTTTTTTTTCTTTTTTGGTCTCATTTTCTGACAGAAGATCAGCTTCAACAGAATTTTCAACCTATGCTTTTTTACGTATTTCTATAAAATAGCAGATGCTAACGCTGACATTTATTCACAAAAACAGCTCCAGATTTGAATGAACCACTAGGAAAAATACAACCATGCTGCTGTTCCTTGGTAAGAGACAACCTTTCTGCCTTCTTCCTGACCCAACCCATGATAAAGGTACGAGTTGGGACTTGAATCCTGCAAGACCCTATGGCAGGTTGGATTGTTATTCACTTCCTGACAGCTGTGTTGCCATAGTATAACACAAGGTTCAGGTCTGCGTATGCACAGCATTACTTCATTCTTGGGATATATCCTTCTGTCCCTCTCAGTTACGCATGAGAGGCTTCTCTCTACTGACTGGAAAAGGTGAGGGCAGTTCCCAGCCCTCCAAGAAATCATTCCTCGGTTTCTTAGCAAATCCTTGCTGCCGCAGTCGTGTGATCCCAGAGAGGAGAAATTAAAATGAGAAGCTCTGCCTCTAATGCAGATTCTGGGCCATTAAATAGCTACTTAGGCTTGCAGGCACACAACACCTGTGTTAAAGGAAAAGCTACAAGCCCAAAGTGATTGTTTTTGAGTATGATTTTTCTTCTTAAAAATGCAAATTTGCAGCAGGCCCACATGTATTTCTGATGTACCGGAAAAAGGCGTTTGAATGAACTGGCAGATTATAAAACCCAATAGAAAGTGAAGCTCACTTCTGCTTTCCGAGTTGCCTAGGTGATTAACAAGAGATAAATACAGTTCTTCCTATGTTTAGTCTTAAATCTTTAAGACAAAGAGTTTTTTGACTTTGTGTTGCAAGATATGAAGGTGTTTCAACAGCCAGATTTCACAAGAGCTGTGCTCTCCTCCTTTCCTTTTTTTTTTTTTTTTGTATCACGTTTCTGCTGTGAAGGTCACCTTATAGTCACCAGCTGAGCACCCTCCAAGCTGTCTTAGGGCTGGGAGGGGGGGGCTGTCCCTGGGGGCAACCAAGTTCAGTGGGTGTGTGACTGTATGTAAAGCTCCCACTAGTTAAAAATACCAAGTCATATATAATTATCTTTAGTGCTGTTAACACCCCATAAGCACTAGAGCAGCAAAAGGTGGTTGTCCCTGAGAAAGAGCAGATTGCTGGGCTGGGAATCAGAATACCAGGCTTATGCCTCTGGTGTCCTCACCAAACTGTGCAACCCTGATCTAGTCAACTCATTTCTAATCCTTCCCCTATTCTTCTGTCATCTCTGTTTGGAGAGTAAGTCCTCTGTGACAGGGATCGTCTCTCCCTGGGTGTTTGTACAGTGCACAGCACAGTAGGCCATGATCTCCATTGATGGCTCCCAAACACAGAGCCTTCAGAGGAAACTTCTGCTACAGAGATCACCTTGTGTGATGGCTTCAGAAAACCCAGTTCTCCTGCTTGTTTTTCCTTCTCCTTTCTGAGATCAGGAAAGAGAACTACAAAAATGTGGAATGGGTTTCTCTGGCTTATATAGCAAACAGGCTTTTTTTTCCCTTCTCTCCCCCAATTCAGGATTACTAAGAGACAAAACCATTTTCAGAAAAAAAAAAAAAAAATTCCCTGCATGTCTTCATGCTTCCTCTCCCTCTTCCTGGGCTGGCAGAGGACGCCACATCTGCAAATATGTGCTTCCTTTAATGTCTTCATTTTCTTCCATGGTTCTCTGCTGGCTTCTGGAATCTCTCCAGGGATTACTGGAGCAAATTTTAGCTGGGCAAAAAGGCCTCTTCTTTAGAGAGACAGCCACAAACATGTGTGTTATGCCTATGTTAAGGCATCTACCTAGCCCTATTTACCCACAAATTCGGAATCTATCTTTTATGAGACTTAAACAGCCACACATCGATAGCAATCTGATTAAAAAAAATAATTTCTTTTTAATTTTCTTAACTGAGAAGCAAGAGCAAAATCATCACCCTTCATTTAACCTCTCAGCTCCATGGTGGAGAAGTCAAACTAGAATAACATCCATTTTAAAGAGTGGGCAAATAGAGGTAAGGGATTACAGCACAATTTGTCTGGCTCCTACAGAATTTAGAGGTGAGGTTGGAGGGATGAAGCTGGTGGTGCTTGAGCCAAAGCAGCCCATCACCTGCATGCTTTTCAGGAGGGGAACCATTCTCCTTTGAGCCAAAGCCTTTCCACTACCCTGCAGGGCAAAATGGATAGCTGCCTTTTCCATTCTGTGCGTTGTGCATTAATTTGGAGATGCTTCAAAAAGGAAGTTTAAAAAAAAAAAAAGAAAAAAGGAGAAACAGGAGAAGTTATTTCAGATATGTTTCCTGGGTTGTTGTTTTTCTTTGATGTTTTCAGCTGAAGCCAAATGGAATAAAGCAAATGCAGCCCTGGTTACAGTGCGCTGTTTCCCTGGCTGGCAGGGACACCTAGTGGGTAGGACAACGTGCTGGTGAAGGCAGGGAAAAACACACTGTCTTGACTTCCCACCAAGGGCAATATTTAATTTCTGAGTCATGCTGATCCCTAATTGACGCTCATGTTATCCTTCAGAATTAGCACGGAGTTGGGAGGAGTTTACAGCCAAACCACCTTCAAGGAACGGTGATTGTAACGTGAGAAGGTGATCTGAGCAGCATTACCCAAACTACTGCTAATGGAAAACACTGCCAGCCTAACTTTTGTGCAATTTATTCTTTTGAAGCCTGTTACAGTCATAATAACACCTACACTGGCTCTATGTGAGAGCTGCCTTGGTGGTGGCATGATTCATCTCTGTCTGCAGTTACGCATTTCATGGGGTGTTGCATTGGGGCCACTTTTATTGTATTGCAGACACCTACAAAATGACATTTACTGCTGCTCTCAGTGGGACAGCTTCAGCAGAAAAAGCAGCAGGAAGCTTAAAAGAAAGAGGAAAACAGTGTGACCATCTGCCTCCCCAAATGCAGCGGGGCTGTTCGGAGTCAGGGCCGGACCCAAACCTGTCCTGCCTCCTCACTGCTCACAGCACAGACCAGGCTTTGCTGGCCCTGTCCCTCAAGTTGTGTACTGGATTGGCTCCTTGACTGCATTCTCTTAACGCAGGTTTTTATGGGAAGAGGTTGTTGACTAATTTCTTTGTTTCCATCATGGCACTGTGGACAACTTTTTTCTTGGCCTCTTCCCAAGCACCTGTCTGAGAGGGCTGGCATGTGGCATCCTTAAAATCCTCCAGCCTGTGCCAGAAACAGAGACATTACATGTGAGAGATTTCATGCAGGGAAAAAACAAATCCTTTTATTAGCATGGTAATTTTTTTGGTTTAGGATACTTTCCCTCTGCAAACTACAAAATGCCAAGGCTGGGAAGAAGCAGCCTTCTGCTACCACTCTGGGGATGTAGGCCCCAAAAAGATACTTACACTTAAAAATATAAGATGAACTGCAGCTTCTGAATCAGAAACAGATCATATAAATAGCAGGAAGCAGTTATGCTCTGGACATTTTGAAATCATCTTCTTCTGATCTAATTATATGCTAACATCAAAACTGACACAGTTATAGTTATTAAGCCCTTTTCCTTTTTTTCACTTTTTACTAGGAATTCTATCTTAGGATTAATAGGCACTTGCATCATTTCTGTCCTATGTGTTATATTAAGGAGCATCTACATCATCAGCAAATATTTTTATTGTGCTGATACTGCACACAAACTCAAATGAAAAGGTACAGAGCTTTTTTTTTAGCTCTGGACTCTCAACATAATTTGAATAGCTTATACTTCATAAATTCCTTCATTAAAGAAAGAGAATTTTATATTATGAAATTAATACATTTGAAGGAGCAAGTAAAAATTGCTCCTTTCTTACATAGCTGCACTGTTTTGTAGCAGGACCTAAATATTGGTATTCTGAGTACTGATGATGGGAATAAACAGTGAAAATATATTTAATAAGACTTTTGGCACTAATAACCTGAATTCATACATATAAGCTGGCAAAATGCAGTTTATGCAAAATTATGATGATCAGTGTGTATACAAATAGATGAAAAAACTCTCAAAGTATTATTGCCAATGACTCAATATCAAACTGGAAGTAAATTTCATGAGAGCATTCCAAGCAGATGTGCAGAGATCTTCAGGACTGATTTTAGTCAATATTTTTATTAGTGATTTGAAGGATAAATATAGAGTACACTTATAAAATTTGCTCAGTCTGGCAGACAGGATCAGAATGCAAAATGCTAAATTGAAGAGATGGTCTCAGATCAACAAGATGAAGTTCACTAACGACAAGTATGAAGTGCTACACTGCAGAGGGAGATATCAAATGCATAAATATGAATTGGGAAATAATCAGCTCAGCATCAATATGAGAAAATGATACAGTGTGTATAGTGGTTCATAAATTAAATATGACTCAACAATGTGATTATGCTGCAAAAATGGCTAATCCCACCTGGAGTTCCATTAATAGAAGTGTTGCATGTGGAAGAGGAGAGATTGTGCAGGCATCAGGCTGGATGACAGTGGCTCCTTAATTACAGTCTGGGCACCCAAATAGACCATGCTGCCCATCACCTTCCAGACATTCCCTTTGCTCCCTCTCCAGGCCTTTTTCTCAGCTACATTCTTTGCTGGCTTCCTTCATGAAGGATTCTTGACCTCTTCTTCACTTTAGAAAACACTGCCCATAATCCTGCTGCATCATGTTGTTCCTTCTTATGGAAATATTTGACTGGTGCTCTCCATATGGATCCTCTGCCAGGAGTGGTCTCCATATGTGTCCTATAGGTACATACGATCCCACATAGGCAACATGCACTGCTCAGAGGAAACTCACAGTGACACTGGCAATGGCAAGGAGGGTACCTGATGTTCCTGCAGAGGTGCTGGCTCCTGGCAGCTTTGTTCTGACACACAGGAGCATCACACAGACCAGGGCAGGTGTGTCACTTGCAGATACATCTCCTTTCGAAGGGGAAATAAAATACATAAGCAAAAGAAAGGAGACAGTCCCCTGAGAATTACCACTGTCCCACGCAAGAGAAGAACATGGAGAGAAATGATTGCATTTCATTGCCTTGGGTTTTTATCACTGTGAAATTTTTGAAGTTATTTGGGTTTGGGGTTCTTTAAACCACCCAGGATTTAATACTCCCCAGAACCATGCCTGTTGCTCTGTGTGATAACCTCGGGAGCATCCCCAGAGCTGTGGCACTGACCCGTCTGCAACCAGCAGCGCACCGAGATTCAGAACTCCTTCCATCACTTCTGCAGGAGGAACGGGACGCTGGGAAGGCTCCGACAGCGCTAGCAAAGACGTAATATCTGTTTCAAAAATCCTGAACTGGCACCCAAAAACTGGGAGGGGGGTGGGTGGCTGCTCCCAAAAGCCCGAGGCTGCCGCTAGATGGCAAACTTTAATTTTTAAATCCTGGAGCTGCCGGCGCTCATGCCTGGGGCCATGACCGTCCAGGGCCAGGGATCAGGACCAGGACCCCACCACAGCCGCACGCTTCCCAAGGGGCTCCCAGCTTTCCTGCTACCCCGCTCCTTCTCAGGCACCGGCCGCCATCCGACTCAAAATTCCCTGGGATCTTGTGCACACCAAAGGGCCACGAAACGCTTCGCCAGGTGCCGCTTCCCCCACAGCAGGGAACCAGGGCTCTCCTGTGGTTTTTCTCTATGTGGAGACTCCTGGTGATGCCCTGAGGGAGGGGGACAGAGGTCCAGGCGGTCGCTCAGTCAGGCTCGGAAAGGACACGGACGGGGCTCTGCGGGACGGTCTCACCGGCACCTGGACACTCTCCAAAGACCCGCTGCCCTTTCTGCTGAAGCCCTGGTTTTCCTTCCTCTCTTGGCCCTGGCTCAGGCTGGGTGTTCTGGAGAACAGAGGTGTTTTTCAAGGCTCAGGACATTGTATCGGGTGGGAAAAAGCCTTTTTTTGCTCTTCTCTCCCCGATGATTATCTCGGAAAGCATTAGGAGGTAAACTAAGAAAGCAACTCTGCTGAACCCGGTCTTCTCCAGATCTTTATCGATCCCTGAGGAAATGGGCATAAACCACAAAATCAGAGCAGTGCCAGCATTGCAGCAACCTCAGGTCTTGCCATATTGTGATAACTACATAAAGCACATAATGTTTTACATATATTTTAGGAAACTCTAAATATTGTCTAAATCTTAATTTTCTTATGAACTCAATGAAAATATTCATCTTCCCTGTCAGCCATGCATGTTGCCTTATTTTAATCAGTTAATTTATCTTGGTGTGAAGAGGTAAATGTGAATGGATATTGGGAAACTCAAACCCAAGTCTGAGATATGTGCTCCCCTGTATAGAAATAAACTGTTAGATCATGTTTCTCATACCACGGGCTTTAGACCAATAGCTGACCTTACGAACAGCATCACCTCTAATATAGCAACTGCAAGATCCTTCAGTGGGATAAATCACATTTCCTACACAAATATAGTTAATTATTCTGTGTGACAAAATACCAAGAAGAGCATGTCTTAACCATACAGATAATGTTTATGTGGCAAAGCACAGTAGTAAACATGGCAACTTCTGAGAACCCCAGGGCTCCATAGGGTTCCATATGGTTTTCTTTGCACCTGCCTGTCATGGCAGTTCTTTTACATCTTTTAAACTTTTACTTACTGAGTCATTCAATACCCAGCAGTTGTCCTCTACACGCTAAAACTCTTGCAGAATTTTGCAATGTGTTATGAAAAACAGTGGTTGCTTTTACTGATTTGTTGTATTGTAAATTACATGGCATAAATGCCATGTGAGATATAGTCTTCATCTTCTATATTTTAGTTTTTCTTCAGTTGTGTGGTCCTACATCCAGTCATTAGCTGCAAACAGTGTTAGAGACATTCCATCCAACTAACAAAGAGCTGGCTCCTCACCATGGTATTCAGTCTCCGTTTTGAAGCCCAAAATTCACAAAGTGGGCAAGGATCTCCCCTGACTCCATACAGCAGGGTTAATCATCTCATTTCAAAAGCAATGCCCTGAATCAGGGTTTTTTTTACCAACAAAAGCAATATTTCATGTCTAGAATTTAGGTGTTGCAGGAATGTGAGGAGTTCAAAATACCCTTGGGCTGAATAAAGGATTTCTGCCTCTGGAACTTTTGGTGAAGCCCTTCCCCTGAGTCAAGGACTGATACAGCACATTCAGAAGGAGGCCTCTGCCTCCTTTTTGCTTTCTATGGGATTGGGATATGTGGTTCCTCTAGCTTTTCCTGCAAATGGCTGCCCAAACTCATGTTTCCCAGATCACCAATAACAGGGTCAAACTGAGCCCAGATACCTCCTTCTTCTCCTTCTCCTTCTTCTTCTCCCTCCTCTCTTCTTAGGAACCATAAGCCCCATCCTGGGTTTTTTCTCCCTTCTTCTGACATTTTGTCAGTACCAGAGATACTTCTCATTAAGCTGGAAATTCCCTTTTAACTAAGACCTAAGGCAAATAACAAAGCATTTTTGTTTCCCTGGTGGACTCTTGGATCACTACCTTTCAGTAATAAGAATCACAGGCAAGTAAAAAGATCAATTTAGGGTCAAACAACAAATAAGTAATACATTGTTAGTTATTACTTCCTACAGGCATAAGCTGAAAACTGTAAAGAAGGATTTGGTATCAAAGTGTATATTAATTTTTAACAGAGAAGGGCTAGCTCTGAGAAGGGTGAGGCTGTATATCCTTTGCTTTCAGTGTGAAGAAAGCATCAGGTAGTTACAAAAAGGCAGGGTTTTGGTTTGTTTTATTTTAATAGAGTCTCAGTCAATGCACATGCCTGTAGTCAGGATGAACACGAAGAAGTCACACCAGGTACTTGCAGTAGCCCGTAGCAAAACTGGGTCACAATGCCCACAAACTTTAACACTGGGGAAAAAATTTTTGGGATGGTGTTAACAATTCTCTAAAATCAAAAAAGAATTCACTGTGTGAGTGTTTCATGTAAGGGATGAGCATTCCCACCAGTCAGTGAGGATCTTGCCAACATGAGGGATATGCCCTGTGGCTCTGAGCACTTGAAAATGTCAAGGAGGGAGAAACATTTGAGACTGTCTTCTTACATATAAGGAAGGAAAAAAGATCACAAGACAGTTTTCAAAATAACCTTTCCTTTAAAAGTTAACTATAATCACCTTCTGTGCAAGGAGAAGACAGCTGAAATGTAATCTGTCCCTTAGAAACTGCAACCTTAAAGACCGTGGCTCGAACAATGAAAAAGTATCCAGGGAAGGACTGGACCATGTCGTATAAGCAGCTGGATATCTGACAGCTCATTCATTTTTGCTGAAAGGTGCTCCTTCTGAGGGACAGGGTGGCTCATGGGGCTGCCTGTGCTGCCCGGACCAGCGGTCAGGAAAAGTCACTGATGTTTGTCTGTAATTTTGTAGGTTTTGTGAAGTGTATTGGACACAAACTACTTCCCACTGGATAAACATCTGGGAAGCAAAATCTGCCACCAGTGGCACCAAGTGATGTGTTCGCCAAGGGCAGGCAGGGCCTAATGATTATTCTGTTTTTCTCCAGTAATGCTTGTTCCACCATCTTACGGCTGAGGCTCACTGGAGAACACCTTCAGCCTGTGGAGGGAGAGCCCGGATTGCTTCATGTGGATCCCTGGAGGTCCTTGTTGCCCCAGGCAGAGTGAGGCTGGATGTGCCACCGCAGTGACAATCCTGTACTTTCCTCTGGTTAACCGTTGGGTTTGGGCTATGACTTTGTCTTCCATCTTTTATTTCTGATGACACCCCTTGCACCAGGGAGCTGATACGTAGTTCCCGAGACCCTGAGTGCCTGAGCAAGTGATCGGTCACTTGGCCCCTGCAGTCCCAGCCCGCTGCCAGCTCACCATACATGGCTCATGCCTCTGCTCGTGCTGCCCACCCGATGTTTTGGCATTCCTGCTTGTAATGTGCCATATTAGATCCAGGCCACCAGCCAAACTCTGCAGCTCAGACCCCCCTCTCCCTGAATTTGACATGGGGTAAAGAATTGTAGAAAACAAGACTGGCACTCTCCTGACTTGGCCTCCGTAAACATTTTTAATTAACAGCTATCAACTCTTGTGTATTTGGGGCCATTAGCAGCATTGACTGAACAACTCCATTGAACCTTTAGGTAAGGCTGTCCAGATCTTTATTTTCTTAATTAACTTCTATATTTGACCTTGGTAGGTATAATTTAGTAGTGCTCATTTGAGCATTTGTAACTTGACAGAATTTTTGAGTTCAATATTATAGTTATTATTTTTTCTCAAGTTGCTAAGTAAGAACTATTTTATGTTATGGTACAGTCTGGTTGCCTGTTGCCCTACATATTATGCAAACAAATACCTAGGGTAATATAAACCCAGACTTATAAAAAAATATTAATGAGTACTGGATGGAGAAAAGGGGAATAATTTTTTGAATTTTTCAAATTTTTTTTGTCCTTTCTCAGAATAAAGCAAGGTTTTAAGCCTGCAAAATTTTTTATGAAAAAGATTTAATTTTTCCAGGTGTTTTTCCTGACACATCTTAGAGATGTTTTGATTCTCATTAACTATTTGATATCAGATTCCTGAGGTGGTGGGGAAAAAAAGAAAATGAAAGAGTAATATGGGTCATTGTTTTTCAAAGGGCTGTTTTAGCACCCCAACTGTTTCCTTTATGCAGCAGGGTAGTAAATAAAATGAATGAATGAAGAACTGGCTTTATGAAAACCATTAATTGCTTATGCAAAATGGGCATGGGATTTAGGCTTAGCTGGGAAGGCAATAAAAATCCTTCACTATTAATTTTTAATTTTTAACTTTATATTTTCTCATCATGAGTCTGTAAAAATACAACATCCTTAATTTTCTTCATGTCCTTTGTTAAGTGCAAGGTATTGCATTTAAGAAAATAAAAAAGCTTTCTCTTTTTTCAATAATACTGTTTAATTCTCCATCTCCCTCAGGTAATAATTATATGTAAAGTATGGAACAAGAAAGGTCTGGTTTTGATCTCAGACTGGTATAAACTGGGAGTTAATCCGTGGAGTCGGTTGTGTGACAATGTGAGAAAATGGTTGGGAGATCAGACTTAAGGCTTCTGTTTCTAGGAAGACTCATTGAAGAGCCTATAGCTGTTTTCCTGGAGAGATGCTTCAGAGCCTTTCACGTGCTTATTTTAATAATTTATTAAAAATACACTGAAGAGAAAAAAAAGTTGAAAAAAAAGATGTTTCTAATTCTAGTAGTTCCAAGCGGTATCTCAAGGTTGAGTACAAAACAAACCATACATAAATAGTAGAAAACAGTCCGCATCTTGTTGCCATGACAATGCCCTACTTATAGCACATTAAGCTGATTCATGTCTTTTCTCACCTCACTGTTAATAAATTATGGTGGCTGATGAGAATTAAGCCAGCTGGAAGAGCTAGTGAATTAATTTGCCACTTAAACATGGTGTCCTTCAGGGGAATTATCCTCTATGTAGCAAATAATATCTTACTGTATATGTAAAATTGTAGGAATAGGTTGAAATAGCTAATCTTTGTTTTCTTTGTAGTATTGATGTATCACAGCTTATTGCTGTAGCAACAAGAGCTGGCACAGCCCTACTCCTGCTGTAGGCAGCAGCACCAACTTCGGTTGGTGACAGACAAGTGTTGCAGAGGCTCCTCCACTCCATTACTGGATTAAATCTTTAACACACTGATTCCTCAAATTTGGGTCATGTTTTGTCATTGGAAGTGTAGGACATTCAGCCAGTAGCTGCTGAAGCATGTCACCTGCAATCCAGCACCTTCAGGTTAAACTGAATCTCATACCTACACACGCAGCATAACAGCAGGTTCCATGATTTCTTGGCTGATGTGCTAGTAGGGTTTGTGCAGGTTACAGTGCAAGAATTCATCTGAGAGCAAGCATTCATCAACAATGATCAGAATTTAGGCTTCTTGATTAATGTATATTCACAGTGGAAAAGATTTTCTCCTTTTTCTGTAGGGAGAGATTCAACAATGGTAATGATAGAACTGAATAAACACTGTATAGCTCATAATAGCAGCCCTTAACAGAAACCAGGCACACTTCATTCAAATCTTTGTCTCTACACGCACTTGCAGTCAATAAACTCTAACAGCTGGAGCTGGAGATCTGTATTGGAGGACTTTCCAAGTCACAAGTGCAAACCCCTTGAAAAATAGCAAATGGGATCTGAAATCTGTGAAACACTGACTGAATTCTACTTACAGTCTTCTGTGATCTTCAGGAATTTACTCAAGTGTAGGCATTTGATTTTTTTTCCTGTATTTTTTTCTTCCCTGACTTTCTTCTTTGAATGGTTTCACTTTTCCCTTCAGCTGTAAATCAGATGCAAATTTTCTTTGGCATTGTGCTTCAGTTTGACTTAACTAAAGAAACTTTACCTGATCAGAATCACCTGAGGAAGCCAAATTAAACAGTTGCTCTGTATAGCTTGGCTAAACTAAGCCCTCTTCTTTTTGAGTCCTAGTTTCATCCTCTTCTTTCAATGACATGAAAAATCACTGAAGACTGGCACCCACTCAGTTATCAAAAATGCTGTTGAAATATACTTTCATTTTGTAAAAAAAAAGTTTCCAACAGGCAATGGCTTATTGTTCTGAATTTAAAGGTGTTTGCAGACTTTCCAACAATTCTCATTGCTTTGGAAATGCCTTCAGTAACAGATGAATAATGTGATGATAAGAAGCAAGGTCAGCACATCCAGACTTAACAGCAACTCAACAGATCCATTGTTTCCCTTGGTTATGAGCACTGCAATACCCATTTGCCTTCTCATTATAGAAGGTATACTGCCTATAAACACTGTTTAGAAGTTACAGCTGCATGTTGTTTTTATCAAAACATCATAAAAAAATTGTAAATATTGCTTTGGGGCTCACAACTCTTAAGAGTGAACAGCTCCCAAGAAACTTAACATTACACCTTTATACTACAGAGAGCAATGAGGAACTGAGTAAAGCCTCCAGTGACACAACTCTAGTGATCTGAAAAATGCAATTTGTATTTTTCCAAAGCCACTCTTGTATATGTCTTGTCCATGGCATCGTCATCTCAGGCCACATGAACTGACTGAATAAAATGTTCTCGCTGTATCAAAAAGGTTTGTGATTTTCAACTTGCAACTGTATTTAACTCCTTAAATGGTTTTCTCTGAAAGGAGTCTCCAGGGTTATCATGGAGTTGCCTCAGTGTTTGCCTTTTGATGGTCCTGCAAATGTAGATTCTTCTCCAAGTGATGCAGTTTTACTCTTCCACAAGAGAATATCTTGCAAAGATGCCCTTAGTCCTCAGTTGAGGTGTCAGATTTGGTTCCTTCTTTACTGCTGACCATTTCTCTTCTGCAGAGGAAGGTGAGGGCACACAGAGGGAGGAGGAATTTGCCTTGCTGGAGCTCTGGTCTGGAATCCCTCATCCTCCATAGCCAGCGTCCATGCGAGAAGGCCATTACTGTGTATTCCACTTTTTCTGCTCCTTGCCAGTCACTTTTGGTTCTGTAGTCTTCTTTAGCAGGGCTCAGCCCAGAGGATGCCAAACACACCTACTCCTGCACCTCCCCCACTTCATTAATTCAGATTAGGAGGCAGGAAAGAGAGGTTCCCCAGCCCTAGTCTTCTCAGTGAAATTATCCTCGGGGTCCATGATGTTTCTTTCCTCCCCAAAGCTCAGAAGCAGAATCTCCCCTGCCTTGTCTGTACCTACACCTGCAAACTGGGACACAATTAATGGAACTTAATTTTTGGGGTTTTTTTCATCCACGCATTTCTGAATATCCTCTGCGAGAGTTTTTTTGCAGAAGATCCACTGCGTTGTGCTGGGGTCCTGAAGAGGCGATTCCCCTCCAAAGTTTAGTTTTCATCATCATATAAAACTGCTTTGTTTTGGGTAAGAGCATTGTCAGTCTGCTGCTGCACAGCTGGAGAGCCAGAGCATGCAGCTGCAGCACTCTATAGAGCGACGGCTCCATGGGGATAGATCCCGCCAGCATCAATAGGCTGGGCCTCCGAGTGTCTAGACACTCCTACCCATCCCTTCACAGCAGGAAAATGGCCTAAATGATTATATGGATTTAGCAATTCAAAAGCATGTCTGTGCACCTCATCCAAGGGCTTTTGAGCTGTGAGGAAGACGCATGCACACGTTGGGAAATCTTGCTTTATTCTGCATGCAATCCTAAACTCCATCTTCTTCCAATTCTGTAATGCCCCCATGTCCATCAGCAATATTAAAGTTTCTTTTTTTTTGTTCCACATGAGCAGATTTGGATCCTAGTGAGAAGGATGAACTGTTCTAAAATGCCTTTTTTTTTTCTTTCTTTATAAGACAAGCTCTGGGGACAGCTGAGAGATTTTGGCTAATGGACCCAGAATTATCAGCAACTTTAAGTCCACAAAGTTAAATGCTTAGACTTCTTGTAATTTCAAGGCACAACACAAAATTTTATTTTACCTAAGGTAAATTTATTACCAATTAATTTGGTTCCCTACTCTGAATGGAAAAATTTGCACATGTGGGTTCTTCAGGAGTATTGCATATGCTTAAGACTTTCTGAAAATTGCAAGAACTGACATGAAGCTGATTTCCAGCTCTCAAACAGTGGGCTTTTGGGAAATTACGGTTAACCTGTACCCTACTTTTACGCTTCCCTCTCCTGTTTTGCCTTACGACACAAGTATTAATGATCCAAAGCGGCATCACACATGAAACCAAACCCCGATTCTCACAGTAAACAAATTAATGCCACCTCCTCTCCCCTACTGCCATCATCCACCCTGCCCTGCCAGAGCATCAGCTGCTGCACTTTGGCTTAAAATCTCTTCCCTTTAGTGCAGCTGAGCAGATTTATATCAGCTGACCAATCCTCCTTTGTAACTTGGTCTGTGAATTTCAGGGGCTGGAGCTAAGGAAGTATGGGAAGCCATTTCCATGTCTCCTTTTGGCTATTTTCCCTACTCAAAAATGTAAGAAGAGACTTAGTTACTTCCAAAGCAGCTACTGAGAAAGAGGATGTGCTTAGCAAAAGTCCACACAGCTTCTGCTGGAGCCTTCTTATGGTGGGGTGGAAAAAGCAATAGCAGAGAGGGCTTTGTAATGGGAACAGTTTTGCTTCAGAGCAGGTATTTCCTTCTGCATGTACTGAAAATAACAAAAACTCAAATCAATCCCTGTGTGCAGAGGATCAGAGCCTCTCAAAATCTGCCATTACCTTCCTGCCCTCACCGAGAATGTTGTTGGTTTGAACTACGATATGTCCCACATAATGTACCTTGGATGTCTGGGAAGTTTTTCCAATTTTCCTGCAAGCTCTTGTCTGCACGTGTCCCTGAAAAGAGAGAGGCAAGGGGTGGAGAGTTTTTATAGATCAGCTTGCAATCTTCTTCATCTGTTTCAGTAAACAGTAGGTAGAAATCATGAAAGGCAAAGCAAAAAAATCAATGCATTCAGTTGGATGACACTTAACAGAAGGATTTTTGAGTTATCATAGAGCCTCATTCTAAAATCCAGGTTATAGATGAAGGCTTGTTTTTTTCCTTACCCCTGGGTCATTTTAGTTCATCTTCCTCATAACTATTTTCTCCTTCAGGTTCCATTGTGTGGTACACGATGTGCTTCTTGGGGCTGCCTTTTGCAGGGCCAGGAATTGGTCTTTGATGATCCTTGTGGGTGCCTTCTACTTCAGAATATTCTATGATTTTGTGTATTGTTATTTTAAACTAAAATGAAACAATGTGGTACTTTAAGATCACCGAATAAGATTTACAGCTGCTATATTTTGTCTTTTCCTCTAATACAACTATGTACAGTGATGTCAGCTTAGGGTCTGACTTCTTGTGTAGTTTTATTAAAGGACATTCCATTAAAAAATCTAGAAAACTGTAAGTCTAAACACAGCAGCAAATTGTTCATTAAGGGCTTTGTAGACAGGTAGCCTTCAACAACCTGTGCTATTAATATAACTTAAAATTACGTTTGAATAGTTGTCAGTAAAATGCAGAAGGAAAAGCAGTTTCCAGCCAAGTTTTCATATGCAGAAAGAACTGAGCTAAAATTATCAGAGTGATTTTATAAATATAAATACCAATAATTTTATCTGAAAATGCCAATATTACACCCTAATGTCAGGATATAAATGATAACCATATTTGCTAATTTTGAAAGTATTAGTGCTCCTGAGGACTTTTTGTTTCCTGAGATCCAGTACTGAGAGGGTTCAGTAGCTATTTTTCAAACATAAGCAATCTGGTTGAAGTTGATGACAACAAATGGTCTTAACATTGACCTAATTTTGTGTTCATCTTGTGTTAGAGGAAGATGCTGCTGATGAGCAGCTGATAACGCAGCCACCGTATCAACAAGTGTCCGATCTTGCTTCCCCAAAAAATAAGCGGACATCTTTTCTTCAGTGGTTAGAAATAACCCCAAATCTGCTTTCCCACACTTCAGTGTCCTGTTCTTTATGTGTAGGGGAGAACCTCTTACCAGTACAACTCACGGTCTCGTTAGAATCTCTAAGCTTTCAGTTTTCTTTATTTACAGTCACATCTTGTATATGTGCCAATTACAGCCATGACTCATTCTGTAGAAAGTATGCTAGGGAAGTGTGTAATTTCTGACACTGTAAATACAGGGAGAACCATTACCAGATGATGATCAGCTCCTCGAGGATTACCAGCCACCACAGAGTTTAACAATTTCAGAACCGTGGTACTCTACAATTCTTTTGCCTGGAGACTGTATGAAAGTCTTTTCTCATCTTTAAAGATTTTTACACTAAAGTTAGTTGCATTAAGATAATAAATGTCAAAAGCTCTGCAGAGTCAACTATGGCTTCACTTATTCTCTTCCTTTTTTTGTGGGGTGGTGGTGCCTTTCACTCTGCAGAGCAGGGAAACTTTACACGAAGCAGAGCCCAGGGAGAAAGGCATACCTAGAATAACTGTAACTAATATCAAGCCTAGCATTTGGCCTCTGCTGAATAACCCCATTCCTCGAGCCTCCTAAGCCAGATCCTGCCTGTTGGTGAACCAGCAACAGGACTTGGGCCCAAAAGAGGGGCTGTGAGGACGAGCAGTACAGCGGGTGACAGCACAGTGTACCAGCAGCTTCTCACCTCTGCTCATTTCTGCTCGTCTCGACAGAGTTCCCAAATGGGTCAACCCCAGTGCTGGGGTTGCTTTCAATAGCACTGTTACCTAGAAACTGAGTCAGTCTCTTCCTTCCACTTCTCACTGACTAAAGGCTTAAGGGTGAAAGTTTTGCATGTGGTTAAAAAAAAAAAAAAAAAAAAAAAAAAAAAAAAAAAAAAAAGAGAGAATTGGAAGGGATGCAGCTTGGTTAGCATTTCCAGACCACTGATAGTTCTGTCAACTGTCTGCAAGCTACAAGGGGCCTCAAAATCTCCACTCAAGCAAATGTGGGCACTGCAAGATATTGATAGCTAGTATTTTTAAAGTCAGCACTCCCTAGTGTGTTCTGCTTGTCTTCTCTTCCAATAAAACACCTACTGAAATGTGAGTGAGACCTTAAGGTCTCCTTCCCTGATCTGAATCAGTGGCAGAGCACTGCTCCTGTGACAAAATCTGCACAGTGGCCAACAGCCATGAAACCAAATGCTATTTGCCTTTTTGTTGTTGTCAGCAGTGTTAACTCTTAATGAGCACAAACCAGCTCATTCAGTACTCTTTCAGTGCACACATACCTGTGTCTTACTGCTGTGGGGTGAGCCAGTGTCCCCATATATGGTACCTATTGCTATGAGCCATCCTGGCTGTGCTTCAACTGTTTTCGCTAAGAAAGTTGGGATATTATCTGTTGTCTGGCAGGCAGGTTTGACTAACTGTCTGCTTTGCATTGAGCATGAAGCTGAAACAGAATTTTGAGTAATTAAAAGGATGCACTGGCTGCAGGTCAACAGCAAAACCTTACTAGGATATTTTCTTTCCGACCTGAGGTGTTTGCTGCACTTCTTTCACCTTAAAGGTAGATTGGTAACAGTAGTGCTTGTGGTTAATTTAAACATTTATAAGTCAGGTCTAGGGAAGGAGGGATAGCTTTGGTCACAGTCTGTCTTTTGACAGCAACCTGATTTTGTAAGGTGGGATGGGGTCACAGAAATATTTCAAAATTTTTATTTGCTACATCCTGTGGTACAAGGTATGTGTGTGGGGAAGAGCATTATTTCTAATAATTGTGCTAGTTTATATGTACATTTTGAACAGCTTGGTATGCTGGGCACAGTTTAACATGGCTTCAGTCAGTCTATAACTGGCCTGTTGTTCAGTTTTTCCTGATACTAGAAAATCTAAGAAAATTCTTTTCCTCTCTATGGCAGTGCATCTTTTACATGTCCTAAATTATCCAAAAATCATCTGAGATATCTGAATTCAGAGAAACACATTTTGATGTCTGTGTGCTTCTGCAGAGACTCTTAGCATTTACAGAAACTATTATGGTCAATACATATTCTTCTAATTATACAATCAGGAGCCTGTGCTATATAAAAGTTCCCTGTCTGGTTCAGTCAGAGATGCTTTTTCTATTTTTTTTTCTCCACCTTGCTGCTATTCAATTTTCTGTTTATTTTCTCTCAGCTAGGTTCCTGTTTCCCTCTGTTTTTCCTTTTCATGTCAGCTTGCTTCCCAGTATAGTCACCTTTTATTCCTTCCCAGCTACAAGAGGCTTTGTCCTGCAAGCCGTATGCTGAGATTGTGCTTCAGTTCTGTCATGTGCTCAGCCCTCACCAATGTCCCTGCTTTGGGAGGTTTTCCTCTCCTGAGCTGTTCCTGTGCTCATGCCCTCAGGTGGCCTGGAGCACTGACCTGCCTTAAAAATTGTGTATTGTTTTCCTGGGTTCATTTTTCCGTTTTTTTTTTTTGTTTTTTTTTTTTTTTTTTTGGGTTTTTTTTAATTGACTCAGTTGAGGTGGAGTCTTGAACAAAGTAAAAGGATGCAGCTCCAGAAGATGTTACTTAATTTCTTAATTTTTATGGGGTTTATGATCTTTTTCCCTCTGCTTTGGGTCTTGTGCCCGACAACAGAATTGAAAAAAGTGAAGGGTTATAAATTTTGCTAAGCCCCCACAGCATTTTGAGAGTAGCTCAGGAATCATGAGACTGTTTCTAAGAGATTAGAGATCTTGTTATTTTGTCTGGGTTCTTAAGAAGTCCTTTGGCTATATTTGGGTCACATTTTCAAGCTTTGTTCTGCAACCACGAAGGCTAAAACCTTGTATTTTGTAATAAAATTGGAATTTTGGGCTCATCATTTCAAATGACCAAATACTGCAAGACATACGGTGTAATTGTGAGAGATGTCAGTTCTTCCAGTGTTCTCCCAAAACGCATTTTTACAGTGATCACCTTACTGCATTGGAGGTTTCTGGGCTTTTATTTGTTCAAGCTGATCTTTTTTTTTTTGTTTTCATCTGTTGCTTTTGAACACAACACATATGGGCAACCTGGGATGACTGTAAATTTCATGATGAGTTGGGAATAAATATTCTCATACTTAGCAAGAACTGTTTTTTGTATTGACACTTCACCTCTCTTCCCTGGGGCTCTACGATCTCTCACAAATCCTCGCTGCATGCAGCCGATCCAAACACTGCGTAATCCTTTTGATGCAGGTCGGTTCATTTTGAATCAGCAAAGCATTCTATGTGCTTTTAACCTCCATACTGCATGCCACACCTGTAGGGGGGCTGCTAATCTAATTTTGATTCACAGTGGTGGCAACAAACAGGTCACTTATGGAGTTAATGTCAGCTGCTCCACTAATTACTGTAGGAAAGTGATCCCATCATCTAGGATGAAAACGTCTAACTCCAGCCTACAAAGCACTTTCAGTGCACTAATTCTGTTAATGCTCCATTACTGCTTCATTTGAGCAGTGTAGTCCATCTCTCAGAGTGAGATAGTAAATCCCCAACCAGTTCCAGAGCTGGGAAAATGTACAGACTAAAACATTATTGACTACATTAGTGGGCATTGTTTTCTGTTGGGCTTGCTTTGTTTCTTGAAGTTTATTTAGACAGATCTTCCTTGGTAACCCTTTGCTTACAGCAGCCTTAATCTTCCCCTCTACTTTGAAGAGAGTTAGGTGCCAAAAAATGCCCTGTGGACACAGATCTGATCTCTCTGCTTCTTAGAAACTGAAATATGAAATGAGAAAATAAAGCTATACTATTGCAACACCTTGAAAATGATCAGGGTCAGAAAACATGAAGTGGTAGGCTATAGCAACACCCTCAAACACAGAAGTAGAAGAATCATAGAATCATAGAATCATAGAATCAGCTGTGTCGGAAAGGACCTCTGAGATCATCAAGTCCAACCCTTGATCCACTCCCACTGTGGTTACCAGACCATGGCACTCAGTGCCACATCCAGTCTCATCTGAAAAACCTACAGGGATGGAGAATCCACCACTTCCCTGGGCAGCCCATTCCAATGCCTGATTACCCTCTCTGTAAAGAATTTCTTCCTAACATTCAACCTAAACCTCCCCTGGCAGAGCTTGAGACCATGTCCTCTTGTCTTACTGATCGCTGCCTGGGAGAAGAGACCAACCCCCACCTGGCTACAACCTCCTTTCAGGGAGTTGTAGAGAGTGATGAGGTCTCCCTGAGCCTCCTCTTCTCCAGGCTAAACAACCCCAGCTCTCTCAGCCTCTCCTCATAGGACTTATAGGACTTGTGTTCAAGATGTTGAGAACGTCTTGAAATATCTGTGTAGGTATCCTTGGGCTTGAGGTCTTGCAGTCGTCTCTTTGCATGAAAACAGCCTCAGTGCATGAGAAATATTGTGGACACTGTGCAACAGTAAATGAGAATAACAGATGTAATTCTATGCTGTCTTCCTCCCAAGGTCTCCACTGAAGACATAAGTATGTATGAAGTGTCTTTTCTTCCTAAGTGTGTAAGGCTTTAATTTTCTTCTTTTTGAAGTGAGGATCCTCACACTGGTGTCTTTAGAGATTCCTTAGGCTTCTTCCAATCATCATCACTGTCAGTTCTCCTGAATCCCACTTGTTTGACTTTTTTAAGATACACAAACTATTTGGGAATTTATTATCAAGCAAAGTGCTTTTGAAGAGCAGAAGAAAATGCGTTGTGCTGGGAGTTGCTGGCTGGGTTTGGAAAGGAGCTCTAAACAAGGTGTGTTCACAGTGACAGATTAATAAATGTGCTGAGATGCCTGAGCTTCCTCTTCATGTTCCCTGTTCACTTCTCAGCTGAACTGCAAAGACTCTTGAAAATTTTCACAGAAGTTATAAGTGAGAGGCAATGTGAAAGCTGTTGAGCTCTTTGTACCTAGTGGGACAGCAAGGCCTGGATGATGGTGCCTCTTGCAGAAGCATCCAGTTCTCCTGGGGACTACTTGTATGATACTCCTTCCATGCCTCATTCCTGGGATCTCTGTTAGTCAAAATTCCCTTGTACTCTTATGGGATTCATGCCTAAATAGTAACTCCAGGCTGCTTTTATATTTCTGATCCTTTTGTTTTAAATATATGAAATGTATAAAAGTATTGTGATATCATGACTTGACCATATTGCATATCCTACAGTGAGCAGAACCTATTGCTTAGAGCACAGTTATTCCACACATACACACATCTGTATATACGTAGCAATGTTTCTTCAGCCTTTTTTAAGTTTTAAAACTTTTGCTGCAAACTTTGAAAACCCACTTATGTTTCTAAAAAGAAGCTAAATGTAAAAAATTTCTGTCTGACTGGAACTGTTTTGTCAGTGCCTAGGAAGAAATGAAGGGAATGGTTAAAGACGAGGTTGGAATGTAGCCTTAATAATAGGACATGCTGCCAGCGTACACTGTCCTACTATGAAATGGGAAATATATATATATATATAGATATATAGATATATATAGATATAGAGATAGATAGATAGATAGATAGATAGATAGATAGATAGATAGATAGATAGATAGATAGATAGATAGATAGATAGATAAAACATCTCTTGAAAAGGCAAGTGAGTGTCAGAATAAATACTGTGATTTGATCTGAAGATGTGACTATGCCTTGATTTGCAATGCTTGATTCTATATCACACAAGGTGTTTACTGTCTCCCATAATGCAGACTGCAGTTAATGCACACTTGGAAACCTGCATCTCTCCTTCCCATATGGAAAGACCACCATGACAGATATGTCTGTAGCAGCCCAGCAGATGACATGCCTTCAAAGAGACAAGGCTAACGTGGAGAACGTGGCATGAAGTTGTGCCCCCTCCTGCCAGACAAGGGCTCGTGCCTTTGTTTCCCACTGTTTCACAAGGCTGCCTTGGCTCCGCTCTGCTTGCCTCGCTGCCGGCTCTGCCGGGCTGCCTTCTGGCAGATGGCTGATTACCATAAAGAGGAGCCAGCCTGTTGTGGCCACTGTGTGCATATCCTGGCGTAACCAAGCACAGCACAGCTGTAGCTAAGCACGTGAAAGCGGCATTCGTCTTCCCACTGACACCAGGTTTGACCTTTCGTAAGGAAAACTGGTGGTGTCACTTGGAGCAGATGGTGAACAGGAGCTTGGTAAAACATCTGTGACGTCATTTTTAAAAAGTCTCATTGGGCTGTCCAAGGACTGGAGCTCTGGTACCAGGATTTCACCATTTTTCCTTGTTCCAGCGGTGAGCTGCCACTAAGGGCAGTGTACACCTGATATGGGATGGAAAATGTGACCATGCTTTCACTTAAGGAATTGCCAGCGTTGTCTCATGATGTCCTGAGTTAGATGAAATATAGACTATCATCTTCCATAATGCAGTGTGCACTTGGACATTGTATGTGGCCAAATTATCCAGCACAAAATGAAATGTTCAAAGCACAGTGGTAAGGGGGGCCCGTTGGACACACTCAGACAAGATGCTGCATATGTGGATTACTCGTTGACTGTGGGACAGCTGCAAATGAGAGTCTGAAAAAATGAAACATGTCAGCAGTTCAGGCATTGTCATGAGCCTTTAAAATCCAAAGCATTTGCATTTGACTCAGTATTTGACAGTTTCAATCTGATTGAAAAATTAAATATGTTGGTTCTTCTACTTAATTTCACAGAGGTAGGAGGTGAAGATGTTTAACCAGAAAATGGGTGTCAGTCTAGGATGAGCTGGGGAATCTGGCTGTATGACTCCTGCCAGGGTATGAACCATTTGTTGCTGTGAAAGTTGCTGTGTCAACCACTGCGTCACCCATACCTATCCATGGGTATTTCTGTGCACAGCTGAGGTGGGTCCTGGCTGCTTCATGGCTCACAAGAATAAATGGTGGCTGGGGATGGGACTTTCTCTGCTCTGAAGATAAGGGGCTGGGAGAGATAATGGAAACATGTTGCTCAAGAAGTTGTGGATGCCTCATACCTGGAAGTGTTCAAGGCTAGGTTGGATGGGGCTTTGAGCAACCTGGTCTAGTGAAAGATGTCCAAGGTAGGGGGGGGTAAAATGAAATGATCTCTAAGGTTTCTTTCAACCCAGACCATCCTATGATTCTATGAAACTTAGAGCAAAAGAAGTGACCAAGAGGAGTGTTTAGATGGGTTATGGGAAATTTTCATCAGTGCAGAGTGTCTCGTGTTGCTGGGGAGACTAAGACAGGTGAGAGAAAACAATCTGTGTGCTAATGGTGACCTTGCTCAGCATTCCTAGACCCTGGGACAGCATGGCCTTACATTTAGGATGTTCGTGCCTCTGTTAGTGCTCTCTGAGCTTGCACTGATTTTCAAGTTGTGTGATCTGGTTTGTGTGTTCATTTGCACCTGACATACAGCTCCTGACGTGTCAAGCCTCTTTCAGCCAGCTCAGATGCTTTGAATTATCACTTCTACCGATAATCTTATATCGTCCAATTTTTCCTGGTAATCTGACAGCTTCCTAGCAATCTTGAACCCTAAAGCAAAAGCACCTTTTTATTTTGTGTGTGGTGAGCCTGGCATTCCTGGGGTGCACATGAGATGGGCAATACCTTATAGATGAACTAGGCTTTCTGTGTATATACAGTGAGTGCTGCTTTTCTGTGTGCAAATTTTGAGAGGCCATAGGTGGACTCTCTCTGGAAAAGACCTCATTTCAACTTCAGAGAGTACTTTAGGACTGAACTCTTTCTAGTTGAGGAAAGTGATGACAGACAGGCTTGTCACCAACAAGTGTCCTTACAGGGACAGTGTTGGCAAGAGCAGTTACTCCTCCCAGCAAACCATGTGAGAGGCTGAGGAGGAGCCAGCAAAAAGCACGAGGTAGCTGTTGTCACCTCTAGCTGTTAGCTGGTCATTTCATTTCTCAATGTAACAAGCCCATATTTATCTGTGATATCTACACCATCCCTGTGTGTTTCCTTGTGGCAACCTAACGTGATATAGGGATGTGTCCCTTTCTCCCTTCCCCTGGGCATAAAGGGACATGAAATTTGGCAAAGGGGTCCCAGTTGCCCAAGAGGTATTCCTTCCCTTCAGCAGCTCACTGGCACTGGCCCAGACCAAATATATACATGGCTGTAAAAATATGAATGAAAAGAAACATAACAGCACATGGTGACTGTAACTAACTCAAAGGCTGAATTACTTCTGTGAATAGTAGGATAAAGAATGACTGACTATTTTGGGTACAGAATTGGTCATCTGCAGCAGTGGGAATGGGATTGCTATGAGGTGAATTCACCGAGTGAATCACATATCTTCAGAGACAGAGGTGGATCCATCCTGATGGATGGCATGAGCATCCATGACAATTTATTCTCTTCGGAGTCTCTGACCATCACTCTCATAGTAAAAGCACCTTCCTCACACGTTGGCAGTGCTTCTTCAGATGGTGGCTTCTTCACTGGGGGGCAGTTCGGGTACCCCAAGAAACAGCAAGCTGTACCAGAGACTTTACCTCTTCCCTAATTTGCATGTCCCCAAGCCTGCACCCAAACTGCTGTGTCCCCTTTGCAGTGCCCTTCTGCCCCATATTTGCAGCTCTCTGCTTTGTCTGGTGCTACTTGGCTCCTCCACAGTCATGGGATATCTGACCCTTAAAACTTTGAGCATTTATAACCTCCTGGAACAGTTACAATACAGCACTAGAACACCGTGCTCACAAGACTACCTGCTTTTGCCTATTTCATTCTTCATCACCAGTTCTGTTGGGTGCCTTCAGGAAAGATCTGTTTGTGTCTTCCGCATTAATTGTGGCTGTTAAAAACGCCATCTTTATGTTACTCAAGTCTTGTCCTTAAAATGAGTTGTCTGTCACAGGGTCTGCTGGAGTGGTCTTGCCCACCAGCAACAGGCACTGCTCGGGGTGGCTGCTGCTTGAAGAGATGTAGGTAGTCGACCCTACATGGAATACGTGGAAGCAATTGTTTTTGCTAGTCAAATATAAGGCATTCAGGCTGATTGTCAGATTTCCTCTGATCACAAGGCAGGCTGTTATTAATCCCTTGTCAGTGTAGTGCTTTTGATTGAAATCTATCTCTCTCTTTTTCTCTCCTCCCCCATTTTCCTTGCTGGACATAAAAGACAAAGGAAGGGACAGGGCCAAACTGCTCTTCTGTGGACAAGAAGCTAATTGTCTAAAAACAACACGTCATTCAAGACCACGGGAGACTGAGGACAGTGGCAGGAGCATGAATATACAAAAGTGCCTACTGTTAAGGCCACAGCTTTAAGTGTTTAAATTCAAATCACATTCCCATTTGAGGTTCAAATTTATAGCAAGAACATACACACAAGGATTTCAGTGTTCTAAATAAATTTCATCTGACTTCTCAGAGTATTCCTCATGGCAGCATATCAGAGCTGAGAGCAAAGGAGACTCGCTTTCTTTGCTCTATGAAGCAAAAATATTGAAGTAGGTTATTTTAATTTGGTTTGGTTTGGTTTTGTGCGCTCTGTGTTAGTAAATAGAGCAGCCTGTCATATTTAGGCTCTGGTTTTCTGATTGTGAGGTTAGTCCTTGGCTTGAAATGCTATTGTTCTTGGACATTTGCCTTGAGCTGAAGGGCTCATATGTGGGGAGAAAGAGGAGGAACCAAGCTAAAAATAAAGTGAAACAAAATGCTGTTTATTGCTATGGAGTGGATAATGTTTTCCTAGATGTCTCGGCAACCCTGTCCTTGCGGGCAGTGTGGACTGGCACAGTTTGCTTCCATCACATGCAAGGGGTGATTATCTGTATCCCTTACCGCCTTCCTGGTATTTTGCTCTGTGCTCTAGTGGTGTTTGCTCATGCCAGTCACAGCCACAGCAAGAGAAACAGGCTCCACTTTTCACTACATGTCAAGCAAAGAGCATTTGCATTGCAGATGTAAGAGGCAGGTCAAGTTCCTTTGCTCCTTCGTGTCCCTCAGAGTGGCCCTGTGGTGTCTGCTCCTGCCATGGCCCTGTGCTGATGGGAGGTGCTGAGAGCCACAGGGATTGCAGCACACAATACCTGTGTGTCCATGTGCATGCATTGTCCAGAACAATACCTGGACCAAAAGCACTCTCCATCTCCATTATCCCATGAAGCACTGGAGGCTGCAGATGTATGGCAGTGAAGGAGGGACTTCTGCACCAAGGGCTACAGCACTTGCTGTGACAAGACTTGGTACACACAGGAGCTGAGCAGATGTTAGATTGCTTATAGAAATAATGAGAATACCCCCAGTTACATCAGATGAGCTGCAAACTAGATGTGAGGCAACTGCCATTAGTCAGGATTTAGAAGAAAGCTTCTTTTGGACTGAACATTCACTCCTTGCCCATTTTCAGGCTTTGAGTATGTGGCCCTTAAACCTCATACATGTGAAACCCTGTCAGTTCTGGGTACTTGGCTAAAAGCATAAGGTTGCCTCAGCGCACAGATTACCCCCTTCAGTGTAGATGCCACAGAGGCAGGTAAAATATTCAGAGGTTCAAATGTTTTCTGTGAAAATCACCCAGCTGAGGTTATCTTTGACCAATATGTCAACATCCACCATCACACAGATAAACAGGGACCAAGCAAAGATCACAGAGGCTACATCCTCTGCCTGCCCAGCCATGCTCCTCTTGCACTGATAAAACATTCTTGCAGCTTTACAAGTTCAAAGAAACGGATAAAGAGTTTCTATCAGCAATGTGGTTTTAGTCAGATGGTTGTGAATAGTTTATGCACAGTATCAAGAGCATGAGGTGCTCAGTTTCTGAAATATTTGAACAAGCAGAGTATCAGAACCATTTAAAGTTTGGGTTTAGTGTCTCAGTAATGAAGCATGGTGCCTTTTTAGACATTTTAGAGACTATCAATAATAATATTTCTTTGTGTGAGTAAAACACAAAGCACTGATGACGCCTCTGGTGTCCTTTCCCAACACACACTGTCTACACTCATAAAGTGGGCCAGTGGCTATCTCCTGAGGATCAAACCAGGCTATCTGCACAGAAAATTCTCAGGTCTGGTATTCAAGTTTTGTTACATCATTAACATATCTTGTTTCTTGTTTTAGAGCATCTAATTGAGAAGCTACAGCAAAAGTGTCTTTTCCTGAATCCCTAAAACCATGAAGGTCCCTTTTCCTTTGCAGCAGTAATTGAGAACATGTAGTAAGATTGCCCCTGAGAGAAGTGAGTTATTAAAAAGCAGGCACTTGAGGACTGGTTTTGTGAGCTCCAGTGATGGCAAAGGGCAGACAGGCCAGCCCCTTGAGCAGAAACCTTGGATTGGGCATGACCTGTTGCCAAATGCAGCTGTTTGGCACTCGTGGATGTGCTTCTTATTCTAAATTTCTCTTCATGACTAGGAAAGGGACTTGTGCACCCAAAGTGATGGATAATTTTCTTACTGTGTGGGTGGTTGCTTTAATAAAAGATGTAATATCTTCTTACAAACTTTGTCTCATTTAGAGGAGAAAATGCAACAGTAATTTTACTGTCTGGGTAGTAAAGTGCAGGAATTGTCCGTCTGCATCCCAGTCCCCTGTCTGTGCCTTACCTCTCTAGAAAATGGGTGGTGAAAAAAAGACTCCAGAAGCAATCTCTACCACCACTTTTTTCAACAGTTAAGACATTCTGTTTCTCTCTGCATTTGGTGCCTCACTGATCACTAAACCTTAAATTGCTTTCCACCTGTTGGCTAGTGTGTGTTTCATCTGTGCTGGTAGCAGTAAAGAGCTGATGTAGAGGTGGAGTTCCCATGCCAGCTCTGTCTCTGCAGCCACTGGAAGTGCAGGTTGTGGACATGGTGTCATCACAGAACCATAGAATATCCTGAGTAGAAAGGACCCACAAGGATCATTGAGTCCAATTCTGGGCCCTGTTTCAGGACAGCCCCAAAATCACACCGTGTGCCTGAGACGGTTGCCCATACGCTTCTTGAACTCTGTCAGGCTTGGTGCTGTGACCACTTCCCTGAGCAGCCTGTTCCAGTGCCCTTCACCCTCTGTGTGAAGAATGTTTTCCTAGCCTGAAGAAAAGAAGGCTTAGGGTAGACTTTATTGATCTCTACAACTACCTAAAAGGAGGTTGTAGCCAGGGGGGAGTTGGACTCTTTTTCCAGACAACCAGGGACAGGACGAGAGGAAACGGTCTCAGGCAGTGCCAGAGGAGGTTCAGGTTGGACACGAGGAAGAATTTCTTCTACTGAAAGGGTGTCAAGTATTGGAATGAGCTGCCCAGGGACATGGTGGAATCACCATCCCTGGTAGTAGTGTTCAAGAAATGAGTGGACAAGGTACTTAGTGCTATGGTTTAGTTGGCACAGGGGTCTTTGGTCAAAGGTTGGACTCAATGATCTTGGAAGTCTTTTCCATCCTTAATGATTCTATGACTAATATCTAACCTAATCCTTCCCTGACACAGTTTCATGCCATTCTCTTGGATCCTGTCACTGGTCACTAGGGAGATCAGTGTTTGCCCCTCCATTTCCCCTCGTGGGAAAGCTGTTTGCACATGGCCTGGGACAACTCTCCAAAGACTCACCTAGATGCAGGATGAGGATGCAGTTTGTGCACCAGCCTTCCTCCCCAGTGCTGTCAAGTTAAAGTGGCTCACTCTTCCATCCTACCACTACAAAAGATGTGGGTTTTGGTTAGTCCTCACCTGGTCATTTGAGGGTTTGGGGGGAATAACAGCAGCAATCCAGCCTGGCAGTGCCATCTGTGCTCCAGGCTTGCCACTCCTCACCAGTTGGGATCTGCACTGCAATCTGCAGCCACTGTCTGCCGGGGAAACTTGTGAGCTCCAGCTTCAGTGTTATGGGGAGCAAATTACTATTGGAAAGAAAAATCCTGTATCAAAGCAACCTCAAAAGCAAATCAGGAAGGAGGGTGTCACCTGGAAGCACATGCTGAGCCTGAGTGGGCTGGGCACCAGACATCCAAGCTGACTGGATTCAGGTTGCAGAGCTGCCTTATTTATTCCAGTTGAAGGTCTTGCCTTATCTCCTGAAAATGCAAGTACAGTCCCTCTACCTCAAAGTCTGAAAGATATGACTCTTGAAGAATAAAGGCAGCAGGCTTCTTTCCTTCCATGAAGTAGCTTGGTGGCTTCATTGTACCTCTGAAGGAACAGCATGGATGAAGTTGACTTCTTTTAAAGTCTCCACCTTACTATTAAGATTGTTATAAATCCCAGTGCCAATTAAGTGTTGTGATACTCTTATTCTGATTCTGTCTCCTCTGAGTGGCTGTTTATTTTTTTAAAAATCAATTTTATTGTAGTTCTGCTTGCTCACCTTTCTCACATGGGATCAAATCCAACTCTTTCCTTGGATTATATTACTGAGCACCACTTCAGGAGGTAATTAAGGTTTTTTTTAACTGGCAGCTACAGAATTATCACTTTGATTGCACAAAATATGTGATGGGAATCGAGAACACTTTCAGTTGCTGTTTGCCTTGTTTCATTTGTGTGGCACAACTAATGTAAGGCCATCTTTACAAATTACATTAATTATTACTTTCCCTTGGGTTATGAAAACCGAATGAAGAGCTATTTTAGAATCTAACAACTACTCTTTCTCATGTCCCATACTTTGCATTGTTCGAACCAAATATCACATCAGTAAAAACATGAAAAACAGTTTCACTGTTACAGTCATTATCGAGAATACATGGCTGTAGTTGCTGAAAATGTGCTATCTACATTAACATACATCCTAGAGAATGCCAAAATCATTTACTTAAAAGGATCTTGTATTTTTCAAGCAACCGCAGTGTTACAAATAACCACAGTGGTGATAAGCAAGTGCACTTGCTTCTGTGGTCATGGCTTAAATTGTGCTTTCAAGATGAATGTCTGAATATCATCAGGCTGATAGAGATTTTAAATCTGTATTGTCATAAATGTGAGTAAGGTTTGGCTTAGCTGCTGGGAAAACACATTTAAAGCTGGGAATAAATTAATACGAATAAGAGGATGTGTGGGGAGCTGTTTGATACTGCTGGGAGCAGAAAAATCAGGTTTCTTCAGTTAATACAAACAGTACATTTGCATCCACATCTTAAGACAGGGACCCAGGAGTAACTAAAGGCTACTCTATAGACATTTTTGTTGGTTGGATTTTGTCAGCAATGATTGCAGTAGAGACAATACACATGTGTCCTATAATGATAAAATTCATCTTCTTGCTAGAAAGCTAAAAATCCCCCAATTAATGTAATTAATACCGTAAAAAGCCTCTACTGCTGCTGTCTGTTCTGCATGCATTGGGGGCTATTTTGCCAGTGTTGTTTTACCAGTGGGAGAGTACTGTTTTGTCCTTGTGGCTCATTGCAGGTTTCTGGCACTAGATTTGCTCGGTCACCCTGAGACCAGGGTAGATGTGAGTGGGCAGAAGCACTGAGGCAGAAACAAACAGTGAAGTGCTGGTGGCAAGAGCAGCAAGAGACACAGAGTAGCACGTTACACTATGGGGTATCTGCCCTTAGTGTGATCCCTGGGGCAAGTTTTAGCCTTTTTGGACAGAAGTTCTGCCTACTAATGAGAAACAAAAGCCCTCAGTCTGCAGTTTCTACAACACTTTAATCTGGCATTGTCTGCCACCAAAAAAGGCAGTCCCACCGCTCTCCCAGCTCTGTGCTCTTCCAGTCTCTGTGTTTTCACAGCGGGTGCCTGTTCGAGTCTACACAGGACCCGATCTACACCAAAGAGGATGATTTGCTCTCAGCCTTTAGTTAGGCTGAGTTTCCCATCAAGCTCTTTGTTGTGTTACAGTAATCCTAAGAAACCTCAAAACCGGGGAAAGCCCCACCAAGCAGGCTTCCACTGTTGTCCAGAGCACGTGCTCCACAAAAGACTGGTTTAAAAGTATAGCTTTGACCATTGGTGGAAGTCTTCACCTGAGCAGCCTGGAGGTGGCTGGGTAGAGCTGCTGTGCCGTCACAACTAGGAGGAAAATTTAGCTGCCCTAAGTCTGCAGCATTTCTTAAGTTGCAATAAAGCATTAAGCCTTGTTTGAGTTATAAAACTTAATGAAACACTACTACAGAGGTGTTTTAGGAGTCCTGCTGGCTTCTCTTGTTCTTCAAAATTCCCTAAATGATCCTGTGCGTTGGTTCAATACTCATGGGAAAAGCTTACCCTTTCAGTTTCATGTAACTCATTAAATGCTGACAGCTGCCACAACATCGTACAAGACATGGGGAAAGAGAGCAGGAAAATTCAGAAGAAAAGGTTCTTCTGAATGGAAGATAATGGAGGATGTACCCACCACGGTAACTAGAAAGCAGCTTTAAGTGACAAAATCATGGGACTTGCATCAGCCTGATGTTTCCTGGATAAATAAAATTAAGCTAATTTACACCAATGACTAAATTGCATTTCTGCTGAGTCCCAACTGCAAAGTTTCCATTTGCCATCAAATTCAGCATCTTGGATTTGTACATCTGATATCCCCCGAAGACAGGAGACTCGAATAACTCACGGCAAGGTCAGCCTTATTTTTCTTTGTGAGCCAGCCTGTGGTTTCACGGTCACACTCAGCGTGGTGCTGGTCCCGGTGTGGCTGTGGTGGCACTGTGTTGTTGTCACCCTCCGCTGTGCTGGCGGCTGAAAGCAGGCCCGATGCACGTCGATAGTGTTGACGTTATGCCTGATTTGTCACATGTAACTCTGCCCTGCTTGTCCTTGCATCAAAACAGTCTCCCAGAGTGACATTTCTGGAATCTTTTTCAGACTCCCTCATCCATGGAAGGAGTAAGCAAAGGAAGCTGGGAGACAGATGTGCAGCTGATACAAACACAAATCCTTCTAATGAGCTCAGTGGAGCTGAACTAGTTACATCAGCAGAGAAAATTTCCCTTTCTTCCCATGTTAGAAATGGTAACTGGCAGCATGGCTCACCTGCACCTGGCCTGGGTGCTTTCATTTGCTCACAGAAACGTGTTTTTTATATCTTCAGAAAGGGATGGTGAATGTGCTTGGCCCCAGGGAAGAGCTGGGGCATGGCTGCCTAGGGGATAGAGCACCAAAGAGGGGAATGTTGTTGATTTTGGGGGCTGCTGGCTTTCTTCCTGAGTGGCTCAACGTGGCAGAGTGTGAGGCACTGACTTGGTCTCCTTCTGTATGGCAAGAATTCATGGTGTCAGCCTGCAAAAGCCTGGATATGTGTAATCTTTTGTGGCTCATGCACCCTCTTCTTAGCAGATTTTTTATTATAGAGTGTAATAAATAAATTTATATTTATGTATAACAAAGCTTTAGGGACTTCCTGAGAATCTGAAAATCTGGTTGCAAAAACAAGCAAAAGGACATCTCCAGAGGTTAAAACTCAGGGCTGTTCTTTGAACTTTTGCCACATTTTGGAAACAAAGTAATCAGCTGTGATTGCATCCGGTTTGAGATCATTGCCATAATGAATTTTAATTAAGGTATATTTAATTTAAACCTTGTAAAGGTTTTCTTTTTTTTTCATGTCCTTGAATAGCACTGATATTCATGTGTGATAGAACGTCACTCACATGCAATTTCACAGTTCAATATTGACTCATACAGCACCTGCTAGCTTAGCCGTGCTTTGAAAATTCAAAATACACTCCTGCAAGTAGGTTGCAGCAAATGCCAATACAATGGTTACGTAAGCAGAGGAATCTACTGTCATGTGTAACTGCAATTTTGTGAAATACCACATCACACGTGTCCTCGCACATGCCATAGGTTTTTATGGCATACAGTGGATTGATTCTTCTGTGCCCTTATCAATCTATTCCATGATGATCTCAGTTGGAGGTGGTTATGCAGGGATGTGGACAGGACTTTGATCCATGCTTCCAAAATCTCTATAACTCAATGACTGGCAAATTCATCTCCTGCTCCCCCCAGACTGGAGCCACCTTCAAGCAGTCACTGACTCCCAGCAGCTGCCAATCCCAGCTGCTGTGTCGGTCACTTTTGGGAAGCTGTGAAAAACAATGAATAAAGCTACACCTGACTTGAGAATCAGAAACATTTGGTATGTTAATAAAAGTATTCCTGACAGAACAGTAGAAGCCATCTTAAGAGCTAATTTGCTTTATTCTCACTGAGTGGTACCTATATATTTCTTTGGTAACTGGCTGCAGAGTCAAAGCAAGTGATATTATTCCCTTCAGGCCTCATATAAGGAAATTCTGGTACAGAAATCAGAAAACAAGCAAGTATATAAAGGTGTGATGCTATGGATTAGCTTATGAAAATATCATTAGGATTTAGTAGAAAATTAAACAAAGTATTTCTTTTATGTACTTGAAACAAACAAATGTATAGACAAAGTAAATTATTTACTATACAAATCTCCATACAAGCAGGTCCCCTAGTCTAGGTAAGCCTGAAACCAATATTAATTGAAAAATGCATGCTTCTCTTCCTGAAATTTACTGCCACCTTGAATTAGTATTCCTCTTGGTAAGTGCTTGTCAAGCACACGGCCAGTAAATAACACGGGTGGTGTAAACACAGCTATGTGATCAGGAAGTTAAAAAAGGTTTGCTAATGTCTTTTGGGGGGTCTTCCTGTTTCTCAGACAAAGAGTTTTCCTGCCCAGAAAACTCCAAGTTATCTGTGCAAACCCATGTTGGCTCAGCCAACAGTTCACCTCTGTTTTGCAGATTTCAGCCACATGAATCATTTCCAGTTCCGCTTTCCAATTGCCAACGATTTTCAAAAGGGAGCGGGTGTGATCAAGAGTATCCAGTGTTACTATTGTTATTACTAAACTAAATGAGAATAAAGTTGAAAAAGCTCTTGAATGGCCTCCTGGAAGCCACTGTTTAACTCCTGTTGTTGGGATGAGAAATACAGGTTTTTCTACACCCTGGGAAGCATCCAACGCTAGTCTGCATCAGAATTGCTGAACAGACTGGACTTTGAGATTGAGCCAGAAGATTAATTCCTACTTTCCTGTCCCAGCCTCCTTCCTCTTGGAACTGGAAAATGAGCCAAAAACCCCTAAGCGGTGTGTCTGGCCTTTGCTGTCGGCTGCCAGGGCCCTGATTGCACCCATTGCCATGCTCCTGGGATCCCTGTGCACCCCATTCTCATCCCTGGCTGCTCCTCGTGTGCTGGCTGGATGTCCCCATCTGATCACGGATCCGCAATACAGGATCATCTCACCCATCACCAAACTGCTTCTTGGCCTGGCCACCTGCTCTCATCTCTTGGGAAACCCATCCTAACTTCACTTTGTTAAAAAGCAAAGGTTTGCTTTGGATCATTCAGATACTTTATTGTCAGTATAACTGGGGAACTGGGTAGCCTTTGTCCTATAGATATGGTCTTTACGAAGAAAGATGTTGGAATTTTGTAGAGTGAACAGGGTGACCCCTACTCAACTGCTACCAAATTACATGTAGGTAAACAGGTAAACCAGGTTCAGGACAAAAGGAGGCGGTGCTACATGAAAGAAGTGATGGACTTTAGGACCTTAGTAAGTCTTTGCCAAAAGGTGGTGTTTGGATGGTGTTTTATGTGTTCATTGGGAAGATGGCAAAGTGTTTGGAGGAGAGACCCTTTGATTACTGAAAGACAAAGTGCACCAGGCTCTGGAAGGCCCCAAGCTGAACATAAGCAGAGGTTGGGAGAATATTAGGGGCAGAAGGATCACACGCACTTACGTTGCTCCTGCCCTCCCCTCGCTGTCCACCTACGGCCACAGCAGGGTACAGAATGATGGGCTAGAGGGGTCCTTGGGTGGAGTGACTGTGGCCCCCTTGTCACCTCATCAGTAGCTTTCAGGAACAAAATGTAGCCTCTGAATGGCGGCTCACTGGCAGAAGTTACCCCCTGCTGAAAGGCTGCCTCTGCAGAGGACAAGCTATTGCATTTCCATGCTTAATGATTTAGTCTTCAGAATAGTAGGGTTTGGGGCAACACCTCTGCCTTCTCATGAATTTGATACTTGATTTGGATGGATTGCCTTACTGGTGGCTCAAACCTTTGGGTATAGGAACAGTGAGTAATAGCAAGACTAAGTTTTAACTTTATTTGACTGACTTTTTGCTTAAACATTAAGTAAATTCATCATCTTAATTAATTAGAAGTGATCTTTCAAAGTTGATAGAGCAGAAGTGCTTGTTGGTGGTGGGTGTACTTAAAGATCTATGAATAAAGTTCTACACAAAACCTAACCCTACTTTCATTATAATTGTACTCGTGTGCAATGTTTCTTTAGGTTAGAAGTTACACAAAATAAAACTTGTTTTTTCTACCTTATCTTTCATAGGTTCCTAGAATAATCAAATGAACCCTTAAGAAAGGAGTACCAGTTTCTACGCTTCATACTGATCCATTGAAGCTCCAAAATACAGGTTGCAGTAAAGAGGAAAAGCATCAACAGAGATGCCAGTGGAATAACTTTATTTTGGTCCTCTTAAAGATCCTTTTCCCTGTTTCCATGTCAAAACTGATTTGAGCAAGACATAATTCAGAGAGAATTAAATGCAGTTTTTGTTCATTGTGATAATTAATTAAATCTTGTTTTTCTCTCAGTCACCTGAGTATGAAGGTTTTCTCTCTGATGAAGTGGTCAGACCCAGAACTGAAGTCAAACTATAGCAATGTAACATGAAATGTTAACAGTTTTGCATTTTATTTTGTTTTTCATGGTTTCTCCTCAGGTCCCATCTCCCTAACCAACTCTCTCAGGATGAGTGTGTGCTCTTTGTGTGGGTTGGAGGCTTTCCTTCACCCCCAGGTTTCAGCCAAGGCACCTGCAGTGTCTGAAGGCCTTGGGCTCTCTGGAGGAAGGCAAACAATGCAATTTTATCAATGCAACATCCTTTATGTGTGTATTAAACATAAATAGATGGATCCTCATCTATGGAAGAGGCTATCCCCATGCAGATGACGGAAAGTATGAGTCCTCTGGACAGCTGTAATCATGTCCAGGCAGTAATCCCTGCCAGCTGTTGCACAGATGTGCCTGTTGGAAGTATTTATAATTTGGGAAACTCAACAAGCATCATCTAAGGAAATCCTCCTCTCTTTATCCAGGGCACAGCCCCTCCAGTGGGCTGTAGTATCAAACTGCTGATTTCTAAATAACTCTCCAAATAAAATTAATCTAAAAGATTTCTGGTGATAAAGTGTAATGGTCTAGTGAAGTGAATAGCTGGTTCACACCTCAGAGTCTGATTTTGATCCAAGTTATGCTGTCCGAGTTACACTGCTGTAAATCTGGAGTGACTTTCAGAAGCCCAAGAGAGATCTGACAGAGAAAGGATGTGACCCACTGAATAGGCAGAGCTTGCAGGTTTGCCAGCAGGATTGCTGGGGAAGTGCAGGTGCTCTGCAGAGTGGGGTCACAGTGGTGGTCACTTCTCTGCAGATGAGATACAATGGTTTTACAGAAACAGCTCCTGTCCCAGGGGAGGAAGACCTCTAATAGATCCTCCAGTAACCATCCTGGGACCCCAAGTTTAGACTGACTGGGAGAAAAGGTGCTGGAGCCTGAACTCTGGTCCCTTCTGCCTCATTGAAAGGGGCAGAGAAAGCCCCTGATGTTGTGCTGGCAGAGGCAATCCCCATCCCACACAGGAAATTGGTGTGCAGAAGGTGCTTTTGACTTTGTGCATCCAACTGGAGATGTTCTCACAGAGTCCAGAAAGGAAAGAAATTGCTCTGAGGCAGATTCTGTCATTCTAAATCAAGCAAGATACCCAGAAAAAATCTGGAAAGTTTACTCAAATGAGGATTACTGTGCTTGAGCCCAGCCACTTCTCACTACTCTTCTTCAACTTGTTGTATGCCAAGATACCCTAAACCTGAACATAGCCCATTCTTTTGCTGGACTCCATGCATATCTGTAACAAATACTGAATATGTACTGTAATTTTACAGCTAAATTATATATACACAAAATATACATATATTCAAGTATAAAATATATCTGTGTACACATTGTATATAAATATATATGTACACACATATATCTAATCTTCAAAAGACACAAAAAATTTAGAGGTGGAATACAATCAGTAACTTATAGTGTTTCTGAAAGTCTTATATGAGCATAATCCTGAATGTGTTAGACAGAACAGCTCAGGAACATCAGCTTTGATGTTTTCAGTGGCATATGGAGAAAATTCTTGCAATGATTAAAGAGCTGTAAACTGCTGCTGAGCAGTAACCAATGCTACATGCAAATGTGGAAATTGCTTGTTAAGTGTAATGTTCAGTGATAAGTGTTTTGATTACAGTCATTTTAGGGAAGTCTGATATATGGCAGCAGCGAGATTGAAGGAATATTAATTCCACCTTGGATCATCTCAAGCCTTGGGTATGGTGGAAGATTGAGAAAACCTTTTTCTTCTGGACAACTTTAAGCTTTAGTCAATTTTAGATGGGGACCAGGACATTTTCTAGAGGTAGATGTGCAGACGCATGTGGCCTTGCACAGAATTGCTTTCTGTCCTTCCAACGTTCAGCCCATCCTCTATTTTATTTGCTTTTTAGCAGTCTGTAAATTCCCATTCACATCTGGAAACATCCCTGAGGAGCTCCCATCTGCTGCCTGCAGTTGGATGCCATGGTGATATGTGTCTGAGAGGTTCTGTGCTGCACAGGGACCCACCAGCACTGCTCAAGCTGCCACAGGTGCAAAACTACTCAGCTGAAGAGCTGGAGATGCCACTCGACATCTCAAGGGCCATTCCCCAGCAGGATGTATTGGCCTGTGTAGAGGTCTACACCACCAGTCCTAAAGGACATCATTATTAGCATGACTACCTCAGATACCCAGCAGATCCATGCTCCACAGCCTTAATGTTGGCAAGCCAGCTGTTGCGGCTTTGATAGTGAAGTGGATTAAAACCTTCATAATCCATGAGTGATGGGTATTGACAGTGTGCCTAAAAGGCTTCCAGAGAAAAGGCTTCCTATACTCAACCAGGACCATTACCAGCATACAGTTTGCTGGCCACGATGAGTACATGAATATATCAACTGAACAAAATACCGTGTGATCTTTATGCTGTCCTTAATCAACTGGAAGGCACCTTCCTGAGTGCCACAGAGAAATGCACCAGCTGGTTTTGAATAGGTGTTCTTCTCTCCAAATAAGTCCATAATCGACAGGACATCTGAGTCCAGATTATTTTCCAAGACCTCATCCATTTCCTGCTCTGACTCATGAGATTATAGGCAGCATCAGTGCACTGAAGAGAACAAATTTTATTCCACAGCCAGGAGTTTCAAGCACATCTTGCCCAGGCAATGAAAGAATGAAATATTATTTTTTGTCTACAGAATAAAGAAGCCATTTCAATTGCCCTCCCCTCCCATGCATTTTATACTCTGAGTGATGGTAATATTGCAGGTTGATACCTTTATCTACTGGTATACCTTCATTTCTTTACTCCACATCAGACCCTCAGAAATAGCTCACAGGAGCCATGCCAGCTCCCAGCACACCGTGATTAGGATTTCAGTGGACTATTATCTATTCAGCATGGAGAAGAGTATACTGAGGGGAGACATCATCACAGTCTACCACTTCCTCATGAGGGGAAGAGGAGGGACAGGCATTGTGGTGACCAGTGACAGGGCTGGAGGGAATGGCCTTAAGTTGTGTCAGGGGAGGTTTAGGTTGGATGTTAGAAAAAGGTTCTTCCCCCAGAGGGTGGTTGGGCACTGGAACAGGCTCCCCAGTGAAGTGATCACAGCACCAAGCCTGTTGGAGTTCAGGAAGCATGTGGATGATACTATAAGGCACAGGATGTCGCTCTTGGCGATGGTCCTTTGCAGAGCCAGGAGTTGGATTCAATGATCTTTGTGGGTCCCTTCCACCATTCTGTGATTCTGTGATCTTTCTAATATTTCCAGCCAGGGAGCCTGTCTGAAATCCTTGACTGGAACAGGCTGCGACTTTTCAGGTTTGATGATGGAATATCATCCATGCAAGAGTGACTTTTCTTAGCTTGCTTGAAAAATTAATTGAGAAGTGCTTTGCAGGTACCAAACCAGCCATTGCTATTTGCCTCGTACAAGGACCACATCTTGAGTTTCTCTTGTGTGGAGAGGTTATCAAGCAACTGCAGGAATGGAGGGAGATTCAGCCAAAGGGTAAATTCACTGCAGAACCAAGCTGCAAACCCACAATTATCGATGCACCTGGAGTCTCAAACCATGACCGCCCTAGACAGGGAGGATCAGAACTCCACATTACTCTCCTTATGAACTCTTATCACATCATGAGGTCACTGGAGCTGATAACTTGTACTGCCTGGGTCAGTGCTTCAATACCAGTGATGGCATAACTCTGTAGCAATCTCTTGACATAAAAGTGTTGCACAAAGCTCCTCATATCTAACATATACACACAAGAAATATCTATAAGAAATATGCCCTCCTGTTTATTCCATCCATAATCCCACTTCTTGTCTTGATTTCTTTTCTTCACCCTTTATATATTTTTGCAAACACATTGAACTTCATAAAAATAACGTGACAGTTTGATGCACAATCTTTCTGCCCTGTCTGGAATCCCTTAAATTACAGATTACGGGCAACAAAGAAAGAGAGTCAGGAGAGCCAAGGAGCTATGCATGCATGTCAGAGCTGTGTCCTTCCTGTCATCAGAGCCCCCATCACTGCCATTCCTATTGCCTCTGTCTCTTATCTGAAGATCAACTCATCCAACACCAGCAGCTGAATATGGAGACTGATGGTCCTTCCTTCCCTCAGGCCTAGGCAGTGTCTATACCTTGCCTTTGCAGCACCCAGGAACACTGAAGGAGTTGGTAGGCGGATCATTGTCCTTTGTCTTGTGCTAGGACTCCTTGGTTTGTAAGTGTCATGTCAAAAGTGGACATTCAGAGAGCATCTCCTAAGGCTGTGCTCCCGGCAACAGCCTTGGAAAACTCTTGCCATTGGTCTGAACTTGAGGATGGCATCACCTGTAACGTGAATCCAAAAATATCCGACAGCAGAGCCACAGCTCTTCTATACTGTTCCTAATTCAGCCAAAACACATGATGACAGGATGAAAGAAAATCTCTTTGGGGATTAGTTAAGAGCTGCTGAACCCCAGCCTACCACTGTATAATGATGAGATGCTGTTCCCCTCTCAGTCATCCCCTGTACTAACCCATCTATCTGTTAGAGGAGATTATAATAACCAGCTGCCTCAGTTGGTGTTTTGAAGCTAAGCACTTGTAAATGCTTGAAGATATTTGTATTAAAGATAGACTAAGCAAAAGCTGATATGAGAAGTAAAGCTTATAACATGAAGGAAGATTGGGGCTAGCTTTCAGGTTTTTCATTGGGCTTTAAATCATACCTTTTCTCTTGAATAATAATGTAAACCCATAAAACTTTGTTACTGAGAGGCACCCTAATGAGTATTTTGCACTGAAATCAAAACAATTTCTTTTAAAAGTACTCAAGCTCTCTTCAGACTGCCAAGTCCTTACTCAGATATTTAACCTCAGATCAGAACTTGAACTATTGCCATTTGCCTTAAAATTTTAAGCATCAGGATAAAAATGAACCACAAGTAAATTCATGTCAAGTACCGCTGAATAAAAGTTGAAAGCCAATTGTTAAACAAGCAAGTACTCTCCTAATCACAACAAAAAGAGAGTGCCATAACACAAGGTGAAAATAAGCAGAAAGCAAACAGAACACACCATTGATTGAGTCCTTCATTATCTAGGATAGCTTTTAATGGAGGAACCTGCCTGTGTGTCATTGCTGTTATCTCTCCAAAGGCAGTAGGCACACACTGTAAAAATCAGTCTCTTCATTTTCTGCTTGAAAAGATCATTGTGAAAAAAAAGTGTCAGGGAGTGGAGGTCATGCTGATTTATTGGCAATTAAACCTTCAGGATTTCTGTACTCCTTTCAAAACAAAGTATCTCAGGGTAATTCAGCCTGGCACATTACATAGTGGGCTAGATACTAAAAGGCATGAATCTTTTTGTTTGTGCACAGCAAAAACAATTGACTTAAGCTTATTTAGAAAATTGCTACTATTTTCTGTAAGGTATTTGTATTACTCACAAAGAGAGATAGGTAAGTTACCTCTTAACAATGCAAAATTCTTTCCAGTAGTAAAGATGCAGATTTTATTCTTCATATGTTGTTGAGGATAGCAAGTCCACAGATGAACTTCCTTCTGCTTAAGAGTAAACGGAAGACAGTGCTAAATATATAACATATATGTAAATAAATATATAATGTGTTGCTAAGGGAGACCACATTTGCTTTACTCCATGGTTAATTTGTCCATTCTTAAGTTCTTCTGCACAAGTTTCAAACCAGGCTGCATCAGTCTGCTCTCCTTGTGAGTATTTTTCAGCTGTATCATTTAGAAGTCTGAAAAAACCCCAACCCCTCACCTTCAAGTGACACAGCTAAAGTGGCAAAATGTTCACTATTCAGTTTTGGCAGAACCGTCTCTCACAGGTTTAGGCTTCCATCATTTAGTGAGATAGCATTAGCGATACCACACAACCAGGTGCAATTAGGGTTGATATTCCCACTCAAAATGTTTCCCAGAATAGCAGTATTCTCAAACTCTTTCTAATAAAAATAACTTCTTAGCTTTGTAAGCATTTTTTGATAGACAATATTGCAAAGTCTTTACGTTTTATTTCAATACAATTAATCCAGTTCTTGGACATGCAGCATGTGGTGTAGGAGGATACTGCAACCAGCATTGAACATTTTTCCAATCAGTGGTTGAATGGTTGAGAAATAATCTAATTATTAATTTTGCCAGGTAACATTACCCCTATGACTTCCTTTAGAGTTACCTGCTTGTCTGGAATCTGGATCTATACTGCAGAGATATCCATAGAAGAGTGGGTCTCAGGAGACATTAACGGACCCGCAATCTTAGGAGGAGTTGTTAAGGAGAAAAGAAAAAAGCAGAGAGCATTTCAGCCCCTAAAATGATGGACTTTGGACCTGTCTGTATAGGTAAACAACAGAACAAGAACTTCTGCGTTGACTCCCATTCAGGATGTACAAGAGCTGAGAGAGAGCAAATGTGGCAGGCAGCAGGATGGCAGGAGAAGAAATGCTATGAACCATGCACTGCAGAGTGTCCCTCATGGCTTTGCCTGGGGTGAGGGAAGAGATCAAATGCTAGACTAGACTGGTAGTAGGAGACAGCAAAGCAGAAGACATTCTCAGGCAGAAACCGCAAGCAGAAAGTTACAGTGTGAGAGCTGAGTAGGCAGACACACCAACCTGGAGAAATAGGAAGTCCCTTTGAAGTTATTATTTCAAACTGGCTGTCAATGCAAATTGGAGATGCTGCTTGCAACAAAAAGACCTAGAAGAACCAGGTGTCCAACCAGTGCTGGGCCAGCGTTTCTCCCACAGCATCCCTGGGCAGAAACAAAGGTCAGCCTGAGCCATGAACTGCAGCCTGGCTTGCTCCTGTGGAGGAGACAGTGCTATTCCTGGATGGATTAACCTGACAAACTTTCTTTCTGCCAGCTTTCCACAGGGTGATAACACCAGTTGTAGTTCACCAGGATCAAAGGGCCTGTGGTTTCATGATTGGAAGTGCTGAGACACTAAGAAGCCCTGTTGTTCACAACTGTGGCAGAAATCCTGGCACAGTAGCTGGGACTCGCTGGCTTTTATATCACACATCCATGTCACTGAACCTCCTGCACTCACCTCTCTGTTTTTTAGCAGTTCACTGCTTGCTGCTCCCTGCTCTCCATGCTCATCCAACTTTAGATGACAGGCTGGGTGAGGAGGTGCTATCATGGCGCTGGGTGGCATGGGTCATGTCTGGCTGATGCAGCCCTCGGAGGGTCCCCACGGTGCCCTCTCCTCTCAGAAGAGGTGAATTGCAAATGCCAGGAGGCAGGTTGCATCTTCCCGATGGGCTTGTCCTCCACATAACAGATTTGGCTCACCAATGGGTTTGTCCTGTACATAACAGGTTTGGATGACAGTCCTCTGTGCCTAGGGAAAGTCTTCTCCCAGGATGCCCATATAAATGCCATTTACTATCAACACCTTGGATTGAAACAAGAGAGAGGGTCTGAGGATATTCACATATGGGAGAGGTGGACAGGCCTATTTTCTGCAGAGAAAAAACAAACAAACAAACAAACCAACAAAACCACCTCTTGTTTTTGTTTGCTTGTATTTCATCACCTGTGGTGATGGCAGGTCACCCTGACCCATGACTATGCTCTGAAGGGGAGAGGACAACCAGGCTTTGGCAGAAACCACAAAAGGAGCTGGGAAGGAGGGCTGCAGTGATGTACAGCCACCTTGGCAAAGCAGGCACAGCATGTCCTTCAGTGGGCATTCAGTACATTCAAGGACAGCCTGGAGCCAGGCCAGGAGGCACCAGCAGCCTCTGCTAAGTCTGTCTTGGCTCAAAGCAGCAGTTGACAAAGGTAGGGTGAAAGGCACCTCCTGCCACCTCCTCAGCACCTGCCTTTGCCTCTGCAGCCCATTTTCCCCACACCTTCTGCCTGCGGGGGGCTGCAGGAGATGCTGCATGGACATCCTGGGGTTCTGTGCGGAGACCTGTAGGGAGTATCATGACTAATGTCTGTACCACCCATTTTAAAGGTTTGTGTTAGAAAAATGCACAATGTCCTTTTCATATTTATTGGATGAGTTCTGCTTTGCTTGGTTGCTGTTTTGCCATAGATTTCCCTCAACTCTGGTGCTTGTGCTGACTGCAGCAGAAAACTGAGATGGAGCAAGAGGGAGACCAAGGCAGTGTGTGGGCTCACACTGCTGGCAGCCACAAGCCTCCATTGTGGGACAGGGTACGTTGCAGGAAAAAATGGTTTAATGCCTTCAGTCTGAAATTTGGGAGCAAGCAGCTTTCAGGGATTCTGCACAAAACAGCTTGGCAGGGCATCCTCCATGCCGTGGCTCTCCAGCTCCTTGGGGGTGAACAAATGCACAGCAGGATGACACCAGTGGCCTTGGCTCTGTCTGATGCCACTGCTTCCAAGTCCTCCACCAGCTGGTCCCTCTTGCCCTCACAAATTGCATGCAAGATTTAGCAGGCAAACTGGATCACAGTAAGGAAGCAGGAAACTTGGTGTGGACACTGAACACAGTTCCCTCAATTATCTGGCGGCTGCCTGGGACTAAGAGAAGCATCCTGATGCTGACAGAGGTTGGTAGTCAGGAGTCAGTACAGACAGAGACAGGCAGAGCAGGCAAACATCAGGAGAGGTGTGAGTGTGTACCTCTATGACGCAGAGGGTCTGTGGTGGAGGACTGCCTCTGCCTGTTAAGGAAGGATGTGTACCCTTCTCTCTGGCTATGTGTTTGGTGGGGACCAGGAGAGCCTGGAGCCCTGCTGTGTCCTGGCTCCCGTGTGAGCTGCAGGAATGGATCTGGGATGCTGCTTGAAACAGGGTGGAAATGAAGCATCGCCCTGGGTTGTAGGTGGTCTTTGGGCAGGAATGTGCTAAGCTTCCCCTGGAGGCTGTGGTTGGTGGGAAAGCAAACACTCTTGAGGAGTGTCTCCCATCTCTGCAACACTAGGGATTTTGAATCCCATACCTGTGGCACGTACCTGTCCTGTACCCAGTACCTGACCTGGCAATGCCCACGCAAAGTGCTCTGCACCCAAACTGGGCCAGGTCGGCTACAGGTCCTCTGGCACTGCACGGACGAGCTGTTGCAGGACTGCAACTGTCTGTGCCCTGCTGGAAGAGTAACTGTGGCTACTGTGTGTTAGGGAGATGAGTACAACATAAGGCAAAAAGTTTAAGCCTCTCTAGGGATTGTGCTGGACTTTCTTCTGTCCCCTGTCCCCAGATGCACTGCTGCAGCCACTGGTGACTTCACAGGATGAGTGAAGGTGGCTGTGGTTGGACTCGGAGGTAAGGGAGAGATTCAGAAGGTGCTCCAAAAATACTCAAATCTTGGTCACTGTCTTTATTGATGCAAAATTGCTGGATTTTGAACAAGGTAGTACAGTTTAAAGCCACAAGGACCTTATGCGAGTATGTTGAGAGTAGGGAGGGCTGAGAAAGATAAAGGTGGCAATGTTTTTCAGGAGGTGTGGAAACATTTTATTTCATTTGAAGTGCTGTGCTACATGTTGTTTAAATAAAATGCCAGTTCAAAGACCAAGTCTGTGAGGGGGTGGCGACTGCAGGGCACTTAGAGCTTTTATCTTTTTAATCCGTTTGGTTTTGTGGTGGGTTTTTTCATACCACTAAAATATAAAGGGTGAGAGAAGGTGCGTTCTTATGGAACCCAGATTGCATTTTTAAGGGGTAAATGGAAAAAACCTGTCAGCAGACCCACTTTAAAGGCCAGAGTGTAAATGCAATCAAAGGTTGAGAATACATACCATCTTTGGTGGCCCATGCTGAGCCTTTCATACAATAAATTGAAGCCCAAGGGATCCTGGATTCAAATGTCTCTCCTTCAGGTTGCCGCCCAGCTGGTCAAAAGTCAAAGCAACACACCCTGATCCCAACAGGCAAACAACACTCTGCTCAGCCCTGCTCCTCCCTCTGCCAGAGCAACTGAGGTGTGAAAGGTAGACAAGGCACGCTGATGTGCACTTTCTGTGGGATAGGAATTTAGGCAAAAGAGTCTCTTACAGGCAAAGCATTGCTGGTACCAGCAGTGCTAGGTCTATTTTTAATGATTTAGGAATGGAGGGTGCTTTCAGCATTAGATGGCTTTAGTAATATATAATTAATACAAGGGCATTTCTGTTGTCTGCAGAGATGGTAGGAAGGCCCTGGCTAACTTCTGAGGCTGTAAAAGGAAAAAGAAAAGGCTGAATGAATCATAACGCACCAATCAGTGGAAATTAGGTAGGAGCTAAACGAAAGTTGCTGAGAATAATTCATCCTGGTCAAAACTGTGGTTGGGCTCTGTTTCTGAGGCTGATCATGTTTCATGGTGCAGTGGAAGGAGCTTCCCTGCCACTGGATTCGATCCTCTGCCCTTGGGAGAATATTCTGCCTGCTATAACCTTAAACCTGATACATCCTCACACTTAAAAAACCTAAAAGGTTTTTATCTGAAATTGCTTCAAATTAAAAAAAACCCCAACAACTGGTTCCTCCTAACGTGGAGTGGGGGAATTTCCTTGAAACGCATCCCCATTGTTCCTTATAAATAAAATTACCGCAAGTCATCATGAGGCAGGCATAAGCTATGTCCTTCAGAAGGTGAGGAAACCTGGGAAAAGAGAATAAACTATTTTGCAGTGGAAGATCAGGTCCAAACCAAAGTTCCTCCCCGTGAGCGACTTCCCGAGGTCCTCTTTATGATGTTGTAAAACTGCAAGTGTACACGCAGGATTGCTCAGCCCCGCCGAGCAAACAGCCAAGTTCTTGCCCTGGAAAGCTTAAAGCCGGAGGCACGAGCGGAGGACAATGTGCTACAAGGCAGAGCAAACACGGCGGCAGCTTAATTTTTGTTGAGAGGACAAAAAGAATAAATATAAAGAAGGTGAGGAAAGCGAAGAGAAACTAAAAGGAGGGTTTACGATTGAAATTTTGCACTTTTTTCTGGGGGGGTGGGGTGGGGAGGAGGGAAAGGGGGGAAGGCGAACTTTCGCGAGGCGGCGGAGATGCTCGTGGCGGGATGCGGAGCCTGGAAGCCGCTCGCAGCCCGCACCGCCCCGGCGGGCGCGGGGTTGGCAGCGGCGGCGGCGGCGGCGGTGCCAGAGGCGGCCCCGGCGCCGAGGGCGAGGCGGGGTGCGGGGGGGCCGTGCTTGGTCCCGGTTGCCATGGGGAGCGCGGCGGGGAGGGGGGCGCCGCCGCCGCTGCGCAGGGAGCAGCTGCTCCCTGACACATCCCCCCGCTGCCATATTGTGTCCGCCGCCGGCCGCGCGGCTCCATGACCGCGGTGAGTGCCGCCCGCTCTGCCCCCCGCGCCCCTCCCGCCCCCGCCGACCCACGCACGGCTTTGTCGCTCCCCCCCCCCACCCCGCCTTTTTCGGTTTAGTTTTCGGGCTTTCCGTGGGTTTGGGGGATGGGTTTGGGGGTTTTTTTTGTTGTTTTTGACGCTCCGGGAGGGTTCCGTGCGGGGGGAAGGGGGGAGGCGCGGGGAGCGGGTCCCGCTGGCTCTGGGGGGAGCGCGGGCGGGGGGGAC
>JAWWLV010000121.1:12182998-12193822 GCA_035041135.1 Platyrinchus mystaceus | reverse complement strand
GGGGGGGGGGGAGCGCGGGCGGGGGGGACGACAGTGGTGTCCCCCAGTGCCCCGCGTGGGGACAGCGCGCGGGGGCGGCGCTCCATTGGATGGCGATGCGCGGGGAGCGCGGTGCGTGGGGACATCCCCCCCCATCCCCACGGACCCGCTCCCCGCACCCCGCTCCGCTGCTCCTCCTCCCGTCGCGGCTCCGCGGAGCTTCCGCCCGCGGGATTTACGCGGGTGTGACACCCCCCCCACTCCGCTCCCCCGACGGGGCAGTCCCGCGCTCCGTGCGCGCTTCCAGCGGCGGGGATGGAGAGCCGGGCCAGCCCGGCGCCGGGACCCGGGAGCGCGGCCCCGACATGCCCCTCGCCGCCGGGTCGCCCCCATGAAAACCCTCGGGCGCTTCATTTAACTAAATAGGAGCCCTTTCGGCGTTATTTCGCTGCGCCCCGCCGTCCCCGAAGCGGCGGGAAGCCCCCATGGATGTGCGGAAGGTCTGTGGTTTGCAGAGGTGAGGGGGGAAGTAGGGGAGGCGTTCCGGGGCTCCCGCGTTTTGGGTTGAAATCCGGGAAACGGCTGATGAGGTGCTCGAGGTGAGGCTGGGATCTATCTGCACGTGGCCCTTAAGAGTTTTCCGTCTCTTTTGTGTTTTTCTTTTGGTGAAGTTGGGCAGCGAGTTGGTGGCAGCAGAGGAGCAGCATCCCACTGCTCTCCCGCCTTAGTCGGGCTTGGACACACCAACGTGCTTGCTTGCCTCGGTTCTGTGGGAGCAGAAACTGGCTTTTGTTGGTGAAGGTTTGGATTCTGAAAAGGCCGAAACAGAGAGTAAAGAGGACAAAGAGTAAAACCAGAAAAAAGGGGTAACTTTGAGGAGGGCCCAATAAATTCACATTCCCACCGTGGTGCCTGCCTAGGGATGGACGCTGTATGCAAAATGTGAAGTTAAAAATGCTAAGTTATGGTGGACTTCAATGCTGAGAAGGTAACTTGCTCTGTGGCTAACGTATGAAATCAAGCTAACTTTATGTGTAATATACCATGTATATGTGTATATATATATGTATATATACTCTCCAAATCTTATTATGGGTGGACTTGTATTTAGACGGATTTAGTAACGATTGGTGTTTTTTCCCTCCTAGAAGTCTTGTGTTATGCTACATCTATGCAAGAAAAATTAAGCTGACATTATATTATGTCAGAAAACTTAAACTAGTTAGCAGGTTGTTGTTTTTTGGTTTTTTCTTGGCAGGTGCCAAGTCACATTTCCCAAGCTCTGCAGAAGGTAGTTGGACACAACTCTGAACTGAAAGCTCTGTAGTAGCAATTGATGCAGCACACAACTTGGGCAGATGAACTTAGCTGAGTGCCAGGATATGTTATCTGTGAGCTCAGCCATGTGCTGCCACTGCACTTCAGCTTCTGCTGGAGGTTCGCTTGTGTCCAGCTGTGCAACTTGACTTTTGTAGAAATAGAGAGGGCTTGGTAATTCCCACTTTGTATGTTTGAGTTGCCTGAAAAGTTCTGTGCTTTTAGTATCTTTTTTTTATTATCAAATGATCCCTTACAGCGAGTGGTGCCGCTGTACAGTGTTTACACCTGCAGACTGTGGTGGAGATGCTGCCTTGGCTGCCCTTCAGGTCCTGAGGGAAGCTGGAGGCACTGACCCCGTATCAGTCCAGGCATGTGGCCCTGAGCACTCTCAGGGACCTTGCTGAAATAAACCTTGGTTAATGTCTTTGTTGGCAGCATCTAGACCAGAGGATGAAGTTGTGACCTGCTTTGGGTGCTGCCACTGAGGCTGTGCCGAAGGAGCTCTGCGGGGATTTTTCAGCCCAAAAGTAAGGTATTTTTTGTCTAAAAGGGACACCAACCAAAGAGTGTGCTGCTTCAACAACTGCAACGACCACAGGTTTTCGTGCTTGAGAAGCCTTCCCATGTCCTCTGAGGAGCTTGGGATTGAAGGCACCAGCCTTGACAGCAATATCTGAGTGTCAGAACATGCCAGTCCAGTAAGTAATGGGGCAGGTACAGGGTTGTGTAATGGTCCCCTTGAATGAGAAGTGCTGCCTGGCAAGTGAGTGTAGTACTTAAGAAAGAAGACAGAGGCTTAGGGACATGTCAGGCTAGTTTTTACTATCTTTATTAACCACAGCTCTGTCCACTCAATGCAATAGACTTGAAAACCTGACATGTTGAGCAAAAGGAAACTCTCTTGGTGAATGAGATGGTTTGGCATCTGAAGATGCTGTATATGGATATAGTTTAAACTGGTAAAAAGCCACACAGTTCTTGTGCAGGAATGTTAGTTCCCATAAGAGCAGCACAAGTTTTTATGTTGGTTTCACTGGGGTTGTAATTCCACCTTCCTTGACTGCTCATTGTTGGGGTTAAAAGGAGCTGGTATTAGAGAGGAAATACCCCAAGCACTCAGAAGACTTTTGCCATGTGCAGGTTTGTGATACCTTATCAAAAGGAGCTGCACAGTGTGATTGGAGCCAGGGAGGTGGCAGGAAGTATGGGTGTTGGGAGGAGTGATGGTGTGCCCACAGCCACCGCTGCCATGCATCCCTTAACACTGTTCCCTGCCATGGGGAACTTTTACTGCACTACTGTGGTGCACAAAAAGCTTTGTGAAGCACAGCTTTCCTTTCCTGGCTGCAAATCAATGAAAAGCAGCCTTTAGTCCCTGTAAGTAAAGTCTGTCAGCAGTTTGGATGCATGCTCACTACCTCTTAGCACAAGTTTTAACTTTGGTTTATTCCTTTTGGCTCCTTGAGTTTTCTTGCCATGACAGTTGCTGTTCCTCCCCTCCTGGTAAATGAATGTATTGAGTATAAGCTTGTCTGTGGGATGTCACTGCACCGATAGTAACTTTTTATGGGGGAAGTAGATGAAGGCAGCGAGTGCCTCATCCCAGTGTGTGTGTTGCCACCCGACAACTGAAATGGTGTTGGGCAACTTCCTGCGCCGCGGCGCCGCTGTCAGCGGCACTGGTGACTCACGTCAGCAGCGGCTGTGCCTCGACAAGTGCACACTTGCAGGCTGCAAACCCTGTCCGTGTCCCGGTGCAGCACTGAGAGGCTCGGAGTGGGTGCATGTGGGGTGTCTCTTCCCAGATCCAGCGGCTGCCTTTGGCTCCCAGAGAAGACACCCACAAGTAAAACAAGAAAGCCTCGAGATGCTTCTTCACTTTTTATCTGGCTGGACCTTTATGTGTGATATCTGTTTATTTGTTCCCTGTCACATTACACGTCCTCTGACTTGGTGCATGCTGTATGATGGTGAGCTCTCAATCCCATCCACGCCAGGAGGGGTAAAAGCATGCAGTGATGGTCCGGGGTACTTCCAAAATACAATTTCAGTCAGCAAGTGGGAGGCAGCTCACCTGTGCTTTGGTAATAAATTACATGGAAGGGAAGAAATGCTGCCTGATGTCAGCCAGAGTCTTTATGACCCCTGGTGCTCTGCCTCCTCCCTGTAAAACATTAGAGCTGTGGAAGTGTGAGGGTTGTGTCACTCTCCCGTTTGGAGAGCACTGCTGAGTGCTCAGGCTGAGTGCCTGCAGGCCGTGCAACCAGGAAACCTGGATGTTGTGTCTGGGGCAGGAATACCCTGTTAACTTGCTCAGGGGTACCAGGACCATTTTAAGAGTAGCCTAGAATTTGCACAGATAGGAGTATTTGTACCAAAAGTCAACAGTGTAGATTTTTACTTTTTTGTTTTTCCTAGTACATTCAAGTTTTTTTCCATTATGTTCAGACTAGACTTAGAGCTCCCTGCTTTTTCCCTCAAAAGTTAGGGAACGTTAGGGACTCCACTAAACTGACTACTGCTGCTGCAGGAGTCACCCTCCAGCACTGCTCTTCTGCACACTCTGTAAGGATTAGATTATAATTTGGAAATGTTTTTACCCAGTTCCTGCTGGCAGAACATCCCAACACGATTTACTCGGGTCAGTGGTGTATGCTGACTGCCTGGCAGGATGGTAGTTGTGGTCTGAGGTGGCTGTCACTGCTCCACTGAACTTGCTAATGGTATTGGTTTGAAGTGCAGCAGTGAGCTGGGATCAGGTCTGCAGCCTCCAGCTGCGGTGCTTTTGGCTGTCTGCTGGCCTTCCCCTCTGGCCAGCAACAGACCTGGTCTCTGCACTACATTCACAGACCCCCACACCTCAGTGTGCCTTGGAACAGCATGGTTGGGTGCCTTTGACTTTGTCGGCGTGACCGTGTTTTCCATCTGCTGAGTGCTGGAAGGGTGGTGTGTGGGTGATGCTGCTCCATCCTTGTGGTACTTTGCTTATGCATCCGAGTGTCCCACCAGTGTGTGTTGTACCAGTTACCATCGTGTTTTTATTGTGGGCTTCCTGATGTGTGACAGGATGTGTTGCCGAAGCCCATCTCCTGGAGCGGCGTATCTCGACCACGCTCAGGTCTCCTTTCTTCTCTGTCTTGCAGTTTGTAGCTACTTCTAGTTTCCCGGTTTGCTTTCTTTTTAACACTCTCACTGGATTCCATTGTGCTTAGGTTTGGGGCAAGTACATGGTTGCTTAAAAGCTAATTACTGTATATGGAGAGAGCTCAGTGCCTGGAGAAGTTGCACAAAGTAGAGCTGAGTGAGTGGGAGTTGGGAAGCTTACTGCCAAGCAGCAGCCACTCATCCCTCATCCTCTGCTCTGTGAGGACCATCCCCAGACTACTTATCAGCCAGTTTAGTTTAACTTTAGGGATGTTGAGCAGTCAAAAGTCGGACCTTTTTTTTCTTTTTTTTAAACAGCCAAGTTCGACAGGACACTCGTGGAATAAAATTAAAAGGAAGTTGGCCAGAGGGGTCAGCATGGTGAAGAGCATTGCTTTGCATTCCCTGGAGCTCTAGAGGAAAACTTGTGCTTTGAGAGTGGGAGCTGGGAAACAGCAAGTGGGCACAGCTTCACAATCACAGAGCTGTACTGGCAGTGTGGCGGTGGCCTTGTGATACAGCTCTGATGTTGCTCTCAAATTAAATCTTGCAGAAGGGGCACTTGGGGCGAAGCTTCAAATTGTTTTCAGCTGAAAGTCAGGAGTTTTGGTACTTTAAGGCTGAAGAAGACAGAAAAAGCTGAATGTAGAAGACAGTAGTATGTTTTCTAGCATTGGTAGATGGGCATTGACACCAGCTGAAATGTAGCTATGTTCACTTCTGTTTCAAGGGGATGGTAGAGAAACATGTGGAAGGGTTACCCTGGAAAGGGAATTAGCATCAGAATTCTTTTGCAAGGCATTTGCTCTAATGGCTCACTTGTGAACATATCAATGGCTTACATTTTTTGCATGTTAGTCCATTTAGCAAACACAGTACTGATTTAAGGAACATGACCTGTAGGCATCTTTTGAAAAGCTGCTATTGGCAGTGAAGCATTTTTCTTAAAGCACTTATTCCACCCCCACCCCCCTTTATCTGACACCAAGGGTTTTTCTTAATAGTTTAGATTTCATTGCTGGTTTGGTTTTTATTTTTTTCATTTCCCAGTTTCTCTCAGACTGTTTTCATGTGCATGTTTTAAATGTGAGGCACATGGAACTAGGTCCGGCAGTGACTGCAGCCTTTGGAAAGGCTTCGCGATTGCAAAGTCTCTGAAGGCAGTGCTGGAATAAATGTCCCAGAGGCTCTGGGCTGTGCACAGGGTCTGGATTGGGGTCTGGGCATGTCAGAGTTCACGTTATCATTTTCCTTTGAGATACTTGTTTCAAACACAAACCCACTTGTGTGTGTGTGTACTTAATAAAAAAATAGAATTTTCTTTCCTATAAGTTGGATCAGATGAAATCTTTCTGTTGCTCCCTTCCTTTCCCTGGGCTATGATAAGGTTTTAATCCCTCCCCTTTTTAAGTTTTGCTTAACTTTTCCAAATACTGGACCTTTTAATTGGTTTTAGTTACCTTCCCTTGCCCCCCTTCCCTTAATTATATCACAGGGTGCGGGAGAACATTGCCATTTAAAAGAGCATTAAAATGAGAGAGGCTTGGAAGTATTTCAGCAAATCCCTGGAAAACCTCTCTTCCCTTTTGAGCCTACCAATGCCTGGGTTAAAACGAAACCCCTGAGCTCGTGGCTTGTATGGTCCTTCAGTTGATTGGGTTTATTTTTAGGTTGGTTTTGAGAAGCCAGTAACTGCCTTTTAAATTCATTTTTAAACAATTATTTTTACTTTTTCCCGACTTTGCAAGACAGGAGGAGCAGGAAGGGCCCTGCCTGTTGTAGGTGCTACCCCAGGGAGCATCTCTGGGTGCCCTTTGTCACCCAGGGGTGCAGCTGCCTGCTCACCTCCTCTGCAGGCAGTGGATCCCAGCTTGCTGAAATCTATGGCTGAGAGGTGGTTTTGTCCTCAGGAGACTGTAATGCCTTCAGTTGTCTTGGATACATGACATCATATAGTGGTGTAATCAAATATAGGGCTTTCTCAGGGCTGGGGGGGAGGATTTCAGCTGACCTCCAGCCCACCAAGCAGGGGTGTGAGGTGTGCAGGGTATGGAGCACGGCAGCCCGAGACAAAGAGATGAGTTGAGGGGGAAAAAGGTTGAATTAATAGGGGGGGAAAATGGGAGGAAGTGGTCGGGTGTCATGCTTTTAATGTTCCTCGTCAAGCAGATGTGGTGCTTTTTAGTGATGAGTTTTTACTAGTTGTACAAGGATCTTTTTTTTGGTTGCTCTTCCCTCTAACATGCAAAGACTTGTAGCTGGTCCTGTGCTGTGTGCATGCTGGCTTGGAAGTTTATCCCCAACTTGTGTAGGTGAGCAGTGACAGTAATTTATTTGTGTCATTCTTGGGCTGTTTCAATAACACAGTATACACATTGATGCATTTAAGTCAGGACAAGCCCTATTATAAATACCTTCTCATAAATGCAAGGGAATGTGAAAATCAAAAGAGTTTGCTGTTGGTATAGTTGCTTGCATGCAAAAGCACCTACTGATTGCTTTAAATACTCTCACAGAGCCTGTTTTTGTTAATACAGAAGTTGTGTGTAAAGCACACAAATGCCTGGCTCTGTAACTAAGGTTGTGCTCCCTGAGCTTGTTGGAGAGAGGGTGGGTGCACAACTGCTGTTATTAACCAAAGTGTGATATGGCTAAAAATCTTTCATCCTGGATTAAAATTATATTCTACCCCTCAGACTTGGACAATGCATGGTAAGGTTTATTTTTGCATTTTTTTAAACCTGGAGGGAAATCACTGCACTGTTGGCAGGTTCCAGATCTTCCCACTGTTAGCTGAGGTGACCTAGTTGCTCGGCTGGTCATACAGAAATAAATAGGTGCATTTAGTTGTGGAGGAGGTTGTCCTAACCTGGGACACTGATGTTGTGCAGGTGCCAAATGGCACCTTTCATCTGATGCCAGTGTAGAGTAAAAAAGGATCAAGCAGCAACAGCAGGTCTGTTCTCACGCTAACTTGGCATGGACAAGGCTGTGGCATCTTTTAACAAAAAGGCTGACTTCTTTCTTGCCAGGTCAGTGAGTCCAGGCATGGTGGCTGCAGTGCTAAAATGACACCTGTGCGCTTACACCTGCAGTGCTGCTGGATTTGGAGAAGGTCACCCTTGGTGATGGTGGTATCTGCTGCAGCTTTGTCCTTTGGACCTGGACTCTGCGGGAGTGGAGGCTTCTTTGAGAGGGGCTGCTGCAAAACAAACATGCTTCCCTGCTTGCCTGAAGATATGCCCAAGTGAACTTTCAGTTTTGTTAAACAGTTGACGTTCATTAAAGCAGCTTTGTTTTCATAAAATGCTCACACAAAGTATTCTCTCCTGTATCAGAATGTAACAGTGCTCAAGGTCTCCTTTCAAAATGGAGTGGTAGCCAGAGGTGTATGTGGGGGCACACAAACCTGGTTGAACTCCAGATGTGCTCCGCTAGGCTGAGGACCTTGCAGCCCCCATAACCTTTCCCAGAGTTAGCTCTTCAGTGAGTTTAAGAGAAGACTGCAGAAAATATTGTCTTGTCTTGCAACACTGAATTGTCTCCAAACTGTTCCTGCTTCTCTGAACCAGACTGCTGACTGAATACATCTGCAGTCTTAATCAGCCCCTTTGGACTTGGGTTCTGCTGTTCAGGTTGTGAGTGGCCTGGAAGAGCAGGTCTTCATTAGGCTTTGGGTGCTGGATTGGCACATATTAGCAGGGAGATCTGCTCCTGGCTTTTATGTGTTCTCTTGAGTGATGCCAAAAATCACAAAGACTGCTGGAAAGAAGGTTGTCTCTCTCACCTCTTTTCTTACGCATCCTAACTTGTATTTGAGCAATCTCAGTTGACTTTGCAGCCTTTTAATATTCTTACCCCTGAATCATGTCTTACCTCTGTCTATAATTGCCATGCAAAATATTGGGCGCCTCCACCGTGATACTCGGAGTAGGTGTTTTGGTTGGTGTTTCTTTTCTTACAGGAGGTAGATGCTTAATTTTGGTAGGGTTTGGATGTGTGATGCTCTGCTTTCAGTTGCAAGTGTTAATACCAATGAACAGCAGTATGCTGTGTCACTTTGTACTTATTGGTGGGGTAAAGCATAAGGGTCAGAGCACAAACTCTTCCACATTTTTTCACAAGTGTGCTTACAGCACTTTTATTGCATTTGCGTGGCTGAAGGATGCTTTCTGGCTCTTCTGTGGCTATCCCTGTGGGAATTGCAGCAAGTCTCTGGCCATTCAATGCAGCAGCTGGAGAAGTTGGGTGGATAGTTGCCATCTGCCATCCCCTTTTGGTAAGAAGTGGCTTGGGGAGAGTCCTAGTAGAGGGTTGGGAAGCATGTCTCAGCAGCTGAGCAGTTGCCTGTCATTTGGAGACGGTTTTCTTGCTGTTCCTGGAGTAGCTGAAGAGGCAGGGAAGGTGGCAGTAAGGGAATAAAGGAGTGGAAGATGAATTTCACTGAGTGTCCTGGCGATGCACGTGCACACTCTTAACCTCCCTGTTTTCATGTTGGTGCTGCTAATTCAGCAGGAGCACTGTGGACAGCAAGTCCTGGTGGCCACTTCCAGCCTTGTTCCCTTCGACTCTTTGAGCTGGTTAACATCAGAGAAACATCAGGAGAACAACCTGATGGTCCAAACATGTACAATTTTATCAAAACATCTGCACTGGAGAGCTTCTTCAATGTTCTTCTCACAGTCTGCTCTCCTTACTCTTACTGTGGTTTTCCTGCTGGGTCATGCTTGTCCACAAAACCTTGCCAGCTTACAGCAGAGATGGCTTTGGTGACTCCCACAATCCTTATGTAAAATATTAAACCCTGAATATTGGAAGTGGTAATCTTGAAAATGACAGCTTGGAAGCTGTGTGCTCACAATCCCATCTGCTTATGGCCAGGCAGAGCACACATGGAGAAAAAAATTGTCAATATCCATATCATTAAAGGTCTCTGTGAATGAAGAGGGGCTCTGGAGAGCACACAAGCCGATCACTTGTGGGCCTTCAGATGTGCTCCAGAGGAACTGGTGTCTCTCCCCACCAGGCTGCTGCAGGCAGAAAGCAGTGCTGTCTCAGATGGTCCTGTGGCCCTTGGGTACTTGAGAAGGGAGAAGGTTGCAAGTGTTGGTTTCTTGTTCAGACTGATGCAGCAGCAGGCCAGGGTAAATAAGACAGACTTAGAGGTTCTGAGGCTGCATTCTATATTCTGAGGCTGAGGTGATGCTGTCTCCAGAAAAGCAGTGTCAAAATGATCCTCAATGTCACCAGTCTTATTACTGCCATCACAATGCAGTTAAATTCTTCATTAAAATAGCTTCCCTGTTGCATACTCTGCTATATCTACTCTATCTATATTTCAATTATCCTTGAAGCAGACCACTGGAGAACACTCTTTTAAAACTGCAGCAGTTATGGACCTAATTTTTTTTTCTTATTTATTAGATGATAATAATCTAATAATGGCCTTCATAGCTTTCTAGAAAAAATATTTTGACTTCTGATGTGTTCAAGTAGAAGGTGTGCAAGGGGGTGAACTAGGCACTGAGAAGGTAATGAGACGTGGATTTTTGTAACACATCTACTAAGAGAAACATGGCACTAACCTAATTTAGTTACTGTAAGTATATTACCTGGAAATAATATTTTTAAAAGTAGGCTGGTAATTGTTCTGAAAATGTCAGTGCACTATTGGTTGGCATGCTGCCACAAAGCCTACTTGATGCGCAATGCCAGTCTAATAAGTTAATATTTTTTCCTCTGTAATTTTGAGTGTGCCCAGGCCATATTTGTGCTGACAACAGACTTTATTGACCCTTTCACCTAAGAAATAAATACAGTGACCTCAGACTTGCATGTGTGTGTGTGTGCATGTGCGTGTTCTCGATCTACTGTGCTGACGGAAGATTCGCAAAGGGATATTTCATGTAACGTGAACCGAGAGCTAAAATTACCAACACACGGCTGCGAGGTGTAAGCTTAGCATGTAGCTGGCTAAAGAGGTGCTGAACAAGGAGGTAAAGTTAATCTTCATAAGGAGAGTGGTGCAACTCGGGTTGCAGCACAGTTGGGGTTTGTTTCACTGTATGAATTTTTTCACTAGTTCTTTGTTTTGTTTTGTTTTTTTTTAATTTAAGAAAGGATTGAAGAAGTGACATAAGCGTATATAAGGCTGTGTTAAAAGCCAGCCATTGCCGACTGCCAATATAAATCTGCTCTGATGGCTTGGGGGAGAAGTAAATTGTAGGGAGAGCAAAGCTATTTTTGACCAGCTATTTGAGCAGCTCACTTAGCTTTATTTATTTATTTATTTATTTATTTACTGTGACTGAGCTGGTAGTTAATCATGTCCATCCCTGCGTTTAATAGAAAGAAGAAATAGAAAACAGAAAATTTGGGGAT
>JAWWLV010000121.1:12150755-12169198 GCA_035041135.1 Platyrinchus mystaceus | reverse complement strand
CTGGCTGCTGCAGGGCTGCTAGATCTGGGATTCTCAGGGCTTGTTAGAGAATACAAGAAATCCCCCTCCTCCTAATGGTTTTGCTGGTGTGTCCTGAGACAGGTATGGAGATTGCCAGCCTGATGCTAACTGTTTCAATTAGCTACAGTGGAGGTGCCGAAATAATGATTTGTGTCTGTTATCATTTAATTTTTGCATCTTGGGGAACCTGCTCAGCATTTCTCTGGCATTAGAGGGAAGCCATTAATGTTCCTGGGGTCACACAGGGCAGCTCTTGTGCAGATGAAAGAATTCCTTGTAATAAGGTGCTTCCTCAGCTGTTCTGCTGGGGAAGCATAAATTTGGGAAATACTGCTCTGTTGAGGAGAGCAATCACAAATGAAGCCAAAGCATCTTAACAGTGACACAGAGTACTGCTCAGAAGTCACTGAAGAATTATCTCTCCTCTTTCTTTGGGAGTATTAAGGTGCAGAGTACTCTTTGCAGGTAGTAATCTCATGTTGCATTAATGCCTCCAGTTACTTGCCATTTTAACAAATGGTGCTTATGTACCAACGTCAGATGATAGAATAAAATGTCTGTGATAGCAAGTAAGGAATGGAAATATTTCACTTTCTGATTACCCTAGTGGAGCAAAGTAACTCTTTGTGGGTTTTTTTTTTCACCTCTTTTTTCAGTTGGATATATGTGACCTATAAATTCAGGGGCTCTATTTCTGCCAAAGAAAGACAAACAATAAAAAAATAATCTCATGAGTACAATGGGATAGACCTTAAAGTATGGTGGGTTTAAAGTGAAAGACATTGAAAACAACAGGGGAATGTGTATGTTTTATAACCTGTGCTGGAAACAGCAGGCCAATCCCCTTCCTATGTTGATGCAATATACCCCAAGGTCTCATGTTCTTCAGATTTTTCCTTGACTGGGGATGAAGGTAGGGATAGTTGTCAAGATAAAGAAGCCACACTGATGACTCTGCAGCCCCCTTCCCAATACTAACCCTCCCCTCAAATTCAGTAATACAGTTAATGCCTGTAATGTAGGGGGAAAAACAAATACCATCAGAAACGACGTTGCTGATGTTTCACTTTAACAATTCCCACCCTAGTTCCAGTTCAGCAGAACTGAGAGCCTGTTCTGCTTGCAGCTGGTCCCTTCCAGCACATTGTCTTCCAGCCTCTCTTTTCCCCTCACTGCTTATACATGTGTACATACACCTCAGATGTGATCTTTTGTTCTCAGACACCAAGGCTCTTGTGAGAGCTCACTGCCTCTTTGCTCCTCTTTTGCCTGGTTAGCCCACCATATATATTTCTGTCCTGTATAAGGAGCAGTCATCATCTGTTGCTGAAGTGAGCCAAGGAAGACCTTGGATTTCCTCTTTTTTAAAGTGCATGAGCATATCCTGAAATGAGTGGGAAAGGCATGCTTGTTTCTTTTCCTTTTCACCTGATTCTGGTTAGAAATGTCACTCTTTGCCCTAATATCCTCAAGGTGCCTTTCAGAGATGTAAGCAATCCTCTCTGGGCAGCAAAGGATGGCATTTTACAGCAGCGCTTGACCCCAGCTGACAGTGCTGCAATTCACCTAAGCCTTTTTACGTGCCTATTTATTATTTAGATCCCCATGCTTTCTAGATCAAGCAGTTCAGTGCCCTTTCCCCCCTCGTATTCTCAATTTTTTCCGTTTGACTTATTAGTGTGAAAAATACTGCTGAGGGAGGGAGGTGTCCTGAATTAGTGCTGTGTTAACAGGCACGGTTGTTCTCAGCCTTGCACATTCACATAGCCAGGGTATGAAGCTGCTGAGATGCTTTGCTGTGCCATGTGTCTAATCTTTTCTCTCTCAACTGGTACAAACAAAAGGCACTTGTTAAGTATAGCAACAGCACTGTCACATGAATGTCTAATTATGTCACTGATTCTTGGCTTCGGTGAGTGCAACGTGAGAATTCAGCTTTTGAATAGCATAGTTAAGGTATGAGACTGATCTGTAACAGTGTTGTGATGTACAAGTCATGCTTGGTCTGAGATTGTACATTCCCCCTGCCCCCACTTTTTACTGTAGGCCAGTATAGGCGGATATATGTGTTCTTTGTATGTTTTAGGGACCTCATCTTGTCAGGCTTACCTGAGATCTAACATTTTGCTGCTTCTGCTTCACAGAATCTGATATTGATGCTGCTACTGCAATGATGCTGTTAAATACTTCCATTCAGCAAGGGATGTTGGACTGTAAGCATAAGCCATTTTACTCTGTTTTTCTTCTCAACTCAGTAGCTAAAGGCTTTCTCTATAAAATTTCAGGAAACAAGCACGGTCTAGTTTCCAAATAATAAGAGCAGTCAAGAACTAATTCTGGGTTGGTTGTTCTTTCAGCTAGCATTGCAAGAGTTTTATTAGAACCACCTTCTTTTCCTTTTCCCAGTTAATTTTGGGGTTTTTCTGCAAAGTTTTCCCCCGCTCTCTCTGTGCTAAATGGTAAGAACAACTTTTTGGCTACTTCTCTGTAGCTCTTAGTTGCAATTAGCTGAGGACTGTTGTCCTCTGTGGATGACAGTAAATGTGCACAAGAGACCGTGACTCTTAACTGCTGACGTTCAGCTCACCTTGCAGTCAGCCAGCTCACTGTGCAGTTGATATCATTAGAATATTTGCTTACTGACACATCTTGTTTTTAATAGGTGAGAAGCCTCAGCCTCTAAAGACACCCAAGAAGAGGAGCTATGGCAGTGCATTCAATGCTCCGAGTTCCATAAATTTGCAGGAAAATGATTCTGCGGCCACCAATATTGATCCGAACGAGGATCACAACTACAGTGCCAGCAGCATGGGGTCCCAGCGCTGTGCATCCAGGTCCAGCGTGTCTTCCTTGTCCTCCCTCGACGAGGTGTATGAATTTATTTCCAAGACCAGCCATGACGGGAGCGATGGCAGTGAAGGATTTCACAGTGAAGTGGATACAGACGTTGACTATGAAGATGATCCTCTTGGAGACAGTGGCTATGCATCACAACCTTGTGTAGATACCTCTAAGGAAAGTCAGTCTAGCAAGAAATCGTTTGAGGAAATATGTCAAGAAATCGATGAGGAGTTGAAAGAAGCAGCGGGGTCTCTGCTCCACCTTGCTGGCATCCAGACGTGCTTGAGTTCCTTAATAAGTACTGCAAAGACCCACTGTCACAAGCAAAGGAAAAAATAATATGTTTGTCAGTGTTGAATATATACATATATTTTTTTTAATTGTGGCAATACTCTTCTACTTTTACCCTTCACAAGGGAGATCAAAGCCATAAGAGGACTCACTGTTTTTTTTATTTTTGGCGCAAACTATAATTTAGCCATTTATTTTTAAATCACCACCTAAAAAGAAAAATAGAATATTTAATCTTCTCAAATTAGGGATGCATGACCTGTGAAAACCTGAAAGCATACTTCTTAATGATCACTGTTTATTTTTTTCTTTTTAATAGTTGACTTTATTTTTTTTTTAGAGATATGTTTGTTCAGATGCACACTGTGGATAATTTTTACATCTCTGCTGGCCCCATCAGCAGAGGTGAATTTTGTTCTAAGGGCTCTGACTTCCATGTAAAGGATTATAAAGGAGGAGAAAAAAGAAAGAGGGAAAGAAAAGGTCCTGGCCTTGGTTGCCTCCTCCCACCTGTCCCCTCTTCACTTTTTAGGCAGGTCCTAGTGAAAACACTGGTGAAGCAACTCCTGAGTTGCTGCAATTTTTGGCCTATCTGACACAGTGGCTGAAAACCCATGAGCTGCTTTCAGCAAGATACTAAACATCCTCTGGAAGGGTGGGATAAGAGGTGGCTGAGGTGGGCACCACCCACAGTTTTCTTTTTTGTCCCTCCTTCCCCCAAATCTGCTGTGTGCAGCTCAGATTCCTGAAGGAACGTGGTTTGTTGTTTTATCTTAAAACATGTTGTGGGGTTTTTTGGGGAGGGAGGTTGTCCTTTTCATGCAGATAAGAGCATGCCTATGCATGTCTTGGATGTGGCCAACAGTGACAGCTGCTGCCTTCCAAGTCAGATGTTGTCTTTGTGTTACCACCACTGTTGAATATGTAGTACCTACACAGTCCAGCTCCCCTGTACCGGTTTGGGAGGGAAAAAAGAGCCCAGCAGTTGATGGTGGTGACAGTGCAGATGAGGTTGAGGCTTTAGCTGGCAAACAGCTGCTGAAAAGGGAATGTTGGTGCCTAATCTGAGACAAAATAGAATCACTTCCTTTTGGATCTCTGAACTGTAAATCAATAGAATCAATAGGGTATGCTGAGTTAGAAAGGATGCATCAGGATGACTGAGTCTGACTCCTGGCCCTGCACAGGATCCCTGGGTCCCTTTCTGCAGCACTGCTCTCCAGCCTCTCGTTCCCCAGTCCATACATACAGCCAGGGTTGCCCATCCCAGGTGCAGAATCCGGCACTTGCCCTTTTAAACTTTATGCAGTTGGTGATTGCCCATCTCTGATTTGTTGGGGTCTCTCTTCAGGGCCTCCCTGCCCTCGGGGCAGGGGACAGCTCATCCCAATTTAGTGTTGTTGGGGGTTTTTGCCTCTTCCCCCAGTGTTTGCTGGTTTTGTCACATGGACTGTCCATCCATACCTTTTGTTTCCCAGATCACTGTGCCTTGTGCTGTGTGAACCCCGTCAGCCTCCTGCCACATATGGGGCATCCAATGGGCAAGGCTTTTGCCTTTGGGTGTGCACTGAGGCTCAGGAGGACCTCTGTTTTGGGAAGAAATTCCTTCACAATTCATTTTGCAATAAGAGAATCTCTTTATAGTTCCTAGACATCCTTCAGCCAAAAATGTTTTGTGGTATGTTGAACTTTATCCTTGTTTTTTTTTTCCTTTTAAAATCAGTGGTGATTGCTTACATCTTCCTTTAGATAATGGCCTTTTTTTTTTTTTTTAATTTTCTATTCAAAAATGGGTAAGCAGTTCAGTTGGAGTGGCTTCTAACATTACTGTACATACAGGGATGCCTTAAGTATGTTGCAGAATTGTATACAGCTATCCAACCTCATCTTTCCTGTTGCTAAAAGGTAGCATGATGTGCCATAAATGTTCTCACCGACTTGAAGCTATTGCTTCCAGCAGGTGTTGGGCAAGCTGGTTGAAAAAATCAGGAGCAGAGCCACCTAGGAAACCAATGTCCACTGTGGAGAACAGTGCTGGATTCAGCCAAAAGTTAACCTTTCCCTAAGGGGGTATTTTCCTGACTATTGGGATGCCTTTCTTAGGCTAGTGTGGGGGGTTTTGCCCCTTTTTCCTTTTTCTTCGTATTTGTCAGTCTCTTCAGGAATACTGTCATAAACTATTTTAAATACAAACACAGCCATGCTGCTGAAGGTCTGTTGCTCTGAGGGCCCATTCCAGTGCCTCTTGAAGACAACGGTGGTGCTCCTGCTGACTCAATGGCTGTTGGATCAAGCCTGAAATATTTGAGGTTCTTTGTGTTTTGGAATTTAAAGCACAAACACTAGGAGAAAAAAAAAAAGTGTTGGTGGGTTTTTTTTTTTTCTTTTTCCAGTTACTTCAGTTTTAAGAATTATTTGTTTTATTTCTGGAAATGGAAGGAAAATACTCTGCTTCATTGCTGCTTTGTGTAAACACCTGTTAGGCTATGCCTGTAACAGAGCAACGTGTGCAGAAGTGTATGTCTTCTGGCTATCACAAGTGCTGCATTAGCCAATCAGATCTGATTTTGGATGTGTTAGTGATAGGTAGTAGGGGTAAAACTCGCTATTTAAAGAAAAATGAATTACCAACACAGTGGTTCTTTGGATTTCAGGACGTGAAGATGTGAATGCTTGGTGGAACCACTTTTTGCTCATGGGTTGCTTTTGAACTTTGATGGGAAACTACAAAGGGCAGAGTTTGTGTCAATGTGAAAACCAGGATTCAGATACACATAAATCCTGTGTAGCAGCCTGGGATTTTGCTCAGTGCCATGATTTCAGTTTCACGTTGTTGGAAAGGGGTGCTGCCTGGCTCCTGCTGAAGGTGGTTGCAGCTTTTCTGTAGCTTCCAGTGAAAGCTGGATCAAAGTCCAAGTATGGTGGAAATTCTGCGGTCGTGGTTGGCTCCGTGTTTTGATTTGGTTCTGCATTTATTTTATACCTCAGATAAAAGTGGAGAAGGTTAATACTTACTCGGAGTGTGGCTGTGCTGCCGTTAATCCTGAAGCTGGTGATAATGACTTCAGCATATCTGAGGGGATGGAGTTGAGATGCTAACAGTGCATTTAATTACCACATGCAATGACCAGTAAAAACCAATTACTAATCAAAGTCAGCAGTGAAAGCTGCATCCATCCTTACAGCTTTCAGCCTGGGAGAACTGGAGTTCTGGAAGTGGGGAAGCAATTGTAGCCTTTCCTGGGGACACAGAGCAGAGCGCTTCGTGCTTTGCTGTTTTCTCTCTCTCCTTCCAAAGGAGAAGGCAGACAGTCTGTGCCCCTGACCTGTTCCACTGTGTTGTCCCCCACCTCTGCCTGCACGTTTGGGAGGCAAAGGCCGAAAGCTCGGATGCAGAGCACCCCTTTTGGGAGTGGGAGAAGGGCTGCCCTTCCTTTCTATTACATATCTATTGGGTTTGGGTTTGTTTGCCACCTCAGCTAGAGACCCTGCTGTATATAGTATAAATGGAGTATAATTAAAAGTTATTTTGATTGTTGGGCTTTGGGTTTTTTTAGTGACGTATGTAAAACGTTGATGCCAATGGTTGACTCGGATACATTTTGGCAAGAAAAGTATTAATGAACTACATTCAATTCTTTAAATGCAGTGAAGAAGTGTATGAGACTTTTGTACCCGGGAAGTTGCTCTGTTCAGGGTAAATCTGATGTGAATACTGTACAAACCTATATTGGCCTTCCAGAGTCCAGTCCTAAATTACTGATTGGCAGAAGTCACACCAAATGTTTTAAAATCCAACTGTAAAATGGAAGTTGTGTGGTTTGCAACTTTTCATCAACCTGAAAAGTACAAGCTTTAATTAAAGCAAAGTACACTCATACACGTTAATAATGGTGTGGTCAGAATATTTATTGAAAAGAAAAGGTAGATATTTTAAATGTTGCACCTGCTATTTTATCTTAAAGCACATTCTTCACACCTAACTGCCAGTGCCATTATCAAGTCTGTTTTATAAGTGTACATTTCTTCAAATTAAAAAGTGCATAATTAAAAGTATTATGTTACTGCCATATAGTGATATAAAACATTTTATAATTGCCAATTCATTGTAACTATTATTTATTTAAAAGTGAATTGTAAGAATGCTTTCTGATCAAATGAACCAGAGTTGTTTTTAAACCATTCCCGTTAGCTTGTTTCTAATGTAGCATAAACAATGTCCTTGGGTTTGTTTAGAATAATTTTGCCAGTAGGTGACCAATTCTAACCGTTTTTCCTCCGGTTTAGTCCTTTACCCGTTTTAAAGACGATTTACAGAAGTTTAGTTTTTTGTATGCTAATCTCTGTTAATTAAAATGTTTATAAATTTTATTTTTACCAAAGAGATGCAATTCATTATGACAAGATATTGCAGAATAAACTTTGTTTTATAACATTTGTGACTTTTCTGCCCACATTTTTCATTCAGATGATCAAAGGGGCTTTTCTAAAATAAACAGCATTGCAAACACAAAGCGCTGTGTTCTCTCTTTATCTCCAGACCCTGGTTCTGGTCTCAGACAGTGCTGAGTATTCCACCTTCCCATTTAAACTTCTTCCACGAGACTGGACCAGTGTAAAAAGCCAAGTGTATGTTTCATTGTAGGTTGGTTAAGACTGTTGCATGCATGTGGAAGTCATCTGTAAAATACCTTCCAGTCCTTAGCAGGATTTGCTTCCAGTCAGGTTCATCCATAGCTGGCCCATAATATTTGAAGAGCATCTTTTTAAGGCCAAGATTTTACCCTTTAACCTGGAAGTTAAAGAATGTTTTGACATCTTGGAAATTGCTGAAACACTACTGTGTAATATTTTGCCTCCCTGTGCAAAGCATTCGTTTAAATAGCAATAACTTGAATCTTTGAGTCTTCTGCTGATGAAACCATGATTATTTACTGTTCTGTGTTCGTATTGCTGTGGCCACATTGCTTGGATGATACTCAAAAGATCAACAACCTAATACAGGACAGGTACTTTAAAAAATGTGTCCCTGGATAAAGCTTCATACATCTTGTTTCAGGTTTTTTCAGTGTTTACTTTCCCTAGATACGATTTTTGATGTCTGTCAGGTCTTTATCCAGAAGGCCTTATGGAAAGCACACAGGTGGGAATGCCCCCTCTTCACTATCAGGAATGAAACGCTCCCCATCCCACTTAATACATTCCTCAGCTTGCTGCTCCTGGGCCAGCTTTCCCCTCAAATGCACCCGTGTGCCCTTTCAGTACCTGAGAGGCAGAAAGACCAGAGAAAGAAAACATTGGTCCAACTTCTTCTATTTTTATTTGTTTAATCTACTAGTATCACTGACTTAAGCTTGCTCTGTAGGATCTGATGACAATACAACTTTCTCAATACTTGAAGTGGTACAGTAGATGTTAACAAAGACTGGCTTTCATTGCCATATCAAATAAAATTTAAGTCACACATTACAGAATACATATGTGCTATTAATATATTTGATTTAGTGTTGATATACTGATAAGAGAACAACTGCTCTAATTAGTTTGGACAAAATCACAGCTATGTATCATATGTTAATGATATCTTTCTAATTGTTATTCTCTGTATTATGCTGAGAACCTTGAGCTCATTGTTAAATTTCCCAAGAGTGTTTTCCTCTGTTACGGCTTTGCTGGAAATTACCCTCTGTATGAAGCCACAACTCTCAAAATATAGCACTAACTGAAGCAATTATGCACTTACACCAGCTGTATTTTAAGGACAGTTGTTGAGGAAATACTTCTTAGATTAGATTTATTTGGAAAAAATGGCTGTCTAAATTTGACACAGAATATGGTTACTCTTTCACAGATTTTGAGCTTACAGGTACCCATAAGTGTTCTTAGTTTGAGTAGTCTGAGTAAATACATGTAGCTGTGAACATCTGGTGTGCTTAGAGGTAATCACATCGCAGTCCAGCAATGTTATTGTGAATTTTCCCATCATATTTAGACATAAAAACTCTTCCCTGTTTTTACCCGTGAGCTGCATTCTCTCCTCTGAGATGGCAAAGCAATATCACCTCTGCCTGAATTTTCAGTCTTCAGATAGTTGGATTTCTTCTCTCTTTTATTCCAGAAGGCTCTCCTGAAAGCTGCCTGCTCTTACCATTATAAACTACTTAGAGCTAATGTAAAATTATTAACTGCTGTCCGCCAGTGTTGGTTTAAACAGGTCTTCGTTAAACACCAGCATGTTTATTTTCCTATTACATCAGTACAAAAGCAATCATTTCCCTCCTTAGACTCTTGACTTATTAAACAAACCAAGATTATTTGTTTTCCTTTTGGAAGACATGATCTTCATTCTCCTTAGCCACTTTTCTGGACATCAATTCCAGTTTTAATTCAGCCTGCCAGCACGTGCATGAGAAGAGCGAAAACCACTCTTCTAGAGTGCTTTTCTTTGAAATCTGGCCTTAATAATTCCCTGCCTTTGCAGCACTCTTGGCTGTATGTCCTAGGCTTGGCATGGCCTTTACCCTGTCACATGCAGTTGGCTAATCCTGTTATCAACTAACATGTCCCTATCTTTGTTCTGCTCCATCACTGCCAAGTGGTGAGGTCCCAGTCAGCAGAAAAAGTTCTTAGTTCATGACCTGGAAGTTGATTTAATGAGGTCTGTCATGATCCTGACTCTTTGTGATCCCTCCTGGTAACCTTCCTGCTCACCAGGGACTCCTTTTTGATGCAGCCTGTCCCAAAAAAGGAAGAAGGTCTGTGCTTTCAGTGATCAGAGAAGGATATTCTGTATCTTAAAACTAGGTGTGTCTACCTAGTGTTGTTTTTATGCTGGTTGCCATAATCTCCATTTCCATGGTAATCTTGACTTTCCAAGCCCTAATGGTCAGCATACTAGATTGGACTGAAGACCCAGTTTCTGTATCCAAAGACACTGGTAGCAATTAAGCATTTGGGTATTTTCATGCCTAGAAATGCAGGTTGGTCCCTATCAGACCAGAAGCACTCACACTTATGTGCTTTGAAGTTGGCAGGCAGGCACTCAGAAAAATCCTGTAGATGCCCATACTGACCTTAACACAGCATCACTTTGAAAAAAAGATTTTTTTGCCTCAAAGGCTTTGTTTAAATTTAATTAACTTGGTATCTTGGTTTCTTATTAAGATCCAGTAGGTTCCCAGTTGTTTTAAGTGCTAAAATTAGCTCAGAAAACTAAATTTCCAGTTATTTTCAGTAAGGTTACGTTTTATTCTCTCTCATAAGCTTTGTGCATGTTTTCTGAACTGGAGGTTTCCGTGCTCTGAATACAGTCAGAGCTCCCCAAATAGCAGCCTGCATTTTGCTTTGCTTTTGGTGCTGAGGAACGTGAAAAGATGACAAATCCACCTGTTGAGTTTGGCTGTGTCGTGCTGGCTGACACGACCTGCCCTTTCGCACAGACTCTGTGAGCCCTTTCGTGGGCCAGGTAAGGTGTAGGCAGAGCTGAGCCCTTCCAAAACAAAAGATGTTTCCTTAAATCTCTGAGTGGCTACACAGTTCTGGGTGTGAAGGTGGTGGATGCTACCTTAAAAAATGATGCTGTTGTGCTGATGATGTCACCTTGACCCAATCATAACCCAATTTCTGTGAGCATGATGTTAACTCCCCAGAGAAGCATCCGCTGAGTGACAGCAGCATCCCATGCAGCCGTTGCTAAGCAACAAGATTCGGCTTTCAGCAGGATCTAATTTTAAAGTATTTAACCCTAGATCTGTCAAGGTTCATTATTTCCGATGTGGTTGTTAATCCCTACTTGTTGGTGGTGCCCAACTTCACAAATACCCTGATCCTCCCAGTGTTGCTGTTTTGTTTCTCAGACATAATGTCTCATAAAAAGAGAAGCCCAAGTGCCCCAGGTAGAGCTGAGCACCAAATTTCCTTGTTAGCACTGACCCATACACAGAAATATGGGATGCAACTAGAGGTGAAAATCGTGCACTGTTCTGTGAATCTTCCTTTCTTTGTTGGCTTTGTGCAAGTGGCTCATCCCTGCTTTCCTTCTAAGGAATGCTGGATTTCAAGTGAATGAATGCTTGTGGATGGGAAGCTGGCAATAACAATTAAGCTTCAATTTTTAGTAATATTACGTGTCCTCTTGTTTCTTGCTGAATTTCATCTAGGTCAACAAGCTTGTCGTATTGTCTATGGCCATTCAAAAAAAAGAGATGTAATTTTGAAATTTATTTTTTTTTAATACAGCAAACCTCTTAACTCCTTTAAATTATTACATAGAATATTTACAGATAATAATGGAGTCCTATAGAGAGGGTTTTTTTGTTCACGGTTTTTTTAGGAGGGTTGTTTGATGTTTGGTTTGTGGTTTGTTTTTTTTGTTGTTTTGTTTGTTGTTGTCAGATTTGTTATAGTTATCTACATTTCATTTCTTTCTAAAATGTAGAGGCCTGGAAGCCTATTCCCGCATTTTACAAGAAAAAAAAAAAGGAAATACTTCTGACCAACTGTGTCACTCCGTGATTAATTACTGCACACATCCCAGTAAGTGCATTCAAGTGCTACCTTCTTACAGGTATGATATCTCACTCAGCTGAAATAACTCTGCCTTTACTGGTCAGTATCATAACCACAAAAAAAAAACCCCAAAACAAAACACTGAGAACTGCATAACTCCCCTGCCCCCAAAATGCAGTATAATTTAAAAAAAAGTTAGATTATTCATAGTTTAAAAGAAAATTAATATAGTTCATTTCAGCCTCATAATCCCCCCTAAGATACTTCGTCCTCCCATTGTTAGGATCAAAACCAGCACTGCTTTGCTCCTCATGCTGTTTCTCCTTCCCAGTTCATACTAATCCACTAAGACAAACCTGTCCCCAAAAAGGCACTTTTTCCAGCAGTCTGTTTGATTGGACTATTCCTTTTCTGCCTTTCAATCCTCCTGAGGCATTTCCCCTTCCACTGCTTCCAGTTCCCTTTCCCACCGGGCTGGTGCTGTACAAATAACTGTTTATCACTGTCTCCTTTGTGGTGTTGCACCTTCTCCCTGTGCTCTGTCAGTGAGGAACCCTGCCCGTGTCTCCTCCATCCCTCTTCTTTTTCCTTGACAGTCTTTACACATCAAAGACCTGCCTTTAGCTCTTTCTGAAAGCCCGAATTATTTCCAGAGGTGCCACAATATTTTTAAAAATTAAAAAAAAAAGTCATGAATGGGAATAGTTCTGATAAAAATGTTTCCTAAACTACTGGCAGATCTTTCAGATCTCTCTCCTTTCTCTGCTCACGTGGCTGTCTCTGGAGATGAGAAAATCAATACAAAACCATGTCATCTTTGCTTCAGGTAACAGCTCCCGTGTTTTGTGGATGTTACATGCATGGGTGACTTAGGAATTCTTTCCAAGGCTTACAGGTCTGTGTCCACAACTGGTGTATGTGAAAATCAAGGAGTGAATAAGGCTGTAGATGATGTGTAGACGTTCAACAAAAGATGGCAGAGCTGGGGAAGACATTTCATTTCCCCGGAAAAAAGGTAATTCCACATTCAAAAAAAAAAAAAAAAAAGAATCAAACTTTTTCAGCTGTTACTAAATTCTGCTGTTTTATGGAGTGAGTATCAGTGAGGATTTGCTGTGCAGGTACAGACACTCCTGCTGTTGCACCCAGGGCTGGTATGTGTTGTGCCCAAGTGGAACGTGAGCTGCGAAATTCAGCTCTGACTTATCGCAGGCAGCTGCCGGCTCAGTTTTTCCATCTTCTCCGTCTCAGCAATTTCTTTCTGTACAAAGGCACCGCTCCCTCAGCCTCGCACACACCCTATAGATGACTCAAGCTATTTATCCTATGGGCTGGGAAGGGACGTGAGAGAGAAAGACTTGTTCTCATTTCTATTTTTAACTGCTGTGGAAATACTGAAATTATGATAATGAACATAATAATTATTAAACTCTTCTGTGAAGTACATATCTGTACATGCATATACTTTTTTTTAGTACTTGGCTTTTTTTTTTTTTTATTTTATCAGCACAATCAGGCTTTGAAGAGGTGAAAGGTTATATATAACAAGCAGCTAGTTACAGAGTCACCACGAGAAATAACGAGCCTGTATTGTGAGCACATATCCTGCTGTTCGTACTTGCCGTTGCTACGATAACAGAAACAAAACACCAGTTTAGGGTGTTTGCAGCTTCCGAGGATGTGGTTTATGTGCTGCTTGTGATAGTCTGATGACTGAAGATGGCTCCCTTCCAATCATTTTTGAATTTTTGTCTGTCTCTTAGAAACCCTTTTGTTGTGAATACTTGTAAGCATGTAAGTGATGACAATGGAGTTTTATTTTTGCAAAGCACAGAAAACATTCTGGATAATTTGAAATATTATTCTTTGTTTATTTCTTTACCTGCACCTCTTCATGGTGCCTGTGAGCACAAGTTCTGACTAATCGGACAGAGGGGGAGGCACTGTTTGAGCAGGGAAGGGAGGATAAATGAGCTTGAAAATAGGACATTTTGAAACAATCACTGTAATTCTTAAATAAATTAGCTGTCTTGAGACAGCATCTAAAATTCAACACACATTATAGTAGCTGCTGAGCACAGACAGGAGGAAAGCACGGCCTCTGTTACACTGCCTACCCTTTGCTCTCGTTCTCCCTCATGAAAACCAACAGGACAAACAAATATGCCATGACCCTTGTAAAAGGGATTCCTTTGCTTGACACATCAAGTTTCAGCTTGCATTAAGTTCTGCTGCCATAACCTGTGCTTATGTTCATGTGGGTGGGTTTGCAGAAGGTGGTGTTTTGGGGGTCCCGTGGACACCACCCGACACCGCCTGCCATTCCAGTCCCATGACCTCCCTCGCTCCCAACTTTTACCGACAGGGTCAGTCCTTTGCAATCAGTGAGTCATTCCCTGTGACACCGGCGGCTGCCACACGTGCCACGTGGCTCTGGGGGGCAGTGCCTGGACAAGCTTGATCTCCAGGGAGAGAGGAGAATTAAGAACGTGCTTGCGAGGAAACAGAACAATAAAAACATTTTTTCACAGCTGAAGTTTGGGGAAGTTCCACTGCAGCTGCAACGGCAAATCAAAAGGATGAATCTGAGAATTTCCTGTGAGAAAGTTAAAAATCCCCCACCAACAAACAAGCCACATAACTTCTGTCACCTGTATGTTTGGGGAGCTTTGTCTGAAGCTGTTCACCAAGTAGCACCATAGAGCAGTGATAAATGACAACACTGCATGTTCCTAGCATCATAGGGACTCCAGGATCCAGGAGAAACTGGGCAAGAGGCAGTACCACTTTAAAATACCAGAGGCTGGCCTGATGCTTAAATGCACTGAGGTAGAGCTGTTCTGATGAGCCTAAAAATCCCACAGTCAGCTCTCAGCCTTAAAGCAGTAAAAGCACAAAGTTTTTTATTAACTCCACTCACTTGTGTTTTAAAAAACTGGCACTATGTCCTATGATAGACACCATATATAATGTACACTTAGATCTTGCCACTCTGGATGGATGCAGGCGAATAAATTCTGTGCTCCTCCACTCTGAATGCTCGCTGCCCAGTCAGAAACACTGCTGTTGTCAGTGGGAAAGCAATTCATTCTGCTACAGCTAGGCACTGCAATTCTCTGAGCCCTCTCTCCCGGCTTTCAGCTGTGAAACCTCTCTGCCAGCGTCCACTGCACCACACAGAAGGATAAAATTGTATCACAAAAGCATCTCTGAATGCAGCACAAACAGGACTATGGTGTCTTGCAAAGCGTGTTCAAAGTATTTCGTAACATTTCATGAAAGACACACCCTAGAAAACGCAAACCTAAAAATACAGGTTGGAATCAATTGTAAAGGCTTTTAATAATTGTCCAGTATAAAATTTACTGCACTGACATGTAAGGACATACCATGCAAGGCATGCTGCTGTTAATCCTGGTGTACTGAACAACAATTCCAAACTACATTTATTTTGCTAAGAACTTCTGTAGGGAATGCAAAATGGAGTGGAAGGAGTAGTATATTGTGGCTGCAATTGTTAAAAACTAGAGCTTCCTTATTTCTTATTCCAGTATTGCTATTTAAGCTCTTCTGGTCAAGCAGATGAGTAATGACAATATGTGTTTGGCTTATTTCCCCTTTCAGACTTCCTAAAAATGTGCAGTGCTGTTGTTGGCAATATGGGTCAGCGACGTGTCCTCCAACAGTAAGACTTCCTGTGGAGATACAAACATATTTACTAATCTGGTCACCATATCATATTTAGGGCTTGCCAACTCCACTGCTGTGATAAGCAGAAGAATAGCACACACACCATCAAAGCCCCAAGCCTAAGGAAAAAGATTAGCTTCCATTACAGGCACCTACCATCTACTCCTACTTAAAGGGGAACAAAGACAAAAGGAGGTAAGAAAATGATGATTTAGCACCTCTAGCTCTACCCACTACTGAGGAAGGGCTATGAAGACACTGTGCTGAAATCAAGTGGAAAAAATGATACCATGGAAACTGAACAAAAATAATAATTTTCTGTTACATCTCTATCCTAGACCAGGAAGCCCTTAACCTGCAAATCACCAGATGCTCAGCTGGTGAAATCTCATCACATTTTTGCCCTATTATTTTCCTTACACATCTGTTTCCAGTCATTTTCAGAAACAAAATCCTGCACTGGCTGAGTATCTGGCAGGACCAAACACACCTATTATGATATTTTCAGTTTCTGCTCAAGGAGTGCTGATGGCACATACACATTTAAATGTTTGGCAAATCCGAGGATAAAGAAGAAGCAAATAGGAGATAATTAGCAGAGCCTCAGCAATCTCTAAAGGAGGATGGCTGAATGCTGGAGCCATCAAAGGCGGCTCTGAAACAAACTCCTGCACGCTGAAGGCATCAGAGAAGGACCCCCCTCCCCAGAAAACACAGGGTGCAGATACTCCAAATCACAGAATCTTTAGGGTTGGGAGGTGCCTCTGGAGATCATCCAGTCCAACCCCCTGGCAAGGCAAGGTCACCTGGAGAAGGTGACACGGTAGCGCATTCAGGTGGGTTCTGAATGTCTCCAGAGAGGGAAACTCCACGATCTCCCTGGGCAGCCTGTCCCAGTGCTGCCACCCTCAATTGAAGAAGTTCTTCCTCATGCTGAGGTGGAACTCCTTGTGTTTTAGTCTATGGCCATTGCTCCGCCACCCCTCACTGGGGACCACGGAGAGTCTGGCACCGTCCTCTGAACACCCGCCTTTGAGGTATTTGAATGTGTTGATGAGATCCGCTCTCAGTGATCCCTGAGACTGTGGAATCCGAGCTCCTGCACCTTGGGAGCAAACCGAGGGCACTGCAGCGACACGGGACTGCCCGAGTCCCCTTATGGATACGTGCAGTATCTCCTCCAGTGTGGATGTGAGGGCTGAAGGGTGCGGGAAGAGCAAAGCGCTGGACTGACACGCACCGCGAGCCACGAGCGGTGCCTCGACCGCCTTTTGTCTCATTTCCTCCCCCGCGGATCCGCAGAACCCGCGTTTCCCCGGGTGTCCGCGGGTGTCTGTGCTCCGTGCCCGCGGTGCCCGGCCCGGGGCTCCCCCTGGCGACAGCGCTGCCCGGGCCGGGAAACTCGCCAGACCGGCCCCGGCACGGTGCCCGCGCAGGGACGGCGGGGCAGCACCGGAGCACTGCCCGCCGCCCCCCGGGCCGCGACAGCCGCGACAGTCGCGACATAACTCCCCTGCCCCCCCCCCTCCCGCCTCAGGGCGGTGCTGGCTGGGCGGGGCGGCCCGTTGCCATGGCAACAGGGGCGCCCGCGAGCGCCTCGCCGGTGTCACGTGATCCGGCCCTCCGCGCCGCCATCTTGGAAGTTGCGTCAAGATGGCGGCGCCGGCGGGCGAAAGCTCCGCCCCCGCCTCTCCGCGCCATTACGTCATCGCGCTTCCACCGCCTGAACCCGGAAGTGCGTCTCTGCCCATTCGCGGGCGTGCGGGGCCGGCCCGGCTGAGCCGAGAGCGGCCGAAGTGAGCCGAGAGCGGCCGAAGTGAGCCGAGAGCGGCCGGACTGAGCCGAGAGCGGCCGAAGTGAGCCGAGAGCGGCCGAAGTGAGCCGAGAGCGGCCGGACTGAGCCGAGAGCGGCCGGACTGAGCCCGGCCCGGCCCAGCCGAGTCTGGTCTAGCCAAGCCTGTGGGAGCCGGGCCGAGCGCAGCCCACCCACGCCGGGGGAGATGGCGGCGGGCGCGGCGGAGCTGCAGGGCAAGTACCAGAAGCTGGCCCAGGAGTACTCCAAGGTACGAGGCAGCGGAGCCCGGCCCGGGGCTGCCCTGGCGGTGCCGCCCTGCGGGGCTCGGAGCCCGCGGCGCTGGTTCCTGTGGCAGGGCGGGGGGTTTGGGGCCCGGAGGCGCCTCCCGGGGATGAGGCGAGGGCGGACCCGCGCGGGGCAGGGAACACGGCGAGGAACGGAGCGGCCTCGGCTGCAAAACATCCTGGAATACAAGCAGCGGGCTCGGCTGTGCCAGGGAAGCGAAACTGGCCGTGTTTTCCCTTTTTCTGCACTTCCCAGTCGAGACTCAGTCTTGGTCTTGCGTGTCACCCGCGCGAGTTCGCCGTGATGGAAGTGGGAGTTCCGCGGTGTCAGTGGTGTTTGCAGTGTCTCGGAAGTGGGGGCACTGAATTCCACACTCGCGTGTCTGTTTCCCACTCCTCTGCCCCAGGTGACTGTTTCTGGTGCCGCTCAACACAGTGTTTGCACAGACTTGCAGCCCACGGTGGAGAATGCCTTTCCTTTCCAGGGTGCTTGAGATGCTTTTTAAAATAGTGGAGCTCTTCATTCTTCCTTCTTCACTAAAAGGAAGAGGAGATGGTTTTGAATGGCACGGTCCTTCAACAGCCTTGGGGAGGAAAGCATCACTGTGTAGTCCAGCAGCAGAGTGATTGGCACAAGGCGCTTGACTGTATATGCCACAGAAACATTTCTTTAAATACTGTTCTTCTTGAAAATGCTGTTAAAACCCCCTGTATCCAGTCTAAATTGCTCACAGATACTTATTTTTCTAATGTTTCCACAGAATCATTTTAAGAAAACTGAATTCACTGTGGGGCTTTGTAGGTCAGAGTTCCTATTTCTTGTTGCTTTATACAGTGGCTGTTTCTTGGAAATTAAAGGTGGCTGAGGATAAGGTAATTGAGGGATTTTGCTGCTTGATTCCTGAATGAAACTTCAAAATGTGGACTTCTGACTATATAAATGTTCCAGCTGCTGGATCCTCTTTCTTTTAGTATCATGGCATCCAAAAGCTTTCTTTGACCTTCATCGTGCT
>JAWWLV010000121.1:12130551-12150655 GCA_035041135.1 Platyrinchus mystaceus | reverse complement strand
TGCAGGTGGAAACAGAGAGTATCCTTGGGAAGCTGTTTGCCTGCTTGACAGACTCAAAGAGTGCCAGGGAAAGTACCTGCCATTGGATTGCTTTTCCTCCCAGTTTGCAGAGCAGTCCAGGAGAAGGATGAGGTGAAGAAGAGACTCTGAAAACACACATGTTGCAGCTTCTGGCTTTCTTCTGCAGCTCTCATGAAGGAGCACTGAAAAGACTCTCTCAGTTTGTGGCAGCCTGTGGGGAATTACCCTTCAGCTTGGGTATCCATGAAGGGTTCATCCACTGCACCTGACGTGGTCCTGCGTTTTTTGTGCCAGAAAAACAGGTGTGGAAAACTACTGCACTGCTTTTTCTTGCTAGGGAAACCCTGTGCTTGGAAGTCTTTCTATGTTGCTCTTGGCAATTTCTTCTCTTGCCTTTGTGATGCCTGAGCAGCACAGTGGGAATACTACAGGGGAAAGGCCTGTGCTTGGCAATGCCAGCTGACTCTGGTCTTTCAAATACACTCAGTCATCAGACTGAAACCATTAGCCATTGCTGTTTTGCATTGAATCTTGCCTATTATGCATCTTACAGGGATATTCCCAAACACTATAAAACCCCTTTTAATTTATATCTGCAACAGCTGGACTCAGACATGTCAAATGAATACAAACTGCCATTGAAGATACCAACATTCAAGCAATTATCAAGGAATGGGAAGATGGAACTGTGGGTATCCTCATTGCTGCAGGGTAGAGATACTCTGTGAAGTGACTGGGAAATAGATTTCTTGAGTATCACCTTTCACTGTAGTGATTTTAGCTCAGATTTGTGGACTATATAAATAAGTCTTAGAGGGCTTTTCTTTCTATGCTTTTTATGCATTTTCATGTCAGGCTCATCATCTGTCAGGCAGATCATCTCTGGATGATCTGCTGCCAGAGGTAGTAAGTATTTTTGCATTAGAGGATAGTTAAACTCCTCTTGAATTGATACAGATATTGACTTTGTGAGCCCTGCTTATGTTCCAGAACTGATTATGAACAGTTTTGAGGGGAAGAGGGGAGAGACAGGAATAGCACTGAATACGACCAAGAACTTGAGTAGTCAAGAAAGAAGTTGCAACTTTTCCTTATTTATTCACTGTTCTTCAAGCTTTCACTATATTTAAGTTACTAATCTTCAAAGGTATTTATTGACTAAGAATTGTGATCTATTTGACCAAAATATTCAAGTGGTGAAGTAACTTCCTGTTTCTTGGCAATTAAGGATATGAATTGGATAGTTTTTTTCCAACCTGATACCACTGCTGTGTACCTGGAAAGAATACTCGAAAAAGCATTCATATCTGGTGGTCTCCTGAGAGAACATGGTGCTCTTAATTTATTCCATTGTCTTGCATAGTTACTGGCATCTCTTATTTTTCAGCTTCGAGCCCAGAACCAAGTACTGAAAAAGGGAGTTGTAGATGAGCAAGCAAACTCTGCTTCACTGAAGGTAATCTCTAAAACCTGCTCATGTGAGATGTATGAAGCTGTGACAAAATAGGTAAACAGGAGTACTTTTTACTTATTGTAATTAAGAGAATAAAGAAGGAACTTTATTTACTACAAGAATTTCTGTTTAGCAACTAGTCTTTATAGTTCTCTGTAAGTGCTGACTTTGTAAAAGTGGAAGGTTACTTCTTGATGAATAGCCTATAGAATGAAGTACCTACTTGAATGTAATCTGTGGGCAACTCAGGGAAGTGAAATCTGTTTTTCAGTTTAAAAATGATACTTTTTTGCCTCTTTTTATAATTTGTTCTCTTTTTTAATGTGATGCTACTTATTAAGAGCAAGTGTGAAAGTTTTAAAATTAAATTTTTTGGTCATTCAGGAGCAACTGAAGATGAAGGATCAATCACTGAGAAAGCTGCAACAAGAAATGGACAGCTTGACCTTTAGAAATCAGCAGCTTGCCAAACGGGTGGAGTTACTTCAAGATGAACTTGCATTGAGTGAAGCCAGGGGCAAAAAGAGCAAGGTATGTGCTAAAGGCAAAAAAACTTGCTTAGCAGGTGTTTGTTCCTCACCTGTCAATGCCTTATCCTTTAGTGAAAATACCCATAAAACAGGTATTAATACATATAATATGTGCTAAGTAGTTCTCTAGTCTTCTAGTCTGTCATCTGATACTGAATTGCTATATCCCTTTTTGGATATTTATTAAGTGTTCAAACAGCTGGGAAATCTTGGACCTCTGTGATTACTCAGCTGCTATGAAGAAAGCTGATCACTCCTCATTTCATATTCCCACCTCCTTTCTTTGTAATTTTGATGGTGACAGACTCTTCAGTCTGTGGTTGTAGCTTGTGAATCTTGTCAGATGCTCTGAAATCTCAATTTTTAGCTAGTATTCCTTACGTATTTCAAAATGACAGAACAATTTCAGTACTGTGATCTTTCTCTGCCAAAATGCTTGCTGATTAAACCTGGTAATACCATATTCTAAGATCAGCTGTGCCTTCTGCAGCACAATTCCAGGGGTGGTGTGCTTTGACTTAACTAGTTCTCAAGCACCTCTTGCTACCTTCCTTATGAGGAAATCCCTCTTAATTACTTGTCATGTTTTCTTTTTGGTTAGCTCTCTGTATGCTGTAGCTATCAAACCTGACATTAAAGAAATTTTTCAACTTATTAGTAATACAGTCATCTTTGTTACTTTTTCCCTAAACTCTTGTCCATTTTTCTGCTCTCCAATTCCTTGACAGGCATAGTACTGCTGACTGCATTATTCATGCACCATAGTAGGTCGTTCTTCTAAATGCAGTTTGACCCTTCAGTCTTTTATTTCATATTATGTAAATCATTGTTCCACTAGATGTTCTTCCAAATTTTGAAGGACGTCACCCTGCCTTGAGTAGCTTTACAAAACATTGTCACTGAGTTTCTTTCAGTTGTCAGAATACCCAGCTTTATTTCTTTTCTTTTTTTTTTTTAAGAAGTGTACTATCTTTTAAATATGTTCCCTTTAGTTTTTCCTACAGGGTCTCACCAAGTACTCACATACTAAATTCCATGTCACCCTTACTTTGGTGACTTGTCATCAGGAGACCATGTAAATTGCATCTAAAATTAATTAGATTAAGATTCAGATAGATATATCTGTGTCAAAGTGCACTGCTTGTAGAAGGAGGAGAACATGTGCCCCTATCTCAGGTGCAGTTCACAGGCTGCATCAAATGCAGATGTGGCTCAGCTGACCTGTCTGTCCTGAGCGCTTGAAGTTTGGTGTTAAGTTTAAATGTGAAGAGTCTCTCTTTTTTTTTTTTTTGGTGATGGTATTACCATTCTTCATCAGTGTGGTAAAGCAGAGCAGCACCATAGGATTCACTGGTGTTCTCTGAGTCTTTTGGATTAAATGGGTGAAAAATGAGGAGACAGTTGGCAGAGAGATGTCTGTATTCTCAGGGTAGTTGGTGGGCCGGGAATACCCTCTGCTTTCCAGTGCCACCTTGTGCTGTAGCCTGCTGAGACCAGCCTGGCTCACACTTGGACAATGGCTGGGGGCAGATGTGCCTTACACACACTGCCAGACCAGATGAGCCTGTGTGCACAGGGTTTTGTGGTACTGACTGCGTGGAACTGTGCAGGATTGCAAGGAATTCCGATGGGCAGCTGCCCGTAGGACTGGTTTCGTTGTGTGAATGTGACATCTGAACAGGGGCTTTCACCAGTCACTATTGTACCACTGTACAGTAACAATGATTTGAAGGGAAGAGTGCTGCTTTTAGGCTTGTGCTGTGTCCAACATGCCTACCTTTTGCTATATTAGTCAATGGAAGCAGGATATATGCTCATGTGCCTCTTTTGGGAATTAGCGGTGGGAATGTTCTCACATACCTGGGCTTTGGGATGTCCCCAGAGACAATGAGGGCATTTTCTTTCTTCTAGAAAAGTGTAGAATCCTCATCTCAGTTGAGTCAAGAACAGAAAAGTGTCTTCAATGAAGATCTTCAGAAGAAAATAGAAGAGAATGAGCGACTACATATACTGGTGAGTGAAACTTTTTTTAGACTTTTTTGCTTGATCAGAAAACTGGTCACACAAACAAAGACAGGGAAAGTAAAATGCTGTCTGAAAACTAGTGGGTTTAGAGGCTTAGCTGTATGCAAAACAGTAGATTAGATCAGATAACTTGTTTATAAAGATATTCACTGGGCAAATAAAAAAGTATTTTGACTTCACATTCTTAAGACAGTATGTGGAGTCATTCACGTAATACATATTTTCTCATTTAGATTTTTAACTTTTTGGTCACAGCTCCTGTGACTGTACTGGGTGGAAATTCATTATTAATTCACTAACTGTTTCAAAATTGCTTTAAAGTTGAAGATACTTCCTGCAAGTTGTTGTAATTAAGTCAGGAATTGCTTTACCAAAATGGAATGCATTTCTGTTTAGAAAACTTAAAAAAACCTTGTGGGTCAAATTCAGTTTTTCAGGTGTCTGCTATTAGTCAGCAATATATTTAAGGAGTACTTGGCAGTACTACAAAACTTGTTTTTAATAAAGTTCTTCGTTCCTAAATCTTTTCTAAGTAAATAAAATAAAATTTCTATTTGTCTGAGAACTAGCAATTATTAACCTGAACTGGCTAATGAGGTCGGTGTAACTCACAGGACTGGATTCAATAAGAGCTTTGCTTTTCTTCCTTTAGTTCTTTGAAGCAGATGAGCAGCACAAACGTTTAGAGGCGGAGCTGAGAACTAGACTTGAGGTTTTGGAAGCTGATGCTGCCCAGCACCAAGCTGTGGTGGACAGTTTAACGAAGAAATACACAGATACCATAGAAAAGCTGCAGAATGATAAAGCCAATTTAGAAGTAAGGAGCTTTTCCTCTTACTTGCAAGTTTGAAAAGTTTTGAAATGCAATGTCTTGCTGTGTCAGTACTTACATTGTGAGATTATCTTCTTGCATAAAGATCAAGTCTCAGACACTAGAAAGAGAAGCTAAGGACTGTAGGCTTCGAACTGAAGAATGGTAAGTGTCTTTATTTAATATAATGAAAATTTGATTGAAAAAAATACCTGCTGTAAAACATTAACTGGATTATTTTTATTAATTATTTTTAATCATTTTAATAACGCCTTTAAAAAAAGGGGGAGAAAAAAAGACTTTGATAAAACTCAAATGATAGTATGAAAACAAGCCTGACCTGTGCAGGTCAAACCCCTTTTTCTTTAGCTATGTATGGAACGAGACAATTCCACAAATTTTGCTTTCAGTAGTAGCAGTTTTGTCTCCAGGCTGTTTTAAGTAGCAGTGATGTGGATGAAAGCTTGAAAAATTTATTTGTGATGGAAATCTATAGAAAGTAAAGAACTTGAATGAAACACGGATCTGTGAGTTTGTAAAAACTGCTTCTAAAAACAAAGCTTGGCTAACGTACACTGAAATAACTGACTGAAAAGATTTAAAAATCCCCCTCCACTGCAAAAGCTTTTTGAACAATTGGTTTTGCTTCAGGCATAACATTCTCAGGTAGAATATTTGAAAGTTTTCGTTGAAAAATTATATTGTTAGTTTTGGAATACTTTCATTGTCTTGAACACAAGTTGTAGAAAATGGGAAGTTGAGGAATGTGGGCCAAACCAAATTAGGGTGCATCTCTCTGAAGTTCATTTTTAAGGTGCATTTTATATGTGCAGTATAGTTCTTTAATGAGTAAGATGCATAGTGAATTTTCAGATGCAGATTTCCTTCTTTTACCTGGTAACCTTGAAGTATGTATTTTAATTATTTTGATAGATCTGAAGATACTTGAATCCAATAACTCTCCTCTAATACAGGTCAGGGTTTCACTAAAAATCACTTGCAAAAGAGGATGAAAGCTGTGTTTTGCTGCTGTTTGCTTTTTTGTGGTGTTTGAAAAACTGTAGTCTTAATTTGCTACTATTCAGCTCAGACCTTGTCTATCACATTCTATAATGACTGGATAATTAATGTCATTGCAAGAAATTGTCCCTACTATTTAAGAAGGGAGGCTTTTAAAAATAATAAAACCTGACACTTCTTAATTTTAAATACTGAAATCAGTATCTATTGAGCACATGACAGAATATGTCTCTGAGAATACTGCTCTTCTGTTTTCCCCCCTCTTTCAGAGGAAGAGATTCATTTGCCTCTGACACCCACTCTTTCTTCAGAAAAGCCAGGGGATATGAGACTTGACAGCCAGCCTGCATGCCTTGAAAATTTAAGGGCAGAATGTAAAACAAAACATACCAAATTACTTGTTTATCATTCCTTTATAGTACAGAAAGGAAACATCTGTACATTTGCAGTTTGTCTTTGTTTTCTATCATACCCAACGCTACTGCAGTACACGCTGTACTGTTTCTATGCAATTTTGGAGCTGCTTTCCAAGACAAATGTTTGTTAATGTACATGAGCTACTTATTGGCTAGTTTCTTCATATCTTGCTTGTCTATTTTGGATTATTTTTCCTTGTTAGTCCTGATAAATTTCTGTGTATCAAATGTTGTAAAAAAGAAAAAAACCCTGTCACTTTGACACCTTCCTCCCCACCCTCCACTACATGTGCAGGAGTTCTAGATGTCAAATGGGAAGCAAAACAATGAAGAATTTGGGTGCCTAAGTTGGGTAAGGTGTGGAATTTGGTCTGAATCAATATGCAGTGATCTTTGTTGAAATATGTATGTAATGCTGGGATATGTTACTCTTCATCTCAGGAATCTAATTATATTAGTAATCGTAATTACTTAGGTTCACATCTACATACACAGTCAAATGCAAGTGATGCAAATCTAGAGAAAAATCCCTTTAGAATGCCTCAGAAGCATAATTGCCAAGTCTTGTCAGAAGAGGCTGTATCATAGCAGTGTTTAAATATGGGATTTTAAAGAGCTTGTTATGTATTTCAAATAGTGATGTGACATAGTTAACTGAATTATTGGCAACTCATTACCTGCATTCAGAATACCACATCTGATATATAGTAACTTAATTTGAAGGCCCTTTTACATTCCTACTCAAATTCTAATAGAAAAGAATGCCTTAATTAAGTTTATATAATATTTGCAGAATAGGAAAACAAGGTAAATTTTAACTCTGAAGTAAGCTGAGCTTCTCAAGAATGGAACTTCTGATTTACAAGTTTATTGCGTCTTTCACTGCATTTGTTAGGGATTAGAATACAATGTCATTTATTAAATAGGACAGAAAGGAGGACAGATAATTCCTACTGTATTATTTCTGTCTAATGGCTAGAAGGAGACAGATAGATATTCACTCAAGGGATGCTTATGGTGAGATATGGTGTTGGTGAACAGATTAAATTTTAAAGGTTTACTGTGTGTGTGTGTGTGGTTTTTCGTTTGTCTCTTTGTTATTTAGCCAGCAACAGCTAAAGAATCTTCAAGCAGCTTTGGGCAGTAGACTGGAAGAATCACTATGCATAATTAATGAAAAAGTACCTTTTAATGACACAAGTACGTATTGCCTTGGTCTGGGTTTCTTGTTTGATTTTTGGGTATCCATCTGGAGGAAGTACACCTTATGAATTAAAATGTGTTAGCTGTAAGAAATATTGGACATCTGAACAGACACTTGGAGGTACCTGTAGTAAGTATTCACAATACTTGTCATAGTCTTGCTTACTAATCTGAAAATGTTAAGCTTTTATATATGTAATGGAAATGAAAACTTTTGAAGTTTTTGAGTAATGTGCCACTTGTCTTGCTTGGTGTTGACAGAATACTGTAAAAGATGAAGGAACACTGTCAATTTAATGGTTGCTCGGTAAAAAATAGTTACTTATCTCAAAGAGTATTTTTTGGCAGGGTGTATTCTCAAGTTGGAGTAAGGTGGGGATAAACTGGTGGCTGAAGAGGTGTTGACTTAGAGGCATTGGATCAACAGTGATCTGTACTGAGTGGCAAGTTTGTCAGTGTGTCTCAGTTCTGATCAGGGAACACCCAGACTAGTTCTTGGCTGTAGTTTGTCTCAGACTTGTTTGTCTTTTCAAGGAAAAAAAGCTCTTTGAATTTGGGGATTTTTACCTGAAGCAGTGTTCCTTTCCAACTGCTGCTAGAAAAACTGAATTGCAGAGGATACGATGAGTTTAGGAATGTTCAGCCTTTGCATTGCTATGGTGCAAGGATGGTTTAGTATGTGCCAGATCAGTGCTGTGCACTGTGTGCTTTCTAAATAGCTGAATGCAAGGTCGGGCAGGCACTGCTTGCACTCTTCTGGCAGACACACCAGGAGGACCTGGAATAGTGAAAAAGCTGAAAGTAGTGAAGAAAGAGCAGAGAAGTGAAAACAGGCTTTTGAGTTTCCTGTATATTTTACTGGTAGCTTTTGCATTTTTCATTCAGTATAAAACTTGATGATGTTTTAAGTAGCCTTGGGTTCTCTAAAAGCTGATCTGGCAGGTGCTGCCGGGGTGAGCCTTCCAAGTTCTCCACTGGGTTGGCAATCCAGTGAGTCTTGGCTTAGGAACACCAGATCATCTTCTCTTTAGGAAGTGTTGACTCCTGTAGAGCACATCATGCTGAGGTGTTGGTGCCTTGAATTGATATCCTTTTCACTTCTTTCATCTCACAGAGGTCACCTTGCCCAGCATCTACTGCCTATTTCTATTTCTCTGTCTTCTTTAGCTCCATTTTTTTAAATGGGTGGTTATCATTGTAGCAAATAATAACTTTGATGCACATAATTTATCTGCTCACTGAGCTGTTGTAGCATGATGTTTTTGATTGTGTAGAAAACACTACAAATAGTGGACAGATCTTTAGTGATAAGAGAATGAGAGGAAGTTGGGAGATGTTTATTTGCTGTGTATTCTATCTGTCTTCCTATAGGCTCTGTAGTTGGCTTTAAGTGTAACTACCAGCTGACTAGTTTCAGTAACAATCAAATAACTTCTTGACTGCTAAGCATGATTTCCAGAGTAGAAAGATTTGGTAATTTTGGACAGGGTTTTTTGCCCTCTGAATACAACTACGTTTTCCTATGTGTTAATAGCCGAGTGTGAATGACAGAAAAGAAATAAAAAGCTGTAAGTTTCCTTTGAGTGCAAATTTTAAACTGAAGTAGTTGTTCAATTTAGTTGAGGATGGATGTGATCCCCTTTAAATCTATAGGACTTTGTAAGCTTTTCTCTGGGTACAAATATCCCTCTGTCTCTCTAAAAATTGTGCCTGCTTATAGTGGAATAATCAGTCTGGTTACTTCATGACTGGAGCAGAATGCTGAAATACATGGAGAGTACATCTTAGTCTAAATTATCAATACATCAAGTATATACAGGAGCTTTTTTAAAAAAAATGTTCAAACCATTAAAAAATAGATTAGTCTTACTTGGCACTCCCTGGAATGTAATTGAAATGTGAAGATAATCTTGAATTCTTTAAGTGTTATTTCTTTTAAAAGATTTTTTCACTCTTGTTTGTCATGACTACTGTACTTTGGGCAAGTAGGATTCTGCTCTTAGCTATCAAATTCAGGACATTCCGATGATTAAATTTGACTTACAATCTGAAGCAAGTATAGAACTGCTTTTTCTCCACTTAGTCTCAGAAACAGTTCTTAAGTGGGAATATTTAGGCCTACCTTATTGAAGTCAATTGTTTGTATCTCTTTAGTTAATATTGCTCACATGAACTGTAAGATTACTGCAATGAAATTTTATTTTTTTTAAAAAATCACTATATACCAATAAGTCTCTTAACCCCCCCCCCCCCAATTTAATAAGTGCAAACTCAATTTTTGTCCTGTAGGATCTAATCGATACAATGCTCTGAATGTACCATTACACAACAGAAGAAATCAGGTAAGCACTTTTTGTGGTTTCAAATTCAACTTTCTACACAGATACTGAAATAAAACCAGTCATTTCAGTGACTGAAACAGAAGAAGATAGCCTACTTTACTGCTGTAATGATATTCTAAGGGCATTCTGTCCACAGAGCCTCTGCACTTTTCCAAAGGTAGTGTATATTGTTCTCAGGCTTTCCACCCTTAGGCTCTTCTCTGGAGAGCCCCATGTCAACCCCTTCCCTCTTCAAACGTAGTTTAAAGCCCTCCTGATCAGCCCTGACAACTTATATGCTAGGGTTCTTTTGCCCTTGCTAGATAGGTGAAGCCCATCTGACTCTAGCAGGCTTGGTACCATAAAAATTGCCCAATGATAACAAACCCCAAAATTCTGCTGGTGGCACCAGTCCTTTAGCCACCTGTTCACAAGATGGGTTTTCCTGCTCCTCATTCATCCCTGCTACTGCAGGAGTTGAGGTGAACACCACCTGTGCTCCTGTTCCATCAACTAGTGGACCCAAAGCTTTTAAGTCCTTTTTAATTGCCCTGGTACCTCTTTTATCAGTCTCATCACTGCCAACCTATACTACCAACAGTCAACCTGCAGTAAGCTAGAACTTGAAAACTTAATTTTTGAAGTTGATTAAAACTATGTTAGTTTAGAGGCCTTTTGTTGAGGGGGAAAAAAAAAGGTAGGTTTGGTATCTTAAATTCCTTTTCCATTAAACTGAGCTTTTTCGGTCACTTCACTTGAGATCCAAAGAATGTTTGCATTTGTAAACTACACTTTGGTGTGTACACTGGAATACCATGTTAGTTAACGTTACTTGTCACTGGTCATAATCCTTCTGAGGAATAAATCATGTCTCTTTGAGATCTATGCATGGTTCATTTGCATTTTATGGGATGCATCTTGCCAAAACACTTCTTACTTGCAGCAAAATAACCCTTATAAATTTAAATATATAATTTTTTTGGAAAAAAAAAAAGGAAGTTTTTGATCACTACTGTAATCTCATGCATTTCCTTGGGTATGTTATTTACTCAGTATTCAAAATTGAACATTAGTTTACTGTGAATAGCTAAATATATTAAGGGTTTTTACAGTAGCAAATCAGATACCTGGATGCAGTTAAATTTTTCCTGTGTTGCTTCCACTGAGGATGGTCTCCACAGCAGTGTGGTTTTTCTCTTTGCTTGTATGACATGTTTTGAACCTTCAAGTGAGTGCATTCAGATGCCACTGCAGAAAGATTTCAAATGGTTGCTTTCTCTGTTCTTCAGAAGTGCCTATAAAGAGATCTTGTTCCTAATACATCTGCTGTGAGAACAGGTGTCCTGCTGTTCAATTTTGTGATGAAAGTAGCCTTAAATTTCAGGTTGCTGCTGCTGAGTTCCAAGAAAAATCTGAATAACTGCATGGAGAGTTTCTCCCTTTACTGTTTTCTGTTAGCACTATGTCAGCCTCATACTTCAAGATCTGCAGCCTTGAAAACATTCAAGGACAGATTTTTATGACTGGCTTTGCCAGTGAGGGCAAAATGCCGGCATATTAGCACAGGATGCAGTGTAAAGGACAGCAAAACAGTAATAGTGTCTGTTTTCCTTCTTTGCATAGCTAATTAACATACAGAAACTTAGTTTAATGAATACATTAATTACTCACCACCATCCCGGATTCATAGTCAAGACTGACTTAACAGTTCATTGAAGCATTAGGAATACATGTCTGAAGGATAAGTCATTCTTGGCTGAAATGTCACTCTAACCTTATTATCTCCTCCATAAGTCACAACAGAGTGTGATTTTCTTCTCTCTTGACTATGTTCCGTTTTGGATTAACTTCTGGGATACCTTCCTACTGTACTAAAGCCACAGAACAGCCTTAGTCATGAGCAGCAGCTCAGTTCTGTCCAGGGTGGGAGAATAACAAATGTTACTGGTTAGAAAGCAGACACCTTTAACTGTGGGAGAAAACCTCATTGGTTTTTACTAAGTAAATTTAGGTTTCCTTGCAACTGGGTTGCTGTTGTCAGCAGTTAGTCTGTTGGTCTTCGGAAATTCCGGAGATGATTTCTGTAACTGTATTGACCTCTGAGTGTTCCTGTGGCCTGCAGTTTGAAAAATGAGGTAGAGGCAAAGCATCACTAGTTGTGTGAAATTCAAACATCCTTTGTTGTCGTAGAACAATGTGCCCTTCTGTGTAGCTTATGAATATAAATTTTAAAAATTAAGTTAAAATACTTGCTGCTGTGTTTTTAGGCTGGAATAGTAACAAGAAAGAAATCACCAATAATTTTCTGTATCAAAATGTAGATTTTTTTTAATATTTAAGTAGATACACGTCAAATAAGATAACTTTTTAATTGTCTTTACAGCTGAAGTTGCGAGACCTTGCTGGCAAGGCACTGGCTTTTGTTCAAGAACTTGTGACAGCTCTCTTGAACTTCCACACATACACTGAGCAGAAGGTACAGATCTTTCCCATTGATTCTGCAACAGACACTATATCACCGTTAAATCAGAAGGTAAAGCTTACAAATTTCAGCTACAAGTATATTCAATAATGTAGACTTTCATGAGTGATTAATCTTAGTCATGCAAACTTCTACCACTCTACTGGAATGCTGTGTGTTCCTGAGAGCCAGCCCCTCCTGCATGAGAAGTCTTTTCTGTTGGGTGAATTCTGTGAATGTGGGCAAAGGTGTAGCTGCAGAGAATCTTCTTCCCCTGTGCCTCTGCTACAAGAGCAATATGATAATCAAATCAAAGCTTTGCTTTTTAAATGCTAAATTGAAGTGCATTTCTTAAAAGTTCAGCTGACTTGTTTTAAAATAATAATGCTCAAATACCGCACTGCTAAATGGAGCTTATTTTAGTCAGTGCACTGGAGCATGGGAGATGTTGAGACAGTATCTGGTTTTCTATATAAAGTGTTTAACTTTAACATCAAATAAACTGGATGGAAGGTAGACTTCTGAAGGAGAGAACCTGTACTCTGTTCCCTTATCAAAAAAACAAATTTATAATCTGATTTTGGGCTACTTGCAAAAAGATCTTCCCTATAAGTACGCTGAAGCTGCAAGTCTGTAAAGCATGTTGAAATCAATACGAGAAATCTGACCCATCTCTTTTGGCTCAGCTCCATGGGAAGGCTTTCTGAGAGTCATTCAGAGCTGTTCAGCTGCATATTTTGACTTTCTATGCCATGAAGCATGGAAAAGAAATTTGTGTACCAGGATTTGTGTGAAGATGCATATACGTATGCTTTCGAATGAAATCGCTTTAACATCAGAGTTGACTTCGTAGTGTAAGTGGACCTTTGTGGATTTAAGTTGCTGGATGACTATTTTTTGATTCAGACTTTAATTTCAATTTAGTAGTTGGTAGGGCTCAGACTTAAGCTACTGAGGTGGATGTGGTTTGCATTGACCAAATGGCTGCAATGCATGTAGTGTCAATGTTAACTATCACAAAACTTTCTTGCTCTTGGGAAAACCTCCTTTTTATCTCTTTGCAGGTAACAAATATGCTTGTAAAGGTGTTTATCCACTAGAGAAACCCCATTCTATTTGCCTTCTCAGTTGATTCAACTGTGTCAGTCGAGAATACACTTTTACAGAGAGTCAGCATAGATATAAGCTTGAGAACATTTTCTTGCTTCTGCCACCAAATGCACTCAAAATGGCGTGTCCTTCCTGGGAAAACTATGTGGCTTTGTCATCTTCCAAATGCTTTGGGCCAGGAACTGTGTCTCTTTGTTTCTATGGCCCAGTGTGGTGACTGGATTTTACAGATACTACTGCAGTTTACACCGAGGGAATAAAGTCAAGTTGCTTAGACATCACTACTCACTGATTTCCCCCCCCCCCCAACATCCTTTGTTAATGTGTCTTTGTTGCTTTTCAGCACAGCTGAAATATGCAACTTATTCAGAACTGTAATTTGATTCTTCTTTTCTGATAATTGATTCAGTAGTTCAGGCTTTGTTTTCATAATTATGTCTCTTTTAGTCTGCCCCATTGTGTATTCATGACCTAATTCCCTCAGTGCACGCTACTTCTCAGGTCTTTTGCTGTGACTGTCCAGCAGTCTTTTATAACTGACTGAAGCTGTAGATGCTTCTATATTTTTGATTAATTTACCTGTTTGCTTGGCAAGTGTTCTCAGTGTGATTTTTAGCTACTCCACTGAATGGGTCAAAACCTCCCCTTTAATATGGTAGAGAAAATGAGACAAGTGTCAGGTAGTGGCTTAGCAGATTTGCACTGATTTATTTTTCCCCAACTCCAGGTCTTGTCTGGTGCTTTCGAGCTATTTTCCCCACCAAACACTCAAAATAGATGTGGACAATTCCCTTCCAGGTTCAAGTATTCCTTTTCTCTTTAAGTGTTGAATTGCTGGGTTCTGCCGGGTCTTCAGCGTCATGCCAGATAACTCAAGTCCTCTCTCTTGCAGCACAAGCCAGGAGCATTCTGCATGTGTCATTTCTTCCTCCTTATATTTAGGAACTTTCCCTAATTCTGTCCAGATTTGTGCATGCATGAACGAGGGCTTGGCATCTCACTCTTCTTGTTAACACTGCGTTACTGCACTATAATAATACAAGAAATGATTAAAATCTCTTGTACCCTGTTTGCCTGGGATCTTTAGCTGCTATTGTGGTTTAAATAATCAAAGGTGAAGGTGTCTTTCTGTGGGGCAAAATAAAAACCAAGATGGCTTTTCACTACCTGTATCAATCTGTGGAGGAAGGTTTTTATGATACTGAGGTATCAAAATGGAAAGCTGATGGTGTTGGTATGTTTTGATTGTGTGTAACTGTACACACCTTCATTCTCAGGTATGCTTTTTTGAGGGCAAAATTAGCCAAGGAACTTACTTAAACAGTTTTCAGCAAAGTCAGACAGTTCCATGAGGTTGAAGTTTCATTCATTATTGCTCAGACCTGTCATAGTTTTTGGAAGCAAGAATTCTCCTTTGATTAGTTAGTGCTCCATCCTTAGCTTTGGCATAAGCATGCTTTGAGTCACGTTGAAAACTGGACTGGACACAGATAAAGATAAAACCACATCTCTTGCTCTCAGTTTTAACTCAGTTTAGTTCTTCAGTACTTTGCACAGGGATGGGAGGCAAATAACAACTGGGAGGAAGGTGTGATAGTTTATTCTGGTGGCTTAATGGTGCATGGATCTAGCCTTAATTTGATGGAATAGAGAAAGGAATGCAAGAATGTTTAAACTTAAAAAGTAAGGGCTTGGTGTGCTGTGCATGGCAATTAAAATGGGATAAGGTGCAGTGGCAAAGCCCTGGATGTGGTTTTGCCTGGACTTCCACTACTTCTCACTTTCCCTCAAGGTGTGTTTGTGTGTCCTGTAGAAGTGGTTACTGTACATCACATGGTTGTTATATCTTATTAATGACATCTTGGGCATCGTTTAAGATGACAGTTCCTTTGCTAAAATGGACTGTTCAGTTGTTAACTTGAAAGATTTTACAAGAGCCTTCAAAAAGCACCATTTTAAAATCTCTCTGTTCTCAGTTCTCACAATATCTCCATGAAAACGCTTCATACGTTCGCCCTCTGGAGGAAGGAATGCTGCACTTGTTCGAGAGCATCACAGAGGATACTGTGACAGTCCTGGTAAGATTTCTTACTTTTAGTATAGAAAAAGATTTTTACAGAGCAAAACCACTTAAATGTTCTTTTTTCCTTTCAGGAAACAGCAGTGAAATTGAAGGCCTTCTCAGAACATTTAGCTTCCTACTTATGCTTTTTGAGAAAGATTCTTCCTTATCAGTTAAAAAGGTACTTTTGATTGATAGATCCCATTTAAAGGTGCAGTAAGAGTCAGGTATGCAGCATTGTCAACACCTACAACTTAAATATTAAGTCAACCCTTAAAACACAGTCTGGCTTAAAAGGCAGAACTTTTTTTTTTTTTTTCCTAAATGCTGATTTCTGAGCCTTGAGGTTAGGCATGTTTCTTTTAAGGCACTAAAACTAAACTCATGTATTTTAAAGCTCTTTTTCCCCCCTTACAGATGAGACTTTAAAAAATCTGTGCAGTTTTCATTAGTATTTCTTAATGTTATCCAGTAGCATTGATATTATTCAGGTATGGTACACTGAAACTGTTAATGCCTTAAGCCTGTCTGAGGATTATTTATCATTCAGTACATGTAATAGAACTTGGCCAGATGCACATCCCTTCTGCTTTGGAAATCTTTGTTCCTGAGTTGGTTGAAGGGAGGTGAATTATAGATGTAAAGAACTGCTTAAAAAGTGGGTTTGGACTAAGGAAGAAAAAAAAGCTTTATTTATGTCTTCCTTACACCTGTTCTCATGCTCCTTAGGAAGCAAAAGATAAAATAATTTATGTGGTGGAGGAAAAAGTCTTTAAATGGATGCAATCAATTCCTTGCCATCAGCGTAAACCTGGCTTGTGACTAAAATGCCTAAGAGTGGGGGTGCACACAGTAATTTTCATGTCTTGCTAAGTCACTCTGCTATGTTAACCACTCTAAAGTAAATTCCTAGTCTCTTGTTCTTTTGGACTGGGGATGTAGAGAACAATTATCTATTCCAAAACTCGTGAACTTGTTTTTTAAGATAATTGCTCATTTTTAAAAAAAAATAATTCATATATTCCTAGTTTGGAAGAAGAGTGTGAGTCTTCTCTTTGCACAGCTGCTTTAAGAGCTAGAAATATGGAGCTACACAGAGACATGAAAAGGTTGACTGCAGTCTTTGAGAAGCTACATACGTATGTCAGTCTTCTGGCCTTACCGAGTAAGTGTCAGTTTTGGCTTCGTTGGTTACACTGTGACTGGAAGGTACTGGTTTTATCTTTGGACCAGTGTTGGGTTTTTTTTTTTTTTGCTTTTGTATTTTCTTTTTCTTTTTTTTTTTTTTTTTTTTGTTTCTTTGGTTTGGGTTTTTTTAAGCCATACACACACACACCCCTCAAATGCCACTTCCACGACAGAAGAAAATAAGACGAACGCTGCTCGTTTGGTGCAGCCTGAACTCTGGGCGAAGGAGTTCTGCAGTGTGCTCTGTCATGACCCTCTTTTATCCAGGCTGGGAAACTGAGTGTGCTGTAGAGTGTTTAATGCTCCACACTCCTCCTTCTGGACAGACGTGGCAATGGTTGCAGGCCTGGAAATTACCAAGCAGTCACGTGTACCAGATTTTAGATAGTCATAGTTAGCTGTAGAGGAGAAGAAATGACTGTGGGTTTTTACAGATTGACAGTGTGTCTTTTGTTATCCTTTAATTAGGGAATTGTTTCTAAACTACATTTTATTACTAATCATCACTTCCAAGCCCTCCTGTTCATAAGATTATTACAACTATCATGGTAATGACTAAATAAAATCAGATAAAATTTTTATGTGTATGGGGAAACTGTCTCCAAATGCATCCCGTAAGTAACAAGAGGAAATGGTTATTGTATAGCTTCAGGTTGTTTCAGTCTGCACTCTTTAGAAGAGCCCAGATGCTCCTTCCTACAGCAGTGAACATGTAAGTATTTCTGCATTTGTAAGCGGTTTTTGAGGACAAAACAGTTGATATTTGTAAAATATGAATAAAATTTAGGGAGCTGGAAAGTCTCTTACCTGTCTACTTTGGAAAAATTTTATATATATATATATATACACACATTTGATATTGAAGGGGAAATTTAAGTAAATGAATCTGTTATGACACACACCCTATGCAACTGATTTTAGTAGGTGGAAATGGAATTATTTTCAAAAGTGGCTTTTTTCATTCATGGTCAAATCTTGGTGTTGTGGTTTTCTTTTCCTTTTTATGTGGTACTCTTAGGTACAAAACCAGAAGGACTACTTAGGACAAATTATAACTTCGTGTTTACAAACATTGCTGCAACTCTTCATGGATTTCATGACGTTTTAAAAGGTGAGAGTAGAGGAATGTTCTTATGTTTCAGCTCTGCTTCTTTCTGTTTAGCATAGCACACATGTACTCTAGCTGTAACAATGTTGAATGTATAATATGTGATAAATGTGGTTTGTTTTGCCTTTAAAAGTGAAGGTGAGAAACTAAACCTACGAACCATTTGTTTCAAACATCCACACATGGTTTCCATTCCTCCGTTCTGTTGGCTTTGTTAGTTGAAGTTGCTGGATTATTTAATTAACCACATCTTTCTGAGCAGTATCACTTTACTTTCTGAACTTCATTGCTCTATTGAAACTGCCATACAGACTGGAATGCTGTTAAATGTACATGTTTTCCGCTGCATACGTAGCCTTGACCTAGAACCTGCCTTCAAAGTGGAATTTTTCCTTACTATTTTTAGGTTGATTACTATTTTTAACATTACCAAAGCTTACAAAGAAGTCTGGGTTCTTTTTGAAACTTAATTTCCTCCTGGAAAATGGCTTACCTTCCTTTTATCAGAAGAACATAGATATGTTATGTTTTCAGTGAAGTGATGTTTAGTTAAAACTCAGAGTTTTAAAAAAACGATGTTTCTGTATGTCCTAGTATCTCTGTACTATGTAACTGTTCCCAGGGAGAAAATAATCCTTACAGATGAGTTGTTTTATTGCTAGTCAGCTGTTTAAACATTAAGATTTTATAATTTTAAGCAATTTTTTTTTAATAACAACATCAATAGCATGGCCCCATTCTGCAGAGTCCTTGTTTAAAAAAAAATTATATTTAAGATTGTATCTCAAACAAAGTGAGACCCTAAACCAAGAGTTTTAGAGAACAGATAAGTTTACTGATAAATACTTTGTACTTCTTATTATGTTTATTGCAATGTAAAATCAACCCAACTTACACTTTAAAAGAAATAAGGAAAATTAAGTACTGAAGAAAACTGTCAGCAGAATTCATTAGCTGTCCACAGAAATGTTGTGCTTAACATTTCACACTCCTATACTCCAAAATGCTTGATTTGTCACTTCTTTCTTAATCCAAACTAATTTCCAACTGCTTAAGCTTGACTAGGTGGTATATATAACTTGTGGTGTTGATGAGCTGGGACTTCTTCATTCTCTACCATAGTACTTTATTGTAAAATAGCTGCAAAACGTTCACCTGTCAAACAGTTACTTTTTTTTTTTTTTTTTAATTAGGCCAAGTTGAGAATGTTTGCTCTTGCATCATATAGACTTGATTCTTTTTAAATTTTGGTGCTGTTGAAATCAATCAATATATCTAGGCTAAGATGTTATTGTGAATGACTTCCTAAAAGTTGAGTGTTCCTCCCTGTGCTCCCCCACCTGGCTCCCCCTTGAAGACAGTTCTGTTAATTTTACCTGAAAGAATGTTAGAAAGTAAGATTCTAAACTTCTGGTAGTCTTTTAGATTTGCTCTGACAGAATTAAATACTCTTCCTTTAGAAGTCACGTGACCTTAACACCTGAATATTGAACGTGACAAAAAATTCTACTTCTGAGTGTCCTGACGTAAACACATGGAAATGAAAAGTGTATTTGTGAGATGAAACGCTAGGTCAGTGTGAGCTTGGATCCCCCATATAGCTCTGAGTTTTGGCACACAGACTACACTTAAATATACACCTTTATTCTGCCTTGTGTAACAGCCATAATATCTGCTCCTTATGATCACAGACAGTTGTCTAAGGCACCATACTGAAGAACTAAGAGTAGCCAGACTGAACTTTTATACAACTTAGAGAGGGGAGAAGCGTTTGAAGCCTGAGGTCAAAAGCTGAATTTGAAAATGGTTGCTGAAATAAACCAGAATCATAATTTGACATAAATGTGTTTTTTTTCCTTTTCCAGATATTTCCAAACACTACAGTCAGAAAGCTACTTTAGAACAAGATGTTCCAACTGCCACACAGAAACTCATAACTACAAATGACTGTATTTTATCCTCTGTTGCAGCTTTAACAAATGGAGCAGGCAAGGTACTGGATATTTTGATTTCACTGTAATGCCCTAACTTGTGCAGGTTTTTAAGAAAAAGAAGTAATCTTTAGTTGAATGATTTGGAAAATGTGTGTGTGCCTCTGATATTAATTATCTATAGTATCAGGTTTGTTCTGAAGGCATTTTCAGGCTACGAGTTAAAAAATCCGTCATAAATTAGTGTTAAAAGTAGGTACTGTGAAGAGGATGCTTTGTTAGTAAGGTCTAGGTTATGTGGAAGAGCCTGTAGCTTGTTTCAAATTCTTGTTGCGAAATCCAGTTTCACTGAATGCTTGTCTTTTGGTGAATCTTTCTGGTCAACTTAATTCAAAAAGTGACTTCTCTTGTTGTGTGTAGATCGCCTCGTTCTTCAGCAACAAC
>JAWWLV010000121.1:12071561-12129226 GCA_035041135.1 Platyrinchus mystaceus | reverse complement strand
ATCTTTAATTATTCAAATAAATGCAAAATAAAGACAAAAATAAGGTGTACTGAAAGATTAATTTCTGTTTTGAGTCCTTTTTTTGGACTATGCAGGATTTATTAGCACTGGTTAAGAACAATGATTTTTCTATTCAGTTAGTGTAATAGAATCCAGTTTCTCTATTCCAGTGTGCATATATATATTTTTTTTTCTTTTTTTCCTGGAAGCTGAAGCAGGGGGAGGTTACATGGTATTGAAAAGGCCTACACAGTTTGCCCGTCTCCTCATATGAATGAGACTGACTGATTAATACTGAAATTTCTTTATTAGCTTGAATGCTCAGACTGTGCTTGATTCCTTGAACTTTAAAAAAAATACTTTGTGTGGGGTTTTTTTTGTTGTTCTGGTGTTTCTTTTCTGTGTTTCGTTGGGGTTGTTTTTGTTTGTTTGTTGGTTTGGTTTGGGGTTTTTTTGTGGGTTTGTTTTTGTAGTAGCTAGTGTTCAAATTGTGTTAGTAGGGGTGAAATGAATTTCAGCACAAATGTGTGGAGTGATAGGATGTGTTCTGTTCCATAGTTGTTTTCTTAACTAGACAAAGTGGGTGGTTCTGTCTGGGTGAGGTGTTGCAGCTGAAGGGGAGAGTTTGTCTTTCTAGCATAAAAAATTGTAATGCTGGTGCCAGGTACACATCTTTCAAGTTTTTATAAAATTCTTGCCTGCTTTTTCACCTCATACAATACTGCCAGTTTTATGAGCTATAACTTTGTGAACCAAGTTTCAAACTAATTAAAAAACATGGTCATTTTTGACAGTGAACTGCAGTTACTCATACAGCTCGAAACAGTAGTTGTTTACCTGCTGCACTCTTTGTTAACTCACTTATGTAATGGTTTAAAATTATACTGTCCTCAAACATTTCCTGTGTGTGGCTTTTTTCTCCTTGGGTTCAATAACCTGGACTGTAAACTTCTCCTAAAGGTTCAGCAGAGTTTGGAGAAAATTGCAAAACTTGAACAAGAAAAAGAACACTGGATGTTGGAGGCCCAGCTAGCTAAAATAAAGCTAGAGAAAGAAAACCAGAAACTGAAGAACTCTCTCAGTGGACATTTAACTGAAACTATACAGGAGCATTCCATTTTGCCAAATGTAACAGAACAAAAGAAGGAAACCACAGAAAAGAGGGAACCTATTAAGAGTACTAGTCTGGTAAGTGACCTTTTTACTTCAATAGAGAAAAATCCACTTTCTTTAGGAGTAGTGCTGTTTGATCAGTGGAACACTAATAATGAAAGCCTTTTGACTGGGTTGAAGAGCTTTCATGCTTGGGGTCCTTGTATTTGCAAAGCTGCCTGTGAATACTTTCTGCAGAGTTTGGAACTTCTTGCATTTTGAGACTTTGTTCGCTGTTGTAACTATCATGGAGATATTTCTGTAGCTCTGTGCTTGTGTGACTGAGGGGGAAATATTAGGTGCTTAACCTCTAGATTTTTCTGACTCGGTAGTTGGGAAGCCCTGCAATGGGTGCATATCTCGGGTTGGCTCTGAGTTTCTAATACTTTTATTCATCTCTAGGTATGCTGAAGCAAATGGAAGTAGGTAACTAGTGTTTGTAAATGTGTTTTAAGATTTACTACACGTCGGGTGGGGTTCAGCAATTGCTTTTGGATATAGCATGGATTTGGTTCGTGCTCTTTTGTGTTGGGAAATGGCTTTTTCCTGTTTACTACGAGTATTTAAAATGGGTTGGCTGTTTCCCTGAATGACCACTTCTGAAGTGGTATTAGCAGGAATGTCATCTGTAAGAAATAATCAATCTACTCAGCTCAGCATTCAACAGAATTCCTTTTTTTTTCCCTCCCACTGTCCCACCCCAGGATAAAAATAACCAGTGGATTGTTTCAAAGTCCTCAGTTTTGAAGTAAACTGGTACCTTAAGTTTTTGATCCTCTATTTGAATCGTTTGGAGTTTGAGGAGAATTTTTCCAGGCACAATGCTTAATGTTAATTATGGGTCAACATATTGTATAAATATTTCCCATAAACCTCAATCTCTAGTCCTGTTGAGATGGAGGGAAAAAAATCCCTTTGATTCTCTGTGAAGCTATTCTTCCATGAAACTAGTTATTGGCATGCACCCCTCCTGCAGAGTTTTGTCTAAGTGGAAAGGAAGGAACTCAGAAGGTACTCAATAAATCCAAGTTGGCTTGCCTTGCTCTTAAACAAGACATGTAACGTTTCAATTCACTAATGTACCTCTGAATTAGTTTCATATGATCGAGCAGTTGCATAATCATGCAAGCCCAGCTGCATCTTATTGCTTTTATTGCCTTTTCCTCTGTGCATAGTAAGGCAGGGGATATATTTGGAGAGTTGATGTCAGCTTTAATTCTGTTCAAGGCATCCATATAATCACTCTTGTTTATGTTACAGGTGGAAATACTTAAATTTGGTTTCACTTTGAAATGCTTTAAATTTTTTAAATTTAAAGTTCTTCTTTGACTAAAACCATAATTACTTGCAGTTATGCTATCTATTTTTGCACTTCTCATTAAGTGTATTTTCTTCCTTGTTCTAGATTGGAATGTTGACTATAACTACTGATAATGAAAAGGTAATCTGTTTTAAGCATTATCAAAGTACATCTGCTAAATACTTCAATTCTGATGCTGTTAAACCTGCTCCAGAGGTATAATTACCAAGAACAGTGTATAATGGCACGAGTCACCTGTGTAGTCTCTATATACTATATGATCAAATTTCTGAAATCCATGTATTTCTTAATTTTCTTCTTCTGTTGGTGAACTGTTATTATACCCATTTAAGCATTTTGGAGCAGTGTGAGCTGCGATCCAGGTCTGTTCTCTGTAATTTGAGGAAAGCATTGGTCTGTTTGTGCTGTCAGTAGCCCACACTGCATTCCAAGCCTCAATTCTTACCTCCTGAGGAAGGGCTCAAGCTGCTAACAAGTCCCTGAATGCAGTGCTTGGTGTACAGGCTATCCCAAACCAGAGGTCATACTGAAAGAAACTGGGAACCTGCTGTCACTTTATTTAGCACTGCTATAACACTTGCCCCAGTAGGAACTTGGCAGAGTAAGATTCAGTGCTTTTCCTTTTCTGATGCTGAAGGAAGTGATGTGTGTTTCAGTTTACGCTTCCTTTTCTCTGGTGTGATTAAAAAGGGTTAGGGGGCCAGGGAAGAATTCATACAAGCTCTTAAAAGCTTCAGCATAGTGCTGGACTTGAAGGTAATGACAGATCATGTGAAAGCTGCCTCCAGTGGGCAACTCTCACTTACAGTTAACTAGCGAGTTGTTTGGCTTCTTTATTTTTTATTTTCTTTTTTAAATTCAAACGTCTAAAGAAACTTCTGGAACATGCAGCATTAGAAATAGTTTTGACTTTTGTGAGCTTCTGAAATTTAGTTGTGTCAAGGAATTCTTCCTTGTTGGGAAAAGACAGTACGTTTTCATGTGGGTGAAAGCAGTCCACTTCTCCAGTGGATTTTCATCTTCATCAGACACTTGATATGTTAAATCAAGCTAAATTCTTACCTCTCCAGTCAGCTCTCTGTCCTTCGAGGAAGTCTGATGTTAAGAGTCACCACCAGAGTGTCAAGTTGCAGTGTGACGTGCTGTTACGTGTCTCTTGTGTTTGGGCAATTTAATACTTTCAGGTAGAGCAGCCAGGCCTCAGGAGGGGAGAAGACTGTATAGAGGCAATGTTGTGATGCAGATGTTCAGTCTACTAAACATAAATACTGTCTGCTTAAATTTTTGCTTTGCCAGGCTCCAGAAGTTGAGTCTCGTGAAGACCTGATAAAAACCCACTATATGGCAAGGATAGCAGAACTTACCTCCCATCTGCAGCTTGCTGACAGCAAGTCAGTGCACTTTCATGCTGAGGTGAGCATGCAGGCAGTGGCTCTGCTGAAAACAGTAAATCTCTTTTTCAGCTTTCCCCAGGCAAGTGCTGTGATAGTGAGTTTAAATATATGGAGTATAGTGTTTTTAAAAATCTATTCCTGGAGTATTTTATTTTTTGACTGTGGTCTAGTATGCATAAAAATGGATACTGTAGGGGGACTTGTTTAAAATAAATTCTTTGGTAGCCTTGTCTTGGGTATATTAAGAAGTATAATGTATAGGTTTGTTCATGTAAGCTGAAGTAGCTGGCTTTGGTTACCTAAATAGTTTGGACTTAATTTTAAAGTGATGCTGATGTCATTCAAAAGTGTATGAATGTATCATGAAATGATGAAAGAAATTCTCTTCTGAGAGAACTGGTTCTTAGGCATAAGTTATACTTCAAGAATTAACAAAATTATTCATTTTGTCCATAGTTTCCTGTTTTTATTTTGAAGTTTGAGGTAACTTTTCTTGAAAGCAGTGGCTATTTTGATTTGTGTAATTAACTGATGTGGAATATAACAAAACTCCAGGTTAACAGAGCAAATCACCTTAAATATTTTTTAATGGTAGATCACATAGTATGGAGGAACCGTTTTTCCTGTGATATTTGAGCCATGTGTGAAGTGAGTTGTTTGTGTTGCTTTTTACTTATGAAAAATTTCCTCTTGATAGTGTCGAGCACTTGCCAAAAGACTGTCCTTAGCAGAGAAGTCCAAGGAATCGCTCACAGAGGAGCTGAAGGTAGCCAGTCAAAACATCAGCAGATTGCAGGCAAGTAAATTGTTATATAATGTAAGAATGTAATAGATGCTTTTTGTAATCAGATGTGAGGTGAAGTTGGTGGAGAAAAATTACAGCCATCTAGCATGGCCATGCCGTTGCTGGGTCCTTAGTTATGGGATGTAAAATCTCTAATGGTATGTAGAGAAGAGCCTTAAGTGATACATTTTAAATCCCAGGTATAAAGTTGAAGTGGAACATTCTTGCAAGGAAAAGGCTATAATAGCCAAACCTGTGTTTTAGCACATTCCATGTCAAGGATTTTCATGAAAATGAGGGGATTTTAATGTCAAAAGGTGTGCTTGTGTGACTGCTTTCAAATTATACGAGGAATTCTTAATCCTTTCTTGTAGCTAGGCCTGAAAGTTTTAAAGGATGCCAGGTTGATTTTTTTTTTTTTTGAGATAGATACCTTAAGCAATGATAACTTTGGGCTAATTTTTAAGAAGCTGTTGTTAACAATAGTCAACTTTTATGCCAGATGTTGTGCATGTCCTGTCCCTTTGTCCTTCCCCTCCACACAGGTGAGAAAGGAGCCCATATTAAATAAAGTATATATATAAATACTCAGTTCCTAAATTCCTTCATGTTCTTTTTACATTTAGTTCATAACTTTACTGCTCACCTGTCTGTGATGATGAATACTGAAATTGCTCCATACAGGCAGTGAGCATAATGTTATAAACCTTGAACAGTTGTATCCATGAACAATTCTTTTAAACACTCTCGTGATGTGTTCCTCTAAGAAATTCCACAATCAAAATCCAACTCAGCATGAGATGTTAATCTCCAAGTACATATTAAACTTCCTAAGAAAAGATAGCAGTCACAGTGTTTGTATGTTTACTAGTTTGCATAATACTGAATCATAGACCTGTTTAGGTTGGAAGGGTCCTCTGAAGGTCACTTGGTCCCCTCCTTTGGTCAGAGCAGAGAGAGTTCAGGTCTAGCTGTTGAATGGGATATTTCCTGTACAGCCATGCTGGCCTTGTGCCACTTCTTAAGCATTGGACTGTTCCTTGCTCTGTCCCTTGATCATTCAGCTTTCCTGGGCCCCTGTAGTTTTACCTGGTAACTTACCAAGCAGACATTGAAAAAAGCCAAAATCTACTCTTCTTAAATCTAGGGTTGCTCTAATTCTACTATTCATCTTGCTTGCTTCCCTCAGGATCTTAAATTCCACTAACTCATGGTTGCTGCAGCCAAGGCCACCATTGGCTTTCACATCCCTGACCAGCTTTTCCTTATTTGTGAGTAGCAGGTCCAGCAGAGAGCATCTCTTAGTCCTTCTGATCACTGGTATCAAGAAGTTCTTTGCCACACTCAAGACAACTCCTGAGTTGCTTGTGTTCCACCTTGCTGCCCTTCCAGGAGATGTCAGAGTAGTTAAAATCCCTAATGAGGATCAGGGTCTGTGGATGAGAGGTTTTTATCTGCTTGTAGCAGATGCCTGCCGTATCACCCTCTTGTTCTCCTGTAATCCCTACTTATGAGATCTTAATTGTCTTCAAGACACTCCTTCACATAAAGCATGATTTCTTCCCTTCTATCCTGTCTTCTTTAAAGTGTGTGTATCCCATCATTGCTGTGTTCTAGTCATGCACACTCTCCCCCACGTCTCTAATGCAAGGGAGATCATAGCTCTGTAACTGCATGTGGATTCCTTCAGCTTTGTATGCCATGTGTGTTCATGTACAGGCCGTGCTTTACCCCTATAAATGTTACTTGCTTCCTGGCTGGAGGCAATGTCGGAAAACTTGGCTGTTACTCTTTAATGTAAGCCATAAAAAGTGGGGGAAAAAGTCTAACAAACAGCAATAAGAGGAACAAACCATGCATGAGACTTCAGGTAAAAGAAAAATAGCTATTGACTTTCTTTAATAAAGCAATTTTTTTTTTTTTTTAGCTGAATTGCACACATTCAGCATCACAAGTGGAGGTAGAAGTTGGCTGCATTGACAGTTGTCACTAACACTGAGCAAAGGCTTCTGGTTGTTTTATTTTTCTCTTAGGATGAATTGATGACAACAAAGAGAAGTTACGAGGATCAGTTAAGTATGATGAGTGACCATCTCTGCAGCATGAATGAAACCTTAACTAAACAAAGGGAAGAAATTGATACTCTGAAGATGGCTAGTAAGGTAAGTTGGATGGTGCTGGCCTTGGGCACTGGTTGCATTTGATGTTCCTGCAGTGCTGCCCTTTAACCATCCAGTTCCCAAGCTGTAGTTCTTACTCTCAGCCAAGTGGAAAGGAAACTCCATACCTGGCCCTGCACTTTGCTTAAAAAAAAAATTCTTGCAAAACATACATGTGGGAAAGAACAAACTCTCTGTGTCACTGCTTCACATTAGGCTTTCAAAGTGTACCCTCTGATGGCAAATCAGCACCTTTTTTTGTTTAAATGTGATGAAAATAGAACTATTTGTAAATCCAGCTAGTGATACCAGGTGCTTATGATTAACTTCTGGGTCAGAGTGTCCCTTCTGCACTCCTGTTGGTCACAGCATACTCTGGTTTTGGCAGCTAGTCTCTTTCTTTGTTTTATTTCCATATTCCAGCTTGTCTGTCTCATGAAGGAATGAGAAAGTTACTACTTACATTCTTCTGTGACCTTGAAGTACACACTTAAATCCTTTTCCAAGCAAGGAGTCTACCCACTTATCAGAAATAAATTTTTGACTTATCTTAATGATGAAAAATACAGAAGTCTCCTGTTCTGAGCAAACAATGATTAAACCATGGTGTATCTTACTCTGGTGCTTCTAGAGATGGACAGGTGTTGTGAAGGCCTTTGTCCTTCACTCATCTGGCTGTGAAATGAATAAATTAGCATTATTCTCCTTAATCATGGAATGCACAGAAGCAGGTTTTACTGAAGGGTTAAAAAATAAATAAAAAATCCATGTTTTGGTTAAAGATCCCATGATGGTGATTTTTGGTTTTTAGAGTAAGCTCTTCCCCGCCTTTTATAGAAATGTTTTTCTTCAGATATCTAAGTGTTTTAACTTGGCACTGTACTCTTTAAAATTACTTCTTGGTGTATAAGTTCTTGTGTTTTTGGAAGGAAGCTCTTGGCTGCATACTGGCCATAGCACTTCTTGTTTTTATAAAATGTTTTCTGGAATTTTTCACTTGCCATACTTCTAGGACTTGAAGTGGTACTCTGTCTGTAAGGAAGTACCTCAGATGATGCAGTTAAAACCTTTATCACTTGGAGAGATTTGTTGGTTGGATTAAAAACAAATGTTATCTTAAGGAAATAGGAAGGAGGAGAATTGCCAGCAAGTAACTATTGCAGTAAAGTTTATTTTAAGCTACATGTTTCCTTTGAGGAATTATTGCAAGTCAAATGTGAGTTGTTTAGCTGTGGAACAATTTCTTTTCTAAACCAGGAATAATCTGCACAGACCAAATTAAAATAAAATTTGTTTTGGAGAAAAATTATAGGGTGAGGGATTGATTTTTCTATTTGAGGCAATTATCCTTATAGGATATATTTGAAATAACACTTAAAGGTGAATTGTGATTTGACTTGCCTTCACTGCACTTACAATATTGGTGTTAATACAGTTGAGTGCCTTGAGACGTACCTCAAATGTCTCTTTCACAGGTTTCAGTTGAAGTACTTTACTTCATTTGAAATATCTGGTATTTGCCTCTGTTATGCTTATAGAAATAGTGGAATTTTCAGTATTTGAAAATATTTTAATATTTTCAATATTAAAAGTCTGTAGTCTGTTTTCGGTTTGACTGTACTTCGTTTGCTGTAGGCACAAATTGTCAGACGTCAGGTTTTGTATGTTACCTGTCTAAATTTTCTTATCTGAATTACATGTTCTATTCACTTGTTTCTTGTTGCAGGGAAATTCCAAAAAGAACAAAAGTCGATAGTTTACGGTTGAGTCTTTGGGAGCTGCTGCTGCACAGGATGCAGATAGTGACCATTCATTATCCAGTTCCTGTTTGTTCCAGAGGGACAGAGGTATTGGGTCTAGTAAAAACTGATTTGGTGCTGTAAATGGCTTTAAAATATTTAGAACTTGTAACAGATAAAACAGAACTTAATGCTGGCTCTAAACCAGGAAATACACACTCTGTGGATAATTTATATAGTAATTACCTTCAGTTTTTACTGTGCACTTTTTAAAACCAGGTTTTGATTTCATGTAATAACTTCAGATTTTGTATATTTTCAAATATGTATATGTATTAACAAATTTGGATCCGTGCAGTAGTTGTCTATTTTTGAGTTATACATTTCATTGTCAACATGTGTACATTCCATTACTTGTTAATAACAATTTAAAAATGAGTTTTGAGAATTTTTTTTGGCCATGCAAGCTGTGCAGTTACTGTAAGTGTGTTATTCCTATTCTCAGCCCTTTTGAATTAATTGGAACTGTGTCTTGAAAGGATTTTTACGAATTTACACAAGTAAACGGGATCATTATTTTAGACTGCAACAGTGGAAACTTTTCCTGCTTGCATTTGGCACTTTGGGTATTGAAGTAAAGAGCACAAGCAGCTGAATTGGGTTACTTCTATGAAACTGCTTTAAGCCCTTACAATAACATTTTGTTTACACATATATGTATATATATATTGGTTGAAACAGCTGTTTAAAGCTAGAGGAAACTGTGATTGTCATTTATCCCAAAAGAGTGAAACAATGTGTGTAGAATAGATCAGCTTACTGTGCTCTCTTACAGTAAAGAAGAATACAAAATATGTAAAAGATTTAAACACTGAATTTGCAAAAGGTCTTCATGGAATTAAGTCCTGATGGATTCACTGAGGGGATGCAGATGGTTTTTCCCGTGTTTTCAGAAGTTTGTGAACTTTAGGCCTCTCCTAGGACTTTTTTTTTTTTTTAAGTGAAGTTTAATGCCACGAGTTTTCACAGCACTGGTTTGTTGGTTGGGTTTTTTTTTGTTTTGTTTTGTTTTAAATCAGATGCTGTGCTGCTCCACACTTTACACTGATCTTCTGCTCCATAATTTGCATTTGGCACTTGTCCCATAAGGGTTTACTCTGACATCAAGTGTTGATATGTATTATCAGTATGTATTAATAAAATCAACTACATGAAACCAGCCTGACTTTTTTCTTAATTCTGGCTGTGCCCAGGTTGCACGGTGTGGTGTTGTGGTGGGGTGTTAACAGCTATTGCTGGTGAGGTGAGCTGAGGTAATTACATCAGTCTAATTACTCTCAACAGTGCTGCTCTTTAGGCCAGGCTGCATTTCTGTACCTAATGCTGCTGTGTGTGCAGAGTACATCGAGCCAACATTAGCATTTCTCACCTGGTCTGCCTGATCACCACTGTGGAACTGTTCTGTTGATTTTTCCTTTTAGAAATGCAAAATAGATGTGGTTAGGAAAAGGGAGAGGAGATGGGGAGAGCCTGCAGGGTTTCTTATGAGCACAGTGTTGAATTTTAAACGGGGTGCTGATGCTAATGAGGGTTGGGAAGTGTTTGCTTTCTCTCAGATCACTTTACGGAAGCAGATACAGCTTCACCTGTTTCAGTTAGGGTTGGAAGGTGCTTCCTTCCAATCCTTTTGAAGCTGCCTTCTCTGAGGACTTTTGCAGTGAAGGTGCTAATTCAGTTATTTTAATTCTCTGAATCAAATTACTGGATGTGTTACTGATGCTACTTTTCATAGGTGGCTGCATTCAGAAAAAGGTTTTGCTTAGGCATTTTTGGCATGTCTGATTAAAACATATGCTTTGAAGATAGTGTGTTTAGAGTTTGCATAAAATGTTATCTCAGACTGGTTTTACAACATAGTATATCTCAACATCCAAACTGGAATTCATACAGAACATGTAGGCATTTAGGTACAATTCCAATGCATGTTAGCTTTGTCAGCATTTTTTCTTTGCAGTATTATTTGGGAATGTATTTGTGTGTCCCCCTCACCAAACAGCAATAAACATGGTTAGGGAGAGACAATTTGGATCACTCAAGCTCCCTTCAGTTTTTCAAGAAAATGTTTTGAGTTAAGCTCTAGACAACTGTAAAAACTACCAATACTCAAAAACAGAATCTGGAAAAAATTTGAAACTATTTTGGATACTGCTGTAGTAATTTGTAAAGGGCCATAGTACATCATGTTTAACTCAGTGGCATTAGAAACTGGGTTGAGTGGAAATGCCCAACTAGCTTGTGCTTATTATCTGCTAACCAGGTGATTCTGAATCTGTTTCTGAATATCTCGAATGTTGTTAAATGTTTAAATTGCTACTGCACAAGGCTGTGCAACTGAAGGCTGACTTTGACATGGCAGTGAAGAATTCATCTTTGAGGCAAAGTTGTCCAGAAATAGGAATTTGAACTACTTTATGTATATGAAATAATATGTGCAGATTATCATGGAGTGTGCAAAATTTGGGCAAAGAAATGTTACTAATACTGAAATTAATCTTCAAAAGTGTACAGTGCGAATGCTTGCCTTAGTAGTTGATTAACTGGGAAACTAATGACAAAATGTTGCAAACTGGAAAAAAATGGGAACATTACAGTGTAAAACCAAGGTTAAAGAAAAACCCTAATGACAGTTAACTTTTTTAATGGGCAGTTCACTGTAATACACAAGTTTTTAAAGCATTTTTAGAGTGTTTAATTCATGTCTGCATAATGTTGGGCACCTCATGAGTAATCTCTCACAGTGCATAAGTGAATAATTCAGAAAATATCACTATTTTAATGGTTTTAATAACTGGATTTTCAGAAGTTCTCTCTGAACTTTGTTTTTGAAGCTGTACTAACATATTTAATATTTTAAAATGTTCAGCTATCCTAGATTTCTGAAAACACATCCCCAGTAACTATTCTGTGTGCTCAAAATAAGTATTTGCTGTAATCACGAATGAGTTCAACTTCAGGATTGCCCTTTTAAGAGCTTCTGCTTCGTGAGTCACGAAAATACCCAAGAAGCACCAAATACATTGGCTATTTTAAAAGACCTTAAGCTCTTACAGGTCAGAGATTTCCCTGCCTAAAAGATTAAATTCTAAAACAGGAGTCTTAGTCTGATGTTGTAAGCTGTGCAAGGGTCTCATCTCATTGCTGTTTAAACAATCATGTGTTTATTTTGTTACATAATTATTCGTCTGTGATTTGAACAGCAATCAACTAAAGTGTTGGTTTAAAAATGGTGGTGTTTGTCATGTCTTTTGTTACTTCCTTCAGATTCATTCTGAACCAGCTCAACATTTCAGTAATAGTGGAGGCAGGATCTTCATGATGGATGTGATCCAGCAGCACTCCAAGCAGCATCGGTGTTGAGATTGAAGCACTTGGTTTTCCCATCTTTGTTGAAATACTTTGTCTGTTTATATGGATTATTTTCTCTTTTTCCCAAGCCAGCTCCATTTCTTGTACTTATGACAGTGCTGCTCCACATACTCTGCCTTCCCTCACTGACAGATGAGTTGAAGTTTTGGTGGGAAGATCTTTGGCCCAGCATGTTTCCTGGATGCTGACTTTGGACACAGTGATCACACTGTTTAACAGTGTTCAGTAGGACTCCAAAGAACAGATTTGCTTGGACATACAAAGCATCAGTTGCAAACAGGAAAGGAAATAAATTTTGTATCCACATATTGCCTAGACTGGAGAAGTTATTTACTGGCTTGGGTGAGCAATGTGAAGGCTGTGGGGTTTTGTAATAATATAAATCCACTGATATATTAAACTTTGGAAAACCATCTGGCCCTGTAACCTGGGCAAACTTGTTATTTAATACAGTCTGTATGTAAAGTAATTTGAGAGCACTATTGTAGCAACAGCAGGGTCATAATAAAAATAAAGCTTAGTGCAGTAAAAAATGGTAATTGTTGCCAGAGGTCTGATTATTTCCTCCCACAAAGGCTGGATGCCGCTCGATTAAGAATGCTTGTTCTGTCTTATTCTGCATTTTCTGCCTCTGTTACTACTTGCAGAATTGCTCAGCTGTGAACTAAAACCATGTTTGTTTAGAAGGGGCCATGTTTGCCTGAATTCCTGAATATTTCTTTTAATCAGAGAGTCAGAGACTTGCTTTAATTGTAACTGTGTGTGCAGAGCTGCTGGCTTGGTTACAGAGGGGGACAGAGAAGAGCTTTAGGGGACCTTTGTAAACCAGGTTTACTGGTTGACTGGGGCTGTGAATTAAACCACATGGAAACTTGCTCGGGGCAGTTTTCATTATCTGCCTGTGCTCTGTGGGTAGGCAGCTTTAGACATGTCAGTGCTAATTCAGAATCACTCAGCTTACAGAAGCAAACACTTGCATCGCTGCAATGCTGAGGTTACGCAGCTGAGCTGCAACAGGAGAAATGTGATTCTCGTTGGGCCCAATTTGCAGGACAAGCTACCAGAGCCCTAAAAGAATTCCAGTTAAAAACTTCTTATATGTGAAGCAGCAGAGGTACAGGAGAGATCATGATTTGTCTCTACTGGGTTTAAGCTTAATACACCCTGGGAGTTCGAAGCTTTATAAGCTGATGAGGTCTTAACTAATGAAGAAGCCTTTGAAACCCAGGCCTGCTGTCAAAATTGTCTTTGTGGTCTCCCATAAACAACACAGCTTGGTCCTGAGAAGAGTTAAACCCACAAAATTTAAGAGTCTAGGTAATTTCCAGTTATTTTAAGCACTATGGATTCTTTGATGAATTGACTTGGAACCCAGTCTGTGATGGCATGTAGCTTCTGCAGACTTTCTCTGTATAAAGTTCTTTGCTTCTTAAATGAATATGAGAACACCTCAAATCTCCACACACCCCTTTCTACTACAAAGAGTCTTCATTCTTGCCTGCCCTCCCACTAAAACTTCAAGTTTCTTTTTTCTCCAACTTAAAAGACTTCAGTTTGTGCTGAAATTGTAAATGCAGAACATTTTATCCAAGAAAGATTATTTTAGTGAAGTTGTGAGATTGAAGAAGTCTGAACTGAGAACTTCAGTGCAGTTTCATTAACTGCAGCCTTTGGCATAAGGAACACCTATAATATTCTTCTATTTAGTGACTTTCAAATTGTATATAGCATAAGCAGGGCTGGACAGAAAATACACACCTTGGGAAGGGCGAATCAACTGTACCAAAGGTTTCTTTTGAAGTCTGGAAAATCTGGTTTGTTTTTAGTCCAAAGAAGTAGGCAGGAAAAGTTTCTCCTGGATTATCGATCTAGCCCAGGAGGTGAAGAGCACACGAATCCAACAAGCATTCAATTTCTCACAAAAAGGACATTAGTGTGCTAAATTTCTATAATATACATTATTTAAATAGTGAATATACAAAGCTTGTAAATTTTAAATAGCTGTTGAGCTAAGTGAAAAATTAATTTATTAAATAGGAGGAGGAAAGGAATTTGCTTTTTCAAACCAAAACACAAAATTAATTCTCAGTTAGGATGAACTTCTGCAGAAAGTTCTTGCTAAAACAAAAGGCAAACTACTAGAACAAAGAGTTAATATAAGTCTAGAAACAAGTACTCTTCTGTCTCCAGTTATATTTGGTTTTAGCCAAGTATGAACTGACAGGTTTCAGTTTTGACAAAGTGGTCATAGACAGTAAGCATTTTATAAAAAGGGTAATATATTGCAAATCATGTTAAGATCAACTTATAGTCAGCAACGTAAACTGAATTTGTTAGCATTGTAAAATGTTGAATGAGTTTAATAACTGCCTGTAGCAATATATAATACTGTATGTGAAGTGCTCTTCAAATTGTATTTACAGTTCAAATAATTTTAGTAGTTCTAATCCATTATGTATATGCTATTCATTAAAGTCAAATTATATTAAGGACTTTTAAATTTCAGCTTCAGGGTTTCTTTCACTGAAGCTCGAGTTCTATTGCAGGGAATTGTTTTGGAGGAAGAGAAAGTGATAGAATTTTATGGAGAAGAACAGTCTTGTCTTGAAAGTGTATACATTTGTCTCAACAAAGGAAAAATCTGATCTCTTTTTAGACATGCTGACCTTGATAAGGAGATATGAGAAATGAATACCCTTCCCACTTGAAAACCATTAGAAAGGGCTAATATGGAAGCTAAACAGGGAAAAGGTTTTATTGACTGTTGTGCAGGAGTACGTGAGGACTTGTTTGGGAGTATGTAGAAAATATTGAAATTGGAAAGTATCTATAATTTCTTGGCATTCTATTTGATCTTTAAGGTCACTTCCAACCCAAACCAGAATTCTAAGAAAAGACCACTACCTGTCTGTGTAAAAAATCCTTAAACCCTTTCCCTTACACAATATTGAGATGGAAATATGAACAACAGCATGATTCTGCCACAAACAGGTAGGTAGAAAGCCCCCAGGTGAAATTATTAGCAAAGTAAAATTCATTTGGAGCATAATTTTAACAACCAATATCTTACTTGGTTTGACATTTTAAATACTCATAAACTGTCTAACTCTATTTGGCATTGAATTTTTTAAAATTGAGATAATTAAACCAGATTTTTTTTAAACCACAAATGGCCAGTGTTTATCCTAGTGCAATTTTTATAATGGCATTAAGCTCACAGAAAAAATTATTTGTGGGGAAAACCATATTGAACACTTCTATTGCAAATGGAGATGGACAGAGCCTGAATAGAAAAATACTATTTGTATTTCCCATGCATAGAGCAAAGTAGTAGAATAGCTTAATTTTCAGAGAAGACATAAGAAAACTTTTCAGAGAAGATAAATAGGATAAAAGAAAACAATTCGCAGAAGGACATCCCTCCTTGTTAAAATACAAGGGAAATTTCAACAACACCGAAAAGCAGTGGAGGTAAAATGGATGGATGATGCTTTGCAAACAATTTTGGATGAATTACACAAGAAATGAACTCACTGCTGTAAGTGAGCTATCACTGCTATTGGTAGCTTGTCATGTGGGCAGTTTGGGTGTCTGTTGTCCCGGACAACTCTGCTCCGTGTCCCTGGGAACTCTCTAGACGGTTTTAGAGGTGTTTCCCACCTCTTCATCCTACCCATTCTATTCTATCTGTGTGTTCTATCCTTTTAGAAACAGTCTCTGCATGGTACCACCTTGTCGCCTCTGGGAGGTGCACTCCAGAGATGCACAGGGCACAGTATAAGAAGGACTTTCTGTTACTTAAGATAATACAACTATATTATTCTGTTGGTTATTAGGACATTTTCCAAGCCTTGCGCTGTGTGTCTCTGGAGGAACTCCTATCCCCAGGGGAACTTCGACTGTGCTGGTCCACCCCGGAGCCTCCTGTCTTTCAGCAGCCTCTGCTCCTTGCCGGGGGATGCTCCCCCGGGATGCGGCCGGGCGGGGCTTGTCCTGCCACCGCCCCCCGCCCGGTGCCGCTTCTGCCGCTGCTGCCTCTGCTGGCGGCGGGCGGGTCGTGGCCGGGACCGGGACCGGGACGGTCAGGGAGAGGGTAAGGAGCGGGTGTGGAACTGGTAAGGAGCGGGTACAGAACGGGCCGGGGCGGCTCTGCCTCGGGGGCGGCCGCTCCCGGAGCCCGGGGCGGGGGAGCGGGGCCCGTGGGGGCTCCGTCCGAGGTGGAATTTTCCCGGGAGTTGCGGCGCAGCCCCGAAGTTCTGTCTTGAAACGGGCCGGTGGATCGGGCTGCTTTGTTTTGGTTAAAGTACATGATACTTATAACAAAAATGTTTGGTTCCTTTTTCTTTTTTTCACCTTCCTTTTTTCCCCCTTTTTTTTTCCTTTTTTTTTTTTTTTTTTTTTTCTTTTTTTTTCCTCCCCCCCATTTCCTTATTTTTTCTTTTTCTTTTTTCTTTTCTTTTCTTTCTTTTCTTCTTTTCTCCTCTTTTCTCCTTTCCCCTTCCCCTTATCCCTTTTTCCCTCTCCCCTTTCTCCTTTTCCCTCTCCCTTTTCCCCTTTCCTTTTCCCGTCTTCCCTTTTTCCTTTTCTTTTTAAAGTAGAAGTGGTGAAAGGGGGATGGCTTTGCCCGGCGCTTTGAATCGCAGCGGAAATCGGTAGGGTTTTGGGTGCTGGGCATCCTGCTGGATCACATTCCCATGACTTTTGCCTTGTTAGGGAGGAGTCTGGGGCAACTGAGGAGTGTTTTTTATTTAATACTCGAAGTTAAGTGAATTCCTGGAGCCTTTCTCATATTTCCTAGTGGTTCAGCTGATGTTGTTAAACTATGCACGTAGGCTCGTGGTGTTTGAAATCATTGCTGCAAAAATCTCTCCCTTAAATCCAGCCGGGGCAGAGGGCTTTGGGAAAACAACCCGAGCGGATGCAGAATGATGTGCAACATGGGGCTGAAATGATTAGACTGCACTTACCATATATACCCCTAGTGCAAATCCCAGAGATGGTGTTTCAAATGTACTGTGGATGGGAAAAAATATAGAAAGTGTTCGCTTTCTGGCTTTTGGTAAGTACTCACTGCAGGGAGGCTTTGCAGTGAGGTTTTTTTTAAGATGTAGATGTCCTGACACTTGTGGCAAATAAGTGTGCTGAGAAAACTGCTGACTAAGGTATTTTAGGGAGCAAGTGAAAGTTATGTTACACAATTCTGTGCTCCCTCAGTGTTTTTTCTGTGAGGTGGAGTGGAATAGAAACCCTGACAAGATTTCTCTGCAAACAGGACTTAGTTTTTTTTGGGAGAGTAGTAATGATGGTCTGGGGAGGAGAGGACAAATGTTTTGGAGCCTGAGGCTCTTAAATATGAACTGTTCATTTTGCTATTAAATCACTTTTGCCTGTCTGGGGACTGAGACTCTTCTATATCTGTAAAAGAAGAAAAAAGCAGTAGCTGAAAACAACACTTATTGCCTGGTTTTATGCATTGGAAGCACCTCCAGGGAGAAAATGCTGTGAGGAAAGATTAGCTGCTTTCTTGACTATATGTATGAGTCGAGGAGAACTTAGCACTGCACTCTAACTAATTGTGGTTAAGCACAGAGTTAGTTTGTACAACAGGAAGCACAGCCGGAGATTGTACTTAACTGGTGTTGGAGTTGTAAATCACACCTCTGGGAGAACATGCCCAGAGGCAGGGACGAGGTGCTTGCTTCATGCTCAGGTGTGATTGTTTTCCTTCTTCCTAATGATGATAAATGTTATTTTCCATCACTTTAAAAATTATTGGGATTTATAAGCTTAATGGCCCAACTTGTTGACCTCTGAATAGCAAATTAATGTAAGCTTTTAAGTTAGTCTGTGTGTGAACATGGACTCCAGCATGGAACACACCCAACTACACAAATAGAGATGCAGTCTTATGGACAGGGTTTTACTTTGTGTTTGGTAAACAAGGTCCCTCTAGTTCACCACTCCTTATGTTTTTGATTGTTATAAATATAAGTTGACGTCTTTTGCTTCAGGAAACCAGGCTACCCACATGTCTGTCTTAAAAGGCTTTTGGAGAGGAACTCAAAAGAGGCTTTTTTTTGGTGTCTGCATTATGAATTATACTTTCTGACATGACTGTCATCAGTTGCTATTAAAAAATACCTCTATCCAAATAAACAAGGATTCAGCTGGGACTCTCCTTAATAGTGTTAGTATTCCTACAATGCTTTACGACAGGGAGAAGGGGAGTATCTCACAATGGAGGAGAGAATTGATCTGTCACAAAACGTTACTAATAGCTGTCTGGCAGTACTTTTCGTGTTTAGAGACCTCTGCAAATCTTAGGTCATCTCCAGGAAGGTATTAGCACTTGTATGTGGGGCACTAAAGCATGAGGCTGTTTTAAATGCAGATATAAAAACTGACTCTGAACAAAAAATATATTTTTAAAAAAGGAGAATATGTTATTCTTCAGTGAATATGCTAAATATAGTATTTCTGTTAGCTTCCTTACCTTTTAATATTTACTCTGAGATTAGTGGCAAAGGTTTTCAAGTGTGCTTCTGTGTCATGTATTCTTTGTGGCATTTCATCATCCCTTTCCCTGGACACTGCAAACACTAGTAGAGGACCAGGTTTAAATTTGTTTCTAACTACAGACAGCTTAGTATTTTGATATGTGATCTGTGTGCCAAAGCACTCAGGCTTTTTTTTTTTTTTTTTTTAATCCAGAGGGCTTCTTAATCCTAAAAAAAAAAAAAAAAAGGGCTGTTGATATTACAGAAGTGGGACAGCCACCCATAACTGCACTTCTGCTGTTTGGTAGCCCATTATAAATCTCTGGCTCTGCTCAGGAGAGGGAGAGGTTTGGGATGTTAAACTACTTGCCAGAGCCCTCTACAGAGCTGCCGTGACCAGAGCTCTTTCGTGGGATGTGCGTGTGTCCCTAATAATAACATGTTTCCTAAACACAGATAAAAATTGCTTCAGTAGATGCAGTAACATTCCATTAACTTAGTGACCTGCAGAAGTGCTGTAAATAAAAATAGTCTTATTTTCCTGTCTCTTCCAGGCCAGAGCACTGTGTTGAAGGTTTGTTGGCTTTTTTTTTTTTTTTTTAAATTATAATAACCCAACAAACCTTCCCTACAGTAAAATGTCAGCTAATGTCAATAAACAGTTTACATGAGACTCTACTGCAATTGTCCCTTGGCTCTCTGAAATCTGCCTACGGAGTGTAAGTTATGCGGTCACTATGGTGATGCTGAAGAGGAGTGCGATTCAGAGAGGATAAAGCAGGACTGGCCCAGGGAACTGAATGGGAGTGGGAACAGAAGCACCTTTCAGGGGTGAGCCTGTGCTGCTCCCCACAGCTTGACCAGCAACCTCTGCCTTCTCCCCATCCATCTTCTAACAGGGGGGTTTGCTTGGGGAAAGAAGAAAGGCCCCATGGAGGGCTGTGTTGTATAAAAGAGAGAAACACATACACACTGTGAAGTGAATTTTTAAAATATCTTGTCTAACTCGATTATAGGAAGAAATTAAGTGCAGCAGCACAGAGTAGTCAATCAAGAGCCAGTTTCCAGCTAAGAAACATTTAAGGATCGCAGTCTTGCAACAGCACTTTATAACACACAAAAAAGAGAAGAAAGTTTTACAAATACACAGTTGCTTGTAAATATTTTGTTTTCAGAAGGTGCAATTGCATCTTGTGTAACACCTTGCAATCACATCTTCACACAAATTATGTCTTAGATATCCAGAAAGGAAGAGACTAAAAACACTGAGTAGTTAATATTGATTTGATTAGCCTTTTTGTTATTTCTTCTAGGAAAAGTGAGTTTTCTTCTGTTAAAGGTGTTCACTAAAACATAGAGAACCCCTTTGTGGTTTTTAGGATTTAATCATGTTCTCATTCAAGATAGTAAAAACGTTCCTACTGTCTTTGATAGCAGACTGTGTCCTCTTGAAGGTTTTCCTGACTATCCCGTTTGGCAGCAAATGGGGCACAAACATGTGTACACCCCGTCCTGCCTTCTCTGTTACCAGCCTGGAGTCCAAAGATGCACAGAACCACATGGTAATAGACATGGTTACTTGGAACTGGAACAGTCTGTCACCTTTTGAGATAAGAAATCTGCCCTGTAAACAGGAAAATGCTGGACATCTGAGATGGAACTCCTAGGTGTCATCTGGAGGAACTGACTGAGAAATTAGAACTGAGGTACCAAAGAAAGATGCTTAGACTTGTGTCGAGTAATGGTGTTTGCTATTTTTGCAGTAAGGCATGATGATATGCCAGAGATGTGTGGGTTTTGTCACTTTGTTTGCATGGAAAAAAAACCAAAACAGGTTATAAGTGTACCTGTATACGGCTCTTTCTTATGTGCCACAATTATCTAGAGTTGGTGCTGTGATGTAAGATGTGATTACATCTTCCTGAAACAAAATAGTTTCATGTAGCTGTGGATCAGGAAAACTTTTTTCTTTTATGGTAGAAAGTGCTCGTTGCACGCCTGAGATCTTTGAATGTTTTATAGCTGGAGATTGGCTTTTAATTGACTTCTCTGTGCTGTCACATTCACTGGCTCATGTTTTGTAATGTGTTTGCATATGGGCTGTTACAGCAAATAGTATAGGAACTGCTGCAAATAACCTTGTAGTTCCCCTCAGGAGAGAGAGGGGGCCTGTAGGGTAAGAGGACTGCTATTGTTTTTTTGCAGCTCAATGCTTGGCTGTGTGCACTGATGGAGAGGTTCTTGAGTGACTTCCAAGGGTGGCTTCAGGTCTCCATTCCGGGATCTTTCCCAATGACAAATAAATTCGACTTCTATTTTAGTTTATTTCATTTATGGTTTTTTATTTATTTATTTTTAGTTAGTTCTATTTAGTTTATCTTATCCCATTCTCAAAGTTATGTTCCTGATAACAAGATCTACAAAATCCTTGACAGGAATGGCAGTGCAGATCTCAGGAGACTGTGTAGCCATGATTTTTAAAAATTTCTCAGCTCCTATAGAAAATACCTTTGGCTTGTCTCCATAAAATCATATGGAAACTTCCAGTAAAATGTCTCTGTGCTTTGCTGCCTTGACTTTTATTCCTCACTAAGAAAATACTGAAGGCCAAAGCTGATCTGACTCACCCGTGGTGGTGTGGCTGCTGGAGTGGGGTGAGGGAGGGTGTGGGAATTGGAGCTTACTCTGAATGGGAAGATTGGTTGAAGCCGATGGTGTTACACACAAGACCAGTCATGCATGATGTTTTGTTGTATTTTTGAGGCAGCTTTGGAATGACTTCACATCTGAGTGTTAGGGAAGGTCTCCTAGAATGGATCTGGACATGAAAAGGAGTTTATTTACAGTGCATTGCAGCTGAGGTTGAGTGATTATTCATGGCAAAGATGAGAACTGTTCTGAATAGCAATGCTAAATTTTCATATAAACTGGAAGGTCCTCACCATCTAACCTCCTCCTGCTGAGAGCAAGAAGAACTCCTTCTTTGGGGAAGACTCACTTCAGCTGCAGCCGAGCAGGCTTGGATGGTTAGCAGAGATGTGAATCTGCTGCTATTCTTTAATTTTTCATTTGAGACCTTCCCACAGGTTTTCCCTCCCATATGAATCTCATACCTGCTTACAGCCTTTAAAGCATGAGATGTGACTCTGAGGCAGAGGAGTCAGCAATTCTTCAGGCCTCCCTTGTCCAGTGCCTGTGTGTAGCATCACTCCTGAGCTGGATGCTGGATGCTCTCCCTTCGTGCAGAGACTGACAGTGCTGTAGCTGTCAGTACTTGTCCTTGTGGTGGGGAGTCCCCCACATCCCAAACTGTGACACCATCCTCACTAGAGACTGTTTCAGTCTCTGCCATACCCTTTTGCTATCAAGGGAAGTTGTCTCCACTTGTGAGCATACTGTGATGTTTGTGTTGATGCCCTTAAAAACGTCAGTTTTCTCAAGCCTGTGTGTGCATCTTCCAACCACCTTGTTTGTAACCTCCCCTTTGACTCGGGGCAGAAACAAGTAATAGGGAGAGGTGTTTGCAAGAGCTACGCCTGCCTTTGCTCTGGGGACGTGTGCACTGTCAAAAGCTGAAAGCTTTAATTCCTCCAGCTCTCAGGGCCAAGAGTAAGGAATTCCAGATTAAACAGATTAGCTGTGAGCTCCAGAATTCTTCCAGCTGTGCCTGTGCCCCAGAGAGCAAGCAATGTAAATATAAGGTCACACTGCAGTTTGAAGTTGGTGTATATTTTTGACTATTACACCAGTTCCTTTTTCTAAAATGAGTCATGCAGTGGGAGGCTTAATCCATGTATATATCCCCAATACCAGTGAGAGCCAAGGAATTCCTGTTTCCCGTCAGTTGTGCCTTTTGCTTATGTTTATTTCAGAGTTATATGTTGGAGAAATTTTTTTGGGTGTGTCTAGGAGAGGCAGAGCAGAGTTAAATAAAAGTGCAGCCATATGTAGTATCAAAATAAAATTTGAGGGAAATAATCATAAATCAAGCAGTATTTTATGTAGAAGATGTGCTTCCAGTTTTTCTTCAGAGCTAAGTAATAACCGAAACTGATACAAAGAATATGGCTGTAAAATACAGAGATAAACCTGCCATATTATACTTGGATATCACAAGGGCTTAGAAACATTTAGGGTATTTTATATACCATATGTGCTTTATTGCTTAAACCGCGGAGAATTGGTACTTCCCTGCAAGATTACTACACTTTATGGCAAAATGCGTGAAGAATTGTCTGCATATCTGTTCAAGAAACAGTAACAACTCATATGGTACCGTTATGGGACAGCTTCACCATAGCCTGCACAGAATGCAGAGTTTTGCATTAAGTTTCTATATAGCCTGTATGCAACAGATGGCCTTGTTCCTGGAAATATAATTGACATGTAGTAGTGTATGGGGTCCGTAGTTTCTGTGGAAGGGTGGAAATAAAATGTCCAGGCATTGTCCACAGAATAGCTCATGAGAAGAGCTCAGCTTGTTTTGAAGGGTTTATTTAATTGTTTTGTCACACTGAGTGCAGATAAATCTGGGGGGGTGGGTGGTGTGAGCTTGAAGCAGTTAGTTAGGCTGATACTTGCCCAAAAAACCTCAACTGTGAAAGTGGCACTCATATGTGCTCAGGTGTTATAAAGAGAATTTGTTTAGAGGATGTACAGTTTAACAGTTTTGAAGCTATGATGCCCTCTGGAGCTGGAGAGGCAAGAAGGAATGTATTAATAAAATTAAGCTTTCCTATGTGTTTGGGAATGTGAGTACTGTCTATTAAACATTGCATTTACTTGCTTTATGCTTTGCAAAAGGGAAGTGTTTCCCTGCCATTCCCCATTAGATGACCCCATGCTCCTCCAAAATTTTTAAAGAGGATCTTTGTTTTTAAATAAGAAGGGACATGCTTGAGGGTTTTAACTGGTGCCAAATTTTAGGGAAGACCCTGGGAGTGAGATGCACAGGGGGTTAAATCCTACACTGTGCTGTTTCAGATGCTGCTCCTTCCCTGCTCTGAAGGAGGTGATGGAAGGCTGCACCATCAGGGTGGTGGGGACATTGCTGATGATGACTGAGCATCCTCAGCTTGCTGAGGACTGAGGTGTATCTGGATTAAAAGTAGCAAAATCAATACCTTGAATTGCACTGTGGAGTGAGTAGGAAGTTATTATTAGTGTTCAGTGTAGGAAGAGGTAACAGTGTTCCCCAGAAAGGCACAAAAATTGAGTATTTTTGCTGCAGATTTGATCTGGGATTTCTGAAGCAACAAAAGACCCAGTAATAGTTAGAGCCTATGAAATCTTTCAATAATAGGGTAGAATTTATTTTCCTTCCATTCTTGAGGTATTAAAACGAAGAAATTAAGCTGCAACTACTGTTCATTAAATGCTGAGGGACTGCATTAATCTGATAAATGGGAAGATCATTTTCAGCAGAAGAGGATGAATTGAGATGAGTCATAACTTTTGGGTTCACTGGCATTAATGCATTTAGGAGCAACTCTTTATTTCAGCCAGCTTTTTTTACTGGCAGTTTCAATATTATAAAAATGGTATTTCCTGTCACATATCTGGAGGAGATACGACACGTGCTTGTAATTTAAATGTTATGGGCCACATAACTTATATGGTAATGGAGATCAATGGCATCTTGTATCATTTTCCTCTTACCCAAAGCATTTATGTGGGTCCCATGGGGGACCTTTGCTATTTGGAGGCAAAACACATCCATCCTGAAGCCCAAATTTACTGCAATTTCAAGGAAGAACATCCCAATTCACAAGGAGGAATTTGGGGCACCATTTAGGACAAAATAGAACTCGAAAGCATTCCTTTATTTTGTTGTGCAGATGTAAAAGAATCAGAGAAAAAGTGATGTAGCATAAGACTGATTTTATATTTTTTTAAATACTAGATGAAGGGTGCATTTCCTTTTATTAGCATGACACTATACAAACAGCTTGTAGAAATCCATTTGGACTTTTTTCCTCCATTCCCAGTCATCAGTTTTGGGGATCAGTAGAGCAACAATAGGGGAACTTCTATCCATTGCAACAGTTACTTCTTGCCTGTGTGTTTTTGCTATCATCAGTACCTTTTTCCTTTAAAAAATCTCACACATCTGGAACAGTAACAAAAGGTCAAAGCTTCAGCCTCAGACAGGTACACTTAAGGGTATTGTGACTGCAGAGGAGAGCTCCATCTGTGAAAGTGGTTTTCTTCATTGACACTTGTTGACTGAAGTTACATATTTGGCAGGTGGATTTCAAACATCTTTTTGTTTTGTAACAGGAAAAAAACCTACCAAATAATCTGTAACATCACATTTTAAAAAGTGAATAGTAACATTGTGGGGAAAAAACCCCAGACATCTGGAAATAATAAAAGACACTGAAAAGCTTCATTTCTAACAAGAAAGGGAAACAGGCTGCAAAATTTGTTCTTTATTGTAATCCACATTTCTATTTATTTACATTCCCATTTTATGATTTCTCTTTTACTGGTGCATCTCAGTGTTGTGTGATTTGCCCCCTGAGTGTGGCTGTGGTCACATAAAAGGGCTGTGCCACGTCAGGCTGCCGAACTCACCATCAGTTCCGCTGAGCTTCTCACGGTACCCCAGGATCATCCCTGGAGCCTCTCTGGAGAGAAAGACTCCCTTTCCCATCCACATTGTGTTTTTTTCTCTCTCTGGCAGTTGCTTATCTCTTGTAAATTCCAGAGCAGTTTTTAATGGCAGCCTTTGAGGCTGTTTCCTTATGCTCTCTGTCTACCAGGCTGCCCCACCATCCTGGCTGTTACAAAAAAAGCCACTACCTGAGACAGCATCATATAAGCTGCTGTTAACAAATGAGACTTGTTAAGAAGAAACAAGGGCTGAAAACTTTGAAATTTCCCAATCTAGAAATAATCAACATATGCTGCTGAAGGAGCCATGGTGGCAATCAGAGGGAGAGGAGGAGAAGGGTGTGGAACAGGAGACAAAAATGATGACCAAGACCAAGAACAAATAGCTGTGATTTTTCTTTCCATTGCTACACTTTATTTTGATGAAGTGATTGTGTGGGTGAATGATACACTGGTACTTGTGTGTATCTGAGCTATGATAATAATTTGTAACTTTTTTGTTCCTTTTCTCTCTCGAAGTGAAGAGGAGAGTGCTTATAAAATAACTAGCATAGTGCAAATATTTTTCTGAACAAAAAGGTCAAGAGTTCAAAAACTAATGAAGGACCAGAGTCCTCCTGCATTGCAAGCCCTCGGTTGTTCAGCTGCAGAGTGAGTGGGCTGTGCCATGGTTTATGGTGCTTTCTTAATGGCCGTAAACTGGCCAAGAAATAATGGACAAATGGTAAAACTCATGACTCGTAGCGGAAGATTGCACTTGGCTGAACTGTGGCATGTCTAGAAATGAACTGTTCTCTAAATGTTACAGATAAAGAATGGCTTTTATGGTTACGTGACTGTGTGCGGTAGCACTGTGCAATTAATAAGTGGCCTAACTGTGGCTGTCTGTGCATGAAGGGGAATAGCTTTAAGTCATCATTAGCTGACCTTAATTAATGGAGTAATGTATGTGCAGATGGTTTTTGTCTATATGAGCTTTGCCTTCTTTGTGCTTTCAGGCAATTGTGAATGTGTTCTGACATTAACAAGAATAACTTTTTATCAAATGAGCGATGTTTATATGTGCCCTGTGGTGCTTCATTGTACTCAATTCCTCCTCAGGCATTGGCAATTTATTGCTCACTCCCTCATCAGTCAGGAGCAGTGGGGAGGAAAAACTTTGGGGACAACATACACTGCATAAGGATGCAGTGAACACATTTAAATTTCAGTGCAATTTAAAAACACAAAGGCAAGATTAATTATTTACTGGTAATAGTCCTGCTCTGAGGACATCCAGCTGAGCCCTTTACCAAAGACACTTTGTTTGATGGAGTGTAGTTTATTAATTGGTTTAAAGACCTGTCCTTTTTCCAGGCCACCAGCCAATTCAGTGCTTAGCAGATATGTATGTTGTAACTTGGCCTTGACTTTTGTTTCACCAGTGCTTTATCTGCAATGGATGCTTGTAGTCTGCCCTTTGACAGGAACATATCACTCATTCTTAGGGCTAATTTCTTGTTTATAAGTTTAATGCCTTTCCACCCTTCTTTCTAACATATCCAGTCTTTGAGAGCGTAAGTCTGGGTTGAAGGAACAGAAGTAAGAGACTCCTGCCCAGGTCTGGAAGTCACGTGGGACCGGTCTACCCATGCTGTTCCTGACAGGAGGCACCTCAGATGTCAGCATGGAGTGGGTGATGAGTCCCAGGTCTGTTCTGGTGGCCACAACATGCTCTGGCTGCCTCTCACCTGTGGATGCTCATGGAACTGCTCTGTTTGCCCATGTCCATTGCAGGAGGAGAACACCTGCCTTGATTCCTCAGTGCATGTATTGTCTTGGTGGGCTGGTTGCCCTTGATAGCAGTAGTATGTGTACCTTTGCCATAAGCACTGCGTTGCTACAGCTTTTCATTAAAAAAAAAAAATCCCCTCTTACCTTCCTGATTTTCTTTTTGGAAACAGTTGCACCATTCTTAGTAAAGTGCCGTTTTGTTTGATGAGGGGAAGGAGGGGAAGCCTCACCTGGAGCAGATGGAAAATCTCTGTCCATATTGCAAACTACACATATGCTGTACAGTATTAAACTGAAAGTATTATGCAAGCATACCATTGTGGGGCTTTCTGCTCTCTGACTGAGAGGCTGTGTACATCGGGTGCTCTGAACAGCTCACAGGGCTTCCAACTCCCTTTGATCCCCAACGTGGGAGAGCAGTGGGGATTCCTGGGCAGCTTATCTGTTTCTACACAGCTATGCCAGATTATAAATGTAAAACACGAAGTACACTGGATTTGTGAACTGCTTGCAAATTTGAGCTTTGTGTGATTTGAATTTTATAAGGGCTAGGTTTGTTTTGTATTTCAAGAGAATTTATTTCTGCTCATGTTTGTTGTTTCTTTATAGATGGTTTGCGGGTGATGTGTGTGCAAGTGCCTCAAGTTTCTCCTACAAGATGTGTTCCACAAATCCAGCAAATTGGGTCACCTTTGATGATGAGCCGCTCTTTCAGTCACCTCAGAAATCAGTTGATAATCAGAGTAGTTGTAAAGCAAATGGCCTTAAACTCAATCTGTCTGGTGTGCATGAATCTTCAAGTAGGTCGTCTTCTACAGGCAGCACTCCACTCTCATCTCCTGTAGTTGATTTCTACCTAAGTCCTGGACCTCCCAGCAACTCTCCACTTACTACACCTACCAGAGACTACCCAGGAAACCCATGTATCCCAAAGTCTGGTATTCACATGCTTTATCCCATCCCTGAATGGCCTTCAAACATTAACCTTCTTCCATCACCCGGGATTTGCTCATCCCTAGCCTCGCAGAAACCGAGCAGCCTTCCTTTGAACACCTCACCTAATGACCATCCAGTTAAGACTTCAGTCTCCAAATCAGCAGACAAAGGAAGCCCTAACTCACCGGGAAGCTGTGAGGAGTTATCTCTGGGGCGCTTCCCATACATCCAGAGTGACTGTGCTTTTTCCAGTCCTTTTTGGAAGGAAGGGTGCTCGCTCAGCATGTCACCAGCTAATGTTAGCATGCACAGGAAGGACAGAGTGCTTGACAGGAGCATCTGTCATCCTAAAGACAAGGAAACTTGTCATGATCAGAAAAGCCTTAACCAGGGCTCCTTCAGTTACATCTGTGAGAGGCTTGAACACCTGCAAACTGATAGCTGTGACACCATGGAAAACCCACCCGTGTCCAGCACTCACTCATGGCACAAGCTTTCCCCCACTATCCCACGCAGCCTCTTCAGGAGCCGGAAAGCAGATGGGTGGCCATTCATGCTGAGGATTCCTGAAAAGAAGAACATGATGTCGTCTCGGCAATGGGGCCCTATTTACCTGAGCGTCCTACCTGGAGGTGTATTGCAGATGTACTACGAAAAGGGCCTGGAGAAACCTTTCAAGGAATTCCAGCTGCTGCCACAATGTAAACTATCTGAGCCCAAATTAGAGAGCTACAATGTATCGGGAAAAATCCATACCGTGAAGATCGAGTGTGTGTCATACACAGAGAAAAGGAGGTATCATCCCAAAGTAGAAGTGATCCATGAGCCAGAGGTTGAGCAGATGTTAAAACTGGGCACCACAGATTATAATGACTTCACCGATTTCCTTGTAACAGTTGAGGAAGAGCTTATGAAACTTCCTACTGCTTCTAGACCAAAGAGGAATTATGAAGAGCAAGAAATGACTCTGGAAATAGTGGATAACTTTTGGGGGAAAGTCACTAAGGCAGAAGGAAAACTCGTAGAAAGTGCTGTCATCACGCACATTTACTGCCTCTGTTTTGTGAATGGAGGTGCCGACTGTTTTCTAACCCTGAACGACCTGGAGCTCCAGAAGAGGGATGAGCGTTACTTCGACAAGGAGGAGGAGAAGAAGTGGATCGATATTCTTGATTGCCATTTCCATAACTGTGTCAAAGCGCAGGAATTCGAGCAGTCACGGATTATTAAGTTTACACCCCCGGATGCCTGTAGGCTGGAACTGATGCGTTTCAGGACACGGTATAATGGGCAAGACCTTCCCTTTTCCGTGAAGGCTGCGGTAGTGGTTCAAGGGGCATACATTGAACTTCAGGCTTTTATAAACATGTCTTCAACTGCTCCAATCCCAACGTGTTTACCCTCTGTGAAATACTGTGAAAACGTTATGATACGCTTTCCCGTTCCCACACAGTGGATCAAAGCACTCTGGACCATGAACCTCCAAAAGCAGAAGTCCCTAAAAGCAAAAATGAATAGGAGAGCATGCCTTGGCGCTTTACATGAGGTTGAATCTGATCCTGTAATACAAGTCTCAGTCGGAACAGCAAAATACGAGAGTGCCTACAGGGCTGTGGTGTGGAAGATTGACAGGCTTCCAGACAAAAATTCAGGTAAATAATTTGCACTATAAAGTTATGGGATTGGGTGTGTGTCTTCACTGTTTTTGTGCTTGTGTAACTCCATTAGCTGCCTGTTTTGGGTTTTTGTCTGTGTGCTGCTATTGGTAGAAGCTGGAGTAATCTTTTAGGAAAAAGAGAATATAACCTTACTTTTTTTTAAATGATATTTTCCTAATTTATTTGATGGAGACAAATGTATTATTGTCAGTCATTTTAAGTGAGCAGCATCATGGAAGTGGATCTCATTCTGAGTAAACATCAAGTCTGCAGTAAGACAGAGGGAAGGGTTTGTTTTTTCTGTATAGCAGCTGGGCAATGGGTGGGATGGGAAGAAAAAGTCTTTTGGTAAAATATTTCATCCACCTGATATCACACAGTTAATAGAAAAGGTGGTATTGTCACTGTTGGGTCTTGGCTTTCCAGCATCATTTAATAAATGGTAAGTATGATACATAGCTAGAAGGTTCTGTGGTCACATTTCCCATAGGAAGGGTAACTGTGCTTTTGCAAAGGCTGATATCTAGTACCTCTTTCATCAGTTTGTGCATTGAGATTTTACATTCATGGCAATAGCTGCAGTGATGAAAAATGCCTTCCACTTTATTCCCATTTCTTTCTGGTGGTGGTACCTCACTGGAAATTTGCAGCAATAAAACCAGCTACGTTTATAGTTGCACACATGGAAGTAGTTAATTTACCAGAAAAAATATGACTTTTTGGATAAGAAAAATATAAATATTTAGTTTTAAAATTCCAATTTTCAATCATGTTACCAGTACTTTTTTAAAGGCATAAAAATTCTTGAGGAATACAGTATCCTGCTTCAAGTTCTGTGGAGTGAAGGCATTTGATCCTTTGCTTGAATACACATTATATGTACTTCGGGCTTTGGGAATTTGTGTAAGACAAGGGCACCTGTTAAAGCATTTTGCCTAAAATATCTGTATAATCTGTACTTTTAAAAAGGGGGAAAGTGTGTGTTACTAACAAACGGATTGTCCTAGTCTTGTATTATCCTAACTACCTCTTTTAAATGTTCAGAAAAGATTTCATCTTCTTAAGTCCTGGTTTCAGGTATGCTAGCAATAAGCTGACATACTAACTCCCAGGTTTTGACAGCTAGATGCATGTGCAGGTGAGAGTTAACATCCAAAAGTATTAAAAAAAAAAAGAAGAGTAAAGGCAAAAAAATTCCCAAGTTTTTTTTTCCCTCCTCATTTTTAACTAATTTTAAGTTAATCTGACCTCTTATTTAGGTAACTATGACTTTATTTTCTTTTTTTACAATTTGATACTTGAGTTAAGATTGATATTTCAGTGACAGAAGTAACAGATTGATGGAAAAATGGAGGCAGAAGCAAATGAAAAGGAAATATTATCCTGAGCCTATATATGAACTAAATTGCTTGTGGATTAGAACAGCATTTGAAATCATCCTACATCAAGAGATGAAGTTTACTAACAATGCTGCACTTTAAGATTTGGTGTGCACAATTAACTTTAGATTTATGTTACTTGAAACTAAAAACTGGGGTTTTGTGGCATTCTACACTTTATGTTATTTTCTACCAGTAGCTTAAACTTTTGACATTTGACTAAGTCCTCTGGTTGAGACCTGCAGAATCATTTGTATCCTTAAAATGTTCATGTGTTCATGTGTAATACTGCCTGGTCAAATTTTAAACCTCTTTATCAAGCGCTCTGTACACAGTTAAGAGTTTAAAAATAGTGTTGTCCCAAGGCATGCCAAAAATCTGGAAACAGTCAGACTAATAGAAATATGTAAACTTTCATAATATGTTTATCACAGCGGGAAAAATATGCTCAGGCTTTTGCTGTCAAAAAGCTTTTGCCCAAAGCTTCTTAAAAAAAAAAAAAAAAAAAAGGAAGAAAAGGGAAGGTTACCTATAGTTATATTGTGGCTTTGATAATAGACATTGAAATACATTATTATCCACTGGATTCTACTAAAGCACTTCCTTGAAAAAGTGGCCAAGTGAAGTCGATATGAGCTATGAGATACTCCAGACTTTTAAAAGCTGTCTATGCTTATTATTCAGACATATATATGTAGAGTTTGTAGAGTTTGGAGTCAGAATGTTAGCATTATTTAAAAAAAAAGTAAAAAAAAAAAGTAAAAAAGCCACAGACTTTGAAGGGCTGATCCAATGAAACTTCTGTAAATTGATTCTATATTTCTGAATTCAGGGCATTTGTAAGGAAATGCAGAACATATTATGATTTTAGCACAGTACTGGGGCCAGTCTTTGCAGTGGAGAAGCTGTGTGCACCTGTCTCACCCAGGGAGCTGGGAAGAGACACTGAAATGCTCTGTTTTAATCGCTTGCTGTGTAAATTTTGAGTCCTGTGGTGTTTCTTGCTGGGACACCTCCATCCTTGGGCCGTTGTGTAAAGCAAAAGCTCTTCAGCTGATTATTCCTTCTTTTATTCTGCATCCTGGAGCCACACTGAGGAAGCAGTGATTAAACAGCACAGCAAATTGGAGCCAGGGGAGGTTGTGGCTGCTGGCAGCCCTTTACTGCCTTTAGCATCTGAGCATGGACTCCAGAGTGTAGGAGGTGATGTGGTTCCCAGCAACTGTCAGCTGCTGCTTTTCTTATTTTCTAAATTGCCTAGGTGGAAACTCCAAGCCATGACTTTGTCAGGTGGGCTCCATCCCTGTCCAGCCACCTCCTTCTGGCACCAGAACCATTGCAGACTGCTTCTTGGTGCTGGTACCATTCCCCTATTTCCTATGCATTTCTCCCAGCAGGTTGGGTAAATGCATCCATTTAGATATAGCTGCAGGAGTTATTAACTTCTAACAATCCTATTATAAATCTGCGTCTTAGTAATTGTTGATGTTTTCATGTTCAAAATAAGACTTTTAGAACTGGACCAATTTTGGCAAAAATAGAATTTCCCCTTAACTAAAATAACCAGTACATTTTTTTGGCTTAAATTGCTCGGCTTCAGGAGCCTTTCTCAGATCAAGGTTGTTTGAATGCTACTTATACAGGTGAATAAGGTCTAAACAGTGTGAATAGATGCAAAGTCAGATTCTTAATTGCTTTTGAAATGCCATATGAATGTTAAATGATATTTTGAATCTAGTTTCATAGCTTTACTGATCTTTGTTTGTTTGTTTTGGCTTTCTTGCTGGTATTCTTCAGAGAAAGAGAGCAAGAATCTGGAATGTTTTTTACGATACAAGAGCCAGATTTGAAGAATCAGGACAGACTAAAGTCTCTCAGTTCACAAAAGTCTTAACAAATTGCATAGACACCCAAACTGCAGGATTTCTGTCTCCTAAATCAGCTCAGTTATCTCCCCAAATTATCTGGTTGCCTTTCAGGAGTGATACAATTTCATCGTGCCAGGTGCTCATTTCTCCACGATGCCTGTTGGGCCACATTTTGGATAGCTGGGCTTGCATCTGGATATGTTGTCTCATGGTGTACAGATTACACTGTGCCTACTCCAACACACTTGTCTTTCCACAGGACTACCTTCTCTCTCCTTCTGGCCGTTACAGCATTGCAGTTTGTTTTACAAAAGGATCCTGTCCCTGCAGCCTCTCTTTGTTCTTCTAACTCCAGTGTAATACAAAGCCTGGGAAGAAGTAGGTTCATGGAGCAGAAATGACAAGGACTGGCCAATTATAGGTGGAAACTAAGGAGATGTTTGGTCAACCAATGTTGGTTGGTCATGTAGTCTTCTGACAGCTGACGGGAAGAAGTCGCTCTAAGCTCCTAGCACAGCTCAGCAGTGCCAGGAGTTCAGCAGAACTTCTCCACAGGTGAAGAGGTGAGTACCTCCTTCTGACATGGACATTGGTACAAGGGCTGGGGGGAACCCTGTATTTCAGGAGCATGCAAAAACGTCCAGTGGAGGCTGCTCCAGAGGACCCAAGGCAGTAGCCTTACCGAGATCCCAAAACTATTGTCTCTACCTTTGCAGGTTACCACCTAAGGAAAAGGAAGCATTCCAGAACTCACTGCATCCCAACACCAAGACCACCTCATGGGTGTGGGTCAGCTGGAATATAAACCCAGAGATTTCTTTAAGGCCTATCTGGTACTGAATCACAACTAACATCAGCAGACCAAGAGGAATGGCCTAGGCTGTGGACTGTGGACCATTTATACCTAGACTCAAGTGGACATCTGTCATCCAGCATTTGCTATCAGATCTGCCTAGGAAAATTCCAAGCAGTGGTTATTTCTGGATTCCATTTCTCGGAAGACAAAACAATTTTCCAGACACCTCCCATTGCTGTTTGTTTCTTCAAAGGCCTCCCCCCTCGCAGCTGGAAGATGCTGAATTTGATCTCCAAAATCTGTGCCGGTTTCCTTCTACCACAAATGGACTCCAAACAACAAACCCTTTCTCCTCAGATCCTTGTATTAACCATAGGTCCAGAGGCAGAGAGTTCCGCTTCCCTAGCCAAGACAGGACATGCCATCTTGGTGCTGCAACCCCTGCTGTCTTCCTCAGGATGCTTCAGTTGTGTCTGACGTTGTGCAGTCTGCGCAGCCCAACCCAGCAAACAGCACAAAGACCAGGTCAACAAAGTGTGTTGCCAAGCTGCATTCTGGCACCACCGCAGGAGAATGGAGCAGGTCCAGGGAGCCAAAAGGAGTACAGCCCAGGGGGGCTGTGCTGTGGCACCACGCATGGGATGACATCTCGCAGTTAGGCTCTGAAATGGGGGTGCTCCTTATGGCCTCCTTCACTGCTGATGCTGCTGTCACCACAGCTGTTGCTGGGATGATGGAAGATTCAAGGATGGAGATGCACACCTCAACAGGGGCTCATTCCACCACGTTAAGGATGTCTGGAAGAGGGACTGTGGACCAAGAGAGTGTTAGTGCAGGAGAAATGGTCTTGGATACAGCAAGAGATGAGCAGCAGCAGGTCACAGACAAGGCTCACATCACAGAGGTACAGAGATCTGTCCATCCTTGGGTACACGAGTGATGAAACACCACCTCCTCACACTTGTTCAATGCTGCAGCTTCATTCTCAAGGGATTGGTGGGTGTCTGTAACCCTTATTTCTGACTTTGTTCCCTCCTCTATTTCCATAATAAAATCCCTAATGTTATAGTATTACTGGTCTCTGTGTTTTGTGTTATTTACTGAGACTTTAGCCACATGCTGCATGCTCCTGGCGTGGCAATCCTTGCAAATGGGGTGCCTTTGTGCTTTAGTGCCCTGAGGGACCCTGTCCTCTGCTGTGCTCAGAGGTGTGAGCAATGTCTCACACATGCTGAGAGCCCTAATTTAGCTCAGATTGCAGTCAGTCCCTCTTACTCCACCCCCACACCAGCCTTGCTGTCTAGTTGTGTGTGACTGAGCCCAGCTCACGCACAAGTGCACTAAACAGCAGGTTCTTATATGAAAGGGAAGTCATAGTGCTGCTCCTTTTGATCATGGGCCATGGTTTGGGTGATGGTTGTGATTTTTTAAGTGCAGGTGGGTTGTAAAGCATTGTGCCTTGATGGGTGAGATGAGTGGGTTGCAAGGTTTGCAAGGAGGAGTGAAATTCTTCCATCTAATCTCTCCAGCCTGTCCTGCTTGGTTTGGTTTCCCTCCTTCTGTGCTGGCATTGGCCATTCCTGGGTGCCTACTTGCTCACCTTAAAGGTGCTATTATATTGGACATATTTAGGGGAGCCTTGTTCCCAAAACTTGGGATCTACAAATTTTTTGTTGCAGTGATCCCTACCAGTCCCTTTTATGGATCTGCCCTTGCATTTATGTGTGTGAGTTGTGTGACATCTTTCCACAATTTCTGTAACCATTTCCTTATGAGCATGTATTAGAGCTGTGCTTTGGTAGAAAGAAGCATCTGGTCCCATGTGGGGAGTGGTTGCTGGCTCTCCACTGTGATACACATTTCTTCAAAGGCGCCTGGGAGACTTCATAGCCAGAGTCTGATACTCTTCCATGGTGCAGGATCCTAGCTGGTGTGCACATAGCACTATTTTCTGAAATCCATGTAAAGAATCAGCATTTAGGATAAGGATGGAATGCGATGTACTGCTGGAAGCAAGTCTGCAGGGGATGCTTGTGAATCAGCCACATACAGAGTCCAGCTGGTGAAGGACTGTGCTTGTCCAGTGACAGGTCTCTTCTCCGAAGTGGTGGCTGGAAATGCTGCTGTGTTCCTCTGTGTGTGTCTTTGGGGCATTGAACACTTGCAGTCAGCAAACAGCTTTGTAAGCTACTGTTGATTTTTGCTGTTATTAAACATGTTAAAAAGAAGGGTGGAGAAAAAGAGACAGAGGCCTCCCCCTCTGAAATTTAGGGGCTGATAAATCCAAAGGACACTGCCTATTTCTTCCTCCCTTTCCCTCACCTTTTCTTCCAGGTAGTCAAGTTTTAATTGTGCTGTTGAGTGTAAGAGCAAAGAAGAGGGAGGGGAATTATTAATTATGCTAATTATGTAATTAGTAAAAAAAAGTGAATTGTTTTAGTATGATTAAGAATAAAGAACATGAATATCATGCTCTTCAAGCCTTGATTTTTGGGGGTCTTTTGATTTATGCCAGACCTGGAATGAAATCTGGAGGATGGTTTACTGAATTAGTCTTTGCTCCAGTGCAGTCAGAGATATGTGTGACAGAACTCTGCCTATCAAACTGCTCAAATGTAAATTATTTCCTGAACTATTGGGTGGGCTGTGAGGCAGATTCCAGGAAAACCTGCAGCAAAGACCAGAGGATAGCCCAAGGCTCCAAGGAGCAATGGAGATGTAGCTTTTTTATTTTTATTTTTGCCGTACAAAATCCCTGTGAGCCTGTGGATGTGGAATGTTACCATCCCGTGGGATGGATAAAGTTCAGTGTGTGTTAACTCCATCTTCAAGTATTTCCTTCATTCTGATACAACATTCATTCCTATCACCAGAGGAAGCCAGTGCATAAAGAATGGAACATTTTTGCCTGAACTTTGAGATGCCATTCAGTGTAATGGATGAAACCCAAATATACACTGCCAGGCTTGCCTTTGACAAATACAGCAAATCCTTTCTCTGCTTTTTTTTTTTTTTTTTTTCCTGACTGCATCCAAAGCATAGTTAGTTGTCTGTGCTGATGGTTAAAATCCTGGAGAGAAGGAGAAAAACAGAATTATGACATTTTGCCCTAAAGAATTTGGAGAGGATTCTTTTTGTTATGTTCTATTGTATTGCTTTCATGCACACAGTGAGCCTGCTGACTTCAGTTGCTTTGGAAAGCAGGCTTTCACCTTGGTGTTCCTGTATGCCAAAAGTGCTTCCCCATATCATTACCACATGTAAAAAAATGCTAAAGCAAGTGATCCCTAGGATGTAAGCTTGGATTACACTGCTCCAGGATATGCTGCACATGGCCTTCATGGCTCTGCTTTATAACATGGCAGTTATTTTAGCAATACTTTTTTTTTTCTGAAGACATGGGGTTATGTTCTTTTCCTGTAACAAACCAAGCTGGAAAGGGAGTCCAGGTAGCCCTTAACCTGGCAGCTGGGATATATCTTGTTTGAGCAGCACTCTGAGCTGTGCCTTTATCTTCCTGCTGTAGATATACTATAATAAATGATGTTACACAAGATAGCTGTAGTACTTGAAATAAACACCCCAGTAAAATTCCTACAGCGGAGATCTCTGGAAAGGGGGCTTGTTGCACACAGGGCAGCACCTCTGCCTTAGCTACACTGGTTCCTTCCAATTTTTATTTTTCTATGAGCATAAGAAGGGCATTTTTAAGGGAAAACTGAGATTCTTCCAAACAGTATGAATTTAGCAATCAAGCCCTAAATTTGTAACATTCTTCTCTCGGTCGGAAGCTGGAAGGACCTGATAAATCTTGCATCAATTACTTTGTAGAACTGCGATGATTGTGAAAAGTGTGCTGAAGCAGAAAAAAATGAGTGAAGGGGCACCTTATGTCCAAGTAGCAAAATATTATAGATAGAATAATCTTGTATCATAACAACTGCTCTGTATTTATAAAAAAATAGACCTGTGCTCTCTTGCTAGGAGATGAACCTTATATTGTAAACAAAGAAAAGATAATTTACTGATGATGTTGTGGTTTTCTTTTTGTTTTCCAAGGTTCAGATCATCCACACAGCCTGTCTTACAAATTGGAACTTGGATCAGACCAGGAAATACCATCTGACTGGTATCCATTTGCTACTGTCCAGTTTGTTGTTCATGATACCTGTGCCTCAGGAACAGAAGTCAAGTCCCTGGGCATAGAGAGTGATCTGCAGCCCCAGAAACACGTGGTTCAGAAAGCTTTTTACAATTGCCAGGTATTTTCAGGGCTATGCTTTCCATATTTTCCTCCTCTTCTTCTTCCCTACTCCCCCATACAATATTTGAAAAGCAAATGTGCTTTGTATTCTAAACATAACTTGCATGTACTTTTGATGATTTTGAGCAAAAGAATCATAAAATAATAATTCCTTGTCTGATCAAAGATGATGCAGAAAAACAGAACTTTGAATGCAGCCTTGTTTTTCCTCAGCTGAGCTATTTTTGGGAGTAGTGGTTTTGAAATATGTTGGGTCTGGAAATGTTTTGGTTCTGTGTCAAATCTTTTTTCATGTCATTGCTACAGTTCACACTTTCAGTGTCCAATTATTTGCTAATTCTACCTGATTCTTTTTGTTTTCTAATTACAGGTAGAAATTGAAAAGAAGTGGATTAGGCTTGATGGAGAAGACCCAGATAAGGCTGGCAACTGCCTAATGCAGTGAAAGAGAGGAGGCATCATCAGAGGATATTAGTAGGAATCAATTTACATAGGAAATTCTATTGTTAGAAGAAGCGCAGTGACCTAGTTTAGGATGAACATGGTCACTGAATTTTTTTTAGTGCTTATGGGTTTGATTCTGCAAATCAGTACTCATTTTACTGGCCTGAATTCAAGTAAGCTTCCTGTCGTGGGAATACCGGTATGAGTAAGCTCTCCTTATATAGAGCTGCAGGATGTGAGCACTTAATTGACTGATTGTAATATATTCTTTTCCTGTTGTGTATCTATGACTTGGGAATGATCTCATACTCCATATTGAAACCTAATGGCACTACTCAAAGAGTTCATGTCACTTGGTCATGTAATATTTGGTAATAAAAACTTCCAGACTGTTAATGTGCAGACCAGCATCTGTGTAAGGTCCAAGAGGACCAATTATATTTTTTAGTGCTGTTTGAAAACTCAAGTCCCTCATGTTTCTGCTCCCCTTGATGTATGTGAACAGAAGAAGTCAAAACACTATTCTTGACAAGAGCCTTAATTAATGAGTTGGAAACTGGGTGATTTCATTGGTAAAATGGGAAAAATTCCTCTAATAATGCTCTTCATTTTTCTGTGGCTGTGGCTGTTTCCTCCCCAGCACTTAATAGGTTCACTCAAAGTAATCTCATGGGCAAAAAAAACATATGGCACATGTGATTGAAATTTCTGTGCCAGCATTAGACAATTCTTTTTCACTGCTATAGCAAGTGAGATAAGGGGTGGATCTTCAGCGAGTGTAAATCAGTCCAGGCCCATTTCATTTGATGAAGCTTTGAGAATATACACCGGGGAGGTTTTCCCCCTCAAGCTGAGGAAAAGGCTGATGGCTGCTCTTTGCTCTGGCTCTGCTTGAGTATGCAAACTCCAGATGTTGGTTTGGAAATTGCAGAAGTTGTGGCTTTGAGTAACTTTTGAATAACTTTTAAGACAGTCTTTTCATACATGGGAAGGGAGATGTTTTCTGGCTCTAAGATGCTACTGGCTCTAAAGGCATTTTCCATGGGAAATAATGCAGGAATGGACTGTCACAAGAGACGTGAAGCTGTGATGCTTCATCAGACAGCCTGAGCTATTAATCATGTGTCAGTGTGTTAAATATGTTTTCAACAAACAATTGTCATTTAGGGAGAGGCTTTAATACTTCCCCTCAGCCATTATCCCCTTGGTCCTTTTCTGCTGACTGTAATTCCAGGTCTGAAAAAAAATCTTATAAATTGAAAAAATGCTCCTGATACCTTTTTTTTTGGCTGCAGTTTTCCTAAAACTATCCTTACTTCAAACTGAAATTAGTGGAGAATAAAAATATAGTAATGCACTGCCTCACTTTATATTTTGTACAGCTTGTAACTGTTTATATGAACACTGTGTAAAAATACAGATAAATGTTATTCCCCAAAAGTAGAAATATGTGGGATGTGCACTGAGAAAATTACCAGTCTGAGGAAACAGAAGGCCATAATATGAACCTAGTTCATCACAATAAACTTTTCCCCCCATTCGGAAGCTGAGAATGAAATGGGTAATAGATTCTACAGTAAGTCCTGAGGGCAGATTTTTTATGGGTATTGCATTGCCAAAGCTCCAAATAGACTATTATGGTATTTGAGCTTCTCTATATATCCCTTTTTATTAGCAGATTATATTGTTATAAATCTAAGCAAGCATTGGAGTATAGTAGTGATCCAGATACGTCTCAGTTCTTGCATCCTCCATCCGTGTCTTGAATTGAGAAACCATTAGCACCTTCAAGTCATGTTTGCTGTGTTTTATTAATATTTAATTTTGGTTTATATACTGTTCAGCTGAACTAAGGGGCAAAGTGTTTGTGCTTGGCACCATGCCGAGTTCTGCAGTTTGCTGAAGTCCATGGTTATACCAGAGCTACAATATCTATGAACCTCTTTGCTTGGTGAGGTAGAGGGAGCAAAATATATGTTGCAAATACCTGCACAAACCTTTGTCTGAGGCTGACTTGTTTTGACTTGCATTAATACATCTATTTCAGTAAACCTATTAACAGCGGTTACTCTCCAAAGCCTGTCTTGCATACCTGGCCCCTATTTTTCTTTTTCTTAAGAAGGAGGAACTCTTTCACCTTAGTACCTCCATTCACAGCACTCATCTCAGGGCATTCAGTACCAGGTGGTGTTACAGAAGCAGTGGCTGTGTTTCTTCTCTCAGGTGTCTGCTGTGTCTCAGGATTCTTTAAGAAGCTTGTCTAGTGTTGACCCTTCAAGACATGAGCTATTGTTTTGAGTGAATGGCCTAAATGATGAACGTCCACCTTACCATCATTCCTCCTAGTGAATCTGTATTATATCTGGTATGGTGCAAATGGTCATTCAGACTTACTGAACTCATTAACAAAAAAAGGTCAAGCTGCAGCTTTATATATGTTTTAAACTCTTGCATTTCCATCTGAGGCTTGCAAGACTTGCTATTAACTTTAATTGGAATTGGATCAGAATCACAGGGAATTAATTCCCCAGAAATATTGCCACACTGAAAGAAAGTTACTCTGTTTAATACGTGGCTTTCTGTTTAAACCCGACAATTAGTGCAACCTAAGGTTGAGTAACTGCCCTGTTCAGTCTCAAACTGATGCTTATATGCCTTAGTGTCAGAATATTTAAAAATAGGCTGCAGTTTAATGAAAGTAAGTTTGGGTTGTCTGACTTTTTTTCCCCGCTCAAATTCTAACTTCCTATTGTATTGCACCATGCCTAAGTGGAAACACCCTGGCTTCCCCTTTTTTCTGCACTGTCTGGTGACCTTGAGTATAACCTACTAAGCAAATATTCTCCATGTTTAAGACTCATTTGCTAACATTTTCTATGAACACGACGGCAACTGATAGTGAGTAAACATACAGGCTTCGATTCTTTAGAAATCTGGGCTATAAGTAGTCTAATTGTAATGGGAGGGGAGGGGGAGGGGAAGAATGGAGAGGAAGAACAGTTGCAATAAGCTGTTGTGACGCTCAGTGTCCAGCTAGCAGAAGGACTGGATCTTTAAATAACACATGAGGTACATTGGCATCATGTGAGGAACCAGGTTTCACACGTATCTGATCTCTGCTTCCCGCAGCGAGCACCTGCAGTCGCTGAAATGCTTCCAACTGTTTGGGTCACTTAAGATGCTGACATTTTGCTAACATTTACTACAAGGCAGTGTTTAGATACTATCTGTGTTTCCTTCACAGAGGACCAGCAGGGTTTGGGATATTTTGTATTTAAAACATAAATCAATGAAAACAGCTATTTTTATAGTGTGTTTGCCTTACTTATGGTGTGGTATTAGCTGAAACCGACAAACCTTATCTTTGCATTCATAGTTCTCAAACTAATTGTATTACTGTAGGTAAATGGTACTTGATGTAATTTTGAATTCAAACACCCATTGAAGTCAATGGAAGTCTTTTAACTGACAAAATGGGATCTGCATCAAAGTCTCTAAGGAGAGGCAAAAAATAAAAGAAGAAAGAAATACTGGTAATGGGCTGCAGAAGACTTTTGATGTTAGTAAGCAACCTGCAATGTGCGCTTATTCCAACCAGAAAAGAACACAAAATATAGGAAAAGAGGTGTTACCAGGTGTCAGAGCTGAAGCTTTGCAGTGATTGGGAACAGTGGTCCAGTTGCCCTCGTGTAGCAGCTCCTAAGAAATGAAATTGTTGATGCACTCCATTGAACTTGGTGCCAAGCCACTGTCATCCTTATGCTCTTGGTTTTTTTTCCAGATTCTGTATTAATTGTCCAAAAGTACTTTACATCTGAAAACATATTTTCACATGTTACTTTTGGTTGTGTTTATTTTACCTGACAGGCTTCTTAGCTGCAGTATTGGTGTCCATACTTCTATTTTGCATTTATTTGTCTTTTTGTTAACTAAACACACTAACTAATTGCTGCAGTTAGTAGTTCTTAGCAATAATTTTGATAACTCTGAAGTAGTGCTGTTACTCTTAATGGAAACTATAATTTTATTTTGGTCTTTTTGTCAGTATAAGTACAAACAGATCATGCTGATAATCTTGTAATAACATTTTGTAGATTGCATATTGATTAAAAAAATAAAGTTGTATTTCAAACTAACAGTTTCTTGTCCTCTCACTAGAAATTTATCAAGCTAGTTTTACATTTACTATAATTAACTGGTTGATCTCAATCATCAAGTATTGCAGTTTATTAGAAAGAACTGTTCTCTGTGAGTGGGGAACATCACTCCTCATACTAGATAAAGCTAGTTGCAGGAAGCTCAATGATGTACTATATTCCATTGATCATCAAATGGGTTGGGTTGGAAGAGACTTTGAAGATCATTCAGTTCCAGACCCCCTGCCATGGGCAGGGACACCTTCCACTAGACCAGGTTGCTCAAAGCCTCATCCAACCTGACCTTGGATGAGACATCCACAGCTTCTTTGGGCAACCTGTTCCAGTGCCCCACCACCCTCACGGTAAAGAATTTCTTACTAATATCTAATCCAAACCTACCCTCTTTCACTTTAAAGCCATTCCCCATTGTCTTATCACTACACGTCTTTGTAACAAGTCCCTCTCCATCTTTCTTGTGGTCCCCTTTAGGTACTGGAAGGTGCTATAAGGTCTCCCTGGAGCTTTCTCTTTTCTAGGCTGAACAAACCCAGCTCTCTCTCTTTATAGGAGAGGTGCTCCAGCACTGTAATCCTCTCTGTGGCCCTCTTCTGAACTTTTTCCAGCAGGTCCAAGTGCTTATGTTGGGGGCCCCAGAGCTGGATGCAGTACTCCAGCTGGGGTCTCATGATAATCATTTATGGTAGACCCTTTTCCTGCCTTATTTGCACAACAGTAACCCAGAGAATACCCTGTTTTGTCCAACAGAGTGGTCCCTCTTGTCTCTCTGGGATATTCGAATATAATGTAGCGACAACTGTTTAAGACTTTCACAAATTTCAAAGCCTGTTCTTGAAATGAGCTGTTACTAGGGAAACAGTGAAACCTCTGTGGGGAAATATGGGAATAAGGCGAGAGGTTTGTGAGGCAGCATTCAAAGAATGGGTTTAAAGAATAAAATAACCATGTCACTTGTCCTATGCTGCTGTGTCTGTAGCAAAGCTGTCAGCTATTCCGGGAAGCACTGGGAAATAGAGTTAACATCCATTCTCACTTCAGTGGTGTTCTATCCTTCAGTAAGCACCTGCAAATGGAAAGCAGGTGTCTAACAAAAATTACAGTCCCCTTACAGAGCTTAAACATTTTGCAATGTTTAAAAGTATCAGTGCACAAAATGATTCCGGTACATGAAAAGTGAGATGACAAATTACTAGACTACAAGTAAAAACATAAAAACATTTATTTTGGGACAGCTTCCTAGATTCTGTTATGCCTAGTAGGTGCTATTTCATAGCGCTGTTTTTCCTTAGCAAAAACAACCTGTAATTTTTTACAATAACAATCATAACATGTTGTAAATGGTGCTCACACTCCCTGCTGAAGCCTTACTGATAAAAATAAAAAAGCATTCACTCAAATTCTGTTTTGCCACCCTAAACCCCAGTGTGATTAGGGGTTTCTGGTTGTGGGTGAATACAGTCTAATGTTACGTTGCACTATGATGGCCTTTTTGGTTTAATATGGAAGAACTTTCACTCTGTTTCCCTTTTCAACAAGAAAAGTCCAAGGGGAAAAAAATCAGAAGTGGGGATGTGTTGGGAGTAGAAGAGTCCTGTGAAGAGTGACCAGCAGTGGAGGTAAGAGATAGAAAGCAGGGAGTGAGCAGAGAGCTGGTAAGAAGGAAAGGGCAGCAGGCAGAGCTTGTTTGCAAGGGATAACTGATGCCTCTCTAAGTCAAGTTGAAAAGCTTAACTATAAGAAGGACTGAAACAGAAAAGTGGTGAGGAAACCATGTAGAGAAGTGCCTTCAAGGGAAGGTATGGAGAACAAATCTGTGAGTAGCTGCGGGGGGTGGAGGAAAATGAACTGAATGATCTCCTGGGGTGGGGAGGAGGAGCTGAAGCAGCTGAAGAGGGGAGGGGGGTATGGGCAGAGCCACTGAAGACACAGCAGGTGGTTGCGAGACTGATGGGGCACAGTGAGAGGTGTCCTCCCCGAACAAGCCAAGCTGGTGCCTGCCTGTGGCATGCTGCAGCTCAGGGCAGCACCATGCCGTGCAGCCGGCCCTGCTCTCATCCAGTATATGCTGCCATCGTACACCAAGCAGAACTTGCTCCCCCTTGAGCATCCCTGTGCCACATCTGCAGAGCTGTTGGTAATGGTGACCTGTCTTTCTGTGCAGGGCAATCTTGCTCAAGTAAGGGAAATGACGTGGTCATGCTGAAAGGGGTGCAATGAAAATATCAAATAGAACCCAGCAGTGAAAGAGGGAGAATTTAAAGCAAGAATTTAGGCCTTATCCTGGTGATACCCAGAGGTAAGCTACCACTCTAACTTTCTTGGACTGCTATCTTGGAAGAGACCTTCATCTGTCAAATCATCTTAATGTGGAGTAGATTTTACTGTCTAAATGATACCAGCATTTAGATGACAGTTCATCCAAAATGGAGGGAGCCATCCACTGCTTGAAGAGAAAAAGGGAAAGGCTGTTTTAGCCCACTTCATGGAAAGCCATTACTGAATATCTTTGCTGTTAATTGTGTGATTATGATGTCAAAAGGGGGGTGCAGAAGATCTGCTTTGGGCAGATTTACACAAGAGTAGAGCTGGGGAAAAGAGATAAAAAACCAAAGAAGAATAAAATTAAGTATGAGGATAGCAGGAGCCTATCCACGTTTGCTCAGAAAAGGAAGCTCAGGAATATGATCTTGAGCAAATGCTGGGGTCCTCTGTAAATGCTTCCCACACCCAATATGGCAATGCAGGTTAGACTCCATACACCAGAGTTATTCTTAAATGGAGTTAAATTGATATCAATTAGGCAGTAAAAAGGAGAGCCTGACTGCTAAGCTGTGCTTCAGCCTGTTTCTCAAAGTCACTTGCTGGATGGTTTTAGTGGTTTGGTTGGTGTTGTAAACCCCAATGCCAGTGAAAGGGGCTGATGTGGTCACTCAGCTTTATTCCTCTTGAAATTACCAAACGCAAAGTTAGAACAAATTGGCCTTGCCCAAAACATGCTGCTCTTCTCTTATTTAAATTCACACTAAAACTGCTGGACTTCTGCAATAGTCTACTCCACTCTGATCTTCCATCAGCTAATTCAAATAAGGAGAAACTATGTTTCTGGCATTTACTCTCCCACTGCACCCTGCCTCTGAGTGGTTCTGCACATCTCTGGTAGCTACTCCCTCCCCGTTGGAGTCAGGGAGCCCAGGAGCAGGTAAGTGGCAATTACAGACAGGTGAGGATGGAGTGGGATTTCTACCACTGATGAAGGGGGCAAAACTAGATGTCAGGGAAGGGACTTAGAGGGAGAGAAGGCAAAGACAGTGGACACAAGAGAGAGCTGGACTGTGGCTTTTCTTGGGGACGCAGGGCAGGAGGTCGGGGTCTCTCTGGGAGAAAAGAGTCGTATAAACGTGTATGTTACGCTCAGGGAAACGAGGCAGAAAGCAAAGGAGGTACAGGAACAGGGGATGAGCACTGAGCTGGACAGCAGCAGGAGTGGGATAGAAAGCAGGCACAAGAACAAGGACAGTGAAATGACTGGTGGCTGCTCTTTCCCTTTGAGAATTTCTCTCCACATAAGGCGTATGTATTAGAGTGAGTATTTAGGAGAGGCAAGGCTTATTTCATCCTTAATTAGGCTTAGTCATACTACACATGTCTCTGGGCTTACCAGGGAGCTGAGATATACAGTACTATTCAGTATATTCAATCCATCAGACTGCCATTTTATATAGCAGTTTGTACAGGTCAGAGCCCTTCATAAGCCACCCAATGTCCTGAAAATTTGTCATTAAATTGAATTAAGAGACAGGTCCTTCTATAGTTCTTCTGATAAAGTGGTTTAAATCAGATGAAAAAAAAAGAGAGAGGCTCTTGAAGAAACAGGAGTCACACATGATAAACAAAAAAGGAACAAATCACAGGTCCCGGTATTATCTGTCTCAGAACTCTGAGGGAGATGATGGAGCTTGTCACAAAATCACGTTGTTAATAAAATTGGTTATGAGACTGGAGTGCTGTATATCTATGAGTCAACAGCTAAAAACAAAGTGAGCATGTTAGAGAATATCTTTAAAATGAAATTACACCTTTGCTCATGCCACAGTATCTCCATGAGGACTGTCTGGATTCTGCAACTATTTCCTCCTAAGAATGATTGCTTTTACTTGGAAAAAAAAAAAGGCAAGATGGTATTTGTAAAGTATGCCTTGAGATAGAATTCTGCAGTCCTGCGGCTGAGTGGCCGTGTTCCTCTACAGCAGCAATGCTGGATTTAAACAGGAGAGGGCAGTCATGACCAAGCATCTGAGTGTGCTGAGGGATTTCTGTTTCTAGAGGGGACATATTTGAAAAAGGTAAATTTTTTTTTTAAATGATTAATAAAGGTTCATCATCCAAAAATAAATCTTCTCTAGACATCATGTATCAAGAGTAGTATAAATAATTACAAATTAATGCCTGTCTAGAAAACGAATGTTTGAGGTGTCCTTAAGCAGCACTATCTCAAATGCTGACAAAACCCCTGAAAAATCAGGAGGGTTTGAACAGCATGCTAATCTTTTTGATAACCTCATTTCTAAAACTCTTATGAGATGTTAAAGAGACTGCAATGGAGAGAGCTGAAGCAGAACCAAGACTGATGAAACCTGGATACTGTTCCCCTCTGCTGTTTGTGAGCTTGGACAAGATACTTGCTGTTTCTGTGCCTCAGTCTCTTCTCTTGAAAGTAGGGTTAAATGTTAAAAAAGTCCATAATCATGAAAATGACTACAGGGTTGCACTTTATACTGCAGGACACTGAGAGTAGTTTAAGATCACCATATCAAAGCTAGGCAGTCAGTATGGGTAATGCTATTAACAGATATTTTAATATCTTTTTTCCCTGTCCAGAGATGATTGAATTTTTTCAGTGCATACCAGGCTTTCTCATGCTGTTCAGCTGACACTGTTTGCAGTGCTTGGGTGAAAAGACCTTCTCTAGGCATTTGTAAAAGAAATTTTATAAGGTATGTTGCTAGACCTCAGATGAAAGCATAAGCACCTTGGTTAGCAGGAAGTGCCCTCTACAAACTCCCTGTGCAGCTTGGAAAGTTGTATTCCCTTTCCCAGTTCCTACTTTATCCTCAGCAATAGCTGTGTACTATAAGTGGGCTTATCTGCTGTCCCCTGCATGAAGGGAGCTCACATGTTGACCTTGGTGACAGGATCTTTGTTGTTCACGATGAAAAGGGTATAATTTAGAGCAGATGGGGTGTGCCTACACTGCTTTGTAGGAGTACAGATCTAGGGACGTGCTCTCCACCTGAAGTGCAGGTGAAGATAATTTTCTTTGGTCTGCAACTTTTCATGTGGACACAAGCAAAGTAATCTGACCACTATCTGAGACAGCTGGGAAGCCCTTTGGTATCAAGCTCTCCAGCTCTCCTCCTTTTTGAAGTTAGGCATGCAAACTGTTACAATTTCAAGGCACTTAGTAATCCCTAGATAAACAGAGGTAGAAAGGAGGGAGCTCATTTATAGATCTTCTTGCTGCACTTCCACCTTTCTAGAACTAATGTACAGTATGCTAGTAGGGACAAGGCTCTGCATAAGGTCTATCTGCCTGATGAGGAAAGCAGGATCCAGCTGCAGGATCACCATCTGCGACCTTCAGGACCCAGTGAAATCCTCAAGGCTGCAGCTCCTTCCTGCTATCTCTGCTAACACGACGGGGAAAAAACAAGGGAAGAATAAGGACACTCTTGGTATGCACTATCCCAGACAATTTCAAATGAGCATCGTGCTTTTAAAAAAACATGTTTTGTTATTTAAATAAAAGCAACATGGCTCTTCCTTGCCTCGTGAAGATGCAAGGCATACAGAACAGCTGCATATGCAACTGCTGTTTAATTGAAGACCCAGACAGTGTCATTAAACATATTTTCTGGTAGAGCAAAATTACTTCAGTAGGAAATTGTATTTGTCTCACTCGTGAAAATGCAACTTAGAATATTATTATGGATGTTGCTTCTTTTTTTGTAGGTGTTAGTGTAGCTATATAATTAAGGGTCTGTCAGTATTTTCATTAAAGTATTTTCATTTTTCAGGATGTGTAAGTTAGCCTTAAAAATGAAAGCTTAATGGGTGAGTCTACTCTTCACAAGCCAAACAGCACTGTAACTGCGTAGCTACCTAAAAAATGAAAAAGAAAGGAAAAAAAGAAGATTATGTTTCTAGGTTTTCAAAATCACCAGGGCAACACTGACTGAAGGTGCAGAAAGACCTAAGTGTATATTCTACTACATATATGGGATTAATGAACATTTTTCCAGATGAGTAACTGCTAAATTAGTAAATCTCTGTATTAACATATGAACAGATTGCTGCAAATCTAAGCAATAATTTGAGTAGCTGTGCCAGATTGCTGCTACTTAACTGGTAGCTTTAGCTATCCCCCTGTTTAGGAGGTAATCATGACTTCGGGGTTTATTAGAGCGAAATTATATGCTTTTGTATCCAGCTTTCCTCGGTGCCTTCTCGGACCACGAGGCAGCTGTGGTTCTCCAGACAAATCCTCCTTTCCCCTGCGCTCATAACGGGAAGCTCCAGGCTAGAGCTTGGATCGCACACCGGCCTTGCTTTCAGTGTCTGGGTGTAGCATCCAGCGCCCCCAGGATTTTCAGGGATGTGGGAGGACAGGGAGCCCTCCGGGCCGGCCGGGCGGGCCGCGCTGTCCCCATGGCAACGGCGCCTTAAAGGCGGGCGGGGCGGGCGGCTGCGCTGCCGCGGCCATGGATCGGGGCAGCTCTGTGGTGAGGGGCCGGGCCGGGGAAGGGGAAATCGCCTCCCTCTCCCTGCCTCCCCTTTTTTTGTCGTCGTCGTCGTTGTTGTTGGAAATGACACACTGTGGGCAGTGCGGGCGGAAGGGTCGTGTCCGGGGCTGGCGTGAGGCGCTGGGGAGCCCCAGCGAGGCACTGTGCGAGCCAGGGAGGAAAGTGGCGGCTTCTACCCCGCCCAGGGTTTCATCTGCTCCTGTCTCTCCGTACGTGGGGCTTCAGGTGGTCCCTCAGGAGCCTTGGAGGCTTCACTTTTAGAGTCACTTCGGGCTTTGCCGGAGTGGAGTGTCGATAAGCCCTTCCTGCCGCCCCAGTGTGTACAAAGAAAAGCGGAGTTTGACAGTTCCCGATATGGATGGCCTGGTTCTGGCAGAAGGGTGCTTGTGTGTGAAGGGATAAAGCTGGAGTACGACATTGTCTGCACTGTAACCATTTTTCTCTAATTTGGAAGCATGTGGTGTTTGAATTTTACAGTCGCGCTGTTCAGTTTTTATGTAGCATAATAAATATTTGTACTCGCTCTAGCTTGGCAATCCTGGGGAGAGGAATAGGCCCATTGAAGGATTTACATTCAGTTTCTCTTCTGGATTAACACTGAAGGCAGAGCATTTGACATATGGGCTGATCAACAGCTTTTAGTGCAGTGGTACAAGGGTAAACTTTTTTTTCCTCCTTTTTTTTCTCCTGGTGGAGAATTTTTGGAGATCACTAACCCCAGATAAAAAATGATTCATGAGTATGGTTATTTTAAAGTAGTGCTATATTGTGTTGCTTGCTTTTTGCAAAAAGTGTAATGTGCTACTTCTTAATAACTTCTATTAAAAAAATTCTTGTCATCTGCACTTTAGAATAACTATAGAGCAGTAAAATATTAATTTCATGTTAAAAAAATGAAAATTAATAACCCACAATCTTCTGTTGCCTAAAATATCTTAGCTTCATCTTTCACCTTGTGGTGATGATAATCAAGATTAATAAGGTTTAAATTGCTACAAGCTAATTATCTTACATTGGAGTGTATGAATGTTGAAGCTCATGTGTGTCCGCTGTCCAGGTCTAACTGGAGCATTAGGATTTAATCACTTCCATGGGCAGAAGAAGGAATAAAATGTTCTGTGCAAGTCTTACTGTAATATAGGATGAATGACATGTACTGATAATGATTATGTTAAAATTTCTTTAGCTAATCCCCTATACGGCATCAGACTGTTTCCACAAAGAAAAAAATAAATAAATCTCTTATTTTTTGCGGGCTCCTTACATTCTGTTTCTGATGGAATAGCCACATCTCCTTTTTAGTAGCTTGTATTGTTGGTTGGCCTTTAAGTTAGGGGCAATGATTACAGAATAATACAAAGTGGTTGGACATGCTTGTTTGAAAATAAGCACAGCAATTGTTTTTGTAATGTTTCTAGGATTTTCTTAAACGTTTCTGTAGCCTAACCAATAATTTGAGGCTCAAATCCAGTATTTTTCTAGGGATGTCAGATTTAACGAGTGGAATTGCAGACCTTCATGTTTGACATTCAGTTTATTAAATTGATCTGTTCTTTCTGTTCAGTTTGTAACAATAGTTTATACAGTGAGATGAGATTTTGTGCTATCCTTCCAAATGACTTAATGCCCATTTTAACTTGAAAATATATATTTTTTTTTATCTAGTCTATGCTATACAAGTCCATTATCGAAGATGTCATTGAAGGTGTGAGGGAACTTTTTGCAGAAGAGGGTGTAGAGGAACAGGTTCTGAAAGACTTGAAGCAGGTTTGTTTGGTTCCCCTGTGTTAATAGCAGCTGTTGTTTTTTTTTGTTGTTGTTGTTTGAGAAGATGTACCCATTCATTTCCTTGCCTTCCAGAACATGCAAAATTTACCTTACCTTAGAGTTACAAGTATCCTGTGAGTGATATGTTGGCAGCGGGCAGTTGAAATCCATTAGTGATTGTTACTGTGTTTATTGGATTGAATTGGTCAATTTACTCGTGGAAAAACTGGGAATTCTTGATTAGCTTTTTAGATGTGGTTTGTTTTTAAAGCTGATATTTGTTGACCTTGATCATAATCTTTCTGCAGCTTTGGGAAACCAAGGTGAGAGAGTCTAAAGCAACAGAAGGCTTCTTCAGGCACGGCTACTGTTCTCCACAGTTCACCCTGCAGCTGCCACACAGTCTTCACACTGTTCTGCAGGCTTCACCAGGTCAGGTGTTGGACACAACAGAAGCAATTTAAGAATAGCTCTGTGATTCAGGGATATTTTTGGAAGACTTGCAATAATCTCAGTTTGTGATTCTTCTGTATATAGCACGAGGGGGAACAGTAACTATTTGAAAGCAGAATCTGACTAATAAAGGATGAATTAAACTTTGATAAACTAATGGAATTCTCTCTATGTGCTCTTGATTGGCTGCCTATTTCCAGTAGCAAAACATGCAGAGAATTTTAGTGTTCTTGTCTGCAGTCCGAAAGTGTAGCCCTTCAGTTGCAACTTTACCTGTAGGGTTAAGCTTTTGCTTCCCTGTTTTATAACGTGTATTCCTGATGTGTGCAGAGGTTATATGGCACGTTTGTGCCATGCAGCTCTGCTGTCATGTTGGAGTTTAGTCTGGTTCTAAAGTTGCTGAAATGTAATCTCTTGCTCAAACAAAAGAGAGGGAGCTTTTTTGGTTTTTCTTTCAGTTTTTCTAAAAGCAGTGCTCCTGTTGCAGAGAAGTACTTGACTTTCACACAGCCTCTGACATCAGGACCTATTCTTCTCAATTAAGTCCAGCTGACTGCTGTGGTATTGTTGTGGTGGAGTGTAATGCTCAGCTGAGACTTACCACAAAGTGTGAGGCCATTGGGACCTTTGCCCATAACAGACAAAACCCATATGGGATGATTTAATGAAAGTCTGTATTGTAGTGCACTTCAAGGTTGGGCAGGCACTCTTCATCTGGGATTTTTTTTTTACAGTCTTCATAGTTGAATGAATTGGTTTTGGAGGCAGATGTTTTATTTATTCCATGTGCTGAAAGGGAATATAATTTTGGATTTGCATGCTACTGGAGGTCTTATATTTCATGAGCATTACCTTGTTACTCCTAAGATTTTAGTGACAATACTAAAGCAAAACAATCTGTTGAAGCCAGCGAACCAATTTATTTTTAAAAATGGGATTTGAATTGCCTTATGGCCAGAGATTTTCAAAGTATTTAGGGCTACCTAAATTGTTTGCTTCCTGAAGCCTGGGCAAGTTTTCCCTTTGGCTTTTTTTTTTTCTTCTCCCACTGAAGTCAGTGTTAAATGCTTTTGAAAATCTTATCATATTCTCTCCTGCTCTTAGCACCATTGGATTTGCTCTGGTGCAGAAAAGTGCTTGCATGTTTTCCTCGTGTTGACAAGGCAATACTTGTGTTCACTTGATTGTTGATCTAATGAGTATGAACTGAAGTTAGATTGCTTTAGTTTCAGGTGTGCTTGCTGTAAATTATTGAAAGATAAATGTGTCCAAGAAATTTATGTTTTTTGTAAAGTAGTGTTTTGTTTGCTTGTTGTTTTTTTTTTTATAGCTTCTTTTGTCATCCCAGCTGGCAGAGATTTTCAGCATTTCACAGCTGCAGAACTGGTATGTAGCTGTAGTGATATTTTACTTCAGTTTTGATTATCCTGAACTCCTAAAGGGTTGTTTGTCAGTTATTAATAGGCTTAAAGGGGGAGAACTGTAACATTGCTGCTTCTATTTGAGCAGTGAAAAAAGATAGGGATCTACCAGCTGGTTTTGCAGGCAGTGCAGCCAGAGGTGTGTTGGAAGACATGGCTGTATGTATTTAGCCCATAGGATGGAAGTGTAGTGGAAATCACAGCTACAGATATTTAAAAAAAAAGTAAATTGCTAGGTGTTAAAATAATGCATGGTTGGGAAATACTAGCACTAGTGAAGCTGGGAGCAGCAGTATCTGTGAGGTGTAGGAGTCATCCAGAAGCAAATGGATGCTTTTAGAGTTGACAAGTTCTGAACTCTGGCCATGGCAAAATTTCTTTGAGGAGGGGCTACTAATTGTCAGAGCTTGATGAACTTATTGAGCACCTCCTGACGCTCAAGATAATTAACTTGTAAAGTTGAATATAATATTGGGAAGATGTTTCTGCAACGTGTGAGTTTCCTGATTTAAAATTTGGATTTCCCTGAAACAGCTAGTTTGAAAGGGAGCCATATATCCAACTCTTGGAGGAGTTCCAGGGGGAAATGAGAAAGTGAAATGACTTCATAGGCCTAGGAAAGGAGTCTGTGCTGTGTGGAGTAATGCATAAACTTAGGGAAAGGTGACTCTGAGTGGATAAATACCTTTTGGGATGGTGGTACATTGAAAGGGTATGGGAAAGTGTTCAGTTAACAAAAAGGGAACGTGATAGCTGGGAAGGAGAAAATGCTTAGGGCAAATCATTACCCTGTTAAATGCAGAATACTCTTCATCTGTTGGAATCTCAAAAGCATGAAACATCTTTACTGAAAAGATGACCACAGAAAGGTCCTCATTGGTGTTCCATACGGATGTGTTAGTGGGGCAGTCAGGGCCTGGGGGATGAAGTGTGCAGCATTTCTTACTAAAGCCAGCTCTTGTGTATACAGAGGCCCTCACAAGCAGGGACAACTCTTGCTCTCCCTTCGGCTGTTGCTTATCCCATACACCTGCCAGCTGGAGTGACACTACAGACTGCACCAGGTAAGGTTAAAGAGGACATGTAAAATGTTACAGTGGTCTGTGGCTATTGAAAGACAGTCCCAAGTGCAGCAGATAAAACAGATGTGAAATTAAAGTGAGTAGAGTCAGTTGCCCTTCTCTTCCTTTGTAGATTGCATCCACGATTGCTGCATGGGGGAAGTAATTGCATTGATTAGTTAGTGTGTCAGTTGTGTACACTTGCAAGATCAAGTGGGTATTTCCTTTTCTTATATGAGGGACAATCGTCCATGTTTTAAAACGGTAAAGACACTCCAGTGGTTCAGAAACAAATTGATTTCTTATTCAGATAAAATAAAATCAAGCATTAACCTTTTTGCTCGCATTCATTTGCTGATGAAATTGCCTATGCTGCTTGTACAAAAATGTGCTTCTGCTGCTTAGGTGTGATCAGTAGAAGGCTTGTTTCAGTCATTAAATCTTTCCTCAAACAGCTGTTCTTTGTGAACTAATGTCACTAGTTATCTATTTCAGGTATAATTCCTGAGGTTTTGAGACCTATAGATTGGTACCAGTGGCTGTGTGTGTGTGAGCATGTGTGTGTGGAGGAGAAAAATCAAATGGAATTTGGAACTTGGCTCTGGCATTGTAATTGTAACACTGATAATAATAACTTTAAGGATTCAGTATTTGGAGTGGTTTTCATACAATGAGAAGATATAGAATATAGGAGTGGGTTGTTTGTTTTTATTTGTTTGGTTTTGGGTTGGTTTTTGTTTGTTTTGGTTTTGGTTGTTTGTTTTTTAAACTAAACTGGGCAATTTTTTTAGAGGGCGTACTTAAAGGTCCTGAACTCTCCCTGTAGATACAGAATAGTTTATTGTTTCCTCTTGAATTTCTTAGTTTCTGACATAACATAAAAAAACCTCAAACCAGGATTTTTATTTATTTTTTTTTTTAAATCTAGTATGTAATTAAATTATTGAACTTATTGTTACAGGGTACTGTATAGGCCAAGACTAAAAATGGGTGTAAAACATGATGGACTGGATGGAAGCCATGATTCAGAAAGCTTCTGAATGCTTAATTTTCAAGGGCTGAAATTGTGCTTGAGGAAAGTTTTACTTTGTAAACATCCCTTTTCTCATAGTTTACCTGGGTGTTTGCTATCAGTTTTTAGTGGTCAGTGGCCTGGATGAACCTGCAGTTTAACTTGCTGAAGCAGTTTTTAACTCTTCTCTCTGTAGGGCAACTTTATAAAGTAAATGTGCCTGTTATGGTTACACAGGCCTCAGGAGACAGCAGCATTCTACACCCTCCTGTGCAGCAGATAATTCATCCTCTTGGGCAACCTTCAGTTGTGCAAGCCAGCGCTGCCGGTGTTGCACAGATGAATGCACCTTCTTTCCAGGCAGCTGGTGAAACATTGCAACCCCAGGAGGCTGCTGTCCAACAGGCTATGGTATTTAAACCAAACATTGTGGAAAAAAAAACCCTGGAGAACTCTGCTACATTGGTCCAGCAGCCTCCTGCGAGTCAGCAGGAATTTGCAACTAATGCAGTGTTGGATCAGTGTGCAGACTCTACAGAAAGCTCCCAGCACGACAATCTTCACACAGCTGAGTTTGCTCCAGAATCCTCTGTAGGACTTTTTCTCGATGAATCCTTGGCAGACAAGTCGAGCAGTGTGCTGCTGGATGGGGAGGGGCACTTGGACATGGAGCCTCCGGAGCTGGGGCAGCAACAGGTGTCTGATGATATAATTGACCTGATTATCGCCAGTGGAAGTTTGGATTCCAGTGCATTCCTGAAAGGTCAGGGCAGCATTGCTTCCTCTGACAAGGTAATGCCTTTTGTTTCTCAGCTGGTGAAAATACATCTGTTGGAGATGGTGGTTTGAACACATCCATAAATGACAAATAGTACTTCTACATTGTAAGAATAAAAATTATTTTCATAATAAAATTCTTTCTTGAGCTTGTTTAGAAGAGCAGTAGCTAACTGCTTATTTTTACATTAAGGATTTGTCAAAAATACTGCTAAAATACTGTGATGGATGAGAATGTCAATCTAAAAATGTGATAGATAATGGATAGATATAATGCATTAGACTTCTTGATTACTTTTGGGGATCATAGTTTTCTTTTTTTTTTTGGTGACTAAGCAGACATGAATGACCCCTTGAGAAGTTCCATATCATTCTGACACTGATCAGCATATGAATACTGGTCAGCTGTGGGCAAAGTGTTTTCACAGTATCAGTTAGGATTAGTTTGAGCTTATAATGTATGGAGAACATTTAAGTTGCATTGAAGATGAAAAGTCAGATTTGATAAGTGAAAATCTGCTGGAAGAAAATGTATTTCCTTGGGAAAAAGTCCTGAACAAACTAGAACTCCGCTACAGCTGTGTGGAAAACTTGAATGACTTTTATTAACAAGCCTCTTTCCTGACCTCATCTGATATTTGTTCCAGAAATTATTTGCAGATGTTTGAAGTTCTGGCTCGCTGACTTTAAGTTGTAGTGCTTATGTGTGATTGAGGCAAATTTATTAAATGCAAATTTAATGACAGTAATGCCAAATGTCTGAAAATAGAAAGCATGTTATGTCGCTCATCTGAACTTTGATGGCAGGATGATGAAGACTGTCCACAGTAAGAATGGAAGGTCAAGGCAAAGTGTTATTTTGTTGAACTACAAAGTGTATGTGGATGGGAATTAAGTGCTACAATAAAGATTTAATGAGAAACTGAAGATGGCCAAAATCTTAAAGCCTTTTTATGTGAATGCTCTGCTTAGGGATTCTAGCACTTTTATGAACAGTAACTTGAAATAGTGAAATGTTTACTGTTTCTCCCAGCTTTTTATATCTTGTCTAAACAAAGCATTTTGATTGAGTTGAAGGAGAGGAATCAGTTCATCTTGATTTATCTTGACTTTTATTTAAAAAATGAAAAATGCTATTTCTGGGGGCAGAGGAGTAGCTTTTTTTTTATTTGAAGTTTTTTTTGCAATAGAAATACTAAAGACTCACTTAATTACCTTTTTAAAGGAGTTTGAGTCCAAGAGTGTTTAAAGAAAACCCAAAGAATTCTTTTTCTCTGTATTGGTGAGGAATATTTGACATGGGTTTAATTTAAGGTTAGATGTAATCACAGTTTGCAAATGTACTCAGGGTTTACAAGTAGTAGGACTTGAAATTCTCATTTTAGTTCCCCAAACACGGTAGTTCATGAATACAAATCTCAGGCTTTGTACTGAACATAACTTTCATTGTGGTGTTAATTCACAAGCTGTCTCTGGTCTCTTTTATTCTTGTCATATGGAGCCTACTGAGCAGATGGGATGTAACTTCCAGTTGGAGAAGGATATCTGCAGTGACATTGAAGGCATAATCCAGCTAGATGGTCCTGGTGATCTTTCTTCCAAGCAAGAAATAGCACATACAAAAGATAAGGAAGAGAATGAATTGATTGGAATTATTGAATCAGAGGATCTAAAAGTTCTGGATGATGAGGAAGACTATGATGAAGAATGTGACAGTACTTCAAATATGGGGTCTAGCTGCAGTGGTGGTGATAATGAAGACCTCCAAATAGATATAGTTGAGGAGGTAATTTACTTTTTGCCTTGTGAAGCACATAACAATAGTGGGTGTATCTTGACTTGAATTGTTGGACCTAGAATGATTCCTGGTTAGTTTAATGCAGAGGATGCACAGTGAAGTTACGTGACTCTGGAGATAGGAGGTACTGCTGAGAAATTACTCAAAGCTCATTATGAAGAGTGTGGACAAATGAAAGAAATGTTGAAAAGTCATTTGTTTATTGGATTAATTA
>JAWWLV010000121.1:11961326-12071461 GCA_035041135.1 Platyrinchus mystaceus | reverse complement strand
ATTACTCAAAGCTCATTATGAAGAGTGTGGACAAATGAAAGAAATGTTGAAAAGTCATTTGTTTATTGGATTAATTAGAATACTAAATTATCAGAATTAAAGATCTGTTGTAAAACCTTGGCCTCAGTGGAATGGAGTTCTGCTTTTTATTTAAATAAGATATAATTAAAAAATTTAGATTTTAAATAAGATATATTTAAATAAGATCAGGATACAAATCTTGATTTCCATTCCTTCTGAAGGACCACAGGGAATTAGACAGAACACAATATGATACAAGTACATATGTTTCTTAGATTTTCCTTTTTCTTAAAGGTGTGTAATTTTGTATCCTGGAGATTTGTTCACAAGAGAATCAACTTGTAGCATTTGGACTTGAAATAAATACAAGTTGATCAGTGTTCCAGTTACTGGGATCAGTTTATCATTGAGCAGTCTTGCTTTCTGACCTGTTTTTTTGTTTAGAGTGTTCTTGTTTTTGAGAATGCAAGCATGTAAAGGCGCTTATAAATGAAGTTTGTGCACTGTGGTCTTCACAGCCTCTAGGTCTTGATTTTTTTTTCTGAGTAACCCTTATTGTTTTGTATGTTTGATGCCAAGCATATTCAATGCTATTCTGAAAGAGTGTATAAAATAGAATTTTAATTTCTAGGACCCCTTAAACTCTGGTGATGATGTCAGTGAACAGGACATTCCAGACTTATTTGACACCGACAATGTGATAGTTTGTCAGTATGACAAGGTACAGTATATACTTTTATCTTTGTTCCTTAATAGTTCCAAATAATATCTTCAGCAAATCCATGTCTGTTCTACTGTCAGTGCCTTTTAAAGAAAATCTAATGCTGTAATAATTGAGTGTTTAAATTGTGTTTGGCTGACAATAGTCTGAAAACTTTCCTGCTGTTTTCTGAAATGAAGATAATCAGAATGGCCTATTAAAGGAAAAGAGAACAAGTCTTGCAAACTTAAAAAGTGTAAAGCTGCAAAAGCTTATGCATTTCCTTAACTTTTAAGTGATAGCAGCATCTCCATGGATGTACACAGGCATATTCAGCCATGAATTAAGACTTTTGAAATGGGTAACAGAAAGAGAAGTGTGTGAACTTCTTTAACATTCTTTTTTTGAAGTGCTTACTGGGAGACTTTCCTACCAGAATTCTGTTGTGGCTGAGAAACAAAGTGGTTGTCAAGGGCCATTTTGTCCTTCATTTTAGTGTTTAAAATGCAACCTTATTTTGAACTTCCAAAGATCAGATTTAGTACTAAGTCTGGTATGGATTTTTTATGCTTATATGTCAGTAATTTAAAAGATAACAAAACAAAGTTCATATTTTATTTTAAAACAAATATAGAACAATATGGCTATAGTTTGCTTGAGAATGTGCCTTGACTTTTATTCTTTCAAAAGTGACTACTGACTAGGCATAGTGAAAAGTAGATAAAGACATTTTTCTGTTAAGTTACCTTGTTACCTATAAAAGAATGCTGTTGGCAAACTTGCTGTCCTGTTCCTTTTTGTTTCTTGAGATGAAACTAGACTGCTGAAAATCCAAGGAATTTTCTAGAGAAAGCAGTATGGATTATTTTGCAGGCCTTTAAAAAGAAACAGAATATAAAAATTCTTTTTTTTTTTTTTCAATGGCAGCATTTGCTCTTAAGCAAAGTTTTCATGCTTTTAGTCTTGCTCTTACATCTTGCTCTTACACTGCTGTGCATGCAACATGTGTATGGAAAAAGGAAAACACTGCATTTCAGTTAAGCTGTACTTGTTTACAAGGTGCAGTTTATTTTGGGGCAGACTGATCTCTCATGAAATTGCTCCATTACTGTTGTCTTGTCCTGCTGGTGTTAAATTTTCACATAGCTAACGTTTTTTTGGGCGGGTGGGGAAGGAGTGTGGGAGAAGGTGTGCTAAGATCCATGAGGTTGCTCTCTTGAGAGAGCAGGGAATTCATTATAGACAAATGACATATGCTGCTTCCATTGAATATTTTGGGCTATTAGGATTTTAAAATAAATACAGGGTGTGTAAACCGGGTTGTGCTAAATTTTTTTTTTAAATGGATGGTCTTATATATGTGAGGGCATTGATTTTGATTTTTGTTTTTTATCAGATACATCGAACTAAGAACAAATGGAAGTTCTTCTTAAAAGATGGAGTGATGTCCTTTGAGGGTAAAGACCATGTTTTTGCAAAAGCCATTGGAGATGCAGAGTGGTGAAACCTCACTGAAGCAAGTACTTTAAGACTGTGGCATTATTCCCTTATGAACCTTCTGATGTGAAACAACTGGAGTTTCTATGGAGTTTGCCATAAAACAACAAAGCTGTGAAAAAATATGCAAAATCTGTGTTGCTAATACATGCACACTGAAACACTGTATTGTTAGCTAGTCAGCTGTCTTTGTTGTTCTTTTCTGACTATTTCATTACTTTTCCAACCAAGAAACATTGGAATGATTAACTTTAAAGTTTGAATGTTGTATATGTTAGTATTTCTTTACTTTCTTGAATTACAAAGTAAATTTTAGTTCTGTTGGGTTTTTTCAACTTCTTAAGAGCTAAAGTCTGACTTGAAATATAAAACTACACAGTTGTTGTTGATACTATTTCTTTTCAAAGACTGCCGAGTTAAAAAACAAAAAAAGGAAAGGCACATCTGTGCAAGTCTGAAACCTCTTGTCTTTCCTTCCTCTCTTGCTTCTTTTGTAGCTTTGTGGTTTTTTTGACGTCAGTTTAAAGGCAGGCACTTTAGATCTAAGTAAGGGAAATGTGGGTGGAAGATCCTGGAGCTCTCAATATATGAGAATCATTATTGCTTATTCTATACCATCTGTGTCTACTGAGGTGCAATGAATAGTGTGATGTAACACTAAAATGTGATTTATTTTCCTTGTCAATGGAAAATCATTTAAGTTTGCTACTGTACACATCCACTTCATTCCAGGACTACAGACCAGTAAGCTGTGAATGATACAAATTGTGCATAATAATAAAATGTCATCTCATATACATTTCTAGCAGAGAGTTGTTTTTGTGTTCCCTAAATATAAACTTTGCTTAGTGAATCGTGTACAAGCTATGCATGTGGCAGTAGCTCACCCTGCCGTGAGAACTGCATTCCCACCAGTCCTCAACGTTGGTTTTTGTTAGTTTGTCTAGAAACAGAGGTCAAAAAGAAGTTCTGGATCCTAGCCCTTCGGAGCTGCAGCTTTTTCCTGGCTAGCTCCTGTTCCTTGTAGGGCAGTATTGGGAACTAAATGGTAAAGCCTCAGCCAGGCTGAGTCAGAACAGGATAATCCTGCTGGAAGGGCAGTACCATACGGTACCCCTCCCTCCTGGCTGCTGCTCCCATGTCTGCTGAGAGAAGACCTTGTGAGACAGTTCAGCTACCTCTACTCCCTGAGAGGATGCAGAGGCTTTGAGAAGGGAAGGAAAAGAAATGGGAGAGTTGGAGAGACTGAATATATAGAAAACATGAGGGAGAAAAAAAACAGCCCTTATTCATAATGGTGCCAACCCTTGTGCTGACGCATAAAGAGAAGATATGCTTTCCTCAGGAGGTAGGTTTTAAACAACTCTTTATTCCATGCTTTTGCTGACATATTTGCTGCTCTCCAGTATCAAAGGCAGGACACTGAACTAGAGCACCTGATCTGAGTGTGGCATTTCTTTTGTCTTTTATAGATACTGCTGCTGGGATGTGAAGAATGTGTATTCAGAGACAGTTAAAATATTACAGTCTATGATTTCTTCTTCCTCATTCAGATGACTTGTAGCTTCACTGGTGCTATGCTTCAGATCCATAAATGCACAGGAAATGCAGCTCCTACCCCCTGATAGATGCTTTTAGATTTCAGCACTCTCTCACAGGTGTTCATGCTCTATAAATGTGCACATTATGAACTGTGGAACCATTTTCAACTTTGTAAAAGAGTGGAAGCAGAGGTAGCGTGGCACAAGAATCCATGGGACAGGGCCAGATATGCACCATTCACTAAGCACCACTCAGTCTCTGAATGTTGCTTCTGACTTTGACCTGTTTTTATTAGTCACCATAAAATAAAGTGGCTGAAGAGTACTTAATTTGTAGCTAGTTTTTAAGATGAGCAGCTTTTTTCTTTGTTGCATCTTGTGGTGTTAAAAGATTGCCTCTATGTGAAGGTGAGGAGTCCATGCTCTGAGCTTTGTTGTAGCTGCCTATCCCTGTCCCTTCTTAGAACCTGTTCCTCTGTGAATGGATGCTGAGATGTGTGGGATAAAGGTATTACAGTAGGAATTCTTACCCTCTTCTTAGCCTCACTAATGCACAGTTATCACATGCCTTCTGCCTGTTAGCTGCATCTGCCTTTTTTGTTCCCTTCTTGTAATGCTTCTTATGCTTTGAAGTTTTGCAACCTAATTTTTATGATAGCTTGCTGCAACCTCTGTGCAGTCCAGGTATGATATTGGTTATATAGGCTGCACATCAGGGATTGGAACTGTTTTTTAAACACTGGTCTTGTACTTCCCAAGCCTCTTGTAAGTTTTATGGGTTGGGCATTGGTGATATTTTTCATCCTCTTTTGCTTTTTCATAAATCATATGTACTGTCACCAATTAAAATCTCAAAGGACTGTTTGCCACCTTTCTTCATGAAGCTTTGCTGGCAGTATGCATAGCTGGTCAAAGCTGACCTACCTCAAAAGGGATGCTGAAGATGACTTAGCTACGTCATCAAGCATTTCCCGGGATTTTATTTAATCACAGTTTCTAATCCAGTACCTTCTCAATCTGAAGGAATGTTAACGTGGGCTCCATCCAGTGCCTTCCTGAGGATATATAGAAGCTTTAAGGGTTAGAATAGGGTTTTGCTCTCGCTATCTCAACCCTTCTCATATTTGAGAAAATGGCTACTAAATTCATAACACTGCAGATATTTCTCGGGAGTGCTTGCAATGGGTTTCTCAGTCCAGAGCTATGAATTGTCTGTTTGGACTCCTGCAGTAGGACTGACTTTCATTTTCTTCCATCTAAGCATACAAGAATTCCCCTACATTTTGCTTCCAGTGTTCTTGAATGAACATTGATAAAGAACTACAGCTTGGAATAAGACCTTTACAACTATATATAACTGAAGTCACGGATTTTTATACTAACAAAAAAGTTTCTTATTAAAATGTAAGCTCATGTAGCTATTTTCTGTAGCCTGTGAGTTGAGTAGTAATCAGTGCTTTTGATCTGAGTAGTTCATGAATTAATGTTTTTGATTGCTGCTACTTACAGTTTAGCAAACATATTGCTGCAGATGTGACAGGATGAGATACTTCAGTAAATGGCTGCCTAAAACTTCACGCCAGAAAGAAGGTAAGTTTACCAAAAATAATGAGACAGAATAAAAAGTGTAACTTGTATGAGAAACTCTAGCATGAATCTAAATCTCTTATTAAAGTGTTGCTTTTACTTATCTGCTTACTTTTGTGTGTAGGAAGATTTTAAGTACATAAATTACTTTTGTTGTTTGTGGGGTTTTTTATTATTTTTTTCCTTAAATCATCATTTTCGTAAGGGGTGGATTTCACTCAACTTACAGCAAGTACACAAAGAAAAATGCCCACTGCTTTGCTGTTACCCACCCTACAGTGCTGTGTAGGTACTATCAGTTGTTGCTAATTCTAACTCATTTCTCTTCTGTGTAGTTTTCTGACAATGTTATATGGTAGGGAGGATGTGCTTGCAAGCTCCTGTCCTGTTGAAACATAATGCAAGCAAATCATTTATTGCCCACTCAAGACATGGTTTTCTCATGTCCTAAATAGTTTGCAGGACTCTTCCATGGGATGTCAGAAGAAAAAAGTCCCAAAAATCAATTCTGAGATAGGTGACAGAGACTCTGTAGGCCACGTAGCTTTTTTTTTTTTTTTTACATCTCTGTCTTTACTTTGTATTATAGCTAAATATCCTTTTGTAGTCCTGTTTGCTTAGGAGCTGGTGTGCATAAGGCAGTGCATCATATGGAATTTTTACTGGTTGCTAAACCCGAGAGTTTTAACAGTCTCCTCTGTTCTCAATCCTGCTTTGTTCCCCACCTGTGCAAAGTGCTTGTGAGTACAGCTGTGCTTACATACAGAGCTTTTGAACTGATTGAAATAATGGCATGAAGCTAAAGGTAAGAGTGGGTCAGAGATGTTATTGCTAATTATTACAATTATGAACTAATGACAGACCAGTCACCAGCACAAAGAATTGCTTTCATTAATGTGAAGCAAATTTAGCTTGCAGTGCAGTGTTTGGGCAACAAGAGATGTGCTTTGGAATTCTATTGCTGTCACAGACTTGAAAGCAATGGACTCAGTTAAAAAGGATAACGTAAAAATTTTAAGTGATTGCAAATAATACCATTTTCATATGTATCAGAGTCTGCACTTTTGGTGACCATCAAAAACAGTTGGGCTGTGCCTGTTCTAGAGGCAGCATAGACCTTAGACAGCTGCACTGTTCCTCTCAGTTCAGGCAGGTGAGTATTATACCAGCTAAAGAGCTGTCTTCAAGATACTGCGAGTATCATTTACAGAATGTGACCTAAGATGCTAAAACTGTAACTACAAGTCCGTGTAAAATACATTTGCTTTACCTTCTGTGAATCATAAACTGTCACATGTAGGTCTCACACTACTGTATTGTTTGATGAAACGTAAGCACTCGTGTGTTCATCCCATCAGAGGCAATGGAACCAACCTGACAAGAATAAACAACATAAGAAGAGGCTTGATCTGGAGACTGCAGTTTTTGGATCTTTTTGCTTGCAGGACATGGTGAACTTTCTAGTAACTAAGCAGGTCGTTTTCAGTGTAGAATGTAACCTCTTTAGGGTGTGCCCGGGACAGACTCCCCCAGGAATTCTGCCTGGCGATCTGCAGCTTATTGCCCCGTACAGATTGTTTGGCCCATATGATGCAGGTAAGAGCTCATACATATGAATCTCCAACTTCAGTGCAGTGTGGTGTTGTAGTAAGTGAACTGCCTAAAGGTGACAGCTTATTTGCTGATAACAGAGTAAATATGCTGCACTAATGAAGGAATGCTCAGTTCTTAAACTAGGAATGTAGCCACAAATCTGGATCAGGCATTTAGCATGACCACCTAGCATCAGGCAATGCTTGGTGAAAGAAAAGAGGGAGTTTAATTGGAAAATACAGTCACTAAAAAGTAACTACTGTGCTTCATCAGGTGGGAAAGGAGTTGGACTGTAGGTGCTGAAGAGCCCTAGTGCATTCCTGAATGCCACTGGCACAGGTGATGTCAGAAAGTGGATAGATGAAAATGTTTCATGAGACTGTCCTGGAAAGAAAACGAAGCAGCATTTACTTGCCTGTGCAGGGGGCAGTTATCCTGCTGCTGAAAGAGAGCCTTTACAGCTTACCTGATATGTGTGTGTGCACATATGATACCCAAAATAGAGTCCTACGTGCAGCAGGTGGGATTTTCAGCTATTGGATCTCCTGTGATTTCCAGATCATACATGGCTGTGTATGGGTTAATATTTTAACTAAATTACCTACCAGCTCAGACTGAGATCTAATATAAACTGCAAAATTGCTAGTAACAAAGGTTCAATAGATCAGCTTTTCTCCTTGGTGACATCTTTACAACCCACCACTTGAACACTTTCCTTTAACTGGGTGTAGGTGGCTGTGTAATTGGAATCTTCTGTTGATGAAACGAAGGGAGGCATCTAGTTTAGTGCCCCTTTCTTTAACCCAACAATGCCAGCACAGCTGACAGGAATGGAAAAAAAAAGCATGAAAGGTAGCAGACAGACTTTAAATGCTCCAGTGAAGCAGATCTGAAGAAAAAGAAGCCAGACTGCAATCACTGCAGTAGCTGTTAACATCAAGAGCAACCTGATGACTCCCAGGCTCCTCTGGTCGCCCCTAAAGAAGAGTTTTGCCTAATAGTCACCTTCTACACCTATCATTACAAAGGAAAAAAAAGGGAAAATACCACTTTGAACATCAGAACAGTTGCATTGCTTAAGAATTATCGACTGGCATTTTTATTTATTGCGAAATGCTCAAGATATTATAAAATAATCCCTAGTTACTAGAATAATTACAACTGGCCTTGCAAAGTGCTGCGTCTATTGGCACTCTGGTTCAATTTTCCTTGTAAGACATCTTGTCTCGCACTGCAGGATACGGCTTCTCCAACGCCGACAGGAGCAGCAGCGCTTGTGAAGCTTTGCTGGGGGCTGTGGCTGAGCCGCCGTTCTTGCAGTTGGAGGCATGAGCAGAGAAATAGTTCATCCTGTAAAGCTCCGCTCGGCTCTTGCAGCAACCGAGCTTGCTCATCAGCAGAAAGAAATCCCTCCGAAATGCTTTGGTGAAAATTGCGTAGAGAAATGGGTTGGCACAGGAGTTGACGGGGTAAAATAAAACCAGCAGGATCTTGGAGTTGGTCACTGTGATGAGAGGAACTTTAAAGGCAGCGGATATGGCAAAAAAGGAGATGGGGGCCATGCAGGTAAAATCCGTGAATATCAGTATTGCCATTCTCTTGGCCACCTTGGTATCTTTATTGGCAGCTACCAGCTCCGGGTTCTGAACAGCGATGTAAATCTTAATGTAGCAAGCGCAGATGACAACGAAGGCAACGACATTCAGCACCAAGATCAGCAGTATGTAGGCTTGGGAAAGACCCGTCTCAATATCCATGGGCAAACAAATGCTGACCTTCATGTAGCTGCTGACCCCTAAGAGAGGCAGCACCGCTATCAAAATGGAGAATATCCAGCCAGCGAGCATGATGGGCACGGCGTGCCGCAGCCGCAGCTTCCGATCCAGCTGCATGGCGTAGGTGATGGTGTGCCAGCGTTCCACGGTGATCACCGTGAGCGTGTACACCGACAGCTCGCTGGCAAACACCGTGAAGAAGCCGGCGGTGCTGCAGCCACTGCCTGTCTGCCAGTCTATGGCGTGGTTGTAGTACTGGCCGCTCGTCTGGGCGTCCACAGAGGCGATGAGCAGCAGGTACAGTCCCATGCAGAAATCGGCGAAGGAGAGGTTGCACATGAGGAAGCGAGGAACAGTGAGCTTATAATGGCTGGTTATGAGGACGAGGAGGACGGTGAAATTGCCGGCGATGGCAAGGATGTTTATGAACCAGATCAGGACTCTGAGAAAGCTGTATCCCAGGATGTCCTCGCAGGGATTAAATGCATCTGGTTCTGGGGTGCACGTGAATACTTTCGGCTGACAAAAGTCATACTCAAAGTCGAAGCCGGTCATTTCGCTGTCATCGAAAATGGCTGAGTAGCTGTAAGGAGAGTTTTCTTCATCTGTGAAGGAATGCATGTTCTTTTCTGCTGACCACAGCAATGTGTTGTTAGAATCATATCTGTAAACATCAAAAAAACACAACCCCCCCCAAATAGAAGTGGATTATTTGTTTCTAGCTGATTACACTCTTCTGTAAAATACAGCAGATAACAGTTGTTTTAAAACAGTGACTTCCTACACGTGTTTCTACAGGGTGTTTACAAATAATGAAGCCTTGTAAGGATGCTTTGTGTTTGGGTAGCAGCCTTGGAGAGCAGCAGAGGTCACAGTCATACCCATGGGAATGCTTTCTTATACAACTCACTTATTTGTAAGTACTTTATTGTGATTGCTTTGTAAGCGAGCCATCATTCTCATGCTGCCAGTTGACTGCAGTCCAAACTACAGTTACACTTGAATTGATGGATTACAGGTTTGAAGCATATAGGCTTATCAGACAGTTATAGAAGCCACACTAAAATAACCTAAGAGAACTGTGCACAGTTACCTCCCTTAGGAAAGACACTTAGCAAACAAATTCCTGAGACTATGTATGACTTGAGAAGTGCTGAGGAATTTGATATTTGCAGTATTATAAAGCAAGGAAGTGCATGGTTGACTAAATAATTTTGATGGCTAGGAGTTTATTAAATCTAGACTGGATTCAGTGTCTGATTATAAATGTTTCAGGTGTTTAAAATATACCTCCTTAATCTCTGGGTCATCAAGAGTGTGGTGATAAGGCTACCAAAGAAGCAACATTTTAAATGAAACAGTCTTTTATGGCATTTCCCTGTCATAAAAGGTGCCTATTTCACAACTTCCCAATCATCCTGACTGTGAGTGTTTGGTGGGCAAACAGTCAGCAGCGTGAGACATGGAAAGCATCTCTGAGGGACAACTCTAGAGAAAACAGGTAGCTTTGGGATAACTTAAATACATGCTTAAGCTTTCACATCTACTGAAGCATGTACATTAAATGATAGTTCTGGAGCAGGATCTTAACTAGCAAATGAAGTGGAGCTGCTTTTCAGCTATTCCTGTTGAGCAAATAACTTCCCAATCTTGTCCTCCTAACTCTTCATATATGGAAAAACTGGCCTAGGTCTTGCATTTATTTGCCTTGTTTAAACTGGAAGAGCAGAGAATACATTTGACTCTATTTATGAATAAAAAATGATTGTGATATTCTGAGAGGCAGTGTAAACATGCTGCCATGAGCAAGCTGCTTTTTTTTTTTTTTAATAATAAGAACTCCAGACTTTCGGATGATTTCTGCTGTGGTTCTGCAGCCATTCAGACCACGAACCATGAACTTACTTCCATCTGCTTAACATAACGTCTGCTCAGAGAATTGCTGGGATTGGGATTTACCAAAGCAAAAAAGCTTCAGGACCCGATAGGCTGGGCACACTATTTAATGCACAGCAGGAGTGCAATAGATGCCATTCCAAAGCAAACAGACATGTAAAACCAAAGGGCAAGTGTAGGAGGCCTCACCAACCAGCAAACAAGACAATGTCCAACGAAGTCATTACTCCAATGAATCAACCACATTTCAGCTGTATTTAGCCATTGAAATTTTGTGATCATAACCTTGTTTTTTCTAGACTTTACAAAGCTTTGATGCCACATCAGGGCTGCTGAGAAGTCCCAAGGTCTCCCATTAAGCTGTAGAGGGGTGAATAATAGCAAATCCTTAAACTTCTCCCTTGAATACTGGATTAGAGCCTGTGTAAACCAGCATGGTCAACACAACAGTTTTGATATTAGCCCTTCTCATTGTCACACTGAACACTGTCAGACAAAACTCTTATGATATGAAAAGACATGTTTAGACCGAATAAACCACTGGCATGGGGTCATCACACTTCTAACTCGGGGGCTCTATTTCTACCACAGAAAACTCGTGGACTCTGTTTCTACCACGGAAAACTATTGATATACAGACTTCTAATTATCCTTTCTAGATGCAAAAATAAAAATATTAACAGCAGCAGCTCTTCTCTGAATCACACTAACAACTGAGTTATTTCAGGGCACGGAAAGTCTCCATGTAAGCCATTAATTTTTGTAAATATTTAATAACTGTTTTGAAAGCCTTTCAAGAATTCAGAAGAGAAAGTGGAGTGAAATCACGAAGGTTTTTTTTCCCTTTTCTTTTGAGCATCAAAATCACAAGTCTTGGTTTAATGATAGTAAAATCAGCACTGTGCAACTTGTAAGACTGACTGAATTGGCAGCCAAAGACATGCTGGTTGAGAAAAAACGTATGAACAGCAGGAGGGGGAGGTCTGTATTTGCTACTTCCAGCATCTGTATGCAGAGAGGTACTCACAGTATTTCGTTTGGTTTCCTCATGGTGCTTTCACACTCTTTGGAGAAGTTGTCAAAAATGGAAAGCAATGAATTTTGTCTGCAAGAAGGATGAAAAGAAAGTTAAGTTTCAGGCTGAATTTTGGCCAAAATCTTGTCTTCTCTGCAAATGATCTTCACAGATATGTAAGGCAAGCTAGAGTTTGGCCTCATGGCAGCACGAACATTAACATAGACATCTGGAAGCAGAAAGGAGAAGGCTTCAAATACTGTGACAATAGGCCGGACTTCATGGAGGGGTGTAAGGATGGTCTTTCAGCTTGTTTATTGTTTATGATGTATTCTGTTATAGTGAAATAACTCAAGCTGAAATTAAAAGATATGTTTTGAAATACTGTATTGAAGTGGGCCAAATTCTCCACCAGTATGAATGGTAGCAGTTACACTGGCTTTTGTTAACAGATTCTGGGAAACTAGCCTGATACAGAATCACACGGAATCATGAAATAGGCCAAGTTGGAAGGAACCACAGCAAATCTCCTGGTCCAACCTCCCTGCTCAAGCAGGGTCATCCTAGAGCACATGGCACAGGATTGCATCCAGTTCTTGAACCATTTCCAGTGAAGGAGGCTCCACACCCTCTCTGGTCAATCTGTTCCAGTGCATGGTGCCCTTCACAGGAAAGAAGTTTTTCCTCATATTCAGGTGGAACTTCCTGTGCATCAGTTTCTGCCCGTTGCCTCTTGTTCTATTGCTCACCACCACTGAGAAGAGCCTGGCTCCATTCTCTTGACACCCTCCCTTCAGATACTGATAGACATTGATAGGGTCTGAGCTGTCTCTTCTTTAGGCTGAACAGGCACAGCTCCCTCAGCCTTTCCTGGTAACAGAGATGTCCTCAGTCATCTTTTTCACCCTCTGCTGGACCCACTCCAGGAGCTCCATGTCCCTCTTTTACTGAAGAGCCCAGAACTGGACACAGCAGTCCAGATGCACCTTACCAGGGCTGAGTAGAGAGGCAGGATCACCTACCTCGACCTGCTGGCAATGCTCTTCCTAATGCACCCCAGGATCCTGTTGGCCTCCTTGGCCACAAGGACACACTGTTTGCTCATAGACAGCCTGTTGTCCATCAGAACCCCCAGGTCCTTCTTGGCAGAGCTGCTTTCCAGTAGGTCAGCCCCAAGCCCATACTGGTGCATTGGGGTTATTCTTCCTCAGGTGAATATTTTAAAAACTGTCTGGGATCTGGATGCAGACTTTACATGCTTGAAGCAAAGCAGTTTGAAAAGAACAAGTTGAAAGATGACATTTGGCAAAATCTCTGATTTTGAGGCTTTGAAAGTACGGGCCAGGTACTCTACCAGTATGAATGGAAATGGCTTTGTCTCACCTCACTGCTGCAACAGCAGTAGGAAGAACCAGCAAAAACACTAAGCTTATTTGTGTACTCTTAAGAGAATCAGACACCTGGAAACTTATATGGAGTTTTATGTATAATGAGAAAAATAAGATACCAATCTAAGCCCCTATGGGACGGTTATAACAATAGGATGGCAACAGAAGTTATTTTTTTCTTGTAATTTCTTGAAGATGTGGTACACCTGCTTCCTACCCTCCCCCTGCCCCATTCAGGCAAGTGTAAGAAAGTCTAGGGAACTGAATGCTACCATCCACATGGCTCAGGGAATAAGTACATCACAACTGAACCCCACAAATCTAAAAAATATTTAGTCTGAGGACTTTATTCTCCTATCTCATCACCATATTTCACCGATTAGAGAGGGCAGTCTATAAGTGCTATATATGTATTTATGGGACACAGGGAGTAAAAACTGGGTGGGTTGACTGTATGTAGAGTACATGGCAACAGAAGGAGGTAAAAGGAGATAGAAACAGGCTGCAGCTCTGTGACCACGATTATACAAAACCATGCAGATTCTTCCCTGTGTAACCCGAGAAGGTCTTGGGAGGTCTCAGTCACCATGGTCTTCTGTTGTCATCAATAGATGACAAGGAAAACAGCCAGAGATCGGCCTCTTATTCCTCTGAAGTAGCTGGTCACATAGGAGATAAGAGCCTCTTGCTTGTACAGGTTTTTCCAGCAGGCAGGGCTGTGCAGACAGGTAATGCATTAGCACTGCTCGGAACCCTGCCCATGCTGCAAGCAGGAGATCAGCTGTTTCCTGATATGCATTTTACTAAGAAAACAGTCACTTAATATAAGAAAGTGACTTTCAATAGCACCCCTGTTCTTACAGAGCATGGTCATGTTGCAAAATCAGGTACCTGAAAATTCTTCAGAAATGTAGTTTTCTTTATCAGAATGCCTTTTTTTTTTTTTGTCCCAGAGTTGCCTCTGCATTTATTACACTCAGAGTCTTGATCTGGGACTGAATCAGAGTTCAGTAGCAATGGAAACCCTTGACAGAAGAATCTTTGCTCTATTCTTGCAGAATCAAGAACCCTCTAGTAAAATGAGGTAGGCAGAGAAAGCATAGCATCACCCCTAATTTTACCCTAAAGAATTGTGCTCTACTCTGACCTTGCAAGACGGTCCTGAAGTGAAGGCATGCAAGTGACACAGATCAGGCTGCTCACAGTTGACTGCACAGTACGTTTTTTCTGTAGCCTTCATTTGAGACAGATGAGAAGCAAGGCATCCTCACAGCTCAAAGTAAATTCATTTGGGGTTGCTTTGGCTGCCTAAAGCCAAGAGAGGGTCGGTTTCTTTGAGACATAAGTGCTGAAAAATTAGCTCCAGTTGTCTCAGATTGGCTGTTTCAAATTAGCGGATGCAAAGCTCTCTCTGTGCCATGGTTTCTAATTGTGGGGAGAACAATACTGTCTAGTATCTGAAATGATTGGAACTAAACCAAGTAATATCTTTCTCTAGACTTGTGTCAGGCCCTAATTTTGGTGGGTAATTGAAAGCCTGCCTTTTCTACTATGTCATCATATCACCTGTATTAATTAAACTACATAGCTAAAGGCTACAGGGCTTCTTGTTTTGTTTTTTTTTTTTTTTTTTTAAGGCAACATGCTGTTGATGAAGATCTACCTTCTGTGTGCCAGTGGGCTTTTCAATTGAGATACCAAGAAAAGTATTTAAGTTTTAAGCAAACTTAGAATAATGTGCCTGCTGGCAGATCCAGGGCACAGGATGGGATCCATTTCTGCTCTAAAATAAACGGACATAATTTTCCTGGCTTTATCAGAGATCTGTTGTTTCATGTAAGGCTTTGCTACATACCACAGCTTCACTGTTACTGGAATAAAGATAATCAAACCTTGTGAGCTGAATAAGGAAGAATTGTCATTTTGGAGCTTCTGAAGTACCCCAGGACAATAATGTGCTATTCGGACTTACTTTTCTGTCCTTAGGTTTTGAAAAGCACAGCAGTGGCTGGGATATGTTAGAACAGCTTCCAGTAGACTGCTGAATTTATCCAGTGGTGGCAGTCTCTTTAACGAGTAAGATGATGTTGCATTTAAGACTTGAATGGCCTCAAGCCCGTAACTAGGCAGGGACTCCAGCGCTGTTGAAGAAATATCCCTGTGGAACAAAGAGAGCATTCTCTTTTCTTTTCATACCTATAAAAATGCCACCAAAGCACCAAACGACAGTAGGTAACAGCAACTCAGTTTTTCACAAAAGGTCTAAATCTACAAAGCCACTTCAGCACCTGATACCCAGCTCAGAAACATGGTCTGTGAAACTACAGAGCAGTGGGATAAGAGTATGCCTGTAGCTCAGGAGCCCCAGTGAGGCAAGGAGCTCACTTTGTCCTGGAAAAATCAAAGCCCACCGCGCCAGGTGCTGTGTCCTGTCCTCTCTCTCGAAATCCACTGTGCAGGGACTGAGGGGATGGCTCTTTAAGCCAGAATCAGGGAGAGAAGAAAGTGGGAGAATGTGACTCTCCAGTCAGCTAAAAGGTAGGACACCCTCCTGACTCTGCTTGGCTCTGAAGGGCTGTTCTTGGTGTTTTAATTAAATGGCTACCAATTAAAGCCCCAAAAGAATCCATCATTCTTGCCAACTTAAGCAACCTGGCTTAAAGTAACTTCAGAGGGGCTCTTTGTGTGAGGAAAGGCCATCAACATGACTAAGGATTTTCAGAGTCAGGCCATTAAACAAGGGAAAAAAGGCTACAGTTGTGAAAGTGATATTAGTAATGCTGTGTACTGTAAAGTACCAATAAAAGGAACAAAAGAGGCACGTGCAGCACAGAGTGCTATTTACAGAACAACATGCTGTGTTTTATTGCATGGAGTTACAGCCAATGCAGCCCTCCAGTAAGTACTTGATTAATAAATCATGAGAATGATAATAATGTGTTTTATTCAGCACAACCTTATAGCATGCAATCAGCTAGTTCACTTTTATAACTAAATTCTAAAATAACGAATTGTAAAAACATATCCATGCTACCAAAGAACAAGTTAGCTTGCAATGTCAGAATATAAGACACAGGAAAAGGATCACGAGGATCTGACACAAATAAAGCAAAGGCAAAAATATCTAAGAGATGGAGGTCAATGCCAACAGTAGAACTGGCTGATAGGTGCCTGTCACAGTGCAAATTGAGCCTTTCGCCCTGTAATTTCATGGCATCTCATTAACATATTGCCACTTCATAAACAGAGGGTAAGAGATCAAATCTCCTTCCATACTCAAAGCTTGTGTTGCTGTGATGACACAGCCTGTGTGGCACAGCACAATTCCCATGGGACACTCAGGTAACAGAGTTGTGGATACTTACAGGACATCTGGCCCTGTGGCCCCTCTCAGAGCATCGTTGTGTATCCGCCTGAGGTTCTTATTGTCCTTCAGAATTCTGTGGATTCAAACATGAACTCTCTTTACATCTGTATTTTAAAATATCCCTTTTTTGGTTTCCTCCTCACACCTATTTCAGTCCCTTCTCTCATCACACAAGTGTTTTTTGCAATACCTGGCTGGGGAGTACTTGTAATTCCCATGTGACCTCTCCCTCTGCTGATGCCATCAGATTGTTATCATCTACAATTAAATCAGATAAATTCCAAATTTTCCTCAGTTAAAGCAGGGATGACCAGGCTGGTTCTTTCATTGTGATGGCAGTGTACAAAAATGCAGCAAAAGTTTTGCCCAAACCAAGAGGCTAGTCCCAGAGCATGTGAAAGGGATTTAAAAACTATTGATGTTTCCAGACATAAACTGTACGTTCCTCAGTTTTGGCTACGGTTTCAAGTTTTCCACTATTACTGCTAAGTTTCAGAATTTATAAAATTTTATTAAAAATTATGAGCTTTTTCTCATAAAAACTGCTATGCTCTAAGGGATGGTGTTTCAGGAAAAGCAGTAAGCTGCAGGATTAACACTGAAAGATGTATTTTTCTCATGAGTATCAGGAAATGCAAGACACAGCCAGTTAAGCTGAAGGAATAGTCTTTGACTGTGTTTGAATTATTATTTACTGAACTGAATTTTTTATTACTGAGGAGGGAAAACATACTCACAGTTGATTCAGCTTTGTCCCATTGAAGGCATGGCTGTGGATATCTTCAAATCCATTTTTATACAATTTGCTGGGGATTAAAAAAAATGTATAAGGAAAAAGGATTTGGTAAAGGCGAGATCATGGTATGCACTGCAAGTTTCAAACCTTAATGCTGCATTCATTTTAATGTTTAGAGGGTTTGCTTATAAAGAACAAGGGTAACTATAGCACAACTTACGCTGACTCTAAGGAAGTTGCTGTTTAAATTCCCTAAGTACCTACTGGTTTAGCTGCTGAAGAGAGCTTCTGCTGACGTTCAGATCCTCCCCCTCTCTGAGGGGTTTGCTTGTGCCTACCTGGGGCTGAGATCCAGAAATAAGACATTACTCCAGGTAAGCTGTTCCTGGCACACAGACAACAACCCGGAGGCAGAAGACCTGGATTTTGTGGCATCAGCAAGTGCAAATCAAGGGCTAGAGAAGTTGTCAGGTCGAAAGCAACTGTAAAGCGTGGAGGGTGCTGCTGGATTTTAGATCCTCCACAAATCCTCCAGCAGCCCAAGAGGCAGCTTTGCAGAGAGGCAGGCACAAGTTGTACATCATCCAGCAGTCAGTGAGTTATCAGCTTCTCCAAAGTGCTGCTGCCAGGATTGATTTGTGCACTGGAAACCTTGCTGTCCCCTGCACTGCACAGGGACCCTTGATGCCATTCTGGGTTCTTGATTCACCACCCTGGGGCCAGATACCTAAAGGCTGGGCTTCACTACACCTGAAGTCCAGCTTTTTTCTTTCACTAGGAGATCTAACCTATGGGTCTATCAATATGCATTTGTGACATTAAGTTCATATTTCCAATACAAATTCAATATAGTCACTTGTATATAAGTATTTTTTATTTAAGTCATAATAGAAAACTTGGCACAGTTTATAAATTAAACAACATTTCTGTTATTGCTTTTCCACCTGCTTTTGGGAGATCACAGAGTGGGCCTATGGAGCCTGCTCCCAAGAATAACTGAAGTGTGTGGAGCACCTGGCTGCATTCGATAGGAGAAGGCGTCTAAGCACATTGCTGAAATTAGTGATTCCCCTAAAAGCCACAACAGTATGTAGGATTGATTTCCCCAACCACATGAAACATTAACTGTTGAAAAGGCTAATTTAGCCATTCGTAGTGCAAAGTATTACTGCAGGCTGACTTTACACCTTCATAGATTACTTGTGTTTCACCAGACCCTGCTGTAACAAGAGGAATTACTTCAGCTAATTACAGCTAACTGCATGGGGTGGAGTTGACGTGTAGCTCTACAATTAGGAAGCCGCTGCTAAGATAATTCTTTTTCTTCTTCTGGTGAGTTCCCTATCACAAAAGGATGGGAGAAAAAAAAGGATTGTTGGCTCTTCCCTGACTTAGACTCACTCCCACTTAATACACTTTAGGGTTATAGTAAAAACTTTAAGCACCTTTCTCCATCTCTTTTATGTTCATTTTCTTGCACCATTAGCAGAATCATAATTTTGCTGAAGTTATTTTGAGAACTTGTTGGGAGGAAAGAGGGTCATAAGATGAAATGATGCACTAATCTAAGCAATTGCTCCTCTTTAGCTTTGTGTGGGAGTAGCATTCAGTCACATTTATGCCCAGTTCCTCTATTGGTTTCAGAAGGTATTGGTCAATACATAAAATCTGTGTTGAAATTACTGTCATGCCAACATATCGGCTTGATGAAGAGCCTGGTCCATCAGCTGCAGTTCTTGCTGGTGTGCACAGCTCATCTGCAGTTACAAATATTCATGGAGATTTGTGCAGGGCTTTTGGTGCGTGTTTGCCTCAAGGCAAACCTCCCATTTTGGATGTGTACTGCAGTTGGGTCCACAAACGTTGGCTTTACTGAGCTCCACACTGGTGTTTATGGCTACAGCACGAAGTAGGTGGCCTGTTGCTGCCCTCTATTGCTCAGACCATTGAGAGACCCAAATTTTGGTCTCATCCTGAAAAGAGGCTCAGTCTGTCATTTTTTCTATTTCAACACTACTTTATGGAAGTTTTTGTGAGGACAAGGGCACTGTGAAATTCATACACGGCTCATGCTGTGCTGACAGAGGACATCTCACCTTGGCTTTCTGCTGCTTTCTGCATTCCTCAGGTGGGGCATCTCACAGCATCAACCCCACCCATCTCACAAGTAGCTGTAGCAATGAATCCACAGTTGGCTGAAAGGAAAGTCTTGGGTGTGGAGAGTTATAGGAATCAAGGTAAGCCGAGACAGAAAAATCAGGGTAAGAAGAAACATCGGTACTTTGAGACAATTTCTTCTCTCCCTCTGTGCCTCGTCTTCAGAGGGACCCCGTGCAGCTGAAGCTCAGCAGCATTAGATCAGCTCTCTCAGTCTGCTTGGTCCCTGAAAGCACTATTTCATGAAACTGCATCCCTGAGGGCAGAAGAGAGACTTTGGCCTCCCGTGCAGCTTTTGGAGTTTATATCCTGTTGATGGTATTTCTAAGAGCAACATTGCATCAAAGATGAAGATTTAGATCCCTTGTTGTATTTTCTTTCCTGTATGAAGTTATCTTCCGGATAAAACTCCATGCTTCAGCTTGAAGAAGACCTCTATGTTTCTTGAACATTTCAAATTTAACTCACAATAGAGATATATATTTTATGGGGCTTAATGTCAAGATTTTTATGAAGTTTTCTCAAGAGAAGTGTTATCCTTGCAGAAGGAAGTGGAGCTAGGATTATTTTACTCACAGTGTCAGTGATTCATTGTTCATCCCCTGGAAAGCATTTTGTGGTATAATTGTCATACGCAAGTTATCACAGAGCTCCCTTTGGAAGAAAAAAAAAAAAGAGGTATTTTTGTCAGCAATCCAGGAAGAAGAAAGAAAAGACTCACAGCTGGGCTAGGTTGTGTCTCTACTTACAAAATAAAATGAGCTTCCAATGAGAAGATCTGTGTCAGGTCTGGAAATTGTCTTATTCCAGTGTTACAAATGCTCCTAGAGAAAAGCATAATTCCTGTTTATAGGAGAAAATATTACCAGAGTGCATGCAACAAGAAGCTGACCTGGTAGGTTTAACAGTGAGTTAAATGGTGAGTGACAAACTTCATAATTTTTAATTAGGCTTCAAATGTGTTAGTAAGACCTAAAAAACCTAAGTTTGTAGAATTCTCAAGCAGTGTACTGGAGAAGCACTTTCTCTCTACATTAAGCATGAGAAACAGACTTTAGTTACCCCTTTTTATAGTATCCTGTCAGTCTGAAAGCTCTATTCTAGAAATAAGCACTTACCAGAACTACTTTGCAGACTTCTGTTTTGTCCATCACTGCCCTGCCCTGGCTTACTTTATTTTCTTGCCTATTGAAAGACATCACTATTGGTTAACTATACATTAAAGCTATTGTAAATGATGTATGTACTTCTAGTATACTATAATGCTTCTTTTTTCCTTACACTTCAAGTGATTTGTCTACTTCAGAGAAAAGAATAAATAAAGCAAAGAGCGAAGGAATAGAACTCTTTCTTACAAGTATTTTAGCCTTGAAAGATTTCTGAATGCTCCATCCTCAATGTGCAGCAGATTTTTCGTGTTCAGGATTAATCTGTAATGAGGGAAAAATATTTCAGTGTTATTATAGATTTGGGAGGGTCCTGAATTTTGCTTGTGATTTGCTTTCTCAGAAAACAGTCTGCAAATATGCCACTGGGTGCATTTTGAAGCACTGTTTGTAATAAAAATGGCCTGTAATTGTCAGGCAGTCAAAAAAAGATACTGCCTGAATTCTTGCAGTTCTTGGAGCTGAGATGATCTGGTTTGCATATCCTGGTCACTGGTGGAAGTGGACCATGGACTTCCTTAGAGCAGCTGTTGGTAGTACCAGGTGCCTGCATGGATCTGCAGAAACTGGGAGTTGGAGAGAAGTGTGTGAGGAATCCTGTTTGCCAGTGGTCACTCAAAAACCAGGCAGATCTCTTTATCAAGGAGCACTTTCTGCATCTACACTATCTGGTAAATCTATGTTTGCCTTAAAGTCCAGTAACTGCAGTTCAACTCCCGCCCTATGCGTGACTTCCAAAATTCAGAGGTTTTAGCACTTGAAATTGCAGGAAAAGTTGAAGTTCAAGAATTCCATTGAACCCCCCTACCCAGAGCACTCACTGAATTTTAACTTGAGTGCAGCTTGGGACATCAAGCCCTTGCAATGTGAGGCTTGTAGAGCATTCAAGATTCAAACAGGTTTTCTTGTTAGCCTCCTCAAGCTCTTTAAATGGTTTTCCTTAGCTTTTTGGTTTTGGAAGACAGGCATATGGCAAGCTATCCATAAACTGTAGGTGAACACATGGGATCAAATTCCTTCCCTAAACCCACCATTGACTCTAGTGGAAGTTGGACCCAATCAGAGGTGGACAAATATGTATCTCTTGCTTAAGTGAGTAACTGGCTTCAGTGATGTTCACATACAAGATTAAAAAAAAAAAAAAAAAGAAAAGGAGTTGAATTTGTCCTCAGTTGCACAGTTTTAAGCCACTCACTGGTCATGCTGTGCAAAAAAGGCAGTAATGAGATATTGAATCAGATTTATAGTTTCCAATTTCACTAAATATTACAGAGCATTCTCCTAGTCATTGCTTTTAACTCTCTCTCTCATATGCCTGTGCTATGCAGGTCAAGTTTAAAATCAGTACATGTTCTGTTTGAGTAATATTTTAGTGCTCAAAAGAACAGCTATGCATACTAAGCAGCTGAATTTAAATACTGTAGGGCTTTGAAAACTGCATCTTCAAAAAGAAAGATTTTTCTCATCTGTTGCCATCTCGAATTGTTTCCCTGCTTAGGAAGCTTGACAATGCCAGCAGAAGCAGACACAGAGCTGTGCTCCTGTCAGTGAGCTCACTGAAAGCAGTGGGATTTTCTGGGCATGGATGTCTTCGCATGTGTTAGATCTCCAAGGCCAGGCCTTACAGAGTGCTCCCTATTTTATATGGTACTTTGGAGAGAAATGTTTCTTATCATAGATCTCAACTAAAGCCAACCAAAGTAATAAAGACAGATTTGGTCCAAGAATACTTCTCTGCAGACTGTTTACTCCTTGATGATCCTAAATCATGATTTTAGCCTTTTGTTAACTGATGCTTACATTTCAGACAAGATGGGAAGGCTGTCAAATGCGCTCGATTCTATTCTCTCCAGGGAGTCGCTCTGAGAGATTTCACTGCAATGAAAGTGGGAGACACAAAGCAACACATTAACAGAAAACCACCAGCAATGGGCTTTTCCACTCTTTATTTCCATTTTTTGGTATACAGTTTCTCAACTCCTCCTACCAGTCTTGTTTGGTAGCAGTGCCAAGACATCTTGGGAGCCCATGCCAGTGGGGTTTGAGAGAGATCAACCTTTTGTTGCCTTGGCAAAAGGGAATGCCAACCCTTTGGAATTAGTGTCTCTGTAACAGCCAATCTCCATTTTCCCAGTACATTGTAGGTAAGGCAGAGACTAAGGGCCAGAACTAATGTAAATAGGCTGAGTCCAAGCCTGTGAGCCTTTTGGTCCTGCTTAGTGAATTTATTTGCATGGGTAGGGATATAGATAATGTTCACGGTGCCCATATGCTATTATCAAGTCAGAATTATGGTCATCTAATCCACAGATGTAGAAATGCACAAATATGGATTCAGCACATTTTATGAATAATTTTTGGATTTGAATGCCATTTTCATTATGTGCATGCAAACAGAAAGGAAGTGGCTCTTTTTCATCATTACAGCAACCAACATGACTGCTTTTGTCGGCACTCTTGGATTTTGATGTAGAGATTCTCCCATTTCCCACGTGTACTCAAGAATAACCCATACTGAACACAGAGAAAAATAATCCACTTATTAAACACTTGTTAAACGTTGGTTATATTAAGACTTATGGGGCCATGCAAAATTGAGCCTGAAAGTAAGTTGTATATATTGATGCATATATATGGTAAAGATCTTCAAAACATTGGGTTTTTTGACAGAATTGACTAGAAGGGCACACAAAGTAAACCTAAGATTACACACTGCCAAGAAGAAATATTTTCTGAACAATTGGGACACATCTACAAAATCAGTCAGTATTGTCACAGTCCTGAGAATTAGCTTATTTCAATTACAACTATGAGAAAATAACTTCTTTTGCTGTTGATATAAAACCCCTTAGATCAGGATGAATTCTATATTTCATTTGTAGTGGCAAAGGAGGATGCACACTAGAAATCATATAGTAAATATGTAAGTATTTCTTACAGAAATATTAATGATTTTTTTTCACCATCAGAATTCAGTGAGAATGTTATTTTTGGTATTGCACTAGTTACTTATAAGTGAAGGACAGATGTAGAATAAGTGGCCTGCTGGGCACCTGATCCTCAGAGATTCACAGGCTGGGAAGGAACAATGCCTGCTCACAGAACTTGAAGACTCAGGTTTGGGGTCTGAAACATGTTTCTTCCATGGGATCCCCCCTGTCTGCCACTGGTTTTCCATTTACATACGTTGCAATGACTTATGGCAGTGAGAATAATTTATCATCTCATTTGCAGGGGGTGATGTGCTGCCAAATAGATGATTTAGAGGTTTGTAATTTAAAAATATGCATTGTAAAAAGTAATACTAAATTTCAATAAAATTATGAAGTGTTCTATAGATTTACTTGATAAAAAATGCATTAATTTCTATGTTGTTAATTTGGACATATTCATTAAAAGCACACAAATAAATCAAATTAAATTCTCTTTGTGGAAGGGAAAGTGTCAGTGAACAAGCCATTCTCTGTGGAAAATAGGACATGCATACATTTTGGGAAAGTTTAGCCTCAAGTCATACAGGTAGGAGAAATTTTGTAGGTTTAATTTGGTCTTCTGTGTGAAAATTGTTAAGTTTTCATTAATCATTCAGATGCAAGTGAATGCAAGAATACAGTGCCACTGGATTCTACTATTGTAATACAGTGTTATAGTAGAATCCAGTGGCACTGTATTCTTGCATTCACTTGCATCTGTGCTGCTTAGGTTCTGGGGGAGGTCATTCCCCTGCTCTTCACTGCAATGGTGTGTCATCAACTTTGTCCTTTAGAGGCCATTCAATGAAGACAAAATAAAAAATAATAAATAATGGAGTCCCAAACATGCCATCTTTCAGCTGGGGTAACAACAAAAATAGGGGCAAGAGGGGTAAGCTGAGCCTTATGTCTGAGTCCTTGATATAAAATTGGTACAAAGCCAAGGATCAGGAAGCAATAGAGACCCAGTGTGCAAAATCACAGCACTTGCAAACAGAAAGATCAAAGAAAAAGTGCAGTCCTACTGATCCCCTGCCAAGCTTATCTCTCACTGCAAAATGCCAAAGAAGTATCTTATTTGGGTATTTTATAATGCCAAAGCTGTCATTGCAGTGGTAATGTTTGATAATAGAAATCTATCCCCTCTGCTAATCAAAAGTTCCTCTCATCAGTTATTAAGCTGTATCCAGTTCTTTCTGACAAGATTAATATTTCATTATGGGATCTGTTAAACAACTGTCAAAAATCACACCTTTTTAAAGGACCTTTTACATAATGTTTATAAGAAAATAAATGCTACGTTTATCCTTCCCCAGTGCTTTTTTTTTTCATCAATAATATGTTTTAGTCACACATTTTCATATTATTGTAAAAGAATGTTGTTTGGGTTTGTGATAGAATTTTTAGCAAGAAATTAAGGAAAAACCTACAGAAAATACTGACAACTTACATGATGAAGGCATCTCTAAGTCCTTCAAATGCATGTGATGGGATTACTTTTACAGGGAGATGAGTAAAGGATCTGAAAAAAAGAAGAGATGGAGGACAGTATTGTAAGGCATGGGGTTTCCTTGTTTATAGATTGTATTATTAGGGTAGGGAGAAAACCAATAAAGCATAATGCCACTTCATTTTTCCTGCAGTTCTCTTTACCTCTGGGGCCTGATCCATTTGTCATTGATCTCAGTTAAATGGAATTCAAAGGATACTGGGTCAGTTCCTCAACAGCATAAATTTGAGACTAATCACCATCGAATCAATAATAACCATAACCTATTAAGGAAATTTATAGCCTGATGAAAAGGGGCTGCTACATTCACAGTCAAAGGAAGCTATAGGCTATTTAAGGTTAGATCCTCAGAAGTGGGTTTCATGTAAAGATTTCTCTATAAAACAGTATCTTTGCATTTGCTGGACCATGTTCTCTGCACAGCAGTATATCTGTAATGTTGCAGCACGGCATTCTGAATTCACTGGCAAAGCTCTGGCTCTGTACAAGGCATAGAAGAATTCCAAATCAGGCCTGATAGACTGCCTTTTTAAATTTTTGTTAATAAATTGCATCAGTGTGGTTAGTTGATTCAAAGCAAGTGAATACTTTTCTTTTTAATTTTTAGTTACTCTGACTGAGAAGTTAATAATGATGTGGGAGACAGATTTGCATTTTACCACCCTAGTCCACATCTGAAGCTCAGTACTTTTACCAGTGAATTTATCTAGCCATGACCACACTTTCCCTGATAATGGCCATAGGAAAATATTTAACATATTTCAAGACGTTATCTCTATGTAAACAGATAATTGCTCCATTTTGCATTAGAATTACAAATATCTAGTCAGAGACATTTGTTTCCCATCCTTAAAAATCCTCCTCAAGGCTTTTTGACTGAAATGTTTCCGTGCTATTCATATAATTCGCTTTTTTGTTGTTTTTGTCATAATCCTTTATATGAAGACATATGTTTATGTTGATCAATGTTTATGTTAAATGTTTATCGAATTATATATATATATATATTTTTTTTATATGTACATATATGTCATACCACACATTATAATGGCAGGTTGTCACACTCACAAATGTCTAAGGTTTACAACTCTAGATGTACTAATGAGCCTGGCAGTCACTTCCTACCTATGTTCCAAACAGTCTGTATGATTTCAGGCAGCAATTTAGTTCCCTTGCACCTTGTCTTCTTGTCAGTAAACTGGGAATAACAATGCTTCCCTACCCAAAAGGAGCGTTGTAAGGATATACATGTTTTTCACACCATTGTGATTGAGTCTAGATTGATGCTGGCATGTTTTGTTGTATGTAAGGTTTGGTTAAATCAGAAATGAAACTGTCATGCAGCTTGAAGAAGGTATTTTTCCCTGAGGGGAGAGACAGGTAGAGAGAACCTGCAGTAGGGCTTGATGCTCTGAGCTGAAAGGAAAAGAACTTCAGGAAGAAGTAAAAAGTAGAAGCTGAGAAATTCCTGCTCTATAACCCTGGCAGCAGGAACCTCTCATAACTGCCCCATCAGCTCAGGCTCCTTGGAAAACCAAGCATACCTTTTGTGAAACCACTTGGAAACGTATTATCATTTAAAAAAGAAATAGAAATGTGACTGAAAGTGCGAAAAATAAAACCAAGTCTTGGCTTTTAATTACATCAGCCCATGAGCCTCCTACCTGCCTGTGATGTGTTGGTGAGGAGTGTGTTGGTTGTAACACTGCATGGCTGGGGAGTGACCTGCTTCCCCAGAGTGCCTGTCCCCCCTCCCTGCCTGCAGAAAACCTCTGGCAATAGTGATCTGAGCTTAGCCACCTCAGCTATGTGGTTAAATTTAAGTGGGATGACCCAGCCCTTTTAATAGGTAACATAATTAAACTGCATGACGGCACTTAATCCATTCTGTATTTCAACTTCACTGGTTTTCGTTTTTTAATTCTTGTGATTTCACCTTGATAGTGGAAGCTGTCTGCATTGACATTACCTCATCCCATTAAGCATCTCACAAAACAGCAAGAACAAAGTCCTCAAAATACTGGTGTAATGCAGACAGACACCTCCACATTGACAAAGGCATCTTACAGTCAAAAGGTGAATATTCTCAGACCTATTCTTGTCCGCTTCAGCTCTGTGGTTTGTACCTCAAAATCTGCCTGTGTCAAAGATGTTTATTTAGGTGTCTCTTTCTATGCTTAAAACATTTTGAAGAAGATCCTTTATCTTGCTAAGCACAATACAGCCTGTGTATATGTGGAAGCATTTAGGTTAACAGAATTTTGAACTGCTTGTTGCATGCTTAATTATCTCCAAAGTGCCAAGTACAGCAAGGCCTTATCTCATGTGTTGAAGTCCCTACTATTGAACATGTCTGATGTCTTGGATAGCACACAATGAAACTCAAGCAGGTACTGGCAGGAAGTAAATATTCATAGAATCATAGAATGATTTGGGTTGGAAGGGACCTTAAAGATCATCTGCCATGGGTGATGACATTGTCCACTAGACCAGGTTGCTCTAAGCCCCATTCAACCCGGCCTTGAACACTTCCAGGGATGGGGCATCCACAGCTTCTCTGGGCAACCCGTGCTGGAGTTTTACCACACTCATTGTAAAAAGCTTCTTACTTAAATCTAATCTAAATCTGCCCTCTGTCAAGCCATGCCCCCTTGTCTAATTACTGCACGCCCTTATAAAAAGTCCCTCTCCAGCTTTCCTGTAGGCTCCTTTTAGCTACTGGAAGGTACCTGGAGCCTTCTCTTCTCTAGGTTGAACAAACCCAGCTCTCTCAGCCTGTCTTCTTAGGAGAGGTGCTCCAGCCCCCCGAGTATCTTCACGGCGTCCTCTGGACTTGCTTCTACAGGCCCATGTTCTTCTTATGTTGGGGGCCCCATAAATGGGTTCAGCTCTCAAGATGGGATCTCACAAGAATGGAGTAGAGGGGCAGAATCCCATCCCTCAACCCGCTGGCCATGCTTCTTTTGATGCAGCCCAGGATACCATTGATACATTGCTGGGTCATGTTGAGCTTCTCAACCACCAAAACCCCCAAGTTTTTCTCCTCGGAGCTGCTCTCAATCCATTCTCTGCCCTGCCTGTATTTACGCTTGGGATTGCCCTGGCCCACATTCAGGACCTTGCACTTGGCCTTGTTGAACTACGTGAGGTCTGCAAAGTCTCAAGGCCTCAAGCCTCTCCCACCTCTCAAGCCTGTCAAAGTCCCTCCCTCCAGCATGTTGACTGCACCACACAGCTGGGTGTCATCCCCAAACCTGCTGAGGGTGCCCTTGATCCCACTGTCCATATTGCCGACCAAGATGTAAATCAGACCTGATCCCAATACTGACCCCTGAGGAATGTCACTGGTCTCTACTCAGATATCGAGTCATTGACTGTATCTCTGAGTGCAACTACCCAGCAAGTTCCTTATCCATCCAGTGGTCCACCCATCAAACACAATCCAATCCTAATCTCTCCAATTTAAAGACAAGGATGTCATGCAGGACAGTGTCAAATGCTTCGCACAAGTCAAAGTGGATGATGTCAGTGGCTTTTCCCTCATTCACCACTACCGTAACCTCCATCCTAGAAGGCCAATTAGTCAGGCAGATGATTTGCCCTTACTGAAGCCATGCTGGCTGTCACCAATAACCTCCTCTGTATCCATGTGCCTTAGCATGGTTTCCAGGAGGATCTGCTCTATGATCTTGCCAGGCATGAAGGTGAGACTGAGTGGCATGTAGTTCTCTGGGTCTTCCTTATTTCCCTTGGTAAAAATAAGGGTTATGTTTCCCCTTTTCTTAATTCCAGTAGGGCAAGCTAAATACATGGAAGGCTATCCAAGAGCATCGGGAAAGACAGGAACAGCATGCAGATTGACCAAATCCTGTCCTTGCCTGGTACCTAAAATACTGTCCTCTCTTCAGCTAGCATGATTCCTGTGTTTTTGTTCGAAATAATAAATTTAGAGTAAATTTTTTACGGGGATAGTTATCTCCCTGTCACTAGGAATACCAGGGTCAGTAGGGACCACATTAGCAAACCACCTTCTGCCTTCCCTGTCGTGAATGTATAGAGGGAGCAGTAAGAGCTCTTTAGAAAATATTCATGGGGCAATCTCTCCCAAGGAAGCAGTGGCATAAAACCACTATTGTAAATTTTTTGCTTCTGGGATGTAGCAGAGGCAACTTGATTCAACCTGAAAACAATTTTTATCTGCTAAAAGATAAGTCTCTGCTCCTGTGCTACCACATAGAGTCAAGCTCCAAGAGAATCTTTTGAGAGCCCTAGATGCCCCAAAAGCTCAGGATGATTTCCAGTCCTGTTGAGGAGGAATCAAAGCCCAAGACCACTCACACCACTGGAGGAAATCCCTGTATTACAGAATTGGCCACTTGCAAAAAGTGTTTAGTTGAACTGATAACAAATAATAATAAAAAAACCCACAGGACCAATAACACTAGGTATGAATGAGTTATTGTAGCTGGGTTGGCTGCTATATTTTAGTGTTTCTATTTTATAGGATTACTTGTATTTTAATGCTCAAAAGGTGAACGCATAGGGTAGACTCTTGTTGGCAAGCATTTTGTTCTGTGGTGACCTTAGATTTAACTTGGGAGGATTGTGAACACTGATTGAAACCACAACTGGAAATGCACTATTTTCCTAGGATTTTCATCAGCTTCTGGGGGGCAATGTAAAGGGTTGGTATTGATTTTTAAAGCCCTGTGTATTGGGTACTACCTACCTGAAATGAAAACTATGATGCTGGATACATCACACAACCACCCAAAGAGTACCTTCTACGAGGTGATGATGGGTGTCACAATATCTTCTATGAAAGACACTTTGTCCCTGAAACTGAATTCCTCTGACAATCCCAAAGAGCCAAATATGCCCCCAGTGCAGGCATGGTAGAACTGCTGAGTTCTTTAGGCTTTTGCTACAAAGTTTTGAATTTGATGCCTCATAATTTGGTGCCTAATCATGTGCTGCTCACCCTACTGCAGAAGTTCCGAATAGAGGGGCACACATAAGCACAGGGAAGTGAACCTCACTATGAAATGAAGTTTTTGAAGGGGCTAAAAGGTCTTCTGCATCCAATGCCCATTGCTGTAGAGCTGGAGTTGGGTGCCTTTCCATCTAGACTTTGCTTAAAAACCCAAAAGTACGTATGAGATTTCAAAAGAAAGAAAATCATATTTTGCTTCAAAATGTAGTGGTGTATTAAAGATTATTTTTCTGCTGAGACTAAGAAGACACATAGCTGCTATAGCCAAAATGGCATACAAAAGTGTCTGAATAATGGAGGTTCTATAGTGTTTGTGTAATATACAAACTAAAAACAGGAGCCTGAGAAAAATATGGTCAATTCAGGACTGTATAAACAAATAATTCTGAAACCTGACAGAAGCCTAATAATTTTGAAAGCTCTTTTCAGCAATAATATGACATGGCAAGAATAACTTGGGTAAAGAAAAATAGCTGAAATTTCCCTACAGGATATATACTTGGGATATAACAAATTATCAAAAGTACATTTGGAAACACAGCTCATTACAGCACCAGAGCTTGAATTGCTCAGATATAACTGGAGTTACATATTAGAGTTTATTTTCTTTACTGACCATACATTTAAGAAGGACTCTTCTAGGGCCTGGTTTCTGTGTTATAGTTGCACCAGTAAAAGAAAATGGGCATCCCAAGAACTGTGCTGGAACAACCTGCAATATCATTTTTTCCCAAAATTATTACTGCACTTGCAAGCACCACACTGCAATTCCCCTGGTGCACATGGGGACATGTGACTATGAGGGGACAAAATTAATGTTCTCTTGTTTTGTCTCTCATACACAGAGCTGTGCAGGGGAGAAGAGAGCTAGAAAGATTGGTAAAGTATAGAAAGAGGGGGAGTCAGTACTAACAAAGCTCAAAAAGCTGTATGAATAAGAGAGAGGGGAAAAAGTAAGAGAGAGGGGAAGACAACAGCTAAATGAACAAGAAGACAGTAGTATGAAAATCAAAGGAAGAAGTGAAAGGAAGGTAAAAGAGGTTGAATAAGAACTAAAAAAAAGAGCCAGAATACATGTACACCTGTAGGGTTAGTGAACACATTCATGTTTACAGCTTTGTGATTGCATGATGAACATAAGCTTTCTATAAAAAAAAATGGATATTTAATAGTATAGTTTCGGGTTCAATATAAATCAGGTTAGATGTCACCTGGAAGTAGAAGGAGCTCGGAATGTCTGTGAATGCAGACCAAAAGACAGGGATTTTTTTTTACTGACTATAAAGTTGGTTTCTACAGCCAGCCTAATAGCTGGAATTTGTGTACAATCATTAAGATTTAACATGATATTAAAGGTTGAAAGGAAGAAAATTTTCTCTTCTTTTTTATCCATTCCCTAGCCCTGTGGCTCTGGGTGAAACATAACTGGCAGCAGCCATAAACCCATTATCTGCCTTAACCTGATCACTGAGGTTGAGATGTGGTTTCTTCTTGGGGTGGCAGATGGAAAAAGGAGAAATAAAAGAGTAAACCAAAAAAAGAAAACAACATCATATAACTTTAGAGATTTTGATAATCTCTCTGGGCTGTGACTTACATTGACCTAATAAACATGTGAAATCCCTGCAAAAACTATCCTCCCCATTTGTTTCTGCTACAGTAGGCATCCTGGATGGATTTGACTGATCCACTGCTTGCTCTGCATGTGATACAAATACTGGTAAAGAAAAGTGCTTGTTGCAATAACTATGGAGAGTGTATCCAGCTTCTATTAGGGGTCTGCTTTCTCTGACACTAAGGTAACACAGGGAAATATGGAGAAAACAAATTCAGGACAGAGATTTTTCTAAAATCTCTACTTTGGAGGAATGGCTCTGGATTAATACAAATTAGCTTTTCTTCCTCCTATCAATTCTCAAGCTAGGGAGAAAGGAAAAAGGAGATCAGGGTTAGTATCATCCCTGGGGAATTTCAAGAGCATGTCAAATTTACAAACAAATCAGATGAAAATGGAAAACACAGGCTTTGTTACCAAAAGGGGCACAATAAGAAAACCACAGCTCAATTAATGCACAGATAACCAAGGGATCCTAGAAATGGCAACTATCCTATCTGCTGCTCCTCTAATCCCATATTTTGACGCCACGATTGTTTAGATCAGTGCTGTAATTGAGCCCATAAACAACAAAATAGCAGTTGAATACCTACCTATAGCAATGATTTGGTCTGGTCTATTCTATCATGAGCTTGGAGTATGGTGTGGGAGTGGGGAAAGGGAATGCCCATGAATCCTTGTTCTTATAATGTAATACTAATTCCCGGAGAAGAATTAGGCAGAAAGATATGATGGACCACCCTATAGAGATCCAAACAGCTGTCAAAACTCACAGCAGCTTTTTTACTAAGAGAGAGGGGAAAGAAATTAGTCAACAACTTGTCAATGAGCTGTACCTCAAAAAGAGGCAATGAGCACAGTGAGGAGGATTTTCATCCTTCAGTATAGGCGGGAAAATTAACTGCACAAACTTTGGGAGAAGAGGTTGCAAGAAATCCAACATATTTGTGAAAGAAAAAAACAAACCCCAGAACTGACAGAAGGGTAAAAACTATATCTCAACCTTTTAATCAGGTTTCTTTAAAGGTAACCCTGCCCCTATAAGGCGCTGATTTTGGAATAGGAAAGGCAGCTTATGCCTCCTGCCACAGCGGGAGAACACAGAAAGCCCTGATACCCGCACCCCTTCCCCCCATCACTGAGGCCAGTGGAGAGCGAGACATCCCGCCCACTGAGAAAAGGTCCCGAGAGGATGCGCGTCTCCTTCCTAAGCGAAAAAAAACAAACTCCGCGCCTGGGTTTTGTTTGAAGTTTGAAAGTTTGAAAACTTCAGCCCCAAGCTGCGCACCCAACCTCCCCACCCCCGCGGGCTGAGGGATGCTCCAAGCATCCCGCAGGCGCGGCGGGGAAGGCACCGCCGTCCCGCCCGGTCCCCTCCATCCCTCCCGGGTGCCGCGGTACTTACGCGCGGGCGGGCGCGGGCAGCGCCCCGTGCGGCGGCGCCGGGCAGCGCAGCGCGCCCTGGCTGCAGGCGCAGCGGGACGGGCAGCGCCCGCCCGCAGCCGCGGGGAGCGGGACCGGGACCAGCGAGAGCACCGGGAGCATCAGCAGCGGCGGCAGCAGCAGCGCGGGCACCATGACCGGCCGCTGCCCAGCTCCGCTCCGCCGCCTCTCGCCTCTGCCCGCCCGCAGCCCGCGGGACGCGCCCGCCGCCTCCGCCCGCCCCCCGCCCCGGGGCGGGCTCGCTGCCCTCCACCCTCCCGCCGCCCCGGCCCCCCACGCGCTGCCCGGGGAGCATCCCGCAGTGGGGTGTTCTTACGGGTGGAGTTGGCAGCGAAGCCTACAGGTGGCTTGCAGAAGGTTTCCTTGGATTTTCGGAAGTTCTGGTTCCCGTTCCTACAGGAAAGCTCCTCAACGCTCCCCGTTCCTAGTGTGAAAGCTGGTGGTATGGAGCTGTGGGCCCTGGAAACGCTCATTCGTTTGGCTGTTAGCTGCTTTGAGAGTTTGTGTCCGGGGAAATATGTGTTCCATCTCCCTTAACGGGGGTAAAGGCTTATTGTGCAGATATAGCAGCCTCCTTAGAGGATGGAAATGGTTGGGATACAAATGTCTGTGTCAAACACTCTCTTAAGGTTCCATGCACCGTCACTGTATTGCTGATGAAGGGTTATAATTTGCTTACTGAGTGATCAGACAGGCATTTCAGAGTGTGCAACTTGTTACTTTATGATCAATTATACGCTTTGTGTGAAAGCAGTAATCATGTTTTTAAGACTATTTGTCTTCACAAAGGTCCATTCATTTTGTAAGGGACTGTTTTTATGTAACTATAATTATTGCTGTTGTTATTGTTATTATTGTTTATTATTACAACTATAGCTTCTAGAAGCTATAGTTAGAAATACAGACCTTTTTTATGGTGAGTGATGGAGCAAGCCACCAAAAAGATAATTGCTCCCCAGAGTAGTCTTTGTAAAACAAGTATAAGGATATGGATATATCATCAAAAGCTATCCCTTTCTTTAAGTGTACCCAGGAAAAAAAATCAGAGTCGAGGGAATGGCACAACATAACATGGGATTTGCTTGACACAATACTTCCAGTTGTTGCTTTAAAACCATGGAATCAAATAATATAGCCTTATACACGTTTTGTTGGTTAGGAATAAAATGTCAGACAGGAATGAGGCATGAGATGCGTGTGACCCAGGGGCATCCCAGTATTCTCAGCAGGCACTGAGTGCTGGAGATAGTTAGCAAGTGTTAAGCACCTCCTCTGGACTGGCCTTCCTTCAGCATCATCTGCTCCACTTTAACTGATAGTGATGTGAGCTCTTATTCTGACCTTGCAATGGTTATGAGGTGCGCTCCGTCACTTTATTCCGCTATGCTTGGCATACCCTTTTATCCACCGGTACATCACTGTTAATCTGATGGATGGTCTACCTAATTCCAGCTAGCATGTGACTTTATATTGATCTGTTCTCCTCCTCTCCACCTCCCCATCACCTTTCAAATCAAGAAAAGTGATGGGGTTATGAAACTGAGGGACCAACTGAACCATGTCAGCTGACAAACGTGAGATAACATTATGCCCTTGTGAGGACCTGCCATTTCCTAGAAATCTGTCTGTACGGTACTGCTGACCCTTTTCTAACACTCAGCTGCCAGTGTTGAGCAGTAACAGGTTTCTGGGATCCTGCAACTTGGTTTCCTACAGAAGGAGCAATCAGTGAGAGAGTCTGGTTATATTTTTACATTATTTCCACGTGCCTGTATACATTGATTTGGGAAGGAAACAGTCAGAGGGCAAGCAGGAAAGTCCCTTCTCCAGACTTCTTCTGCCAAGTCACTAGCTCCCAAGGAGCAACTTCATTTCTGAATTGTCTGCATGTGCACTTGATGCCAGATAACTTGTCTGTCCACAAAGCTGCCTGTACTCCCAAAATCAGGCAAAACAGTGCATCGTCCAAAAAAAAAAAAAAAAGGAAAAAGAAAAAGAAAATTTCTTTGACAAGCCATCTTGGAAGAGCATGGGGAGCAGCACTGCTGAGTGACACCTGCTGTCACTCTTTTCCTGGCGGGTGTCGTGGGTTGCTCGCATTATCTGCAACATTTGTGGGTTTGCAGGATTTCACTGATGCTCAGATGCCTTTGAGGATATTTTTAACGAGGGTGTTAGAGCAGTGTGTGGTGTTTGAGGACGTGACTACTTTTCTCATCACAGCCCCTGCCAGGAGCACAGGAGTGGTGGCACTGCTCTGCCTGTGTCACGTTTGGGAGACATGGCATTGTGAACAGCCCTTGTGGCCTTTGGGGCCATCCCAACAGTCAGGTTGTGATGGTGAATTGTAGGGACAGACTGAACTAGCTTAGATCTAGCCATTTTGGTTAAAGGGTTTTTCTAGGCAGTGGTGATTGCAGGGCATCATTCAGCCTGCCCTGTGCTGCAGTCGTATGAGAGCCAGCTAGCTCAAGCTTGTTTGGGTACGAGCTACAGTCTACACAGCACAGGCATTTATCTTTCCTTCCCTGCTTGACTTTTGCCTTGAGCATTTTGACCTCTAAGTAAAGTGTCAGTGGCTGTGAGGTGTTTTGTGACTTAAGGCTCCCTGAGGGCTGGATTTGTGCAGATATAAAGACACACCATATCTCTGAGCCTCCCCTTCCCTCTATCAGCAAGTTTGGCAGAGCATCGTGATTGGCCGTGTAATTATAAATCACTTTGTTATTTATGCGTCTTTATGCTCATGTGTGTACAGAGTATATATATCTTTTGATCAACTGCAAAAGCCATTTAATGATCTGTAACAAGCATATACCCTTAATTTAATTCAGCCCACTAATTCATCTAAGGTCACAGGGAATCTTGTAACATAGGGAGAAGAAAATTTAACAACCCGCCTGAAACTATGCCTATCTCTAAACACCATGCACCTTGAAATTGAGAAATGTTAGCCATATATAAAAAAAAAAGTGTTTTAATGCCCTATTATTTTTAAGATACCTGAATTAGAATTGTAAGCAAAAAACTATTTCTGTTAGAAAGCCACAATTATTAGTCAAATTATTAGTCATGCTGTCTTGCACATCTGGTCCTGAGTTAATATCTGTCCAAAATGAAGTGGTAGTTATCCATAAGTAGAGGCATATAAACACATGGTGTTTAACCTAAATTAACAGATTCAGGAGTAACTGCAGTTTATACATGGAGGAACCTTACATGGCTTTGTAACTGCACATACAAAGTCTTACACCTACGTTCGTGCCTGGCTATATAATCATAATGAATGGCAACACATATATTTAACACTTCAGGGAACCATCTCTGTTCTGTCAGTACTTAAGCAGGGGCTTAACTCTGATGGGTTGAAGTTTCACTGAAGTCACAGGGAATCAAAGATATGCCTGATGTTACTCTTCTGCTCAAGCGCTGGCAGAGGCAGGGATTACTTTACATGTGTTGGAGTGCTTTCCTGAATCCTTGCCTCAAGGCCGCAGTGCAGAAGTGTACATGAGCCCCTCTGCACACAGAAATGGCAGGAGTGATAACAGCTGCTGGGGCTGCAGCTGTGGGTTGTAGGTTTGCTCTGCACAGGCGAAAAATGCAAACAGGAAAACCCCGCAGTCCTTACTCTGTTGGATCTTCCACTGATCTGAAATGTGGGCTTGACGGAGCAAGGACTGAGAGATCTGGCTTGGAGGAGCTGGTGCAAGGTTTCTCCCTCAGGGCTGCAACTTGTTGACCTGCTTTCCTTGGGGGCAACTCAGAACCTGCGGTCATTGCAGACCTGGTTTAGGCCAGTTGTTCTAATTTACTATCTTTTCTTCTCTTTCCCCATTTATTAACCTTAATATGCCTTTTTACAGTTCCACAGAGAAGTAGTGCCAGTGGAATACTCATGTGTAGAAAAAAATTGCTTTTGAGATACAGAACACGGCTAATTACGGTGCTACAATTAGCTGAATGCCCTTAACAGAGTCCAAGGGGGGAAATCATGCTGCAGCATCTGCTGTAACATATGCTTTTCTAGTTTCCAGAAGATAACAGTGAGCGTGTACACTGTCATGGATTGTGCTTTCTGCCTGAAGAGCAGAGCAGCCTGCAGATGCTCCAGTATTTCTTCCACCCGAACTCCGTAAGAAATGTCTGATGTTGCATACATCTGTCATGAGGAATTATGCTTTTTTTTTTGCTTCAGACTCCTTCATGAAGATGGACTTAAAATGATGCACTGGAAACTCAGATCCCATCGTTCCTGAGTGCACACTTCATCCTAAGGGTAGGTGTCATACCAAGAGCAGGGCAGAAGTAACAGGCAGTGTGGCACCACAGGAGTCTGTGCTCAGCTCTGAGGTGTTTCTCCTTGTTCACTAAATTACCACATAAACCAGATGAACTGCTGCTTTCTGAGTGAGGGTTTTTTTCACTGTGTTATTGGAAAGATGAAGTGCTTTTCTGTGTACTGTTTAGTGAGGTAAATGTAAAGTGGCTCATTATTTTCTATCCTATAAATTAACTTGGCCTTGTCCAAACCATCCCAGAATAGTTGATATAGCCCTGCTAGTATACTGTTCAACATGCTGAGCTGTGTTAATTACAGTTGAATTAGAGATTGAGCCAGCTTAGTCAAATACTGCTTCAAATTTACAACAAACCTTCAGCTCCTTTCCATTACTTTATTTTTTTTATCATCACATTTTTAACATTTCACTGTCTTTTGCCTTAACCAGTCCTAGAACTCCAAAAAGAAATGCATTTGTAAAGACACTATTAAAAATTTGTCATTATAGTTGCAAAGCAGAAAGTAGTAAGTAACTTTGGATCACATCCATCCTCCTGTGTACTGATTAATAGGAGAGTTTGTGTAAGGAAAGTGTGTCTCTGTTATTTAGACAATTACTTAATGATCTATTCCTCCTTCCCAGTTTGTCTGGCAGCCTTGCACTATGATCTGTGGCAGCTCCTGCCAAAAAAAAAGAACTAAATTTTTGGGAAAGGCTTTGGCCAGGTGATATAAACCTGTGATTTACCTCCTGCAAGGCCTGAAGAAAGGCTGCTGAGAGGGAAAGAAGCCCGTGGCTCCTCCATAAGCAGTTGGAAAAGACTCTGGCTCTGGTCAGATCTCTGTACAACTGTAACTGTGCCCCAGCACTTTACTGTGTGTGCTTTCAGTGCAGTGCTAAAGCTGTTGGTTCTTCATGAATATGATGTCATATCGTTAGTGCTCATGCCTTTATGAATCGAAGGACTGTGACTGTCTTTTGAGCATTATACATCCCTATGTGGGGGCTGTGAGTGCAATGGGGAGTTAACCCTGGGGTCTCAGCCATGGGACCAGTGCTGCAGTGGAGGGTAAATTAGGGGAGTCAAGGGAGTGAGATTTTTCTCACTTGGGCCATAGTACTAGTTCACTGACTGATCCATCAGTTAAGTCTTATTTATAACTCTATGTGAGCACACACTTGCAGGTGTGAAGTGAGGTTAGTGGGGCACCTTGTTTGCAAGAATGTCTGAGTGCCTGAAAGGGGCACAGAACTGAAAAGGCAGGCTGTGAATTTATACATGCAAAGTTACACAGCAAAGCCTAAAGGCTGGATAAGCTTTGAAGTAGGATGAGTTGTAAGCTTTATTCACTAGATGACAAAACCCCTGGTCTTTGATCCAGTAATCCGTATGTCAGTTGGATGATAAATCCAATAATTAAGTACAGTGTAGTTTTTCTCTCCCCCTCCCGAAGACTTTCTTTCACATTCTTATTTATTTTTTGTCTGGTATCTCAAAATGTCAAAAGAGGGTGGTACAGCCATTTGGAATCAGGTCTGAGCCGTTCACAATGAGGTCTGAGCCTTATTCCTCTGTCACTTTTAGTATATATTGCGCACTGATTTAAAGACTATTTTAAAATAAATTAAAACCATCATGAGAAATGAAGGAAGCTCAGCACTTCTGAACTGTGTTTGATGCTTACCTCATTGAATTCAGGAAGAAGGGATTATTAAAGATATAAAAGCTGTCTCTGTATCAGGAGCTTAAAAACACTCCAAGGGAAACAAAATCTGTTGTGCTTAGCTGCTGTAATTTAAGAGCCAAACTCTTCTCACGTTTATAATGGCATAAATTTGAATTTGATTGAACTCTGGATTAACATTGCTGCAAATGAGACCAAAATGTGACTTCCAAAGTTCATAAGAGAAGAAGCAGTTTTGCACCCAATCTTGTTAATTTTTATTATGTGTATGCTCTTACCAACTCTGTGCTGTGGCATGTCACCCTGGACAAAAATACCTGTGGAACATTTGATCTCTTTTTAGTGGTTCTAGTCAGAATGATTATGCTTTATTCTAACAGTAGATGTGGCCAGATTAGTAAAATTCCACTGAGTTTCTACTCTTTGCCATTCCCATGATATTTGGATACTGCATGAGAAAATAATGGCATGCTGCCTAGATCCTGAGATTTTGGTTCAAGTATTTCATGGACTTTTGGGTTCAAAAGGGCTGCAATTACACTGAACTTCACTTGCTACATAATGCAGACCAGCTTGTGTGGTTCTTACAATGCAGAGATGGATAGGGGAGAGCCTAAAAAGCCTGACCGTAGTAATTTCAATAATTAAATATTGGCTTAATAGTTAATACAAGTTCATGATATAAAAATAATAGCTCACAGTCTGTTGATAAAAAATCAGAACTGCCCATACTGTATTGATTAAGAAGATACTAATTTTTTGGTAAATATTATGAAGTGGTTTGGGAAGTAGTTAATATTTGTTTTTTTCTGGGGGTTCATTAAAGTAGTTGTTCTTGAATTAGACAAATATATGTAGTCTTAGAAGGGGAAATAATTCCTAGTCTTACTGTTCATTTAAAAATGAAATAGTGCTAGCCATCTTCAACGTGTTCACTTTCTTACCTCTTCCACTGACACCCAATAGGGTTACATTATTTCAAGACAAATAATTCCAAGGGTGATCCTCTCCAAGGGTGCAGGACGTTGTGTAATTGGCCATCAGTCAGAAAATGCATTAATAATGATTAAGCATGGGGGAATGATTTCTGCTTGCCCTCATATGACTTACAAAGTATACAGCTTTTTTTTTTTTTTTTTCCCCAACTCAATGTCAAATTAATGGAGTTTCTCAGCTGTTTAGGTAATGAGCTCGAGCATACATTGAGTTTTTGGAGGAGATGTGTGTGTTGTATTGTGAGGCCAAAATCCAGAAAGATGAACGTTTTCAACCATCTTGACAAGAGGATTATCTCCTTGAATATACAGTGCCTAGTAGCCTTAAAGAAAGACCATTTTGTAAAATGATTTTTAATGATTGCTGGCAAAAATACAAGAAAATGAAAGACATTTTGATTTACACCAACATGAAGTGAGATCGGAATCAAGTTCTAAATGACAAGCACTTTTAGTTTATTTGTGATTAACCTCCTACCAAACTTTGCTGCCTAGCTTTACCTATCCAACCACTGCAGCAGCAGCACCTCTCTCCAAAATTTGGTCTGTAAGCTTGTTGCAGAGCTCATGGAAGGAATTAGACACCTCCAAAAAAGCAATCCCAAATCACACAAATTGTTAAAAGAGCCACTCCAGAGTAAGCCAGGGAGCTCTGGGCAGAGGCATGAATATGAAGCCAGGCTCACATTGGAGCTGGGTTCCTGGAGGCAAACAGCTGCATCTGTTCGGAATCCAGAGTTGCAAATCCCTATACCTATCATTTGGGGAGGGGAAACTCTTGAAAACTCATTCTTGTCTTTTAAAGAGCTTCCACAAGGGGAAAAAATGCTGCCTCCTGTAAGGGGAAGGGAGCCTGAGTTTTGTGCCTTTCCTATTCTAAGGGGAATTTGGATTTGTGCCTTCCACCTTTCCAGATGAGTGGTGCAGCTCTTGGTTGGGGCCTGAGCACCTCTAAACTGCTGCCTTGCAAAAAAGGAAGGCAAGAGGTAATTTTTCTTATGTTCTTTAGTTTGCTATAAGTTTTGCCTGCTCCTATTTTCTCTCTATAATTTCTAATTCAAATTAGCTGAGAGGTCTTAGCTGGTGTGGCATTATTGCCTTTCTCTGTATGTATTACTATGGCTAACGTCCTCCTGAGATGTGCATTCCACTGGAACACTTTTCTACAATTTTTTTTTTTGTGTGTGTGTCTATGAAATTCCAGGTATTTGTTGATTTAAGGATGAAAAAGACTTCCACTTATAGCCCTGTGCTCTGTTCTCCAGCTGACTTCACTGTTTCCTTTAGTTTCTCAGCTTGCCTGCTTGGAGTTCAGGGCTTTTGGTATTGACTTTCTTCCCTTCCTCTGGGTTAGCACCAAATGAGAGCTTGATCGCTTGCTCCAGATCTATGTTCTGTAAATGACTCTCACATAATTTCCTCCCCTAATTAGCAGGGAGGTAGTGTGCTGGGTAGATGCTCTGTGTGTGTCCAAAGGGGTTTCAGTTATCAACCCCATGGAAAGCAATGGCAAAACTTTCCTGGTACAGGCTTTCTGTATCCATGGAGTAATGGTAATAGTTACTTAATTAGCTCTTCACTGGCATGGATACTATTCCCAAAATATTTGTGTTTACTAGATACCTGTTAGAGAGCTGGGGCAAACCCCTTGATGCTGATATTTGAAGGGAGTGATGGGCATGCAGGGCTTGACATCCCCTTGAGGGTATTTGGGCTGTGGGAGACAACACCCCTAACACCCCCCCTTCCAGGCACAGCAGGTGCCACAAGGTCACAAGGCACTTGACTAGTTGTTTTCTTACCAGGCTACACTGTTACTAGTTCTTCCACTGAGTTTAGCATACTGTGGGTGAAAGAGTTTTTTCCAGGCTCATCAGGGCCAGAGTCTTCTTTAAATACCAGCCAAAAGAGGATAAAAGCAAGTTCTTGGGTAATAGCTCACATCACCAAAGAACAGTGAATTGGAGAAGGGCCACAGTTTACATCGGTGCAGCACTTCTGATTATTTATTTATTTGGTTGGTTTTGGAATCATTGTGTACTTTTGTTTGCTAATTTGGGAAGTCCCGCTGCCTTTCTTGAGCTCCCCTCTCCCATGTGAAACCTCTCAGCTGTGCATTCCCTGATGTGCTCCATATCCTCTCCGTTGGCCTCCTCCGAGTTGTAAGAAGTTACTGTTCCCTCCAAAGGCAATCCTTGCATTTGTGCCAGCAAAGCTTGCCTTGGCACAGCTCAGCTCGCTCCAGTCCCATCGCTCCTACCCTGGCCCTGTCAGCCCAAGGTGCCCAGAGGAGCAGGTCTCTGAGGCTGCTGGGGCTCTCCCAGTACATTCACTGCCTGGCTGGCTGCCAGCAGGCACTGCTACCCCATGCTCTGGCATGCAGGGGATGTGGGTTTTCCTCCCGATTTCCAGCCCCCACACAGCATCCTTTCTTACTCCTTTCTGTGCTAGTAAGTTTCCCCCACTCACCTACCTTACACTACCTTCACATGCCAGACCGAAAGCCAAAGGCATCACCAGCTGTAGGTCTGATGCTGTCCTGCCGTGCCTCTTGCTGGCTCACCTATGCACAGGTGTAGCATGTGTGGGTGTGAAGGGGAACTAGAAAATGCTCTGGCTTAGGCAGTCAGCTGTTGCTGCATACCTCGATCACACAGCAAGCACCCTTTGGCTCAGTTCTCCTGCCTCCACCTTGTTCCTTTAGGCTCAGAATAAATGTGGGACTGTACGCATGGACGCATGGCTGCCAGAGGAGAGTGTTTTCCAGATAAAATGAAGCAAAAGAATATTGGTGGGATTAATATCAGAAAGACTTTTCATGGAGCTTCCCCTAACTTTCCTTTTTCTCAGGTGTGCCATGTCCTTTTCCCAAGGGCAGACTGGCTTCAGGATCCTAATCTTTCACTGCTGTCCTGAGGGCACTCCTTGGTGTAGCTGCTGAGTATGGGGCTGGGTGATATCAGTGTGGGATGTCAGTTGCTTTAAGCCTCTACTTTGGCTTCTTTTTGTTAAAATAAATAGGAACAGGGTGCACTGCTCATGAGTTAGTATGTATTTGCTGCAGCTCCACAGATGAAATTTGTTCGGCACATCTCTTGTTTGTGAAAAATATAGAGGTCAAGATAGTCCCTTTTCACACCTTTCCTCATTACTTTATGAGTTGCATGTTGTGTAGATGAGTAACTGAGAAACTGAATAATAATAAAAAAAAGAATAGTCTCTTTAAAAAAAATTTTTGTTGCTTTTCTCTTTATTAAATAAATAAATAATTGATCAATTGACCAAATCCTAAAAGAAGGAGAAAGCATTCAATACTCCTTATGTATCCATGACAACTTTTCACAGATTTGTATTCTGCTCAAGTAAGTAAGGGGCTCAGAATGAAAATAAAAGCAAATATTTTATTTTGTGATGTATAAAAACTAAAGGAGAAGAGCGAATTTAATTCTATACTATTTAAATTTATGTGTATTTGTGAAGAGTGAAGTCCTATAGCAACAAGAAGTGGTTGCCTTTTTTCATTTGTCCCTGATGTCTGGGATGTCTTTCAGTTATTGAAATAGTATGGATGTGAACAATCTCATGAGAAACAAATTGAATACTCACAGGACTGAAGTATTAATCCCACTGAATCTAAGGAGAAGAATGTTGTAGGTACAGCACCTTGTGGGTCTGTGGATCTGTGGAGTAATAGCTCCTGACTTGCAAGATCTGCTAAAGAAGTAATTACTTGCTGAAGTTGCCACATGAGATGGGTGTATCTCTCATCATTCATCTTTCGTCCTTCCAGATGGAACAGTCAAATCCAACTTTTATAACCAGGTCCATTTGTCTAAGTTCAGTTACTCCAAGTTCACAGAACTGTGACAGGGTGATATTTGCCCCAGAGTGTAGACATATATCAGCTTAAATGTGATTTTACTTCTATATAATAACTGATTCAATTTAGATATGCAAAAGAAACCTGTTTGAATTATGGGTGGTCCAAGAAACTTCCTTTAGAGCAGTCACATTCTTGAGAGAGTACTGGTTTAATCAACAGGCTTGGTGCCAACCCAAATTTAACCAGATTGTCCTCATGTCAAAGTTGAGGCAGATGGCTTGTGAGAAATGGCTTTCAGGAATGGAAAAGAACAGCAGGATGTTTTCTCTGGTTTGGAAAGGCTAAGTTTTGGTTCAGAAATGGGGTTCCAGAAGAGAAGCACAAGATGCTTTGGGAGAGGAAGATAGGTCTGAGGCTCTCCTGTCCACTCTGCCTAATGCCTTGGGATGTTACGGGAGACCTGCACCTCAACACAGGGAATTCAAATGTGGTATTATTTCACTTGTTCCACATACCAAAGGTGAAAAGGGAAGACTCCTCTGTCACCTCTCAAATTCAGGTAGGGTGGATATAAACTGATCCCTTTCCCAAAGGACCATTTTCTGGAAGGGCATCGTTATTATGGATGACAGATCATTGTACATGGCACTGTGGGCAAAATTCTGGACTGACTGCGGGTTGTAAATCCTCATATACCCACTCATGGTCTGACTGTGGTGGACTGTTGAGAGGCATAGTTCATTCTCATTGCAATCAAAAGCACTGGATAGGCCAAGACATATCTGAAATGGAGAAATCTTTTGAAGTCCTGTAACATTTTTAGTCCATCAAATGAATACTAGGTCTAAGTTCAATACCTAATTTACCCAGCTCTTTGCTCATTAACACTAAAGGTGTACACAAATGTACATACTCTGTGCTTGGAGCCAGTCTTTAGATATGTTTAACTTTTCAAAGAGTGAGAAATGCACAGGGCAGAAATGTGAAGACATGATGTAAAATGCAAATAACTAACTTCTAATAACCTGCACCATTTACTGTCTCTGTCTTGTATTTGTGATCCTGTTGCCATTCAAATTCGCACTCACAGGACTGACAGTAAGGATTCCATTTCCACGGCTCTAACATCAAGGTGTTCCTGAAAATGGAACTTCCAAGTGTGGATCTACAGCTTCCACAATGCTACTGGCATAAATTCAACATCATCAATATCTAAATAGGTGGGAAAACAATAGCAAACTTTTACATAGTGCTTTTACATTCAGTACTTCTCATATTTTCCAGTACTTTAAACATCCCTCTTCATAGGACAGTGTTGCTGAAAATTAAGAGCTGAGGCATCTAGAAGCCAAGCCACTCATCAATGGCACCTGGGGAGTACAAGTTATATTTTAATTGCTGATCCTTCCTTCTTTTACAGGGGTAAATAGTGATTTCTGTGTGAGTTGGTATTTTGGGTGCTCAGCTCTCATCCTGCAGGCCCAGATATGATGCAACAAGGAGCACATCCACTGTTGAATTTGTTGCAGTTCATTCAAGTCTCCAGAGTAGTCCATTGATTAATCTAGTTCTCAAGTACTTAACTTTCCAGTTTGCTTTTTGGATTAAGAACCTGATGTTTAGATAATTTCTAAAAATTTCCTGCCCAGTTGGCCAGGTGCTTAATTCCCCACTCAATGACATTGATATTTGTGTTTCTGCACAAGCAAAATATCCACTGATGCAAAGGAAACATGCCCAAATAAATTTAAAGGATCAGCCAACTGATTATTTATCCACAGTACTAATTTCTTAGAAAGTATCCTCTGTCCGTACATCTGCACATTCTATAAGAACTTATTCTGCATCTCAGCATCCTCAGCTCTCTTAAGTGAGTTTGCTTCACACTTTCATACTTCAGAGTTAAAACACAAGTGTGATCACTCTCCTATGCTCTGGTGTCATGTTACTACTCTTGCAGTAAGAAAGACCCAATACAGTGATCTTGTGAGAAAACATATATGATGTATATAAATTTAAATGCATCTAAATCCATTCTATTTTCTGCTAAAGGGGAAGTTTTGTGTCTCCTTGACTTGTTTTTTTTTTTCTTTTGCCTTCAGATCCTGTTGTAATACAAAAGTTGGAAGGTATAAGCTTAACAGGTTTGTCTTTTTAGATTTTTTTTTTTTTGCATAGAGACCCCCCAGTGTAACGTGCCTTAATTAATGGAAAGCAAGAACGGATTGCATAAACTCCCAATGAATATTGTCTTAGCAAATTAAATCTGATTTAATGCTTTAAGCCAAAAACGTATTTGCATAGCTAATGAAACTGATTAACTTGGAATTAATTTGCAATGTTTAGTCATAAAGCTTAAAACTAAAGTGATGTTAGTAATGTGTTGATTATTATTAGTACTCAAGATAATCAGGCTTGCTGGATGATTAAATGTAAACACATAGTAAAAAAATTGGTTCAGGGTAATAAACAATTTCAAATGGGAAAATGCCCCATGATGATAAAGTGGAACTGAGGAGTGTTAATTGTACAAGCAGAAGTTAAGAAAACACGAGTTCCCCCTTGTCTGCTGGAAGCGGGTGAAAAGCTACTTCATTTTAGCTTCCCTTTGATTTGATAATGATTTCTTTGTGATCTGTGCGACACTTGTGCCTGGGAACAGTCAGTATGGGCCGTGGACCCGACGTACCCAAATGCTGTACAAACAGATCTTGGTGAGCTCATGGAAGCATGGACGGGAGGTAATGGGTGGAGGAGGCAGTTTGTGGGTCAGTGCCTATGTGCATGGACAGCAGGGACCTTGGTTCACCAGCAGCTTCATCATCACTGTGACATTTTTTTTACTTAGTTCTGCAGGCATTTTATTGAAGTTTTGGGATGGGCTTGCAATGAGGACCGTGTAGTGGCTTTCAGAGGTCTATAGGAAACTACGCTTTAAGATCAGGTGTCTACTGGAGAAAGAATGGAAGTGTGTGCTTCAAAATGAAGTGGTTGTGTTGCTAAGAGGTGATACCACTGATTTGTAAGGATGCAGAGCTTGCTGGTCACTAACAGTGTAGGAAGAAAAGGGCATGAAAAGCGAAGAGGAGCAGTTAGAACTCAGTAGGATATAGAATCACAGGTTCATAGAATCATCAGGATTTGAAGAGACCTTTAAGATCATCCAGTCTCACCATCCACCCAGCATTACCACTGTAAATCCCTATACCACTAAACCATATCACACAGCGCCAGATCCAGACACTTCTTGAATACCTCCAGGGATGGTGACTCCAACCACTCTGGGCAACTTATTCCAATGGCTGCCCACCCTAACAGTGAAAAAATTTTTTCTAATGTCTAATCTGAATATCCACTGTCTCAGTTTAAAGCCATTTCTTCTGGTCCTCTCACTTCAGGCACAGCAGAAGAGACCGCCCCCCCCTCACTACACCCTCCTTTCAGGTTGCTGTAGAGAGCAATGAGTTCCCCCCTCAACCTCCTCTTCTCCACACTACACAAACCCAACTCCCTCAGCTGTTCCTCATATGACACATTTTCTACACCCTTCAGGAGCCTTGTTGCCCTTCTCTGGACATGTTCCAGCACCTCAATATCATTTTTAAAGTGAGAGGCCCATATAGAGGCATCTGATGAAGTACCTGTTCTTATACTGTTGTCTGGAGGCTCAATCTGTCTCTAGAGAAACTAAGGACAGCTAAAGGATCATCTAATTTATATCATTTTTGGGAGGGGGTTTTGGGGTTTCTCTGAAGTGTAGAGTCACTACAGCTCTTTGGCAGTGTTCTGGGCTTAGCTACTGCATCCCAGTTGATGGTGCTGGGGATGATGGGGCAAAGCTCCCTGTCCCAGTGTCACCCAGGGACTTCCAGAGCCACACGTACTCTTCTGCTCTGGTGCAGTAGGCTGGATTGTGTCTGTGGGCATGAGGTAACAAGGCATAGGTGGAAAAAAGAATCTGTCTCTTAGGCTTCTGGGAGTCTATCCTCAACCTGCAAATTGAATTTTTATCTCCAAATAAGTAGGTTTCTTGGCATGTAAAAAGGTTGCAATTCTGGCTGTAAATATGACCTTTAGGTTCTTACTTTACAGTGCTGTTTACTGCATAAAATTGCTTATTTAAACAGGAAGTTTTTTGTGCTTTGAATTTTCATAATCTGAGAGTCAGATCAGAGTTGACTAGACAATTTCTTCACTTGGTTACACTAATGTAAATACCAATTAGATGAATGTAAAAATTTGTTTTCATACAGCTGTGAGCAGAATTTGACCCGAAGAATCTTCCTTTGACCCCACATTGGCACACTCTTATGTTTTGTCTATAAATTAGGAAAAGAAGTGTAAATCAAACCAACGTTTTATGCATCAAGAAGAAAGAGTTGCTTTTCTCTGTGAGTTTTCTCAGACTGTTTCTGAGGATAGAGGGTCCACAGAGCTTAAAAAGAAGAAAGACAACGTTGGGGGATGGCAGATGTCCTCTTCTGGGTCTGATAAACATGCCAGCTTTGGCCAGCTGAGTGTTGTGGCCGATGTGTTGGACTCTACAACTCATGCTGGTCAGATAATGTAAAAGATCACATGAACTTTCCTCATCCACTTGGCTGCCAAGTCTGTAGTCAGCTTTACCTATGTGGCCAAAGGAAAAACAATGGTCAAATAATCTTTCTTGCTTCAGAAGGTACTGTGGAAACTTGAAGCAGAAGGGTAACAACAAGCATGTGGCAATGCAGACATGGTAGTGTTTGCAGCAGAGAAACAGATGGAAAGTGCAAAACTACCTGCTTCATGTACCATTGCATCTCCTCATTATGTCTCCTTTATACTTCAGTGCTGGGTCTCATCCTTCCATAGCTCTTGCTTTCCACTCTCTGAAGTTGTGTGTGGTATGGATTTTTTTCCCCTTCTTTTTATTTTACTCTCCTCCCTTCATATCACTAGATTTTGGTTCAGATCATTTTGACCTAATTCTCTCCTTTGACTCCTTAACACAAAGTTTTGCAATGCCTGTGGGTTATAATCCTATCTCTGTTATGGCTGGTGAAGTCTCTTGATAGCCACGAGAAAAAGGCTAAATTTAACTAAACTGAGCAACCATTCCTGCACAGTATCACAGTGCACTGCCACTCTTTCCAATGCCTCAGGAGGCCTTCCCTATAGGATAGCATTTTCCCATAATTTCCCTATTTCCCTATAATTCACTAGTATTCCAAGTTGCCAGTAGATAAACAGAATAAACATGGGTTTTCTAGGCTGAACAGTAATATTGTGCAGCTCTGTCATCTCTGTAACTTAGCAGGCTCTCTGGTCCCATCCATAACATACAGATCCACTTCTTGCTCCCTTTATCATCCTTTAGAGGTGACAACGCTATCTTCCCAGATAATGTGAATGCATTCATGGGATGTTTCAGGAACTGATGTTTGTTTGCTATGGTTTTTTCTGTAAGTGAAGAGTGACTTGTAGCTGAAGAAGGAGAAGGAGGCACATTCTGGTGTGAAGGCAGATGACCCAGATTGTGTGGGCATGTCGCGTGGCTCTGCCAGATGCTGTGGTGTGGTCATCTTCAAATCTGAATTCTTCCTCTTTGTCAAATGGTGGCAATACTTCTTCCTTTGTACCATCAAGTTCAGGATTTTTATGCTGTGATTTTAAAGGAGCTACCACAATGATGCTCTGGCCTCTGCTTGTCCTGCTGTAATAAAATAATTTGGCTTTCACACATCGTTCGTAAGTCCCACCAGCTTCTGTATGTCTAGGGACTTCACCTGTGGGCAGCGGGGAAGGCTGGGGGTAAAGGAGTGCCAGCAGACAGCTGTGAGCCATGGAGGGGTGTCACGTATGGTAACCTTGTTCCATACAAAGATATCATGTTTGTAATAGTGTTCAAATCCTGTCATGATATATAACTTGCACATGCACTCATGTATGTAGCTCCCAAGAGGTATTTTTACTTTTCTGGTAAAAATTGAAAGGAATTATTATGAAAACAATCTATTTCAGGGCAGAATCAGATCGACTGTGAGGTTCAAGATATTGTCATATTCAAGATAGTGCTGTACACTGACAATACTATTATAAAAAAACTCTTCAATTGCCTCCATTACTGCATAAAATATCTAACCTTCTACTGTGTATAATGCATGAGAACAATGTTTATAGCACAAGAGTTTTTTGCTTATAATGTAATAGTGTTCTCGGTCAGCATCTCTTGATGTTTTACAACCAAATTGTAAGTCCATTTAAATGATTTATTACACCCCAGCCTGGTTAGTAAGCACAGGTAAACAAGTTCTCTGTGAAGATTTAAACTGGAAGGACAGTCACTATAAAGTCTATCTGAAATTCATTGCACTTCACAGATGGAACAGATAAAAAAAAAGTCCTTAACTACAGGCAGCAGGGAAAGAAAATCCTAAATTATCAAGATGCAGTGAAACCCTGTTGCAGGATGCCTGTCTTGGAAAACAATTTTTATTGATTCTTTAAAAGAGTAGATGAAAACTCCTCTTGGTGGCCAGCTTTTTTAAAAAGTCCCAGATGGCCTGTCCCCAGCAGGACAGCTTCTGGAGCCAGGGTGGTTACGTTTGGATGGACAGTGAATGGGGACTGACTGTAATGACTTTCTGTGCTGCCAAAATCTGCCACAGATTGCAGACTGAGGACTGTGTGTTCTGATAGTCCAAAGCAGTTAAAAATCACATGTAGCTTTCCTGTGAACCACTCCACCATGAAAAAAGTGTAAATGTCAGGATTTTTCATTTTTTCCCTATTATTTGGATTTTAGGGGTTGTTTTCTCCCTGCTATCCCAACTCCTCTCTGTGACCACGAGCACTAGAGGCTTATTTTGTAAATGGTGAGTTGAAAACCACATCACCTATTGAAAGATTTGCCATTTAGTCAATCAAGGTGACAACACAGAATTGAAAAGGAACAGCAACAACCAAAGTCGCTGGCTATGAGCGTGGACTAGAAAATTTAAAGCAAGTGATAGTTTTCAGAGCCATGATATGCCAACAAAGAACAGAAAAGCAGGGCAGAGCAGGCAGAGAGGCTCAGAGCTGGAGGGAAGAAGCATCTGTGAAATGGCTGTAAAAGCCACAAGTCTTCAAAAGAAATTTTTGTAGCTCTCCAGACTTCCAGTCAGCAAAGCTGTGCCAGTTAATGCTCGTTCAAGATCTTAGTTGTCCTCCTTAATTAGGAGTCCCTTTGTTTAATGAGGAGCATCTCTTACTGCAGCAGTAACTTGCTCTTGGTGCAAATTTATTGTGGTAGCCTGGAGTGACTCACCTGAGTCAATGAAGTTGTCTAAAATCAGTGTCATATCTGACTCAGACCTGTTGGCTTCATCCTCCAGTTTTCTTGCAAGCCAGATTTTGAGGGACAGGGACATGGAACAACATGCTAAACACAATCAGGTTTTAAAAAATGAAAATCTCTTTGTCCTTTAATCCTGAATAATTTGTGTTTTTACTGTTTTTCACTGAAGGATTTTACTATTAAGCAATGAAACCACCCCAGTACCATTGTTCTTGTGGGCAATTGCAGCAGCCTGCCTAGTTGTATTATGTTTAAAGGAGAAACTTTGCTTCACAGGTTGAATTTAAGTTATCTTCCAACTTTGAATTTTCTCTGGTAATACAGGAACTGAAGTGCCACCTGCTATCAGTTTTCCCTCATCCATTGTACAAACACACATTGAGTCCTTCTTTTGTAAAGGTTTTTCTCTGACTCAGTAACTGCTTATGCAGGGAGGAAATGAGAGGCTGAAATCTTTTCTTGCTTCATGACCCCATCGCTTGCCTAAAAAGAAAGAAAAATGTTTTGCTATCTCCCTTTCATCCTTCTTCTTGCCTTGCCAAGACAATAGATGGGCATGTTTTGTTCAGTTCTGAGCAGATTTTTACCCACTGTGAAAATGTATATAATGCTCAAAGAGATCATGTAGACAACTATACTGGCAACAGTGTTAAATGGTGTCTGAATTCTGATTGTCAGCTGGTTGTGTATTGATTTTGTGCAAATAAATAGAAGGCTCTTTCTAAAATCGGCCTGTCAGTCACCTATAGTGCACTGTTCCCTCTGCTGCAGTGGTCCTTATGTGAACACGCACGACATGTAGGAATATTTAGACTGAATTCCTATCACATTTGTTTTCCTTATCTATATGAAGGTACATATAATAATGTATGTGTTAGAAGCGATTTTCTTTACTTGGATGCTCTGAGCAGAGCTTGCCCTCATCCATTTATGCACCAGAGCAGGTCAGAGGTGGCCTTTACATTAGCTGCTAGAATGCCTGTGCTCAGAAAACAAGCAAAAATAGCATAAAAAGATGAAATAGCATAAAAAGATAAAGACTTGGAAGTAGAAGTGTCAGTATTTTTCTCCCTGGTTTGCTTTTGGCTGTTTGGCACATCTGCAGCTCTCTTGCAAGTCAAGTGTATTATTATAAAAACAGGGACAGGCAGAGAGAGGTCTACCTTAAACTTGACATCTTATCCCTGAGTCATAAAAGACATCCTGTAGTTGCAGTTTGCAGTAAAGTTGTTTTATGTTGCCAAATGTAAAGGGATTTTTGATATAACTGGCAGTTTAGGTCTGTGTTTGTATGATATGTGCAAGAAAAGGCCTTGAGCACAGAAAAGGTATCAATGACTAATAATTAAAAATCACAATCTATAGAAATTTGCAATTTTCTGTTAAAACAGATAGGATTTTCGTTTCCAACTTTTATTATTCATAATGAAGTAGATAGGTTTATGCCCTCACTATACCAATCATGATCCCCCCCACCTTACTAATACCCTCTGACCTGAAACCCATGGCACATCGAAACATTGCACCATTTTAAAGTCTGCAGTAGGCACATGCATTTGCTTGGCTGTGCTTGCTTCCAAGGGAATGTGCTGCAGGGACAGTGAGAAAGTTCTGGTTTTACGGCTGCAGGCAAGCACAATTTGTGAAGGGCACAAAAATTAACTGGCAAAGAAGCTGAGACACTATTTCTTTCCTTAATGGAAGAAGGCATACAAAATTTCATGGCTGTGTTTGTATGCTTCACAGATGTGGAGGTTCTGTTTGCTAAAATTTAAAAATGATAAGACAGTAGTTGGCAGCTGATGTGGTTGGATCTTTTTTTACAAAGTTGTTGATTTTCCTTATGCGGTAGAAGTTACGTTATCATCCCATGATCGTTTGTTTTTGGTAGTCCAGATCTTTGGCATTGTGGAGGTTGGATGTTTTTCAGCAAGAGAAGGTGGCTAATGACTGCTGCAGTGACTGGTCAGACAGGAATGTAAATTGTTGATAAAAATATTCCTCACCTGATGAGTGAGCAAGGTGCTTCCCTGTGCTGGCTTCACAGTGGCCTGGGTCCTGTCCAAGTACCACAGCCTGCAACCCTCCTCTTCCTCCTTGGCAGGATGGAGGATGGCAGGGCTGTTTGCTTCCTGGATGATGGTTTTGGTAAACACACAGGGGCATTTGTTTCCAAGCTACTTTCTGCTTTATTTTCACTGTTTTCTTCCTATTCACAACCCTTTTCTTCCAGCATAGCATCCAAGGAGTTGTACTTTGCCAAAAGGGTCTCATATGTACAGACTTACATATTTTGTCCTTTTTGGTCAGCTGAAGCATGCATGGGCAAGGTTGACTTACCACTTGTACAGAAAATATGTAGAATTGACTGCTGCAGGAATTGCCTAAAGTCAGATTTAAGAAAACGAATAAATCCTGAATACTCAATGCCTAGAATGGGATGGTCATTTCCACATGCTTGAATTGGATTGGGAGAGTAACAGTTCATATTTCAATCTGTAAAGTGATGTGCTTTGGCATCAGATCTAGGTGAGTGGAATACATGGTTGAAATATTACATCGGGTTTGTGCTTATTTCATGCCAGTGTTCCTTTGAGGATATCCAGAGCACAATTCTTGCTCAATAACAAAAATGTAGCAAGAGAGCCTGGTCCCTTACAAGTGGTACTCACTTTTCTTTTGAGCATTTTACCATTTCTATTGCTAAGGACAGGATGAAAGAGTTCAGCAAACCTTATTTCTCACTGGTGTCTTTTCTAAGTAATCACAGCATTTCAGTTTGATTTACTGTAATTTTTTTCTCCCATGAAAAGATTATAAACTAGAGAGCATATTGACTGGAAGAAAATAGCTGCTAATCTTCTGAAACTAATGTTTAATCAGTGATGGAAAGAAAGAAAGTAACTAAAAAGCTTCATCCAGCTAATTAAATAAAGCTGGTTATTCTGCTGGAAACAGTTAATGAACCTCAAGTAATATAATTATTTTCAGAATATTAAAGCAGGAAAAAAGTGATTACTTATTTAAGACTAAATAATTACAATGTATTCTTCACTATAAGAGGTTATAGATGCCAAAGACTAAATAACTACTATGCTTCTGATTCTCCATAAAAGGGTATTTTGCAGGAGTTATTACATTCGATATCTAGCTTGTACTGAATTTTCTTCTCTAAGATAATCTCCTATGATCTCTAAGGGAATTTGCCTCCCTTGGTGACTCTTATTATTCTCATTTTTAGGGACTTGCTGTATTTGATTGCCCTTAAAATCAGCCGTGATTGTATTAACTGTGCAGAAGGGATGAAGCGCAATGATTCTGATCACGGCAGCAGCAGCTCTGAGCTGAGCCCTGCGCTCTGCTCTGCTGCTGAAACACCTCTGGGGCTGCACAGTTTGGCCTCATGGGCTGAAATCCTTCCTCTCGGCTGAAGTTCAGCTTGTCTCTGAAATGTTGCACATCTCTTCTCTTTCGAGATTACAGACAAAGGGGAATTTCTCTTAGAAAGGCAGGCTGTAGCCTAATTATCCCTGCAAGTGCTGGGAGCTTCCATTTTGGGAGCAAAGTCTGCTTACTGCTGGGCGCTTCGGAAAAATCCTACCTGGCTCTGTCCTAATAATCACTGTAATTTTTTTCCTCTTAGCATCTGAAAGCTAGCACGTGAGGTGGTTAAGGAAACAAAATACCAAAACCTCTGAGCTGGGAGGGAACCTCATGCAGAGCTGCTATCCCAGCCAGATCCAGACAAATGGCTTTTATTTATGAGTCACATCCCCGAGGAAGGGGCAGCTCAGAACAGCCTGTCCTGGGAGGCATCCCTGAAGGAAAGCATTCCCGTGTCTGCTCTGCTCCCCTGCTGGTGCTGGCATTGTTGCTGTCCTCCTTATTGATTTAAGAGTCACTTCTGCTCCAGGTCTGGAGGCAGGTAAAGCCCAGTCCCTGCAGCACCCTAGTGATGGGTTTGTCTAAATTGTGAAGGCTCAGAGTTTGTCTGAATTGTGAAGGCTCTTTGGCGAGGTGGGACAGCACTCTGGTCCTCCAGCTCCCCCCTGTTCATCTCTGAAGAGGTCAGGTTCAGTCTCGGGGGCAAAAAGCCCAGAAAGCTGTGCACATTTGGAGGGAATAAGACTGGATTTCCACCTGCCTCCCTAAGCCTGACTCAGCTCCCTTTCTCATCCAAGAACATCAGACAAAAACCACAAAGAGCAAAACATATCCTCTTGTTTTCACTCCTTTGACTTATCTGAGTTATATTCAGTGCCCCATACCACACATGCTCTTATGGAATGCTTCTTTCACTTTGTCAGGACCAACCACCCTAAATGTGGATCCAGCTCATATGATTGTGGAAATAAACATCTCAGCCATTTAAAATAATATCTTACACTTGAGAGAGACATGCTGAGGACATGGAGAAACAATAGATTTAATTAGGCTTTTAAAATGTGACACATCTATTATATGTTCCGTTACAGCTTTTAAAAAGTCTCATTTTCTGTGTAGTAAATCTTGCTATAGTACTACTGTTTAATTAAATGGGAGTCAGCACTGGGAACAATTAAAACGAGTTTATGCACTTTTCAGGGAAACCCTATAGCAAGATGTGCAAAATAGTATACAATAAAATGAAAAATTAAACCCTTAGTGGGTTTGAGCTGCTGCATATAAGAAATTTGATAAAAAGCATTTTAAGAAAGTAGGCAATTTTACAGTGTACCAAGTAGTCTGTTCTGCCTCAAAGGTACCAGCCCATGTCCCTTGGATTTTTGCCATTGGCAGAAGACTCCAGATGGATGGATGTATCAATACCAATAAGTGAAATTCATCCCCAAAAAAGCACTTTCTTTAAAGCCCTGAATAGAAGTGGATGTCACCTAGAAGAAAGCACACACGAATAGTTGAAAAAGATTTCTTTATTCTGAATAGTCTCTGAGCAGTTTCAATCAAGAGTTTCTCTGCTTATGGGATTTAGTGAAGGCCAATTTGATTTTAGGATATATTTGTATGGTAACATATAAGCAAACAGTGACGCTTTCTTAACTAGAACACGATATATACATTTTATTGCATATTAAACCCCATTCTAACATTGCATTCAGCACAGAGTTTTTGCTGTGTTTCCCTCTTTCTGCCTCAGTATAAATAAGCAGCCTTGAAATGAACATCAAAACTAAATGACATTGAATATAATGAAACAACATTGAGTCTAATGAAGCAGAATTGCTATGTAAACAGGGATGCTTTTATCTCATTGGAATTTTTATGTCCTTGTATGTCTCTCAGCTACATTTTTGTAACCTGATTCTTATGAAATGTCTGATAGCTCTATGATTGTTAACAGAGACCAAGACAGCACTGTAATGTGTTCTTAACTGAGTGGTGTGGAAGTAACATAAAGTTTGCTGCTTTAGAAGCAAAATGTTCATTGTTCTCACCTTATTACAGGTGATTGGCTGCAAAACTTGGTAAACTCTAAATGTGAATAGGTCTCCTAAGAAGAATGGTTGCAGACAGTCAAGGGTTGGGTGAAAGTGTTGCTTGGAAGCTCCTTGCCTGTGAGCATTCCAGCCCTTTCTTTGTCTTTTAATACCTTTGTCCAGATACTGGCAGTAATAACCCAAGCAATAAAAGCAAACCTCATAAAACTTTGGGCTGAGAACCATGCATTTCATTTTCTTGCTGTAACATAAGCCTTACCAGGACACTAGCTGACCTTCTGCTGCCAGGGAAGGGTGAAACACCCAAGCACTGCCTGTGCACCCATTCTTCATCACCTTGGGAGGTTGCAGGAGCTCTGAGAAAGTTTATGGTTCTTCCTTTGTAAATTAAAATACTAGGAAAGACCTTATTCACATATCCTTTTTATTATCACCTTATTTTGGTTCTGTACTTGTAAGTCATGCACTTTAATATGTTTGTCTTTCAGCTGAACATCTTCCTCACTGATATGAGCTTTTGCCCCTTTGGAAAGCAGCTCAAAATTCAGCCTTTCAAGTTAATGTGCTTCAGTTCCTCATAGAGGATTTGGACTGAGCAGAATGATGTGAATAAATGCTGCTACTCAGCAGTATTGAACATGAAAGTATTTCTCATAGTACACAAGGCCCTTTCTAGTTCTCCATAGACTACCTGAACTTAAAAAAATATGATGGCAAAATAGGTTTTTTTTGGTGTTTTTTTTTTTTTTTTTTTCTTCTGAAATATAGTCACTGGAAGAAGGAGAGGAAACCACTGTGTTATCTATCACCATAAAGTGTCATGTTCTAATAGCTTCTTCATCTAAAATACCATCAACACTGTGAAATCTTGCAGTCGTGGTGCTGTTCTTAAGCCTCCTGCTCCTGAAAGTTTGTTTGTGGTTTTGGATTTTTTCCCTGAGAATTTCTTTTTCTTTAAAATTTTTTTCTAGATCTTCAACCCATTGTACTTCTCTGTGTGATGCCTTTTAATGGGTGCAGTGCACAGAACTATAGCATAGGAATTTCCATATCTGTGCATCTATAAAGTCTGAGGACTTGAGTCTTAAAATGCATTCCTCTTCCGTGGGTTGTTAAGTCTGTAATTAGAAATTTAGGGGAATGGCTAGCTGGCCCAACATCCAAATATTGAAAAAGCTCAGAGTAACGTAGCACATATCTGAGATCACATAAAGTTTAGGTATAAGGAATGAAGTTTCTGACACCTTATTTTCATTACGAAGATGGTAACAATAATGGAAAATGTCACAAGAATAATTCACATATGTTTGGTCTTTAGTAGCATAATTATCTAGTCCATCTCGCTTTGGGCTCCCCTTTTCCTATATAACTTCTGGAAAAAGGTGGGTTTGGCTTTTAGTGGCCTGATAAATACAAGTAATAGCTTGTGATTTGTTTAATATTTTGAACTGAAAGGTCAAGGGTAGGAAGATTAAAAAGTCATTGGGGGAAATGCTCTCAGTAAAAACCATCTCTTGCTGGATATAACACAGTTCCTCAAGTAAGCATAAAATCAGGTTAAGAAGGCTCTGAACCCAAATTAAAGCAGAAAGGAGAATAATGTTAGTGTATAGATACCAGCAGCCATAGAAGGGTAAGTGAAATGAAAAACCAGGCAGGGAAATCGCCCTCAGTATTCCCCATAGGGTCTTTGTGGCACTGATTAAGATTTGTTTGTTGAATTTTTGAGCATATGTAGAAAATCTGTCTGAAAGTCAGTGAGTCCGAAGTAATGATTGAAGTGCTCTTGAGCCTAATCTTTCAAGTCTGGCTTTTGCTAATTTGTCTCAGTTTCGTAAGACACAAGTGTTTTGCTGAGGATGAGTTATGAAGAAGACCCAAACTCCTCCCTCTAAGCAGTTGTAAATTCGAAATTAAGAGGCTCCAATTGAGGAAAAATGTGGAAAAAAAAGAAAAATAACAGCCCTTTATTAAAAGATATATGTGTGTTGGCAAAACAATGAAAAAAGCAAATAAAACAAAATAATCCCCTTCAAAACAAGCAAATAAACAAACAACAAAAGGTAAACAGTTCAGTTTGGACCCTTTGGTGCAATTCTAACCACTGTCAGCAGGGGGTGCTGTTGGATCACTGGGGATGCAGAGCTTGTAGTGTCTGGTGCCGGTTAGGAGGTGGCGCTGTTGGATCACTGGGGTCGCCACATGGGGATCTCCCCATGCTGGAGAAACTGAAAAATGGAGGTCTTCCTTCCCCCCCCACCAGGGAAAAGGAGAGAGAGAGGAGGGAAAGAAAGAAAAAAAAGTCCTTCCCAATGGGAACTCACTCAGTCCTTCTGGTTGAGTCGTGTAGCACAGCTTCCTCTCTCCTTTGATGTGCACAAGAACTGCTCCCAAGAAAGAAAAACAGGAACGGAGGAGGGAAATAAAAACCCCTTCCGGAACAGTTCCTCTCCGATGGAAATCCAAGCAGAATCCACAGCTGGCAACCTAGCTGAGAACCAAGCCACCTTCCCGCTCCTACCTTGACACTGTCCCAGCTCTGGCCGCAGCCAAAAACTCCTCCCCCCATTTCCCAGGAGATGAGAGGAAAAAAAAGGTAAAAGAGAACTTCTTACCCCTCCCCAAAGACAAGATCCTGAGGGCCATCAACTAGGAATGTGGTCTTACCAGGCATATCTTTTGTGTTACTTTACTGCCTAAGCCAGTCAATCTGTCCATTCAACATCCCCTTCACACAGTGGGCAGGGGGAAGGGAAAAATTCCTGCTTAGTTTCTGAGAGCCAACAAACCATGACATAATTGAATCAGAGCTTTTCATGACCTCTCCAGGTAAATGGTTGCCTATGCAGTAAGTAACTAGTACCCCTTTTTTTTTTGTATATGGACCCTGGGACACAGAATTTGGCTTAGATAACCCCATTGTGAGCAAATGCCCCACTACAGTGAAGTATGTCAAGCTTACTGAAAAGTTAGCTCTCAGGGTGAGCAATGTAATAGTGGGTTTAAAAACATATATAGTTCCGTGTAATAATTTGTGTGTGTGCTGTTTTGTCAGGGAGCACTGCTATCTTCTTGTCTGCTTGCCCAAAATCTGATTTCTGCTGCACGTTTTACAGTATACCAAAGTGGGCTGAAGTTTCTGTGGCCAGCCAAAGAGATGTGCTGCTGAGATCATCCATCCCAACTGAAAATATGTTATGAGACTGACCTCATGCCCTTCCTCTTATGTATGGGGATTCCTGTACATGAGCTTTATTTTCTGTCTGTGCTTTGACCCTTTAAGCCTTCTCTCCCACTCCTCAATGCCTGCACCACAGGCAAGGAAGTCACGATATCACCAGTGCATTGCTGGCTGGAGCTCTGCTTGCAAAGCCCCAGATGAGACTGAATCAAGGAGTATTTTATGAAAAGCTGCCTGCTGCCAAATAATTGGCTTAAATTCCAACATCCTCACACATCCCATCTCCTCTCATCTTCCAGGTCTGAGGAGCCCCCTTCCCTTCTCTTTTGCGTGGGAGGGAGACAGAAGAGAAATTCAAGGGCTCTTTGTCCCAATTTTTTCCCTGCTCTGAAGGTGCTCAGTTACAGAGGGTTCTGCCTTGCCCCACTTCTCTCTGCAGCAGTGCTGCAGTGTGAGTGATGGAGAAAAGCAGATCCGATGATTCAAGGCTGCTTGCAGAAGTGGCTGAAATTGAGTTGTCTGTGCACTGTGAGAACTGGAGACCTGAGACAGATGGGTCCTTTTCTTCCCTCAGGGACACTGGGGGGTTGTCACATTTTCCTGGAGCCCCAGGCAAGTGCCTTACTTGCTTTCTTCCAATATAGGCTCTTTCCATCACAGAAAATGGAATCATGTTTGCAGAGATCTTGAAATACGCTGTTAATTTTGCTTATTTCTTCGGAATGACAGTAATGGGAATTTTTTCTCTAGAATGTCTTCTTTTTATTAAAGCAAACAGGCTAAGCATACACATGATGGGAGTGTCTAGCTGGGTATTTGGTAGGAAGGAGGCAAATATAATTTTGGTGAAAAGATATGAGGAATATGGTCTGGAACATAACTAGGAGTTTATTGTGCATTTGAGAATATCTGCATTTTTATAATATAAGCCTGTTTTAGCTCTGGTGAACATGGAAGCACAACCCAGCTATACCAGGCTGAGAGCTCAGGAAAAGAGTTGTCTTCACAAGTCTGTCACAAGTTACACTGGGTCCCATCAGCTGGTCCCATGGGCACCTGAAAGGCACTGGTGGCTACACACAACTGTTTGATACTGAAGGTGTGATTAATACCAAGTGTGGTATTTTCTCTCAGCATTAAAGGTGGAAATGTACCTGTAATTATCATCATGTAAGTTAAAAATATTACCACAACAGTGCTAGGTCATTCTGACCTTCTGAAGTAGAAAGAGAACACACTATTATATAGTTTTTTATAGTATCCTAACAGCACCTATTTTTCCCAGGGATGTTCTGAGCAGTTAAAACCAGCTCTCCCACAGAGTAGGATCATGCTCTTATTTAGTTGCAGAAAACATTTACCATATACTATGGCAAATCACATAATCAATCTTCATGCTAATTATTCTCTGCTGGAAGCTATTTACTACAAAAACTTCTGAAATTTTCTTACTAGCTGGGGAGCAGAGAGTCACAGCCAAAAGAGTGATTAATTTATATTTTTTAAAAAATAAACCCAAAATTGAATACTTTGAAATAATTTTGAGTATTTCAGATTAGATGAGTAAAGGCTGAACAAAGAGACACTCAGAAATTGTCTTGTTCAGGAGGGCTTCTCCCTTAATCCCCCCAGATCTAATTCTAGATAGCCTTTATTTGCTTCCATGCTGCCATTTAAATTACGGGCTTCTGATGATTTGCATTCATTTTGTTGTAGTGATTTCATTAGTGTTACCTCTGACTTACACAGCACCCATGGTTGTGCCACCCATATCCTATAGCATGGCAGCAAATGGATTGAAGGAGTGGGATACATCAGTACCTAGCTTGTAGGAAACCTGCTGTATGTGCAAAATGTCTCAGGGGTCGAGTGATGTTTTGTGCTCCTTTTTGAACCACTGAGGAGGAACAACTCAGGGTGTGTGAGAGCTTTAGACCTCTCACTGTGCTCTCTGGCCATTCTGACTGTGCTTACATGGCAGTTGAAGAAAGTATATTGAGATTCATGCCAGTTTGGCTTTGAGGGAGTGGGAAGAAAGTACCAGTGATTCAGAAAAGCAAAAAAAGAGGAAAAAAGAAATGAATAGCAGGCATGTGAAGCTATTAGATGCCTGGAACTTGTGATAGCTCCCTTCAGAAAGGAAATGGAGAGATGCAACACAGCTGAACAGGGATTCAAGTGGTTCTATAAAGGAAGCATAGAAATTTGCTTTTAAATATGTACCTGGTATAGAGGGGCAGCATGCCTCACCCTCTGCTGCACTGTATGTTTGATTTGCTTTCCAAAATCAAACAGTTTAAGGTTTGAGTCACCCTCCATTAAGTTGAACAAAACGAAAATGCCAACACTTTTGGAACATATTGGCATGGGCCTTAAATTGGAAAACAAACATAGCATCAAACTGCCCTTCTCAATTTGAATGGAGACAAAGAAACTATTTAGTGAAGTGTGGAATTTGGAGGACTGGATCTTTTGCATTGCTCTCTGTGTTGGGGAAAAGCACTGGACAGCAGAAAACTTGCCTTTGTTGAATGAGGTCTGCTTCTCGACTAATTTCTGGTGTTACTGTTCTTATTTGTTTCTTATTTATCTTGTTCAGTACTCAAAAGCTGATTCACAGGAGGAGGTCTGATAACTGAAAGCAGGATAATCTGGGGCATCAGTGAGAATAGTGCAGCCCACAGATGAGTGGGCTTTGATTTCGGCCTCTCTTACTGTCTGAGTGCATCTTGTCAGGTGGGTGATGGAAGAAACGTGGGAGAGGGCTTGTCCTAAAGTGTTACGGAGTGCAGTGTGGAGCAGAGAACTGTTATGGCAGGAGCTACACCTGCAGTCTCACCACTACCCATTATTGGATTCCCTCCTCTTCACCTCCTCTGCAGATCACTGCAGCAGAGAACGCAGGCAATAGGAGGTCTGGCCATCAAAAGGCATCTGGGAGGCTAAGGCTACAGGAAAATTATATTAGATTGTGTGCCTGCAGGCGTCTGGTCAGAAAAGCACCAGAGGCTACATGTGAGCCCAGAGCTGTGTGGGGAAAGAGCGAGTGGGATGTCAGCAGAGACATGCAGTGCTGGGTTTTGCAAATGGGATGAGGTACCTCACATAATCCCTAGTGCAAAAACCAGTCAGTACTGTTTCAGCAGGGTTATGATTTCCAGCTTAATGAATTTAATACCTACGGTGATTGACTCTGAAAGTAGCTATCAGTTCTCTCCTGTGCAAACAGCAGTGCAGGCAGTGCCTGAGTTGCAATGTGGTCACACTTGGTACACCTCCCTGAGTGCCCCCACTGTGACCAGAGCACCTAACAGATGTGACACAACAATGTTTGCTTTGAATGATGGTACAAGGCAGGAGCTCCTGTAGGTCTCAGAGGGATGCTAACAGGACAAATCAGCCCTCCTTAGGTTCAGACAGAAACCTTCTCAGGTGAGGTGGGCAGCAGCTTGTACTTTAGCTTTTTCTTGTGGCCACAAGAAGTGGAGGAGCTATGGCTGAGGCTGTCAGGAGAAGCAAAACACAAGAGCAATTTGGTTTTATTTGCCTGGTACTGCAATCACGAGGATGGTTACTGTCTTCTGATGAGAGTCACACAGACCTCCTTGATTGCACAGCAGTAAGAGCAAGGTCCCACTGTATTTTCAGGCAGGTGGAGGGTGGCCTGCAGGCAGATGCTGTGGTGACTGTTGCTGCATGGTGGTTTCAAAAACTTACGGCACACTGGCTGTAGAGGCTCCTTTGAATGCCTTCCCTCACTTCCCTTGTGATATTCATCACCAAGAAAGATGATGATTACCTGATCACTACTGTGACATGTTACCCCCAACACAGTGACAAAGGCATAGAGGTAAAGAGGCAGATTATCCTTTTAAAATAAATACTGGGTCCTACCTTTATTTCTGCAACATAAAGAGGAACAGTGATGGAGTCACTGCAGTCTGATGGAGTCATGGACACAAGAGTAGATTTCTACTCTGATTAATGATTTCCATCAGTTAAAAAAGGGCATTTTAATGTTTTAAATGCCCATTTCATAATGATCAGAGTTTTCAAGTTGTACCGTAGGGCTGATTAATGTGCACCTCAGGTGTGCCAGAGGCTCATGTTTATTACACACACCATGCAGCCATTAATCGGTGGTGCAGTGTAGTCTGTCATGCCATATTGCTTAATTACATTGTCTCCCCCTGCCCAGGGCTTATGTCTATTGTGCAAAGCCATAAATACTCCAAGAGCCCCAGTTCCACTGAAATCAATAAGGAGTTTTGCCATTGAACTGGGATGAGAGCAAGACTTTGCTGTTAAACTAAAATAATGCAGCTAGCAGGGACTTTCAAGTGGGAAGAGGGGCAGCAAAGGACATGTGAATTATGACAGATCAAACTCAAAGGTGATCTGAAAAAATTACAGGGTAAACTAGAAGATTTTGAAGGAAGCATAAGGGTAGGAAAGACAGAAGGCAAAATGAAAATTTGACAAGAGGTAAAAATAAATAAGAGGGACTTCAAGTGGATAAAGAATAAGAAGCGAATGAGGCAACAGGGATTCTGCAAAATGGAAAGGGTAATTTGCAACAGAAGCAGTAGATGTTTTTGAATAAATAAATGAATTATGTGTCTGTTTTCATAGAGGAGCATGGGAAAAATTCAGTGTATCAGAAACAAGAACGTTCCTGGGACAGGGAAGAGACATCCATGTAGAGCAAGAGGGGAAGAACAAGAGTAAGCCCACCACTGAGACACAAATGCTGGACACCATGGCTCCTTTTCTGGTTCTCCTGGGAATTTTCTCTGTGATATGTAATTGGCCTGCTTATTTCTCTGTTTCAGCCAGGGTACTGGTGGTCTCCTGGGACAAGGTCTGTTCTTTGTGTCCAGGGGTTTGGTCAGAGGCAGGACCTGTCTGAGTATCTGCAGGACTGTAAGATCACCACCAAGAGAGACTGCCAGATAACTATAATTTATGTACTGCTAGAAAAACTGAAAAGGCAGGAAATTTGGATGAAAGAAAATAATTTAATTTTTGGCAGCTATACTTTTTGCTTTCATCCTGTAGAATAATTTCCCATCAGAGATATTTGAAGTGTTTAAGTCAGTCCAGCCCTAGACGTTTACCTACTGTCCACACGGGAATCTGTTTGACTATATAATAGCAAAAGGTCTGCTGAGAATTGTTTGGATGGGCTAAAATAGCACTTGGTCAGTTTATGAACACAGTGGCTGGCAGGATTCAGAAATGTATTGGTCATTTGGCTTTTTCTTGTTATGAGTATGCCTTAAGTGCAGCAGAATAAAAAAGGATGCATCAGATCTGAATGGGTATAAAAATTTAACTCAAGGAGACTGCAATCCTTAACTTCAAGGTGTTCTATTTTGTACCAGTCAAGGACTGCTAAATGTTGTTATACTCCTTTTTTGCCATATAGTTGGAACTAGAAGGACACATGAAAACATGAGGCATCCTTAAAGAATTTAGCTAAGAACAATATGATGTAATAGCTGAAGAGTTCAAATATTCATATCTAGATTAAAGAAATAAAAATATCCCTAAAGGTTATAGGTTAATATAGCAAGTTCCAAAAATTATTTTGACAAGCATACAAACTGAGTATCTCTGATTCTGTATTAATCAAAGGTAAATAACTAAGCAGGCAATCCTGGAAGTGTTTCAAGAGACTAAATGAACATTAGTTGTGAGGGAATAAAAAGAAAGTGAAAAAAAATCCTCAAACAAAACCCCCAAAAATGGAACCAAAAAAAAACCCAAACAAAACCCCCTCCCAAAAAACCCCAAACCAGAAAACAAAAATTCCAAGCCTTACAGGCTCCTGCCTGTAGTTAGAGTGAAAACACAGTGCAAGAATGTTAACAGAAGATGAGCCCAGGAATCATTCAGCATTAAAGACTTGTTACCAGAATATTTTAGGACCACATTAATCTCTTTTTTTTTATCAGTGTTAAAATAATGTAAGAAACTTCGTGTACAAGCCAACCCTCTCTTACCATGGTTGAACAGGAAGCAGTTCTGGCCCATGCCAGGGAAAGAAGCCATGGTGAGTGTAATGTGCCCAGGATGCTCCGGGTCCTGCCAGACAGGGTGGGATTCAGTACCCTGGGGGAGCTTGGCTGACTGCAGGATGGGGGCACTGCTGGATAGAGACATCAGCTCCAGAGATGGAAAAGCACTTGACGTGAGATAAAAGGATGAAGGGAGCCACATCCCTGCAGGCTGGAAAGACAAATTCAGGCATTACGGATACTTGGACATATATCCCTAGTATGCTGATAAGGCTATTAGAATTTTTCTCTGTTGAGTTTTTCTTTCACTCTGGATAAAGAAGTATTAAACGAAACCATGCCATTTATCTGTTTAAAAAAGCTATTTTGACAAAGACCTACTTACAGCACTGGGATTACTTTTTTTTTTTCTTTTTTTTTTTTTTTTTTTCTTTCCAATAATAAATCTTTCATAAAATTAAGGCATTGACATTACATCTCTGTTAGGGTAATTTACTCCCCACAGTAATTTTGACTTAGTTTGTTCTACATGGAGTGATATTTTAATCATCCTTTCAGTGCTTATTGATGAGGGTTTGCTGCAAAAGATGAGAAGATTAGTTTAAAATTATCCCTTGTGAATTTAAAACAATAACAAGGAAGTGAACACAGTCTAAAACAAATTAAGAAATGTAATAGACTTAATAAAAGGCTGATATTTTATTCGATGTACAAAATGACTGCAAGACTTGCTGTGGTGGGGCTGCACATACTCTTATCAAACTATGTTTTATTTTATTTTTTTTAATTGTAGATGCACAAATCTTCACCTCTCTAAAGGTAAATGAGGAATGAGATAAATGGTTCGTATTTTGTCCAACTTTGGCTCAGGCATCATATAAAAATTGTGCCTTGTTCCTATACCCGTCATCTGGGAATAATTTGTACTTCTTCACCCAGCAGTAACAGATTGGTTTCCAAGCTTTCTCTTCATCAACTCTTGGTTCTTCCTCAATGTGTAAGAGGGTAGATTCCTTCAAAGATTAATTAACTGCTAGGTCAGAGGGAGTGGTATTTCTTCCTCAGACACTAGGATCCCTGCAATGCTGCAAGGATGCCAAAGGGCATCCTTAAAGGCTGAAATTACAGCTTCAAACAGCGACCTCTCTTTTTTTTTTAAACTAAGCATGACACAGTCTCCACAGTTTCCAGCATTGATGTTAAGCGGTAATCAGCCAGATGAAAAAAGTCAAGGTTCCAAAGTCCTTTGATGGCTGAACTTTCTCAGAGGTTTGAGACCTTAGCCAGTTTCCACCCAGGGAGAGACCTAGTAACCATATGCTGAAAAAAAAAATAAATCACAGGGCATTTTTGCTAGTCTTTCCCAGGCATTGAAGAAATTGTGGGTTTTTTGGGAAAACATTTCAGCTAAAAAGCTTTTTTGAGGGTGGTAACTGAATAGTTGGATGGATCTGGTTCTTCAAGAACACTGGTGGCAGAAGAACCTGAGAGTTTGAGTGTGTCTGCTTTGAGGAGCCAGGCATCAAGGCCAGATTCCCTCTTGTGTCGTGTCCCTAAATCCCTGGGTGGGGATGGGTGTTTTGCATGGGTACTAGAATGAAAAGAGCAAAATCTCTTTCCATCTTAAATTGTGGCTGCATGTTGCAGTGTGTTGCTAAATGGCAGCTGAATGAAGTTCATGTATCTGCATGCACTTATACCTACATAGATGTATACAAACTTGGCATAAACTGTCCTGAGTCTGCTGGGTCACTGTTGCTTTGCCACGTTACGTTGCTGGCACTTTGGCCTGTTGCACAGTTGGTGAGTTTTGCTGAATTTTTCAGAACTACTTGGGATTTAAGGACCTATTTAAGTGTAAAATGTGATTAGCTACAGTGAAGTGACTTTTTATCTGGCTGATACACCTTTCTTTCAATTTAGTTGATGAGTGTGCAGAGTTAGCCTGGTCATAGGCATTCCTGTTGGGATCTGAGGAAAGCAGCTGGTGGGACTTCTGATGCTGATATAAATTTAATCACTTTAGCTATTGTCTATTGACCATGTGTTTGCTGTTATATGCTGAACATGGATGTGGAGACGCATGGTCTTCAGACAGTGAATGGTGAAAGGTGTCACTCACACTCACAACTGCAGCTGGATGTTTTAGCTGAGGAAGGATGCTTGTCAGTGGAGGAGTGGGAGCTGGGAGGAATGGCAGTATCTTCAGAGCTCACTGTTCAATCTGCAGGAGAAAACATTTTGCTCTCCCCTTTGCAACTGGTTTCAAGGATGAATCTTTGCATTGGTTTAATTATATCTATTTACCTTGTGTGGGCACTACAAGGCTTAATTAAATGTTTATGTATATGCTTGAGAGGCTCATATAGAAAGTAGTGCAGAAGAGTTGTATGTTAATCCTATTGATTCACATTATCGTGCCCTCGTGTGATTAGTTTAATCATTTGAGGGCTGAAGGTCCATTCCATTGGATTGAATGACAATACTGGTGCTTATTAAATGGCTAAAGAGCACGCAAGTGCAATGTTCAGCAATGCTGGTCTCTGTGGGCTGCAAAATACAACACTGTAGTTACCCAAAGCTTTCCCTCCATCAGCTTTTCCATAGTAATCAATAGCAAGAAAATATTTGCCAGATATATTGTGTGCTACTTCAACTTAATTATGTCTTCTCTGGTTTGAACAGAAGGCATCTAAAGTGTGCTTGTATACTTCCGTGGAAGTCTTAAATGGAAGGAATTGGTTTTGCCTGATTTGCATAGCCTGTCAAGGACGGACCTCAGTGTACATATGTTGACAGCAATAAGATGATCATTATCCATGCCTCCTATGTAGGTAGAGAAGTATGTCTGAATCAGCTGTGCTACTGCTGGGGTGCCCTGAGGGTTTAATTCCCAAACTTTCATTTCCTTCCTCTATTTTCAGCTGCTATTAACTTTAAAAGGGTTTTTTTGCATGAGGAAAGATTATGCACAGCATTGACAACTTATTACTCGTCTGGGTTTGCCGATTGGCTGAAACTCAAAAGTCTTCACTAGTTGGGCTAAAGCATTAAAAATGTCCTTTGATAAATGATCTGAAGGGAAAATCAAGCAGATGGCTTTTAGGCCCATCTCACGATGCAACTTTGCAGAGAAATAATCATTTCAGTAATGGGTTGTAGAGTTTTATTTAAATCACTATACTGTTTAGTGGAAAGGGGTAAATCATGTAGGTTTTTTTGTGTTTTTTTTTTTTTCCTTCTGTTTTTTTTCAGATTTCTCTCCTTGAAATGAACTGAAGCACAATTTGAAGTGCTGGGAAGTTGTTCTTTCTTCGCTTTTTGTAGTTGGTCCATCGATTTACTGCTGTTTTCTCTGGTTTTGTATGGGTGATACCCTCTGACTTTCCACAGCCTGATTCCTGATGGACTCATTTACTATGTGTGCTGTGGGGGCAGGATTTATGTGCCTCAAACTGCTGTCTACAGATAGACATCTCCTTTGTTATAGTGGGCTTATAGGGTGAATTACAGTTTCTGGGAGGCTTTGTGGAAAACTGGAGGGAAGTTAGAATGAATGTTTCTAACCAGATCATTTGGCCTCCAGGATGGATTAGGTAGATACAGGCTCAGATAGGCAGCTCTATGTGTGTGCTGGGAGGGCAGGGCTTCCTTCTGCAGAGCACCACGGTGGCCAATGTTTGTGTGTAGGCATAAATATCAGTCCCATGGTTCAAGTTTAAAGGCAGAGGTGCAATTGTGGTGTAACTGTGAATTCATGTTTATTGTATAAGACAGAGAGCCCAAGCTTTTGGAAGGGCAGGAACTGTTTTTTGGAATGCAGATGAAGAGATGTGTTAGAAGAGCAGTATTTTTGACATTTATTTTATCACCCAGTCTCTATGGAGCAAAGCCCTTTAAGCTGTTTCCAACTGAACACTCAAGAAATCAAATGGGAAAGGTTCTTCATTATTTATTTCTGAACACCTAAGACAAAAATATGCTGGACTGCTGTGTGTGTTCATTTTCCTAGCATCGACACCTTCCTCCTTGAAACATGAACTAAGTCCTGCACTCTTTATTAGATATTAGCAAAATCTTTGGAATAAATATTGAGTGTAATTGTCCAGATGCTCCAATTTTGGCTTTTAGCAGAAAATTGGGACACATTTAATATGAGAATTTTTTTGTTTTGTTCAAGTCAAAAAATGAGATATAAAGGTGTCTTTACTCTGGCATGGTACTGATTCAGTATGGGCTGGAAGACAGACATTGGGTATGCCCCATGCTCCAGCACAGTAAATGCATGGGATGATGTCTTTGTTACTGTCTTTTCATAAATCAGTGCAGCAACCTGTCAAGAATTGGATGTGAAAACACTGAAGTGGCTTACCCTGTGTGAGACTGTAGTGTTCCAAAGAGTCTGAAATAAAAAACCCTAAAAATAGGGTCTCCGAGCTGCCAACAATTTGTTGTCTAAGGGGCATTAACTCTTCTGCAAACCCCAGGGGCAGGGGCACCATTTCTTGTGGGAGCCAGTCCTGTATCTGCTGGACCACAGTGCCTCTCCCTGGCTGCCTCGGTGGAGCCAGATGGATCTGTGCTTAACTAAATATGGAGGAGAAAAAAAGAAAACGAAACCTGAAGGAACGTTGTGTGACAAGTAGGGGGTCAGTCAAAGCTGTCTTTGTTTTCCGGATTGTGCTGGCAGAACGAGTAAAGATAACGGGGTCTTGGCTAAGTCTTGTAATATTACAATGTGAAATAAAATGTTAGGTGCCTCTCATCTCTGCAGTGCCAGGAACAGAGGGAAAAATACTCCAGTAAAAGAGGTGCAGGTTGTGAAACACTGAACATTCCCTCCTATGCTAACGTGATATGCTAAAATGTGGTCTAAACATCCCTGTTAGTCATCACCATCCTCAGTAAGAACAGTTTTCTCCTGAGACGTGTCAGCTCAAAATACAAGGTCTTGATCTTTAATTCTAATCCCTCTGGGCAGACCTTTCTGTCAGCCTGAACCCCTTTGATTTCAATAACCCTTTGTGGTTCTGGACACACCAGTCCAGTTGGGAGTTTAGATTCCTACTACACACTGGTATAGTAGGTTTTCATGCTTTTTAAAAGCCTCAAATGGTATGGATCCTTTGTTTTGGTGGTTTTTTTTTCTTTTCTTTTTTTTTCTTTTCTTTTTTTTTCTTTTTCATTTTCTGCTCTCCTTTGTGTAGTTCTTGGTTCCAGTCTTTCTGGTTCTTTCTCAGGTGATTGCAGATACTGACATTTTATTTTTGGATCATGTAATGAAAATAAATACAGCAGAGTGGTAAATTAAACTTCACAGGTAATTTCAGACTGGAGACTCCAGCCAGTGTCTCTCTTTTTGAGGATACAGCTCCACTTGACCCATGAGGGCATCTCATTTGTGTCTGTAGAGGATGGCAGCTTGGCCAGATAGAGAGCATCCCATGGCACTTAGCACCTGTAAATACCCCTTGCAATGTAGGTTGGTTCTGTAGCACCATCACCCTTTTTGCCTTCAAAGACTGATAAAAAGTCCTTGGGAACAATAACTCCAGTGAGGAGCAAACTTTGGAGATAAATGGTACATTGACTTTGCCATTTGCATTTACTGTGCAGCTTGAGATGACTTTTAATTATTCAAAAGAGGCAGAATGTTAGTCACATCTGTCTTTGTTCCTCCTCCTAAAGCAAATCTACTCTGTAAATCTTCCTGTGGCCACTATACCAATATTTCCCTGGAACAGCTCCTCTGATTTTTACCTCTTTTTTTTTTTTTTCTTTTGAATTTTTTGTTAGATGTTTGAGATGCAACAGAATTCAGCTACATTGAGGTGTTTTCTTATCAGCTGTCTCAGAGCAGACTGATCAGGTCTATTCATGCAGCGAACAAGGAGAGGAAGGTATACACTTTCCAGTGTTACAGACACATATCTAGAAAAATGATGTAGCAGTTAAATAGCCTCATCAACATGAACATGGAGAAAACTCCAAGATATTTGTTCGTGTTAGGAAAAACTGGGTGTTCAATGTCTCAGCCCACGCACACATACCTGGCAAGGGGGTTGGGAGGGAAGGTAATTCCTCAGTGTGTTTAGAGACATGATCTCCATATTTCTTCCCTTTGGCATCCACTGCTGCCATCAGCATGGGCACCTTCTTTTTTTTTTCCTTTAAAAGACAAGAGTTTTTGTTCATTACAATATTAGCCAGTTTTTTGGAAAATACTCTGTGAGAAATATGCAAAGCCGTAGGGAGCTGAGTGTTCTTGCTGTCAGATTACAAATATTTTTGGCCAGTAGGTTTAAGCACAGAATGGCATTTGCACTTAGGGGCTTTGGAGGAGATAATGGAAACCCTACAACCCTAACCTGTGTATCAGTTTTTCCTTCTGTAAAGTGGTGACTACAACCTCTTCATATTTTGATTGCTCAGGAACGAGGTGTTTCTTCTTGCACATGCTCCAAGTAGGAAAAGGTTTCAAATTTTTATTTAATATCTGTGAAAAATCCTGGGGAAAAAAAAAAAGGAAAAAAGAGAGGAAAGGAAAAAATCCCACCGTTTCCTAACATGAGTTTTAAACATAGCAAACCATGTGGTGGTGCTAAAGTTACAAAAGATGAATCCTCACAGACCCACTCTGACAAAATGTGCAGAATGTGGCCAGATGAGATATGACAACAAGTACAAATTATAGCAGTGGCAAACCAGTAAACATGAAAATCTGAGTAAATCAGTCATTTCAAATCTATTTGCCAAACTGTGTTTATCCTCTGCAAAACCTCATGATCTCCATAGGAAGCACTTCAGAGCAATCTCTGCAGGGCATTTGCTGGGTGGAGTAAGGATCAAGATATTCCACAGCAGCCTTTTTGCAGACAATACATCTCATCTTTCAGCTTAATTGAAATGAACAGTGATGATACCTGCATTTTTCAGTTTTCAACTTGAGTACCCACTTCCCACTTTGAAATTGCTACACAGGAAGACATTGAATACTGGGAATAGATAGATTAAACACTTATGGTTTAACAGTTAAAAACTGATTGCATTATTTTGTTTGTGTGTTTATTTCTCATCCTTAAACTACATGGATATCTTGGTATTTTGCCACAAAAAGAGCATTTTGTACAGCCATCAGGTTGGTTTTTTTCCCTGTGGCTTCACCAGTACACTCCCATCAATTTCAATGCAGTCCCTCTTGCATATGACAGTGCAGAATTTGTCCTGCAATCTGCAATCTTTTCTTGCTTTTTCTTGCTGGCCCACATGCCTCAAAATGAGAAAGTACTTCATTTAGTTGTGAGCCCTATGAAAGACCAAGACTAGATTTTTAAAGTTTTCTTTCTTTTTTTCTTTTTCTTTTTTTTTTTTTGTTTTTTTTCTCCCAGATCTCTTTTAATCACATAAGTGTAGCCCTGGATTTGTGAGCTGGTTACAGAGGTCCTCAGTGATGAAAGCTGACATGGGACAGTTAGCCTTTTAAAATACATTCTGTAACTAGGGCAGAATAATTGCATTCAAAATCCATGTTTAACATTCATTTACAGACTTACAGTGAGGCACACTGTATGTGTCATTCCCTAATTTGTACCACTCCAGGAACATTCTCCTTGTCTCAGCACTTCACGTTGGGTTTTGTAGATAGAACTTGAAGATCTGAGTGCAGACCTGTTTCTGCCTCAGACTTTCCGCATAACCTTGGGCCAATTACTAAACTTCTGTGTATCAGTTTTTCCTTCTGTAAAGTGGTGACTACAATACTTGTCACAGAGGTACCTCGGGCTGAGCATATTGAGATGTGGATGGAATATATCTTGGTGTTAACATGGTATTCACTTTTCAGTAGGCTCACCAGAAATCTTCCTTTTTTCTGTCCTTCTTCCCTCTGACTTCCTTCTTTTTAAGACAAGCAAGTAATGCTTCATTTGCCCCTTCAAGATGGAGCACGAAGGAAGATTGTACTGGGTCAGACTGATGTCCATTTGGCACTCATTCATCCTCTGCCATTTCCTATGCCATATATGATTTAATGATCTCCTGCCACATCCCTTCTCAACCTCCTTCTTTCCAGACAAATGGCACTACTCCAATACCACTTATCTATGCTGGGAAGCTGTTCTGTGGCTGTGGTCAGCCTTGCTGAACTTCTCTGAGGGTTTGCTATGGACTTTTCCTGACAGATGGCCTAGAAATATGTGTAGTGTCCAAGATGTAGGGGGATCAAATCTTTTTTATACTGTTCTTTCTATTTAGCTACTTATAGTGAACATTGAACTATATTTTCATCAGTTATCTATGAGTGTATCTGCAGCATGTTTGCTGATGGCACCAAGCTGAGTGGTGTGGTTGATATGTCTGATGGATGGGATACCATCCAGAGGGACCTGGACAAGAGAAATGGGCTCATGGGAATCTCGTGAGGTTCAATAAGGCCAGGTACAAGGTCCTGCATTTGGACTGGGGCAAATCCTGGTACCAATACAAGCTAGAAATGTGGGGATTGAGAGAAGCCCTGTGATGAAGGACTTGGGGGTAGAGGTGGATGAAAAGCTGGACAGGAGCTGGCAATGTTCACTGCGCTTACAGCCCAGAAAGCCAACTGTATTCTGGGCTGCATCAAAAGGAGCATGGCCTGCTGGTCAAGGAAGGTTATTCTGCCCCTCCATCCTTGTGAGACCTCACATGGAGTGCTGCATCCAGCACTGGGGGTTGCAACAGAAGCAGGACATGGACCTGCTGGGGCAAGTCCAGAGGAGGGTCACGAAAAGATGAGGATGGAGCACCTCTCCTGTAATAAAAGGCTGAGAGACTTGTGATGGTTTAGCCTGGAGGAGAGAAAGATCCAGGGAGACCTTATTGCAGCCTTTTAGTACTTAAAAGGGGCTTATAAGAAAGATGGGGACAAACATTTTAGTAGAGCCTGCTGTAATAGGACAAGGACATGGTTTTAAACTAAAAGAGGGTATATTTAGACTAGATATAAGGAAAAAAGTTTCGACAATGAGTGTGCTGAACTACTAGAATGGGGGTGGCAGTTGCCCCATGCTTGGGAACATTCAAGGTTGGATGAGGCTCTGAACAACCTGATCTAGTTGAAGAGGTCCCTGCTCATTGCACAGGGGTTGGACTAGAGGGCCTTTAAAGGTCTCTTCCAACCCAACTCATTCCCTAATCTACCAAGAACCCAAGATCTTAATAGTTATGGGAGGTAAGCTCAGCGCAGAGACAATAATTTTATAAGCAAGGCTAGGATTGTGGGATTTTTTTAGCCATATATTTCACTCCACATGTATCTACACTGCATTTCATCTCATTTTGTTGCTTGGTCACTTAGTCTGGTAAGGTCTTTTGAAAAGGGTCTTCATAGACAATTCACCCTTACTACACTGAATACTTTTCTTTCATAGCTTATCACCAAATTTCTTCATAAAACTTTACCAGTCCATTGCCTTTCCACCCCATCTCTCCTTCCTTCACCTCTTTCCCCCATCGCTTATGGATACATTGGACAGCACAGACCCAGCACAGCCCAACTCCCTGGAGGGCTCTTCTAGTGACTTCTCACCCATGCATGAACTGACCCTTTACTGGCACCTGGTTTTCCTGTGCCTTAATCAATTAATAATTCAAACGGGATTTTATTCTCATGCAATTGCAACTTGGTTTCTGTAAAAGCCTGTGGAGTGGGAGTTTGTTAAAATTCCTTAGGAAGGTAGATTATGACAGTGGATCACCCCTGTCCATGTATTTGTCCCCTTGAAAAAGCTCCAATGGGAGTTTGAGACTTGGTAGTATTGAAGTTTGAGTAGATGATGTTACACAAATATCGAGTATTAATACTGTTGTAGCAGTCTTAACAGAGGCTCTTTGTTTTCCTTCTTTGTGTTAGTGTCTTTTTTTCTGCCTTTGAGGACCAGAGTAGAAGAGTAAATATTGCTTCCCCTGCCTTGTGGACACTTGGCTGCCTCTGTCTCATATTTGCTTCTGCAATCTCAGCCTCCACACTTTGCAAGTTGCCCCACGTCCTGCACATCTCCCAACCTAGCGACAGGCTCCAAACCTCACTGCAAGAGGAAACGGGCCACACTGGGAAAAAAAGTTGTATTGTTTTGGGAGTTTGCTTGTTTTAAACAAAAGGGGAGAACTCACCTGAAATTATTGGCTACCCTTATCTCCCACTTAGTGAATGATGAGGCGTGATGTCATCACCAGGCTGTACTCCAAAATAGTGTTTTGGATGCTGATCAGTTCTGAAACACCAACAGTGTTTCAGAATATGGAGCATAAAATCTGACTGTGTGCATAAACACTGCAGGTTAGTGATGTCTTCCTAACACATGATCCCAAGATATTGCAACTATTTTACCTCAAGGCAGAACCTCTCTGAAGGAGGAAGTGGAAAAGGGAACAAGACTTTTCGAAACTGAAAAATGCCCTGCTGAAGCTTGATTCCAAGATATAGTGAAATCTTCTGGATTTGTGACCTCAACAATCCTCTAGATCATGAGGTCTGATGGAAAATCTTAGAATATTTTAAGTTTTATATCAAGCACATGGAGATGTTTATTATTGAAAAAAATGTACTTATATACACTTTGTGTATATACATGAGATTTTTATCTATTCTCTTGTATAAAAAATTATGAGGAAGGGAGGGCCTCTAATGTACCAAAGCACTCTTTCTTAGAGGACTGCTTTGTTCAGTTTCCTAGCTAACCTGCTGTGCTATGACCAACACCAAGAAACCTATCTGTGGGGAGCTCATGAAAAGCTGAACTGAAAAGCCTAAACATGTTTCTGTTTGATCCCTTTATTAAATACCATATCCTAGATGCCCAATTTCCCTACCTTTCCTCTGACACACAGTAACAATTCCTGGCATTTTCCTGAGGAGAAATGAAATCATCACTGGAGCCAGATCAGACCTTTCATAGTTCCTTATCAATGTCCCATTTTCAAGTTTCTTCTAAATTCATTTCCATAAAGATAACAATTAGAGATTTAGACCATTTCTGCTGGCAAATGATGCCATGCCCCAGGCTAGTGGGAAACTTTCAGAGTGGTATGATTCACTGACATTATACTCCAGATTTGCACCCCCTGGTTTCTGTATGGTACCTTCAACCAGAATTTTCCAACAGCAGAGACCAAACCTCCTTAGACCTTGATGTGAGCAACAAGCAGCAGAAACACACAATCACACAGCAGCATGTTGCCTCACACAAAACCTTCATATCCATAACGAGAGGTTTATTGCAAAAAACATTTGTTCATTTTTTTTTTTTCCTAAAATGAGGATTTAATTCCTCATTTAGTTTTTTTTCCTCAGGAAGCAACTGTTTCACGGACACAACATTATTTCCCTCACCCTTGCTATGGGAACGGTTTGCTACAAATATGGATCTCAGTCTCCCTGCCTTGCTCAGATAGCCTCTTTAAAACCATGAGCTGCATGAGTAAGTAAAACAAATTGAAGTCATAAAATGGAGTTCGTATCTGGTGAGTGCCAGTCGCTGTATCAGCACCTGCTGACTGCTCCAATGCAAATTTTTATTGCGTTCCCATCCATTTCTAGTGTTTGGCTTCTGCAGCATAATCCTCTCGGTCCTAAGCCACGATGAACCTCCTGTGCTCCCTTGCTCCCAGCAGACCCAAAAAGCAGTTCTGCTTCTATTGTCTGGCTGACAGCACTCCATGATTTCTGCACTGCACTGTATATTCAAACAAACACTGACTTGCAAGCCCATGGATTTTTTTTTTTCAGCCACGAATACGTATTAATAAAGCGGAGTTTGTTATTTCTGAATATAGCAATGACATTTGTCTCATGTTTGTTGCTTTGATTGGAAAAAGCCCTGGTAAAGGCCTTTCTGAAATGCATCTCAGGCTGTGCCGAGCAAGATGTGTGCTCGGCTTTGTGTCGGGGCACTGTGACAGAAGAAAGAAACAATTATCTCAACACTGCCAATGTAATAGCTTTTGCTTATTCTTCAGCAAAAGCATAAGGGCCAAGTCCCCAAACATTGAAGTCAAGGGAAGGATTCCTGGCTGGATCAAAGCCACTGTGCAAAGGCACGATTTTTCAGTAAGTTAAAAAGAATATACCTTTTTAAAAAAAAAAAAATCTAAAGAATAAGAACATGGATATGCTATTTCTAGCCCATCTATGCTGAAATAATGAGAGTGGGGAAGTCTAGAGAAAATTCAGATGAAGACATTTGGAAAAATTTGAAAAACTCATCCAAACCTACAGTTTTAGGGTGACTGACATTATTCATGAGTATGTGGTGAATTTGAGAAACAGGCTGAGCAAAGGAAATAGCAGGGGGCATTTGTCTACAACAAAGTGTTAGAAAAATAACATTTGATTTAGAAATGTTGCATAATGCAATTAAAAAATAATGTAACAATATTGGCTTGACCCAAATACACTATAGTAAATGCTCCCCCTCCCCCAAATCATCCTTTTGCCTCCTTATCCAATTTCCTAACTTAGCCATCAAAGGAAGGCAGGAGTCTAATTGCCCAGCTGTGATTGTGAAGAAACGATTCAAACACCGCAGTCGCTGTTGCCTCCTTTGTGGCTGAGCCAGAGAAGTGAGCCATGTGCACTCCCATTAACTGGTAGACTAATCATTTTTTGCTGCTTGTTATGGAGAACAGTGCACACGGATGTCTCTGTTTAGTGGGATGAAGTTCTGAGAGTGCTTTTTGGTTCCTGTGGCTTTCATCCTTGGTGCCAGGGTTTTCAGCTTTCAATGGGAAGAATTAAGGTGCATCCTTTTCTGGCTCTCCCGAAAGGCAGATTGTTTATTACACCTGGATGCAAGTTAAGCTGTCTGCCTTTGTGGAGACAAAGAAAATGAGAGTGAGCTTCACTGTAGGAACAAAAGCTCCCTGAGGTTGGAAAGACTGGCTCTGGATAAATGTACAGCAGGCTGGGGTTGTGAGTGTGTGAAAACAGGCTGCCTTCTCATGGAGCCAAAGGGCTCTCAGACCTGTCTTTAACCATGCCACGGCTCAACACTCCTATGGAATGCTCCTGGCAGTAGCGGAGAAGTAACATGTCCATCAACATGACCCTCACTGTGCTTGGTGCACCCTGTCTCTATCACTTCCTTTCACTCCACATCTTCCCTTTTGGACATACTCTGACCAGATCAGTTCAGTGCCCTTCCTCTGCCAGTGACTACAGCAGATACTTAAGAAAAGGTTTTGAGGAAAAAATATAAATCTATTACCTACCCAAATTTCAGCCATAAGCAAGGCAGAGATACAGGCTGCCTGCCTCTCAATGTTCCAATTTAATACTCTCAAGATAAGCTTTATACCATGGATTTGCATGGTCAGATCCATTTATACCTTCAGTTATTTCAACATCCTGTGGTGATGAGGTCTGTGCTTTAATTCTATATCATGTAATAACAATACTTCCTTCTCTGTGTTTTAAACCCACTGCCTAATAATTTTATTAGGTGCTCTCTAGTTCCTGGATTGTAAGCAATAGTTGTCAATCTTTCCAGATTGGCTTTACTGTAGTTGAACATAATTGCCAAGCTTAACCTCTCACACATGTCCCCTCTGCCATCCTTTGTTCAGAAAGGACCTATTGTTCAAAGGACCTATTTTCCAGCTCCTTTGTGGGGCCATTCCCTATTTAGGCATCGCCATGAACTTTTATGCTCCTAGTGCTTCCTCTTTTGGGGAGAAAAGAGGATAGCCGAACTGCATAATATCCAAGATATGATGTGATATGGTTTGGAATAATGCTGGGATTTAATTCTTCTCATTTTCTTTCCAAATATTATACCTGCCTTTTTGATTCTTGCTGATAACTGAGTTGATGTTTTCAGAGAACAATGGAGAACAGCCTCAAGTAAAATTAGCCAATATCCTGTTTTACATTCATCACTGGAGTTGTTTTCTCAATGTCCATAACTTCATATGTCTCATGACAATATTACCAGCCCAGTAAGCATTGTACACAGAAATGATGCTGAGGTTTTTCTAAGAACTTAGTTTCCTCTCAGTGGTTTTGTCAGGAAGACTAAAGCACACAGACTGGCCAGAAAATGAAGTGAGTGAGCAAAGACATCTGAGACCATTACTCCCACACCTGAGGGTAACAGGCAGTGTAAACCCGTCTAAAAGTTCACCACAATTAGCAGTGTGGCTAAAGATATTTCTGTATGGACTTTTTTTTATTTTTTTTTTGAGAAATAGGTTTGCATTTTTTAATTTTTTTTAAAGCAGCCTGAGAAAACACTGGAAGTTTATCCATTACTCAATATAAAAGAGCTATTTGTTCAGGAAAAATCCTATAATTTTGTGTTAAAGTGTTTATGCTAGCTTAAAATCAGAATGAAAGGTTTCATTTTACTGAGTATATAAATATGTTTCCTTCAGGAACAGACATTAAAATGAAAATCAATTCATATTTACGCAGCTTCAAATGTGATGTTGTGAGAGCAGAATACTGCAAAGCCATTTATCCAGCAGTGTAGTCATCAGCTTCACTCCTGATCTCACAAAGGAGTTTGATCTATGGGGCAGAACTAAGGAGGCCTTTAAGTTAACATTGTACAAAGTGTCAGGTGAAGGGAAGGCAAAGATCACATTTTCACTTCTGTGCAAAGCTGCTGCCAGCAATATTTGAAAGTCTACTGTGGTTCACTGTATGTGGAACAGGCAAAGTTCATCCAAGGGTAAGTGGGGGAAATCACCTTTAGAAATGTTTCCTTCTTTTTCTCTGGTAACTTGTGGATAATTCCAGCTTGGACTGGTTTGAGAGATCTAAAATAACTAACCCCGGTTGAACTTAACAAGGCAACACTTAGAGGGGAGCAAACAGGCACGTGAATTTGATTGAGACTTCGGATAATTTCATCTCCATGACTTGCTGCCCATCTTTGCAAAGTGAAATAATGTCCTTTCACCCCATTCAAGCAGTAAGAAAATTCAGCTGGATAGAAATGTGAGATCTAGAACCAGGGGAGGACTTGCAGGTTTCAGTGCCTGGCACTGCCAGTCCTGTTGGAGATGTCACTGCAGAACAGGCTGAAACTTGGTGTTGCTTTGTCTCTGCCTTGATATATGTTGGATTAAACTACATGTAGCTGAAGAGCTTCAGTGAAACAAACTTGGCAAAGCCAGAAGCAGCAATGTGTTCCCTTGTGTTATCTGTTTTGAATGTTTGTGTGAGGGGACAGAGAGAGTCAAATATTTTTGGTCAGAGAGGAGAGCTGCATGTGGATCTTGATTAGCTTGAGTGAGACCTCTGTGTCCTGAACTGCATAAATGGGGAAATAGTCTCCTATTCTGCTTCTCTTTTTGGGATTTGCCCCATAAATGTGCTTTAGATATCTTCAGAGAAAGCAGGCAGGGTAACAGTGAATTTGCTCCCAGATCCCTGTGGGATCCCAATGGGAATGAAGATGCAAAGATACTCAATGTTATCAGGACACATATCCCTCAGAGGTTGCCTCGAGTCCTTAAGGATATTTACTGACAGATGTGGAATAATTAAGTTCTGGGAACCTGAGATATCTTCCAGGCAAGGTGGAATCAGTGAGGGGATTTTGAAGATATCATGATTTTGCACTCTGTGAAATTGAGTCCTTTTGCAGATCTAGACCTAAGATGCAAGCAATGATGCCCTGCTGAAGACCTCCAAGGAGGTTAATCCAGTGAAAAATCAAATGCATAACTGGGTGCTTAAAGACTTACACACAGCAAGAACTGAGATTACATGGATAAATTTAACTTCAGGTCACCGATCTTTGAATAGAAACATAATAAATTTTAGCTCTATTGAAAATATTTTCTGTGATTGATGCTGGTTTAGAGGCAGTAGAAAAATGTTGTTAGTTTTGAACATAAGCAATATTTATTTTAATGGTTTTGTGTGAGTCAAGTCTTTTCAGGATAGGATCTTCTGGTTGAACAGCAAACATCATGTCAGTCCCTCCCGTTTTCATTAAATGTGAGAGTACAATTATATCACTAAGAATAACAGCATACAACTTGCCAAGTTAAGAGTCTTACAAAGGCCTTTAAAGGTAGTAGTACACAGGAGACATGGGAACAAGAGGTTTTCTTTGCTTTGGACAGAGGGGCTGTTTTCCAACACCTCCCAGTCCCCTGCTTGCCAGCAGGGACACTCCCAGGGTCACAACACATCTACTGCGAAACACTGTCTTGGTTCAGAAGAAGGGGACATTTTGAAAAGGGCGCGTATGACAAAGGGTGCATGTTCACCTCTCGCTGCATGCAGAGAAAAAGCTCTTTTCTTTTTTTCAAATCTATTAGGCAAATAAGAAAAGCTGCCAGAGAGATTATTTTCCTGGGGAACAGAGTGCTGCAGAAGGGATGTAACATTTTAAAGCACATCTACTACACCTGAGTTGAGTTGTGTCACTTCTAAATACCTTGGAATAGCATGGTCTCACCCACCCCATCATTAAATCATGAGTATTAATGGGACTTTCAAGAGTGCATCCACGGGGAAATGCACTGCATCTCTCTCTTAGTTTCCTTCATGATGACACCGTGTGTGCACACTGTGGGCTTTATTGGCAACAGCTCCTTTTCATTTGAGATGTGTAAAGCTATATTTACAGTACAACAGTTTTAATTACCGATACAGCAGTGATTAAGGAAAGGAAGGAAAGGGAGGATCCATAACTGCCTGTCTTTCTCTCTGATCAGGAAGGAAATGCATATAAATATGTAAGATGAGATTTAACTACTGAAAGCGCATTAAAAGCATTATATGTTTCCATGGTTGAAACCTTTCCTGGAGTCATGATAAGCACCCAAGAGAAAAATAGGCCACTAATTAGTAAAGAAAGTAAATTATAATCATGCATGGCAGTATCCATATCCATGCTAATGGAGTTAGAATGTGCCAGTATTAATTTTGCAAGAAGGAGCACTTTAGGACTAGGGCTGCTAGATGAACCTCAAATGAACAAGGCTGTGCTCCAGAACTAAATCATCTCCTCAGAACTTTGCCCTCAGCACAACAGAGGTAAATCCTGCCCTGGTACTCTAGTGGGAGATTTAGGGCTAGGTTTTAAGAAATGTGAACCACCTGCTGCTGGCATGAAACGTATCTACTTTTCTGGTGGAAACTGGCAATTCACTGAAACCAAATCCTTCCCTAGATCCTTACATCTAGGGCAGATGAGAAACCTCCTGTATTTTTATAGAGAAAGGGAAAAAACCCTAATAATCAAACCTTCCCAAAAATTGTGAGATACAGAGGTATGTTTGCCCTAATACAGAGCAGAAGCAGTTTTTTGAGAACTTAAAAGCACCTTTAGGTCAGAGAAATTGTTTCCCACACAGCTGTACTTATGAATTATTTTCCAGATATAAGGCAGTGTTGTGCCTCTGGGTACTCTGGGAGTGTCGGCTCACTCTCAAAATGTTCTTTTCTGTAGGCTTTGTTTGTGTGACTTTTTCTTGTATTTTATAGTTGATTAGCTTAGACTGATGCAATTAGTGTAATTAAGTGTAATTATGAATTTTGGTGCAAATTCATGTAATCATATATTTACAATGTGTAATTAGGTAATTACAATATGTAATTTGCAATATAAAATATAATGTCATTACAAAATGCTGATTAAATTTCATATAAAAAAAAGATGTTCTGGCACATGGAATGGATAATCTCAGAAGTTCATTCTTTTGGAATATCTTTAGGAACTCCCTTCCAAATGATCCAACCCTTCTATTCCCCATATGGAAGCAGAACCTTGCAAACATATGATTTTATAAACCAAACATATTTCCTCATCTCACTGTGGCAAGCTGAAAAAAATGCCCTCACGTTCCACCTCCATTTTCCAACCTCTTTTCTACGTACATACTATAAAAGAAAAACAGAGCTCCAATAAAACACACCAACAATTTGCAGCAGCAGCAAAAGAGCAGTAACAAAGAGATTTATGTTTTGAAATTGTAATGATTTGTGCTCCGTTTTATTGAATCCATTTTTCTGTGCAATATTTAATCTCTGAGCAGAGCATTTAAAATGCAGCAATTAAATGCCTTTATATGTTGATGCATCTCTGAGGACCAAAGATGAAGTAAATGGATTTTGCTTGTGGATACTTTGAGGAAGTCTTCTGGGAAATGAAATCTCCATTTCAGCATCAGCAGTAAATATTAGCTGAACATCCTCATGATTGCCATGGCAGTTTAAGGCTGCAGCAGTGACACCCGTGCATGTCTACAGAGTCCTCAGTGGTGTGTTCATAGAGACTGTTCATCCCTGTGGATGAGGACTAAATAAATGCCTGTTGTGTTCAACGCAGATCTTCTTAAGATTTTGAGGTTATTGGTCAATGGATGTGATGATAGAGCTAAAGGTCACTCTCACACTAACCTAGCAAACTATCTTCATGCGTCAACCTATTAGCATATGAAAAACCCCACTCCTAGGATTTTGCAGTATCCCAGTAAGCATTTCCCTCCTCTTGTAGGACTAAAAGGTCCTTTAAAAATACCTCAGTCTCACATTAAGGTGTCTTTAACCCATGATACTTCAAAGTTGTAGCAGATCTCTCAAGCATCCGGAGGAAATTATTATTGCCTGGGCAGTCTCACAGCCACATTTCTACTGAGCCATAAAACTACAAAGCATACCACGGTGAAGCTGCTTGTTCTCTTGGAGAAAATGTGACTTAATGTTTATTTTAGTCAAGTTACCCCCCAATTCATGGGAAATAATTGAGAAGGCAATCAGGCACTACAGAATTTAATTTTTAGTCCGATGTCACTGGCTAGAATAGGCACAAGGGGAGATGGCTTCATCCATGCAACGCAACATCTTTGCTGGCATTGCAAATATTCTGTAGCTAAGGAGAAAAGTGACTCATGAGCCCAGAAGGGGCTATGAGGTGCTCTTCAGAGTCTTGAGGGATTTTGGAAACTGCCTAGCTTCTGGTGCCAAACCCCCAACATAAATCAAGGTATGTCAGCGAAGCTTCATCCTTGTTAAAAAATGACGTGATCTCCAAACAGGCACGAAGCCAGCAGCTAAGCTTGAAGAAGTGCCATGTCATATACTGCTCCATGTTGGCAGATTTCCACTGCAATAGACACCTTTGCACAGCTAACACCTTCCTGAGCTCCAGATGCGAGCACTACATCTAACCTGATTACAAATCCTACTCGGCTTGCCAAGGAAAATAGGTCTGAAGTTTCCAACAATTGCATTATGAACCACTCTGAAGAAATAGCTTTCCCCATTGGTTCCCAAAAAATGTGGTCTTCTCTACCCTTGAAGCAGGGTTTTGAGCAGAATCTAGGTTTGCTCTCTGTTAGGACTGAAAATGAAATATGAGAAGGACCATAAACAGAGAATAAGAACTGCTGAAAGCAGAGGGAAACTCATTATCTGGGGAACTTTGCTCTTTGGAAAAACAAGATATTTCACTAACCACCTCATTCACAAAACTCTCACTGATGCACAAGGAATTTGTGCCATTGGTTTCCATTAATGCCTGTGAAGATTAACCATGAAAATATCTGCTGCACAGATGGGAGAATAAATTGTGTAGCTCTGCTATGAAATAAACGTGGATGTTACCAAATAAAGAACAGGTTTGTGCATAGGCTGTAAAAACCAGTCTGTGAAGTCTGGCTGTGAAGCAAGGCAAAGGATTAGGTGCTGGGAGGATTTGGAATACAAATAAATACACATAATTGAAATAAAGGGGAAAAGCACATCTTTTGATAGCAGAAGTACATGTTAAGATAGGAACGACCATAACCAGGAATTGCTTTTTCAAGATAAAATAGAGTCCTTCAAAATGTCTGTAAAGAAAATAAGATTATCAGGATGTCTTTATCATTAGAAGAAAAGGAATATTAACAGACCTCAGTTAGGTCTGAATAAAAAAGATAAATTTCAAGTAAACTGGCATGGAGTTTATCCATGGCTGGGTTTGCAGTAGTAAAGTCAGTGAGGGTATAAGCTGTGTGATTTACAGGCAGTAAGCTTCTGTAAAATTTACAAACTGCTGTTATAAAATGTCACCTTTTATGATGCATTCCACTCAGCCTGCATATATAAAGGGCACTGCAATAGAAAGAGTAGCAAAGGCAAAGCAATCTTCTCTCCTACCCAGCCAGCTACCTTTTTTGCTTTTACAGCAGTAGCTATATCATCTGATGTCCCTGGTGCTAATTTTTTCCTCATTAGTTTTTCTGTTTGTGTAGATACACTGTTGGCCTTGCCATTATTAACAGAAAATTTAGGATAGTTTAAATGAGAGTTTTTTGTAAGATGCTCATGGATGAATAGACCAAGACTCCTCCCATCCCCCTCAGTGTTTAATTAAAAGTACGGTTTGTGACAGAGTTGGGCAATTTTCTGTTTTTTCTGCATTGATTTAATTGCTCAATCTACATCTATACAAGACTTAGGCCTTAGTAATCCAGAGACAAAATTAATTCATGAAGCTCTGAGTTTCTCCAGAAGTTAAGCATCCGTTTCCAACCTGACTCGTTAAATCTAGAAAACCTCCAAGAATCCCCCTCAAGGTGTCAAGTCTGTTACAAGGCTTTGCTGAAAGGGTGACTGGGTCACTGCACCTTTTGGACAAGTTCAGGTGTCCTGAATAAGGATCATTCTGACTGATATTACCAGGTTTTTGGACAGCGGGTGTCCAGGCTGAGCTTCTCAGCTGGGTGATCTATGGTGACTGAGCATCTTTGAAGTCACAGCCCAGTCCCTTCTTCCTGACAAAAAACCCATGTAAACCAAGTCCTGTTCCCCAGCACACATTCCTCTCATTTTTGGTGTTGACTGAGGAGATAATTCCTGCCCAGAGCTTCACCTCCAGGTAAAAGCTCAAATGTTATGCACTCCATGCAGTCCAGTGTGAGTGACACAGCTGCCTCTGATCTAAGGGGAGAGTCCTGATACTCTTCTTGGAGTGCTAACAAAAAAAGAAATACACTTGAAATTCAGATTTTAACAGGGCTGTATTCTGGAAGTTCAGGAAAATAAATCAATAATGGTGGTGATAAAACTGCAGTTTAGTGGTAGCTGTTATAGTAAAACAATAGTCAGTGCACAGCCATTTTACCACCCTATGGCAATGGTTTCTACAGTTTACTCTGACAGATTTATTGTTGCCTTCATTTAATAATCTACTTCTCTTTTGCACAACCACCACCATTATAAGTTTAAAATAAGCTCTTTTTAATTTTACTGCACAAAATCCAATAGATTCTATATCTACTGCCTCACTAGGAAAATGTTTGAATTCAAACTGTTCACAAACAGAACAACAGATAAATACAGTTTAGGAACCACCTCTTTTGATGGAAATTGGATGAGCCTCATCAACTTCAGCAAAGAAGTGTGTCTGAGAGCATATGGGATGGAGAGTGCCATGGCTGTGAACCTGCCAGTAAACTCCAGGAGTCGTGTGCCGTGCAATGAGTAACAACCAGCAAACTGGTTTAAATTCATCATAAAGTTGTATTGAAGTAATTCAGATCTGGAAGTTAGGACAGTATAGGCATATGGGAGAATTTGGAGTGTCTTGGAAGGAGAAGTTTCATGTTATGTCTTTAAAGAAAATACAGACCAAGTGTCATGCTAGTACAACTCCACAGCTTCTAATGCCAAGGAGGACAAAGGATGGGATCATTTTTCAGCACTGACTTTTCTGGAAATACTATGACTTGAGGTGTATTGAGTAACCTATGAGTTAGAGGATTACATGGCCATGCAAAAGGAACAATGAATAAATGCAGTAAAATCCAGTAGTATTAAAAAAAAAAAATCAAAATGGGAAGATGCTGTGGCTTTTGCTGTGGAATGAGAACTTCATTCATCAGTATTATGTCTTCCTCTTGTTCCACAGAGAGTGCTTCCTCTCACACCATGCTTCAGAGGCTGTGCTGGTGCCTTGGTCTACAAAGGTACAGTGGATAAGAGATCAGACCTGGTGAGTGCTGTGTCTTACCAGGGCCAACAGGAACTGCATGGGAAAGGATGTGTTGTGTGAGAAAGGTGGCAAAGTTTGGAGGCAGAGAGGTCTCAAAGAAAGCAAGCTGTGTGTGTCTCTTGGCAGGCATTTGCAGTTGACATTTCTTCCTGCACTGTGCTTGTATCCTTGTGCTAGTTGGAATTTGAGCTTTTACAATGTTTTGTTCCTAGTCTGTGGATTTGAGTTTGGTCACTGAAAGCCAGAAACATGTTAAGTCTTGTAAAAGTGCTCACAGCAATTTGTGGAGGAGGAAGGTGAGTTTATAAAGCACAGGATTAATATTATTGCTCCGCAGATTAGGTAACTTAAAATAAGGATTGCAACGAGACTATGTCAGGACTAAAAATAGAGAAAAGGCCTCTGGGTCCCCTTTGCATAAAGCCATCCTTCCACTATGAATGTGCTTGCCTGGCACTCTTGAAAAAAATCCCAGCAATTCCACTGATTTTAATGAATCAGAACAGGCCATAAGCACCTGTCTCCTGCACTGGTATCTAGTTTAGATTTACTTCTGCAACATATGTTAAATGTTTGATAATCAAATATTTGAGAAAATCCATAATTTTTCAATGGAATTACATAAATTAAGGATGCATAAATCAAAAGAATTGTATTATTTCATCAGCAAATACAAAAAGTTGGCACTTCAAAGCACAAAATATTTTGTACAGATGTACCCAGTTATAAAGGCAGAGAAAAAATCCTGATGCACGTTGAAGCATTTCTTCTCTGTATTGAATTACTCTGCCAGAAGGCTTTAAACATTCACTATCTTCCTTCAACAGCAAAGGACCTGGCACATGTCTTTTTAGAATCAAATCTATTTTCTTCCTCATTTCTGCTGATTTGAGGATTAAATATATTTTGTACCAGAAAACTGAACCCAAAGCAAACTTAATTCTATACTATTGGGGACCAAAGTGAGGTGAAGCCATATTTTTGGTTTGGATGGGCAAAACCAGTTTTAGGTATGATGGAAACATATGTCTGATATAATTTCTTTCATTTTACCCACTTATCCTACTATTTGAAGCCCCCTTCCTGCAAAAGGAGAAGTTAAAGAATTAGGCTGCCTGCCCAAATCCAATGAATTTGTGTGCAGTATTTACATGCCTGTGCACTGTTCTTCTACCAGGTTCTCCATATCTTCAGTGCACAGAAGAGGGGTACTCAAAGAATGAGCAGATGTTCACTAGTTGTGTTTTCCTCTTTGTTCCATGAGCAGCCCCATGAATTATTTGCACACACCATTCAAACCTTACTCAGCAAACAATTGTTATTTCCCTCCCGGGCTCTCCTTTGATGTTCGCTGCTACAGTACCTAAATGCTTCACAAATATTAATGCACTTATTTTTATGCCATTCACCTGGACATGCATTAGCTCCCCTTTACTGATCATAAACTATGACAGAGGGATAGAGGTTAAAAATATCCCTGTCTGCATACTGAGATGGAGCGTGGGGGTTTGGTTTACAGCACACCTGGGACTATCCAACACTTTGCTCTCAGCTGGAGCTACACAAGCTCCAACCTTCTGACAGCACGACTCCTGTGCCTTTCTAGGCACTTCACGGTGCCCTCATAGCCAGCCCCACTGAAGTTCTTCTTGCCAGAAGTGTGGAGAGGGTACAGCTTTTCAGGGGCAGGGAGACTCTAGCAGCCTTACAGCACTCCAGACTGTCTTGATTAATCTATACAACTAGTTGTGATTTTCCTGAAGAATCACAGATGCGCAGAAGCAGCAAGGTTTCATCCTCTGGGTATAAAAAGAGCTGTTAATTAATAATTGGACATCTCAGCTATTTGGATGGTAGGATGTGATTTGTGGTTTTGAATACATTTCTCCAAGTAGGACATGAGTTCAAAATTGTTTTGAACACTTCTGAGGGACTGGGCTGTGACAAGGATCTGTGCCAGCAGTCCTGTCGTGTCTGTGCAACTGTGCTATGAACATGGGGAGATTCCTCTGTCTGCAGCTCTCGGCATTGGTGAAGCTGAGGGATGCAGGTGTAAATACCAGGCATCTGAACGTAGCGACAGCTGAAACATGTAGGTAGAGATCATCTCACAGCTTCATGAATCACTGTCCTTTCTACAGGAGAATGAGGGATTAACATTCTGTGGGGCCCCTCATTTCTTTGCTGTCTTGACCTTGCAGTATTGTGTAGCTGCTTGGTTTTCGTCTCAGTTTTGGAGCCCAGCTCTAGATGAGACTGTGATAATGTAAGAATATTTGAGAGGAATTAAAACTAACATACCAAGCTGATGGAGTGCCTGAATTTGGCTCGGATCAAGGTACCTGGATGTGACCTTGGAGACAGCACAAATAGTTTCTGTAGGCACATCTTACAGACAGATTGGCTCTTGTGAAGCAGCATGTTGGAAGGACAGGAATGCCTCTTACTAAATGTCTTCTTGTTATACTGTGTTCAGCTCTCAGTGAGTGTATCCAGATGGCTGGCTCCCTCAAAACCACTGCAAAATACTTTTCCAGATAAACAGCTGGGACACTGCTGAAATCGTAAAGAGAGCTGCAGGCTACCACGGTTATTACAGGACTGTGGGCTGCAGAAAAGCCAGAGACAGGATTATTCAGAGTTGATACCCCTCTGGAAGAAATATCCCTATCAGAGTTGCTGGTCAAAACTTAATATAGTAAAACTTGTAAAATGTAAGATCCATTTTTGCAAGTTTCACACAAAACCAGACAATGTTGTACTGTGGAACAAAAGTGAGGAAAATGAGGTTCATATTAGAGATGTAATTTTTTTTCTAGGTTCTGCTGCTTACAGGAGTCTCCTCGACAGCTGTTGTGCACATGCACCGACACATATTCCCACCAGGTACCAACTCAACGTGGATTTTGGACTGCAAAATCAGGCAGAATCACAGCACCAGGTGGAAGGGCCTGAGGCCAGTTTCTGCAGCCCAGCAAGCCTCGTGCAGGCTCTGAAGTAATTTCTGTGAGCCTTTGAATGCCTCACAGAGAGGATATATTAAATATGCCTTAGAGGAAGAAAGGCAAAAGAATGAATTATTCTAAGACCTGCAGAAATAATATTCAAATGTCTAAGGATTGCTCTAGTGTCCTGAATTGAACTAGAGGAGTGGATCAATTTTATCGTGGCTGATGGGTCTCGGACCCTACACAGGGAAGGAATTTTGTTGATTTAGAGGTTGAGGCAGGGAACTACCTCGACAGCAATATCTTGCACAGGGCAGCAAGACCACTTGCTAAGGGGATTACAAAAACCCCAGGAAATTCTGCGACCATCCCTACCCCAAAGAAATAAGATGGAAAAAGGATTAAGGTGCCTTAGGAAACTGACCAGTAGTTCTGAAGATGTTGTGAAAAACTTCTGTCTTTGATATCATCTATTCAAGAGGTAAGCACTATTTTTCCCCCTAAGAATGGGCTTTTGCTAAGCTTTCACACTAATCAGTGGAAGGAACAGCTGTTTCTATTAGTGACAGAGAAATTAGTCAAATGGTTGGTTAGTTTCCTCCTGAGAAAGCCCTTGTACAGCATCAATGGTCACCCAAAAGCCATTTAAATTTTATAGTTATCAATGAGAATTTGGACCAAACTTTTGAACAGACAAGAACAGACACAGCTTCTAAAAGAGCATATCATTATCTGATAAGTTAAAAGGGTGAGGGAGATGGACACTGGGATGACAATGAACCAGTATTTCTAAAAAAGGACAATTCTTTCTAAAACAGAAATATTAAATGCCAAAACTCAATTTTGAGTTCCTGAGACTGTCAGGCTTTTGCCTGACTATAAAAGGGTTCTACTTCTAATACCTTGATTTCATTTTTCAGAGTTAGAGATAGTCACTGCCACAAAGGTAGTAACTAGGCACAGTTACACAGTAATAAGAGAAAATCTTCTACATGCTTCCACTGTGGAGGATTTTCATCTTAGATGATTTATTTGGTGAGTTACAATCCACAAAGATTTATTAGATTAAGGAAAGGGGAGGAATACCCCTTGCAGATCAGCTCTGCCAGGTGGTTCAATCTGATATGAATTTGAGGGCTAACCCATCACCAAGAAAAATCCCTTGAGTTTCAGTCTTGGGGCATCAAGATCCGTCTTCTACAGGATGCAGTAAAGTGGGTTCATCTCATAGTACAGATATTAGTACAGACTCTGAAAATAACCCACTGCCCACAGTGTGATGAGTGCAGGTGGTGTCTGGAAATGCACCCATCTGGCAACTCATGGAGGTGGGAGCAGACATGTGGTTCTCCTTGTGTTGTTTCAGCCCACTGGTATAGTGGGTAAAGAAGTGGCTTCCCTCCAAATGGGCTTGTCAATTGGCTCCATACACATTTCAAACCACAGTCAGTGTCAGGGAATATGACACAAGACATGGCACCTTTGGTAGAGGTAGATGGAGAAATGTCTGGGTGAAAAGTGTGTTGTGCCTGTACTGTTGGAATGAATTGTATGGCATTAGCAATTCCTGCAATCTTGCAGCCATGAAATTGCTGAAATGAGAGGGTTTCTCTGGTAATATATTCCTAAATGTTTCCCAGTCTAAGTGTCTGTAGATTTTGTGTTGATTTCAGATTGTTCAGTCTCACTGTCTCCTGTTACCATTGTGTAACAGAACAGCTACCTTAAATGGAGATGTTTCTGACTTCTGGCTGGGTAATTTAAAATTCTTAAATGGGAAGACTGGGAGATAGCATTTGCTAAATATTTAATCACATATGATCTTGTTTGCTGTCTGAACTTTTTTCTTGTGGGGATAAACGGATGCTTGCACGAAGAACAATCCTTTTGCACTAATCTGCACAGACAAAACTTTGTTGCAGCCAATATTAAACATCATGGGAAATCAACATGGCTGCAATGGATAGCTGTTAAGAATATAAATGAGTGTGCTTCAAATTTTTGGGGTTGTCTGAAATTCAAGGTGAATGCAGGAGCAACCCTCAAAGAATGATTTTTTAAATATATATAAATAATTTACTGTGTGCACAAAGCCTGCATTTTATTTCTATTTAGCTTTGGATTGCTTGAATTTATTTTTCTGTTATATGGGACATGTGGAAGCATATTGTTGGCTGTATCTTTACAAGCAGAGATGTAATTCTGGGAGTGGTGGGAGAGCTTGACTCATGCCGTGATTTCTGCCACAGAACTTGAACCGTGACAGCCTTTGCTATCCTGTTCTCTCCACTCACCCCTGAAAAAGGCAGAAAGCAGGAAGGATATTGTGTGAACACGGCATGGAAGCCAAGGGCTTTTTTATACCCTGTGATCCCAGCAATGAGACTGGCAGCCTGCTGAAGGGAGACAGCGATGGCTCTGAACAGCTCTGGGGAAGGACTCAGGTCGCACTCCTCCGTTCCACTGAAATGTGCAGCACACCTTGCAGTGAAGCAAACAAGCAAACCTCAAAAAGGGAAGCAATATGCTGCCCTTGCTCAAAGATCCAGTCGCTTCACAGAAGGGACTTTGTCTGCCTTTGGGAGTTTTTACTACTACTCCAACTTGCAATTCTCTTCACATATCGCTTCAGTCCCCAAATAGCATCTTACAGCTCTAAAAATCAGAATCCCCTAGACCTCCTGCTAGCATAATAAGATTTGTTTCCTGCTTATTCGAGTGTGTCTGTGCGTGTTTAGAGAATTGAGGCTGGGAGCAGGGGGTTGAAGGAGACGATGCCAGGTTGAAGTACCCGTTTTCCAGCTAAACTGCTGGGAACACATAATTATAATCGGCACCTTAAAATATCAAAACATCTTTCAGAAAGGCTGCCACTCCAGAGCAGTAATTATTGCTGTACAATCATGAGGAAACATCATATTCAAGAACACTTGCTGTAGTTTGCTTTACAAGAACATGTATATTCAAAGATTAAAAGAACAATAAATGGAGTTATTCCTCTGAAGGCATTGAAATTCATTTGAGCTGATGGCCTCAAATGTATGTTTGTCAAATACAGGTAATGTTCAGCTACACTGTAAATCACAGACTACCAGGGCTTATGCATACTGATGTTTCATGAAAATGATGAGCTAATGCTGCTTCTGCCTGATTTTGTCAGCTGTATATAGCTTTATATTTAATATTTATCTAATAGTGGACTGAACCTGTATAACTTAATATGTCTTTCCTTATTAAGTGTAGATTTGGTTTGACTTGCGGCAGAGGTGTGAGAACAGGTCAGTCAGGCTGCTGTCTCAGAACTCGAAGGTTTAAGTTAATTTAACTTATTTTTGTGTTTTACCAAAATTAAGATATCTTTATCCTTTCTGCCTGTTTTTAAAGTCCTCGAAAGGTGGTGAGCTGAGCTAATATTACAAGTCAGGGCCATCTACTGCAATAACTTGTTTTGCTGACACATAAAACATTTAATTAAAAGGTTGAGGGTTTATACAGGTCTCAAGTCGGGAGACTGTTTCTAGTTTTTAATCACATTTTTGAAGTAGGAGTGGGAGAGTCCATGTGAGTTTATTTTCACTGTAATAAATATTTCTCCTGGGTCGTTGTTCTAGGGGCTTAGAAATTGAGTGGGCTGCTATAGGGTCTCAACACAGAGTTTGTATGAGCTTTTAAGATCAATGGGCTTAATAACTGGATTTGATCTTTGTCCCTCTACCAGTAACCGTCAGTATTGGCTGAAGCCTCCTCAGCTTTCAAAGGGACTATTGCTCTGTGAAGAGACAGTGTCTGACTACCTGAATCACTGACATCCTCTCTGTGCAACTCCTTTTTGGCCTGTATTAAACTACCATTTCCATTGAAAGGTCCTCTAGTACAAATCAGTTGGTACTGGGACTGAAGAAACATTTCCTCCCTGGAAGGTGTTTGAATGAGCCCTGGCCAGAGATGAAACACATGGAATGCAGATCTGGTAGGCACTGCAAGGTGTTCACAACAGCTACCATTTTCCAGGAGACAACCTGAATAAGTGTATCCATCCTTTTGAAAACAGCCTGGGAAGCTGGTGAAAGGAATCTGCTGGAAAAAAATTAAATAACCTAGAAATGCAGCTTTGGCTACAAATTGAAACATTCAATTTTGTTTTGTTTTGTTTTATATTTTTTTTCTTTTTAAAAAACTTTGTTACTATGTGTAATTTTGTCTGAAGTTTTCTCACACTGTTCCTGCTCTTGGGAGATGGTATGTGGCAAAACTAGGTTCTACCCAAGGATATGAATTTGTCTGAAGGCCATTTATGAGAGTGCATGTTGCTAAGAAAGTACTGAGTTCCATCTATATGCCTTTTTACTACCAAGGAGGAAAAGCATGAGATATGTTTAGCATTTGGGGTTTTCATATGTCAGAACTATGAAAAAAAAGGGGGATGCAGAGAGGAACCAGACCACGCTAACTTTCCTTCCTTCAGTGCTGTCTTACCCTGCAGTATTTTGCCTCTGCAGATACTGCTCCATTGCTCAGTTTCTTTGGTTCATCAGTGGAATTGTGTGACAAAACTTTGCAGGAGGTGACCCTAAAGGAGTTTGGTTTAAACAGTTACCTGCAATAAGTTGAGTAATGTCAGTGAAATAGTCTTGAGACTGTTAGATATAAACGATTTGGAACAAAAATGTCAATTTTATTTTTTTGCTTTTTTTCTTTTTTAATATATAATTGACTCCTGATTTCATAATTTTAAAGCATTTTAAACATCCACTCTAATGTTAATTGACTCACAATTGGGTAGCATGATGAGCAGATGCCGCTTACCTGTTCCTTGGCATCCCGAGCAGATACCACCTGCCTTCTACAAGGCATCATAAACAGATTCAACCTGCTCATTGGCAATGTGAGAGAAAAACACCTTCTGTATTCCCTGAAAAAATGGTGAGGTGCCACTTGCCCTCTGCTTATTATCATAAGCAAAGAGCTGGCGTGTACTTTCTGCCTTGTGTCAGCAGTAGAGATCAGAGATTGCCATTTATTTCAGATGCACTCTCAACTTTAGACGCATGTGACGTCTCATTTTTAAAGAACAAGTAGTAGTAGAAACAATCATCAGAGCAATAACAGCAATGCAGTTTTTGTGCCTGGAAGCCCAATCTCAGACCTGTTCATGAGGGTGATGGATTTTTCCATAACTAAAACTTCAGGAAAGTTGCCAGCTGAGGTTAAGTATTTTGTCATTATTTACCTTGGCTTGTTAATTGAATTTATGGTGGTGTTCAGACAAAGCTTGAAGGATCTCTGAGTGTTTTGATCAGGGGTTCTTGATAATTTTGGGATTTGCTTTCTCCCTTAAATAGCTGATCAGGTGGTGGCCAAAGAAGGAATTCAGTCTAGAGTGAATACCCTACTACTACAAATGTTGGCTGGAATGAGCCACTGAGACCTACTTTGCAGCAAAGGAAACCTGTAGAATTTTAGCACATGTTGGAATTAAAAGCTTGAACTTGAATTAAAATATCTAATGGTCTGGAGAACAAACCAGAGTGTCCTGGAGCTGTTCTAGCTGTCTTGTGAAATTATGCTAGAAGGGTAGAATTCATCAGGGATTTTTCTGAGTGAAAGATTCTTGGTTTCATTCACATCCATGCTAAGTATGCAAAATGGGCAAGCACTACCCTTTATTTATGACTTGCAGGTATCAGTCCCTAATGCTGTTGCAGAGAAAATTTTCTTAACCAATCCCTTTGGCTATGTATTTCATTTTGTCCTTCTCCACAGCTCTCGTTTGCTGTCAAGCAGTAAATATACTTGTTATTTGTCCTGACTTCAGTGAATGACATATCTTACCCTTCAGTATTATCTCTCATTAAATTGTTGCTCCTGCTTCTTTCCTGCCCAAGGCAGCAGCCTCCAATACCTTTGCCTTATTGACACTGCAAATGTTTCTCTGTCTTCTTCCATGCCGCCTTTAATTCCTGAATAAACTTCCTGTAAAAATTCATAAACTCCTTCATTATTTTCCTTTAAATCCCTTTTAAAAACTCTCCTAGGCTATGCTCCCCACAAGAAACTCCTGGATAACAGACCACTGGGTGTATAGATCACAGAGAGTATTTCAGTGTTTTCTCCCAGCAGATGACATAGTTTTGTACTGCCTTCATTTCTTCTCCTGTGAAGCTGGGATGTATGAATGGTGGAATTCTGATATGACTGGGGAGGGGCAGAACTCCTGCAGACCTTGAGGAGATGCTGCAAAAGTATGTGCCTCATGGAGAGGCCAGAGAAAGCTCTCCTGGGCAGCACCAGAGCCTAAAACAGAGTGGCAGCCCAGAGGGATGACACATGTACGCCTTGTTTCAGCCAGGACAAAACCATGTAAATTTTTTTTTTCTTTGCAACTTCGTTGCCAATTTAAAACTCAGTTCCAGCGGTTTCCAGCTTTCCATTCCTACACAGCTGTTACAATTAGGAACTGTACCTTCTAAACTACTGACAAAGCTTTCATTTTAAACATTCATGGTGCTGGTGGAGCGATGTTATGCTGTGCAGTGAGTGTCCAGCAAGCTGTGTGGGCAACACGAAACAGCAAACAGAATTTCTGAGGATGCAGGCATCTATTTGAACAAGCTCTTGGGCACATCAAACTGTCACATAAGATTTCCATGACGAGCTGGCATGAAATTCAAATTATGGGCAACTATTGCTTTCCACTCTGCTGACAATTTATTGGGAATGGCTCTGAGTCTCTGCTGCAGGCCACTCCTTTAGCTTAACATGACCTGACAGACAGTACCCAGCGCTGTGCATCACAGCACAGAACATCATCACGCAGTGCATCTGAAGAGAGAAAGGATCAGACCTGGGGACAGAAATACTTTTAAAAGATTTTATAAGGAAAGACTAGTCTTTATTCACAAAAGCTCAGGATGGAGGCATTCCTGAGGGGAATTAAAGCCTCAGGAAATTGGTGATGTGCTTCTAATGCAAAAACTAACACCACTACCATCCTGCATCATGGATGATGCTTGGGACAGAGGGAAATTCAATGATCAAATTCCTTTCCTTGTGGCAGGAAATTGACACCGTCTGCCTGGGCAACAAGTCCTGGTGCATTACACATTGAGCATGGTGCAAGAGCAGCAATTCTCAACCTGGGTTTGTATGGCTTTCAAATTGAAACATGCCTCCAGCCCCTTCTTCTGCAATACAAATGTAGATTGCATTTAAACTCTTCTTCCTAATTTAATTTGGAAATAATATAAATCTCATCCTTCTCTCCAGGTGACCAGAACTGCATGTGCTGTGTCAGGAAAAGACCGTGCCCAGAAGGGTAGTTTGGCACAATCATCTTCTTTGTGTATGAAATATCTAACTGCATTTCAGACCTCATTATAATTTATCTTGCTCTTCCCTTCTCTACTTCTTGCCACCCATATATTAGGTCCTACACAGCCTGCAAACTCACAGAGCTTAATGCGTGAATAAAACTTCTCACTACACTCTTTTACAGCAGGTTTCCAATTAGATCAAATAAGAAACTTAGCTGACTCTGCCCAACGTCTCAGCGAGTTTGGTCCTCCCAGAAGGTCCATACCTATAAATAACACATTTCTGCAAGCTCAGTAGCAAAGCATAGACATGTGAGTGTGAGCTGGCCTCCCTGAACCTGGCAGTGGCAAGTACACCATCTGTATTTGCAGAATCAGAGGCAGCTGCATTGCATAGCAAGTATGTACTTTGGAGCAGCCCCATTTGAAATGATCTGGGAAAGCCACAGCCCTCTGCCTGACCACTGCGCCAAAAAAGATGTTGGTGTGTCCCTGGAAGGAGCCAGTGTGCCTTTTCTGATTTCACCACAGCACCATATGGGCTGCAGAAAGACAAGGGCACAGTGCTTTCTTGGCCAAGGAACTGCCAGCGGTTCAGTGGGAGGTGATCACGGGCTGCTGGTGTGATTACAGTGAGGAAAGTGCAGCATCAGTGGCCTTGCATGAAAAAGACTGTGGGGATGTAAGAGGGATGGAGTGCTCAGTGCACAGTTTAGCAGCTGTGCTGCTCTTTCTGTGCAGAAAGTTAAGTGGTAGCCTACAGGTCCGGAGATGTTGGCTCATGTTCAGTTCAGTTCAAAAGCAGAGTTGCAGTAAAGTGATAAGGGAATCCAGAGGCATCATTCAGACAGAATGGAATTAAGGTCTTACGTGGATTCACATTCATTTACCAATTTCTGATTTTCAAGACATGTCTTTTCCTGAATTGGAAAGTTCCATCAACAAATCTTAGCTCTTCACTTCGCAAATCAATCCCTCCTTCTCTCTGATGGGAATAAAATCATTATTTTTAAGAGCTAGGACTACACAGGGAGCTGTAATTGCCATCCATATTTTCAGTTCATGCTATGGCATAGATGAGAGGTCTATCTAATTTTGACAGAATCACAGAATTACAGAATATTCTAAGTTAGAATACTTAGAAAGTATTCTAACTTTCTAAGACCAGTTTAGAAAGTTTCTAAACAAAACTAGTTTCTCCAGATGAAAAGTCCTGCTTATTTTACTATAAAGAGGTGAAGCCAATTCTTTGAGTACTTGATGCAGATCCCTCCTTGCCCACCTCTTGCAGCCCTTTCCTGCACCCCCCACTTGATCCCAAGAGCCATATCATCTCTGGCTAGAGGAGTTCAGCTGGTGCTGAGAGCACCACTCCCTTTTCCTTCCTGACAGGGATGTGCCATAGCTAGGGTGAATGCCAGGTGATTAAGTCTCTAACTAGAAACGTGGTTCAGTTGATCATGTGCATAGGAAGAAAGTAAGAAACACTTTTCCCTGGAGGAGTGTGAGTAGGGGCTGTAGTCTGGGCATTTCTGACTTCCACAGCTCTGAAGTTGGTTAAACTGCCCCTTGTGGTGGGCAGCATCTGGCCTTAAAATAGAAAGGGTGTTTGGGAGGTACATGTAGTGCCACGTTTGACTCCATGCAATGCAGTGAGCTCAGCAAGCTACATGGGCTCAGCAAGCTCAGCCCGTGTCACCTGCCCCAAGCAGTAGGACTCCCTCATTCACCTCAGAGATTTTCTGGGTTCCTCTCACAGCCTCCTCCTCCCCTTCTAACTACTGTCTGGGGCTGTAACAGCTGTGACATTTGAGTGTCTCTAATGTTTGCCTCATTTCAGGCTGCTGGGGTTGGTGAAGGCTTCAGTGTGCAGCTCAGCTCTGACACACATGAGAGAGGATTTTCCAGATCTAAGTCCGTGGGCCTGCAAGGATGGGGCTCAGGGATCTTCCAAGAATGGGGACATACCACATCTAGCACATACAGGATACGAGTATAAGGTCATGTGGATGTCCTTTCAGAATTTCCAGCTTATAAAAGGGAACAAAAACCTCCTAGGATTCAAGGACAGTGAGATCCCAGATCATACAAGAAAATCCCATCCTTTAGTTCATCTAGTAGAGGAAAGTAGAGCATGAAAGTTGCTATGCCATTATTCTTTCTACCTTGCTTGGCTCACTACCCTCACATCATTTTTAACCTCTTATTACCTTTATGTGCACCTCTGTTCTTTTTGTGAGTCTTCTGTTTTTTTTCTAGCTGTCACACATCCCATTTTCTCCCTGTCGCCATCCTATATTCCCTTCCATTTCTCTAGTCCCTCCCTGCAAGATTTTGTTTGTCACTTTCTCTTTGAAAATGCTTCTAAGCATCTTCTGTTTTTCTCATATCACATCTTCCCAAGATAGATAAAATTCTATAATACCCCTTTTGACAGAGTCAGGCAGCAGTAACATTTGTTTTTCTTTTCCAGGCTCCTGCCAGCTCTCTGATATGAGCTGACACTGATGGGTGTAGGTCAGATTTGGTGGCTACTGCATGTCCCCCCAAGCTAGCCAGTGGATGTGAAATCTGGCAGGCTAGACAGCCTTTCAGCTACTTGGCCTACACATGCACTAAGCAATTTATTTGGTCTATGAGCATCAGGCTCTATCTTTATCTCTCTATGGAGCTTAACTCTTCACTGGATGCTGTTGGAAATGGTGCTGTCATCAGGTGTGTTGTAGATGCCATTAACTGGAGTAATTGTTATTTGACCCCATTGTGTGGGAAGTGTGAGAGTTCAAGGAAGCCTCCCAAGATGATTGAGCTGTCATGGTGACAGATGGAAAGGATGAGATCTGACTGCCTAATCATGCAGCACACAGGGTAAGAAATGAGTGGTGCCCTACTGCACAGTATAACACCTTCCTGTGCTGCTGTGATGAGGAGCATCTGCAGCAAGGCATGATGGGGACACTAAATGAGAAGAAAAATAAATGTAAAGGCATGAGGGATAGATGCTTCAGATCCACAGGAAGATTATCCTGAAGAGCACTAATAATGTGTGGGGTGGAAATCTCAACAAACACAGCAATTATGCCCTGAGAGGTGTTTGAGCACCTTCACATAGAGACCTCTGGATATATAGTGGCCCAGGGTTATGTGAATGTTATTCCTTCTCTCTTCCTTAAGTTTCTTAATATAAAGGTATATTAAAATAATCAGATATGATCTCACCATTTAAAATAATTCTAAATGAGGCTAAAATTATTTTTGTTGGCTACCATCCAAGACAGGTGGTCTTTTCCTCATTTGATGGACTAAAACCTCCAGCTCATCTCTGCTTGGACTTTCTCGCATTTCTTGGGCATCCAAATTCCAATTAGCCTGTCTAATGCTACACTGACTGCTATGTTGCTGTATGCTTAACTGATATTTATCCTATTCTACCTATGAAAACTATATGATATCTAAAACATCTGCATCTATACCTGCATCTATCCTTGCATGCATAAATATTAATCTTAGGGCTACTTAAGAGAGTTCTGATTGAAGGATGTCTCTATGCCACTGACCAAGCTGACCTGCTTGAACATTACCACAACCTATTTGAAACTCCGGTTGGTATTAGCAGGATAGTGAGGTGGTCTGTCAACCTGTCAGTCCTTTCAGCTGTGCTCTAATGTCTCCAGGTAGAGCTCAAACTTCCTTGTACAGCCCTCAGGTAAACTAAATTAACACCTGAGTACTCTGAATCCTGACTTTTAAACAGAAGAGGTTGTTCCCCTTAACTTGGTTAATGCATCTCACCTGCCTCTTGTAACTCGTGTTCTGCTGTAGTGGTGGCGGTCAGGCTTAGCTGGTGAGCTGTGTTAGGATTTGTGAGTTTGTAGGTCTTTTTTGCTATTGTGGCTGTGGTTCAAATAAAGGCGCTGACTTTGGGATAGGTTTACCATCCACATGCAAGGACAACATCTGGTGATAAAGTTAAAATCAGTGGAGTGAAATGGGCAGGTAACACTGACCCATCAAAGGGTACCTGGATGGTGATACAGCTCATTCTTCAAATGGAGTGGCTGGGTGGGCCCATCTGGTAAACTGGTAGCTTTACTGGTCTGGAAATAATATTTAGAGACTAACCCAGCCCTTTATCAAGGTGGTATGTTAGTTCAGATTAAGCTAACTAACTCAAGTGATAAAATCTGAGGTAGATGCACTCAGATATATTCCTTACTGTTCATGAAAACGGAATGAAATAAAAAGCTTAATTATTTTTGCTCTTAGAGGTTAAGTGAAATAAATCCTACTTTACAGCTTTTTCAAACTAGATGATAGCAGAAAAATAAGAATGATGGGAGAGTGGACTTGATAATGAATGTCATCAGTAACACCCATAATAGTAGACCAAAATCTCCTTCTCTGAATGTCAAAAGTAGCAAGTCTCTTTATCAAACCTGTTAGTGCGCAAGGGCCACTAACTGAGGGTCAAGATAGGGGAGCAAAGAATCACATTCCTGAGTAAACTTAAAATGCTCCAAAATTAATTCCCTATGTATATGTATCAGTTTATAACCTCAGCTTCTTGTTCTTGATCTCAGTAATTATCAATAAAAGAGTGGATGACTGAACACAACATAGAGACCAAAATCTGTGAATGGGGTATTGCTGACAGAGAGATACTCTTCCTTCTACAGCTGGCTGGAGCATTTGGCTCTGGATTAAGCAGTGTCACCATGTTGTCATCCTGGCTAGTTTTATTCTGAGGAGGAGAAGCACATTTGGCTCTGTTCAAACTCATTGGGAGAAAATCTGTACCTTTGGATAGTGTTTCAAGGCAGAGCCCAACTTCCAGGACTGGATGTACACGAGCATGGAAAAAGGCTGGATGTCTGCTCTCTCCATTATTTTGTATGTTTGCTATCCATATGAAAAGCCCCCAAAATTAAAGCCAGCACTCTATTAGAGTGCACTGAATGGAGTGGCTTGGGAGTATCACAAGATGGTTTAAGGATAGCAACTTTATAATTTGATATAAAGCTATCCCCATTCCTTCCCCTTTCACTGCCTTATGTGGCTGAGGTTTTTATTACTCTATCTCATTCTTTTGCATCCATAGCATTTTTTCTTCTCTTTATGTATTTTCTCCTTCATGTCAAATATCTTTTCCTTCATTATTTTGTTTCACCCTTCTTTTTAATTTTTTTTTCTTTTACAGTTCTTCTCTGGTTATCGCACATACTATTTCACTACCTTTTCCCCTGTAACTTAGTTTTAGGTCACCTACTCCTTTCAGTTGCACATCTGTTCCCTTGTTATTCTTCACCTTCTCCTCCACAGAATGGTAATGGACATTAGCAACAAGCTTCCTCTCCTTCTGTACATGAGAGTCTTGTGGAAATGTGATAGAAGAACAGGGGTGTACAAAAGAGCAGAGATCCTCCTTTGCTTGCTGGTCAGTGAACGAGCTGTTCTGGTGGGATGAAGATGGCAGGCAGAGTGACCGGGAGGAAGGCAGCTCGGAAATTTCTCCTTAAGGCATCCCTGGAGACTGGGAAGCAGTGCTGTCTGCTTCTCTCTGTGTTCTCCTGTAAGCATTTGCTCTTGGTCACTGTCAGAGGCAATGAGCTGAACAGCCCTCTGGTCAGCCCTAGCAAGGTCAGCCTCAAGGCTGCCTGCTAGTGAGCAACACAACTGTGCTGTCAACAGTGCTCAGGCAAGGGCACCCTCACCACTGGAGGGATCCCAAAACTCTTGGTGAACCATGATATTTACTCCTCAGAGGCAGAAATGGGCTCTCAAGTCAAGTTCTGGCCTCCTGGGGATTTGCACAAGTATTTTCAGCCACATACAGGCAAAGTTTCACATGGATGACTGAGTTCCACAGCTCTTTTCAGATTAGTGGGACATTTCTGCCTGCCCACGAAGAAAAGATAGAAAAGGAAAAAGCAAAATGACTGGCACAATCCTGTAATAGGATTACAAACATCTAAACTCAGTCTCCCTCTGCTTGTGCTTGCCGATCACTTGTGAGACAATCTTTCCCCATCAACAGCCCTAATCCTGGGCTTGAATATGCCAAATCACTGCTATTAGCCCTAACCCTGGGCAGGTGCAACAACACCCTGCTCAGCTCTGTGATCACATGGAGAAGATGCACATGGTATTGGGTAACTTAACTCCTTGTGAGAGCACGAGGAAACGCTTGGCATCTTTGTTCACATCATCTTCTGCTGGCCCTGGGAATCACACGTGTGCCACTGGTTACAGTGCAGTGTGTGTCACTGTCTTGTTGTAGGAGTAGCCCACCAAGAGTAAACCTGCAGGGAGGGCATGGATGCAAATGTGTGAGGCTGTATGGCATCACCTGGTGAACCAGTGCATGTAAACAAGAAAGTAACAGCAAAAAAATTAGGAAATAAAATATGCTGGGAACTATTTTAAAGCAAACCCATGGTATATTAGAAGAAAAATATTAAATTTATCAAATTTCGGTTCTAACCTTCTGAAGTCCACTCAGTCTGCATTTTAAATGTCGCCCAAACCAATCTTCAGTGAGTGTTGAACTATCTGAAAAAGAGGCAATCACACAGCCAGCAGAGTGTGATCCCTAAGAAGGATATCACTATAGACTCATCCTTTTTTGGCAAAAAAATCAGGCACCAGGAGTACCGTGGTGAGCAGGCTGTGACAACAACCCTTCCTCTGACCACTGGTGCCCACTAGCAGGTCTGCTTTGGTGGGACACTGCCTCCTGGAGCCTCCACATTCCCCCTCCAGTCTTTGTGGTTGGTGGTGAGAAACAGAGACAAAAGCAACCTGTGACACCTTCAGCTGGCTCATTGGGAGCCTTCTGGTCAGTCAGTGCATGTCTTTCTTTCAAGGGATGGGACCATGGGTCCAGGAGCCATCCAGTTTCTCCCACAGCTGCCCAGACTGCATTTTGAGGTTCCTCCCCGGCAGGGAGGTTTTCTTGCCTGGCTTCTGGCTGTGCAGAGCTGTGGTCACCCTCACATGGGTTTGGTGACTATTTTACTAAATTGTTAATATGTTACTGTGCTACCAAATATGTTTTTGTCTGCTATATAGAAGATGTAGAAATTTGACTTCATTGCAAAGGGAATTATTATTTTTTTTCTAACTATTTGCTGTAATCAGTAGATTCTGGTCAAATATTTAGTCTACAGACTAAAACTGATTTTCTTCCAGAAGTAAGGCAAACACTGGGTACTCAAAAATAAGCTTATAGGCACTGCAGTGATAATCTGATTTTAGAACCAGCAGTCATCATTTTCTTTATGTTGAGAATGATGGACAGGTAAGAAAATAACTTGACTGTAGCTCTCTATTCCAGCTGGCAGAAAGAATTCACTTACCTTCTACAGGAATTTCCAATAAATCTATATTTAGTATCGTTCATAGTTTATCACTTGATGAAATTACTTTCCTTCGTGAATGTGCAATAAAATCTGACAGTGAAATATGTAAGAACATTAAATTCTCAATGGCCATGTTATGAGCAAAGGTGATCTAACAAAAAATAATATACTTTAAGGAGCAGACAGCAGGGCCCTGTCTCTAATCTCATTGACAACGCTTAACAGTGGTAGACCTCTCTTTACATTAGTAAAATCGTTCATTTATATGGATGCATGGGAGAGAAGCTCTTTCTTCCACAGATCTGCTTCTCTGCTCCCACACAACAGTTCAAATGGGTGATTTTACTAATGTAAAGTGTATTACCTTTTGTTAGATCACCTTTGCTCATGAGGTCTGGTTCAGTGTAAAGTCAGAGATAGAAATTCATTAATGAAAGAAGAGAACCAATTAATTGTGTGCAAAGCCTGAAAAAACTGTAACTATCCCACCCAGAAAAAATATTCCTCTCAGCAGACTATGATTACCCCTATGCCACTTCCCATTTATGCTTGGAAAGCTAAAATTGTGCTGTTTCTCATACAGAGGAGAATCTTAATATTGGTAGTCACATTTCTGTGGGTTCCTGTTGCTTATTATCTACTCCTCTGACAGGGTTAAAGATCTGGTTCTATTTTTAGAAACAAGACAAAGACTAGCATTTACTTGAGGATTATGGTTTAAAGTGATTGATGTGCTCATATGTTTTCTTATAACTGAGTACTTTGCATATTCTCTTATTATCTCCATTTTACTGGAGAAAACTGACTGTCCTTGCACAGCCCTTTGCTTTTCTCTCTCTCTCTAATTGTGTATGTTTATTTGATTTAATTTCTGGAAAGGTTTTTTGTAACCTAGTTAAAAGGTGCTGCCCTTTTATCAGTCAAATAAGGCTGAAATCCAGTTTGAGCCCTCCTGTGTGGTGCCCTTATTTATGGTATCATTACAGTTTGTTTCCGAAGAGCAAACCCTCTGCAAAACTTTGAGGATACTTATCTAGAGAACACCGTCAGTTAGCTGTGGCTGGAATCCAACCTGATGCCTTAAATTCTACCCTCACATAAAGATAATGCTTTTAATCAGAAAAGTGAGACAAGTTGTAAGAGCTTGTTCACATTATCTGTCAACAGGGAACTGGAGTGAAATCAGGACAAAGCCTAAGTCTTTGTTTCCAAAGATGTTTGTTACTTGAGCTCTGAAGGCTTATTAGCAGCAGGACCAGATAAGTGCAAGGAGAGGAAGGGCGAGCCTACACTGCTCAAGCCTGTACCTGGTAACTGCCACAACTGTGCTCCCACCCTATAGAAAATACAAGGTTGGGTGTCCTCAGCTACAGAGAGGCAGGAGGCAAAAGCATGGACAGGGGTGAACACTGACGTGGTACAGATCCACTCTCTAGCAGTGCTTGGACATCTGCATTGCAGGTTTGCTATGAACAAGGTGGAAGCTGATGGGCCAAGAAAGCTACTACAAAGTGTTTGAGGTTCATCAGCTGTTGTGGGAATTATGGGCCTAATTGGTTTTCCTCTGCTTGGAGGCCGCCACTAAATTTTTGCAGAAAAGGTGTCACTTGAGGGAATTTGGAAACAGTTGATTAACCTGGCCTGCTGATTGCATCTGACATTTATAATGTGGTATTCCAGGTTCAGTTTCAACATTTCCTCTTCTATAAGGGATCAGATAAGAACAGAAAGAATTACTCGTTGCATTAGTGCAGGAGCTGATTTACATATATATGTGTAAAGTCCTGATTGGGACAGATCAGCTACTTTTGCATTGTGGCAATTTCCACAAACTCAGAGTTGTATACTGGTGATGTATGAAAAAAAAAAAATTCTTAAAAATAAACAGCCCAATACCCAACCAAAATTCCTGAAGTAAACATAAAAGCATAGTAACTTTCATAAGAGTGATGAAATTCTACTGGATTTAAACATTTCCTTGCCATCTCTCTATAAATAAATGTATAGGAAAGCACCATCTTTAGAGTTTAAAAGAAAAAACTTTCTGGGACAAGGTAAGGATAATTTTACACATTGTAGTTATAAATATAAAGAATTCATTTATCTTAAAGCCTAGTTTTAGCTTTCCATAAAAAATATAAATATTTATTGGTTTTGGATAAAAGACCTCCCCTTGGGAGTTTACATGAGGCTGAGCCTGCAAAGCAGTTACGTGACTCCAGGTCCACATCTGCGTGAGAGGTGGAAATTGAGCTGGAGGTGTGAAGACTTGGGAAAATTCATAGATGCCTGGATGCTCTCACTCAGAAGTTTTAAGTGGCTGTAGATCTCTGTAGTTTATGCCTTGGAGAATTAAATTATAGTGAATTAAAGACTGCTGCACAAACTCCAGTGATTCATGGTGGGAAGATTTAACCGATTAGCGGTCTGTTCCCTCCTCTAGCTGGAGACTTCTTCCAGCAGGGTCATAACTTGGCCTGCCTTCAGCCTCTCCGCAGTGAGTGCTGCAGTTATCACTCTGTCTTATTAATTGCTCACACAATCAATTGCAGTTTGGATTAACTCTCGGGGCAATGAACTGTGGCACCAGGAATTAGAACTTCCCCATTGCCCGTGCTCCTGCTTTGGTGATGGGAATAAGTGGAGAGGACAGGCAGGTGGAAAAGACAGTATCTTCTGTCATACCAGCTAAATCTTGCAGATCTTACCTGTTAGGACCCTGAAGTCACCTTAGCATCTTCCTGAAGACTGAATGTGCTTTGAATTATGTGCATCGGCTCCTGCCTGCAGTAGGTTTGCTTTGACCTTCCCAAGTGTGTATGTGTAAACAGGACCCCAAAAAGGGGAGAGTTCTACCCTACCCAGGCATATAGGAGAGGGAGGATGGGTGAGTGTTCCTGCCAGCTAGGGTCACCCCAGGAATAGTCATGTGGGAATTAAAGGGCACTTTTGCTGTTTGCCTCTTGGTGTTGCCTGGTTTTCTTACTGAAGCTGTAAGCCTGAGCGTGTTGCTATAGGCAGGGATGCTGAGTGACAAAAGGTCTGTATTATCCACTTCAAGAGAAAGCATGCCAGTGTGCAGTAGGTATAGAAGGAGCTGAATCCCATAGGGATGTAAATTCAGATGTGTCTGAGCACCGTGTATTGAAGGAAATGAAATAAAAGGGAATCAGGGCACGAATAGGCTTGTACATGATCAGGAGTGGCCCCCCTGCCTGCAGTGGCAGGAGAAGGGCATGTTGTGGCTGTGGTCCCTTCCTGTGCCTGCTGTGATTTCCCATGAGGGATCTGTGCTGGCTGTGGCAGGGGGGCTGAGTGCCAGGAGGCAGGACAGCTCTTCACCTCTTCTGCATGTCAGGAACAGAAACCGACATACTGGAAAGCCCATAACAACCGTCAAGGCCACAGGAATGCCCTGAGTTAATTCTTATTTGAATAATTAGTGAAACCAAACCAACACTTCCCCTTTTAATGCAACATTTTCCTGTGATGGAGAATCCAATTTACCCTTGGGAAATTGATCCAGTGATTAAATACAAACACTGTTCAAAAACTGCACTAGGTTTTGAGCCTCATTTTTTCTAGCTTCAGGTTCTAGCCATTTGAACTTTGATGTATTTGACCGGGAGGTAATAAATTGAGATCTGCTCAAATTCTTTTTCCCTAGATAGAAATTTTTAGAACCAACTGAAGTAACCCCTTAGACATAATGGAATAAATAGCTTGAACCTCTAGAGTTGGTTGTTCATAAATGTGCTTTCAGATTCCTCACTCATTCTCAGGAAATTTCTTGGAATCTTTTCTAAGTTTTTGGAGTTTCTTTGAGTGACAGATGCAGCATTTCCATCACAGATGGGTAAGTCTCATATGCAGAGAAAATCTAAGTTCCCTGCTTCTATCAGTACTCTTTAATTATGTACCTAATGACTGCATTTGTCCAGGGCCACAGTGCAGTACTAAGAACTCACACTGAACTGATTATCTGCAAATCTGTCCTGCTGAATATAATGTTTGTTTACCGTAGAGAGCCAGAGGAAGATTTATCCTGCTGCTGCCTTAAAATGCAAATACTTTTTCTAGGTGGCTTTGCTAAAACATGCAAGATCCCTCAGACAGTGAGCCAGTCTCTCTAGCCCAGCTAATATTCTGCAGTGACTTGCTCATGTTTTACTAGTGAAGACAGGAGGCTGGTTTTTGCAACAATGCTGTGTCCCAGTCTTGGTCCATGGACGCAAGAAAGAATTTAAATAGATTCATAAGCACCAAGGGAACAGAGGGAGACACAGCACAGCAACTGGCACCACTCTCACTTGATTTCCCATAATGGCTTTGTTATCAGGACTAGATGCACTTGTCAAATTTCCTCTCCCTTGCAGAAAAAAAAAGAGAAAAGCTGACAACAATACATCCCTGAGGGCTGCACACCCGGAGCTAATCTCTGTAGCTCATCCCAAGGCTGTGAAGTACTGCCTGAGGAACACCAGTTTGTGAAAGCAAAATAGCCAGCATGCAGTTTATTTATAACAGCAGCAAGACGCGGAGGAACAGTGCTTGGGGGAGGGTAGAGCTCTCCATGTTGGTTTGTATAATACAAACTGAATATTTAGTCTTTCAGGCCTCTATTGATGCTGCACATTTGCATTGTGATTAGGTGGCTTGTCCATAACCTGCAGATATTAGAGGAGCAGTAGGTCATATCCTGGTGGTCATAATGTCTAACATCCTAGGGAAATGATGTGATTAATGGGGCTGGAGACACTTCTTATGTGCTACAGCAGTGAACTGCACAAATAGTAGTCAGCAAAACCAGCACAGTTAATAATTTCA